>CM060887.1:61861152-63061152 GCA_030762935.1 Hymenopus coronatus | reverse complement strand
GCCCAATTTAGAATGGGATGCTGAGAACCACAGTAGTTAAAGAGCATCCATAAATAACACACCATTCACATTTACATTTTTAACCCATTAAATCAAGGATCGCAGGATTGAATCCAGTCAAAATGTATGTTCTGCATTCAAGAGGTATCTCCTTCAACAGATTTGATGTCATTTTTGAAAGTTGAGCAGTTTGATTGCACTTGAAATATCTGCTAAAATATTGTTTCATGGCATGGGTACATAAACTAACAAATCTCTGATGTTGTTCAGCTTAGCCGAGTGCACTGAGATTGAGCATCATACATCCTCTTTATTCCTCCAATTTTAGACTGAACTTCTCCAGATCATAGCATTGTCCCTTTCCCATTTTGAACTTCTCCAGATCATAGCATTGTCTCTTTCCCATTTAGAGTTTAACAGTATTTTTGACATTTAGGTTGGATGTATGTGAAATCCTTCTTTGTTATCACGACTGTACTAAAAAATGCTGCTTCTTTAATTCTGTTATCTTCTGTAATGATGTAATATTCTTAATCATATCTTTGGTTACATCTATAACATCAAATAGGCTTTCTTTACAAAATGGACATAATGATCATTTTAGAACACATCAGAGTGCCAAAAAGTTTTTTCTATGTGTCCGAAGTCTCGGTTGCACGGCAGGTAGGAATGCCCTGGAGTTTTGAAGTAATGTTTGATGTTGTCAAACCTGTTGTTGTGGATGAACATCAAATTTGCCAAAACTACGTTAATGTTCTTAATTTGATCAAAACAGCTGTCACTAAAAAGGTACACAGTCTTGATATTGGCATCAACACCTGAGAGATAATGAATCAAACAGAGATCTCACACAATCCACGTTTTGCTTGTGTTTCGTCCCAAATGTACATAGTGGATCACCCTGTTTTTATGTCATGTATGCAGAAGTTATAGGTTCTGAGTTTTCATTTATAAAACAGTATGCCACTTTAGGAAGTGCCTGTTGCAGGTGAAAGGGGAGAGCCATCACTATGTCATCCTTATTCTTTGTCAACTTCTTTATTAATCTATGAGAAATTTTAGTACTATTTAAATGCGCTCTTGACTCCTTTCCAGTTCGTTTATTTCCGCTGCATTAACATGCTATTACTCTTTAAATTTTTAATGCATATATTTTTTTTTATTGCAGAAATTGCATGTGTCACTGACAGGTTGTTGGAGTCCAATATTTACGTATTGAAACAATCACTATTAAAATGTTTGAATGCTGGCTCACTTCCAGGGTATTTTTCTTGCAGCCATGTGCAATAAAATAATGCAGAGAGTTGATGTTGAGACCAATGGGAAGATACTTACTGTGAGGACTCTTGACCCTGCTGTAATGAGACCTTAGGTGTTCACGAGTTCTCAATTTTCGGTCAGGGGCAACTTTCCTGACATGGTGAGTGTATTTCTTATTTATGTCTCAATGCTGCCAGTTTATGTCATTTTACATGTTTCTCCAAAATTCCATGCATTCCATAAAATGCAGTGCAGCAGACTTGAAAATAGAGACATTGGAACCTATAATAATCTTTTACTGGATCCTCCTCAGAGTTCGGCTTTACATTAGTTCTCTTAAAATCTATACTCTCTAGGAGTTTGGAGAGGTAGGCATTTTGTAAATTCTAGTTTTGAATGGCCCAAAATGCATTGAAAACAAGACGTTATATTATTCATACTAGCCTTTTCAAAGCATCCACAAAAGCAAGGATCACTAATCCGTCGGGCAGCCATAACACAAACTGAGGACAGGGAGACATACTTTTGGCCTTTGTTAGGTGTCACTTTGTCACAATTTTCTTCCAAGCATCTCATTCAATCACCATTTATGAAAATAACCACCTACCTCTTCTCCTCCTACAGTGACATTTGCCATTATATGTGCAGCAGATTTGCTGTAAATAATCAACAGTGAACACAAAACTCTACCAAGAGAAACGAACATCATTGGTAGAATGAATACTGAGTATACACTATTAGCAATGCAAACCAGTAAGTAAGATACAAGGGAAGTCTTTGAATGAAGAGAGGGAAGGGTTTAGAGCTGGAAACTAAGGTCTCTGTTAAGTTCCCCCTTATAGTCCATGCTGCTATCGTTCAAACTGAATCCCTCTGATTTGTATCTGGTCATTTTTCATAGAATATCAAGGTGCTTTCAACTACATTCATCAAAAAAAATTTTCAGTTACCCATTGAGGTAAACACTTAAATAAAAACAACTTATTCATATGTCAAGTTGCCCTTGTGGTTGGGAATGACTCATATGTTCTCTAACCACATTAAATAGCCACAATATAAATTACACTCTCCAAAAAAAAAAAAAAAAAAATTCTGATGTGTTACATTCACATAAACATCTCTACTTACTCTTCAACAAAGTACTCTTATAAGAGCTTATTTTTTCATCTAGCTTTTGTTGATCAAGATAAACTTTCATTATTCATTTATTGTAGGGATAAGAGCAAAAATGGAAATGGACGCTCTTTAACTGCTGTGGTTCTCAGCATCCTATTCTAAATTGGGCTTGAAAAACTGCTTAAATTTTGCTCAGAGGCATCTCTATCCGGCTTGAGGTTCTTTTACATGCCGTAAATCTATGACACAGGACCAACGCTTTACTACCCTTCTGAAGGAAGCCATGCTAAGGATTTTTATGCCCGAAAAAATCCATTGTCCTCCGCCGGGTTTGAACCTGTGACCTTGGGTATATGAAGTTAGCTTGGTAACCACTACACCACAGAGGGTGACTAGGGATGAGAGGATGCAAATAGATAAACCAAAAGTCAGACCTTTAAAAAGTGGAACAAAATGCAATGACTTTGAAATTCCGCTCTTTGTATGACCACAAGGAATAATTATGAACTACTTGTATTTAGTTTTTAATTGGTAGTCGAATATACACACATGTGCTTCACAAAAACTTACTTTTACGCAGAACTAGTTTCGCATGCGTGTTGCATGCATTGTCTACTGCTTTCGACTCTAGTTCTGCGTAAAAGTAAGTTTTTGTGAAGCACATGTGTGTATATTCGACTACCAATTAAAAACTAATTGCTAGCTTCACAGTGTACCACTTCCAGTATTCAAAATTATACTTGTATTTATTTGAAAATTCAAGTTATACTGTAATGCTGAAATCGAGATCCATCATAATTTGAAGTTAACACCAATCAAGGAGGTATTTCACCTAACAAATTTGTCACAATATAAGCACATAGTTAAAGATATAAAATAAAACACTTTACAGAAAATCTTAGTACATAAAAAAATGAAGACAGTATTAAAAATGTTTGTGTCATTTAATAATAGTAATTTGTTATTGGTCTGAACTGATTGTTTTATCCTAATGTGTCCTTTTTTACACTTAGGATGAAATGTGTAAACAATTAAAAAGAAGTAAAGAAAAGAATAAAATTTTGTGAGAAGACTGAGTAGGAAAGTCATGTACATCACTTAACTTCAACACAATAGTTCATAATTCTTTTTATTTTCATTGGTAACTATCCCAATAAACGTTTCAAAAAAAAACTTGCTAATTTGTTGGTAGCATTTAGAAAATGTACTTGCTAAAACAAAGTGAATTTCCTTGTGCACAACAAAAATCACCGCTGTCTTCACATTAAGGCCTATATATTTTCTTTTGAAAGTTTTTAAATTACATATCTTTGGCTAAATGGCAGGCTATCTTGAAGTTGCATTTTATTGAAAGATGCATGCATAACTAAATGTTAAAGATTCTAAAGCTAACAATACCATTATCAACCAATCCTATTTCACCAACCTGCATTTCCTTATTTCTAACATCTGTGAGCATAGCTTCCTTAGCTCCGAGATCCTCTGTAATTGTTGCCAATTCATCATTCTTCTTTGTCAGATTGGTTTTTGTTTCATTTAGTTCTTCCTGAAGCCTGTTAACAGTTTGGTTCAAAGATTTTATATCCTCCGCACGCTTCCTCAATTCTTCCAAATGTTGACTGTTCTGTCGCTGCAAAGAAGCTACCTGGAATGAAAGCATAGTATTCCGCTCAAATGACAAAGAAAAAAAAAAATATATGAAAATTTACATTTTAAAAGGGTATAACTTTAGTATTATATAACCCTGTCAGGAACCAATATTTTAAAGTTGGAATCATTATTGCTGTATAACGTAATTGCTAGGAGTTGTGCACATGCGCAAGTAACATGAAATTAAAATACTGCTTTAGCTTCCACTGCTAAACTTGGTGTTGCATATAGAGTGTCCTAGAATTCGACCGCACTATTTGGCAGTATTGTAGAGGGGTATTAGATAAGCAGTTTGAGATACAAAACCTATTATCCCTTTTGCCAAATGTCAAAGTTATGGCATGTTTTCTGGATTGCACATCAATGGCCGAAAATTAAAAGAATGAGGAAAGTCCTATTTTCATTCAGAATGCCTTATTTGTATACCAGTAGTTGAAGCAATGCAGTATTGGTGCACAATCAATACAATATTTAAAATTATTGTACTTGTAACTTTGGCAAAATTGCCAGTTTTTTGAGGGTTTGCATGCCTCTGATAACAGATCGGTTGATTTCAGATCATATGTAGTTAACTAACTCTGCCAAAACAAATTGGTGGATGAGTCAGTGTCCATTGAACCCCATGACACAAAGATTGCACCCCTCTCTGAAGTTTCTATTTTTTAGTTTTTTAATTTTCTAGTTTTTCTCAGCGTACATCATTGGAGCAGTACTAATATGCTTGGTTTACATTTCTGAAACCAATACGATAAACTCTCCTATAGAAATTGCTTTCAAAAGACTGTGAATGATATCTGTGTAGCATTCAATATTAAATGAAGTGGTAGTTAAGGGACCTGTGTAGATTAATGTAATAAAACAATTAGATTTGTTGAATACCTTTATGGAAAGTGTGCTTTGAAATGTAGTAACAACACTATGATTTTACAAGTGTGATAAACAAATATGGGTGGGCTATTGCCAGGATTTGAACAGTATTTGATTTTATTCATATGTAGCTATTATGCTGTTTTAACCACTTGAGCTAGTGTGATCCTGAAAAGGTGTGCTTCTGAAAACCTTGTCTAATGCCTACACATCACTGCTGTGAGAACCATGAATTGCTAAATATCTGTTCATAATGATCTATGTCCTTTGTCACAGTGTGGGGTATAGGTATGGCCCATAGCCTTGAAGTATAACAACAGTACAATCAGCAAAGAAAATACCCTTGCAGTGGTAGCAGAAGGCGCTCCAACAGTAGAAGAGAAAAAAGAATACACACTATGCTTATCAAAACTTCCTTTCTTAACCCATGGTTAAGTGATTTACTTTGAAGTGCTGAAAGTGAGAATATTTTAATTTCTGGTGCTTCATCTCAAAGACCTACCTTTAGAAAAAATATTAGAAGAGTTCTCGTAGGCAGAAACCTCTGTGCCATGTTATTAGAAAAGTTTAATTTTGGAGCACTATCGGAAAGCATTTGCAAAGCATAATTTGAAATGACATTCATAATTAATCCTGATGTAAACAATGTAATGGAGAAGATGGATACTGCAAGGCAAAAGGGAATGAGGAAAGAGTAGTAATAAATGATGTAGGTATCTGTGCAGTACATAAAAAAACAGCACAGCATTAACTGAAACTTATAATAAACAGTGACAAATGTATCAAAATAAATGATTAAAAAAGGTCAAAAATTTTGCCTCTACTTATCCTTCTGATGTCCAAATAAAAAATGCAAAACAGAAAAACAAAAACTATGGTAATGTCCAGCAACAAAAGCAGAATTTTTCAGATCTGAAAAAACTTACCAGAAAACTAACCCTTTAACCTTAAACAGATATATAATCATTCGGAAAATGTTTATATGTACCTGCTCTTCAAGTCGAGATTTATCTTGACGAAGGGTTCTGGCTTCTTCCTGCAACTTTTGGTGGGCTTCCTTTTCTGCAGTTAACTGCCTAGCTAATGTTTCTCTCTCTTGCTGAAGTCGTCGCCAATCTTCTGGACTGGCTTTACTTGTTCTTTCTATGAGAAAGTTGACTCTCTGCCTCAACCTATGAAACCCACATATAAGCTTTAAATCAGTATGCATAAAACATATAACAAATGTGAAGAATTTAACTGTGCTGGCTCACATATAAATTAACCTGGGGATAAAAATTTGTGTCTCAAGCCAGTTGGAAAGATAGATGAAGAGGAAAGGACATTCGAGAAATATATATTGGTCATGTTTATGTTACTGAATTCTTACTGTAAATGTTATTGTAAAACTGTATCACTGCAACTGATATTACATCACACTGCATGCCAAGAAAATAGCAGTATTAATAATACAAATGTTATAGGATTTTGGAAAAAAGCTAGACAAAATTTCAAAGAGATAGCAATACAAAAATTATTTAGTTTAATTGAGATAACATCACTGGAATGTTATGTCAAGATGAAATGGACATGGGAACAGGAAAATTATACAGATAAAACTAATACGGAGGAAAGAGTGTACATAGCATAAGAACAGGTGTTTGGAAACATGTATACAGATAATAGTTTACTAAATATTGTATGTGGAATGGACTCTTACTAAAGAGTGTCCAGGGTCAATTTCAATAATACTTACCTTCCTGCTTCTCCTCTGAGAGCTGTATTTTCTGCATTCATTGACTCAACTTTAGCATTTAAATCACTATGGGATTCTTTCAAAGGTGCCAGCTCTGTTGTAAGTTTCTCCACCTGCTCTGAAAGGTCTCGCACTTTCACTTGCAATCCATCCCGTTCTTCTCGCAGTATTCTGTTGCTATCTGTTATAGCATTTAATGTGTCTAGCCTCCTCATCAATTCAGAATGCTTTGTAGCTGTAATAGAAGTTGAATCCATTTTTTCCTGTTCTGCTGCTAAAGCTTTATTTGCTTCATTCAACTGCTTCTCTAGGTAATTCACCTGTGTCTTTAGACGCAAGTTTTCTGCATGTATTACATCAAACTTAGTGGTTGCTATATCCTTCTCCCTACGTAAATATTTGATGATCTGAAGCAATTGCTCTGAGGATTTGGCATCCTCTTCTGTTAAGGAGGTATTCAATGACGATGTTGAGGTGTTCAATGATTTATTTCCTTTAGGTGTTGGAACTTGAGCTTGCAGAATTGCCATCTGCGATCCCAGAGCTTGAATTTGGTCATGCAGTAAGGAATTTTGTGAATCCAGGTTCTTTATCTGTTCTCGGCCTTCTTGCATTTCCTTCTTCAATTGCTCTTCTCTAGCTTGCCAACCCATTTGTCCTTCTTTCAGATCATTTTCTGCCTTTGCCTTCTCTAGTCTGATATTAGTAACCTGAGTTTCCAGTTCTGCAAATTTCTCTTTGACTACAACAAGAGCTTGAATGTCTTCAGAATGAAGGACAACCTGTAAGAAAAGAGTACTTCAGTTTAATCATCATTTAAGTCAGACAGTGTACCTAAGACTGCATACATCTAAATCAAATTCAGAAATCTCTTCACAATGAAACAAACCTTTGCATCATATAAGAAGTGGACTGAAAATCAACTAAAAGGCATCAAGCATTGACACAGCATGTTTTATGGCCTTTTTTAATTTAAATTCTATGTTGCTCATTGAATATTCATCATATTTACATATCTTTAATTAATTCAATTCATAATTCCATAGTGGTAATTAATTTGCAGTTTCTAAGCATTCAGTTTTTATAACTGGGATAATATTGCTTTATTTAATAGTATAGGGACATTTTTTCTTGTGTATTCATATTTTATTTCTTGAATATTCTTGTAATGCTAAAACAGTAAAAGAAAAAGCAGAGCTCATTCTACCAATGTCCAAGTGGTTAGACTAGGGGGGGGATAAATATAGGTTTTTAGGATTAGCTTGTCTAAATATTACATACTGCAGAATAACAATACAGCAAATGTGGAAAAAAGTACACAGGTTGTCTTCTTACCTCATGTGAATATTTTTCCTCAGCTGCCTTCACTGCCCCTGAGAGGGTTTCAAGGTCAGACTTCGCTTGGTCCAAATCACTCTTTGTCTGAGCTAGCTCTGTTAGGGCTGACCTTAACTCATCTCGGCTTTTAGCAAGTTGAGCATTCAACTCTCCTGTAGACTGACTTGTACCAGTAGCCAATTTAGTCAGCTGTGTATTCAACTCTAACACACGTTTCTTAAGTATATCCTCTGTACTCTTAGCTTCTGCTAGTTTCTTTTCAGTACCTTCTTTATATTGTTCATATTTAGCTGTTGCCTCTAACAACTGCTTTTCTGTACATTCAGAAATTTCAGAATACTGTTTTACATGCTGCTTTGCAGCAACTAACTGCTGCTGTGTTGACTTCAATTCAGTTTCAACCTGAGCACATTTCACTTCTAACTCCTTCAACTTTTTAGCCAGCACTTCTTCTTCTGTTGGTGTTTTCTGCTCTGGAGGTGGTGCAGCAACCTCTTTTATTCTCTTGCTGAGTGTTTCAACTTCAGCCTTCTTCTTGGCCAATTCCTCCCTTACTGAATTGAGTTCTTCTCTAACTCTTGTAGCCAGATTAGCCTCTTCCTCTTGGCGTTTCTTAGCATTTTGCACTTGTAGCTCCTGATGGGATGCTAGTTCTCTGAAACGATCTTGCTCTTCCTGCAACCTTTTCCTTAGGGCACCACATTCTCTGAGGACATCATCTAATCTGCTCTCTAGTTTTGCTTTTCCTTCAACTTCTGATCGCTCAAGGCTGTTCTTAATTAATTCAAGATTTGCACGAAGGACATCCTGGCTTCGCCTTTCTCGCATAAGCACTTCTTTCTCTTGCGATAGACGTGCTTCTGTTATTTTCATTATGTTATACTGTTCCTTCAGGTTATCCATTGCCACTTTTGTTTTGGCAAGTTTTCCTTCTGCTTCAAGTGCTGCATTTCGAAGATGTACTATAGACTGTTCATGCTTTGCTATAGTAGTACTGTAACTTTTGTTTTTCTCTTCTAGAGCAAGTATTTGGCTTTTGTACACACCAGTGTTAGCACTAAGAATTTTAAACCTTTCTTCATTATATTCAGCTTGTGAAAGAAGCTTGGCATTCTGAGTTCTCAGCTCTCTCAATTCTGTCCGCATGTTGTCCAATTCTTCAGTTAAAAGTCGTTCATTTGTTTGGCGCTCAGTGCGATAAGTTTCAGTTTCCTCCTTCAATTCTTTAAGTGCTTTCTCAGTCTCTTCTAATTTATTTTTAAGCTGCTTTATTAGTTTATCCTTTTCAGTTTGACACAACAATGATGTGTTACTAGAAGCTATTTGCATTGCTTTGGAAGGTTTTTCAGCATATGTCTCCATATCTTGTACTTCAATTTCTTTCCCTAATGCTTTCCCAACATGCTGCTCATACAACCTGCGATATGTGTCTCGCTGCCGTTCTAAGGATTCTGATAGTTTCTGTGCTCTTTCAAAAGCTTCTTTGTATTCAGTAGCAGCACCTTTAGATGAATGTAATTCAGCTTTCAACTGATCAATATTCATAGCATCTTTCTCTGCTTCCTTTTCCTCCTGCTTACTGCTTAACTCTCTAACTAAGACCAACAGTTTTTCATTATTTGCCTGTAGTTCCTGAATGTCTTTGAAAGTAACAAGTTTTTGGGAGATTACTTGAGATGAGCTGGTAACATCACTGGAGGATATGTCCATGTGAGAGTGTCTGATTATAGATCCACCACGTGCTTCCTCCACTTCTTTGAGAAGGAAACATACTTGCTTTGATAAATCTATAATCTCCTGCTTCTGTCTCTTGTTCTCCCTTGTAAGATGAGCTGCAGTTTTTATTGCTTCTGCAGATTCTTGACGTAATTTACTGTGATCAGCTATACTTTCATTTAACTGCTGATTCAGCAATGCTATGTCATCCACAGCTCTTTGGTATTCTTCTTGTTGTTTCCTTAAGATAGGAGCTTTAGCTTCTATCTCCTCAAGAATGGTGTTGATGTATAACTTCAGTTTACGATTTTCTTCTTTTTCATGATGCAATTCCTCTGATACAGTAACATACTGATGATACATCTGGGTCAATGTTAGGCCAGATTTGATAAAACGGCTTGCAGCTGCAGCAGTAGGTGAGAAGTTCTCTATAGCACTTTCCAACGTTTCTTGCCTTGCAGCCTTTACTAGCTTATTTGCACTGTCCAATTCCTTTTTAAGATTAGCTATACATTCTGTTTTTTCTGTTGACTGCTTCTCAAATAAAAGTTCTTGTTCTTTCTTCTTAGTTTCCAGTTCCCCATACTTTTCTGTGGCATCAAAGAGCAACTGTTGTAATTCTTTGACTGCCTTCTCTAATTCCTCAGATTTTGCAGTAGCTTCATCACTCATTCCTGAAAAATAACATATATATATATAACTCAAAAGAGGAATTGAAACAGGACAGATCACAAAAACAAATTACAAAAATATCACTAATGAAAACAGATATGCAGGTACTACTGTAGCTTTCCATCACAGCGCTGACCACAGTCAAACCTGAAACAAAGAAATTTAGTAAGCAAAAATACTCGAATAAAAATCTGATGCGTTCCATCACATAACTTTCTTTAGCTGTTCCAAATAAAAATTATTCCTACAAAAGATGATTCCTTTATATACATCATTCTAATCAAGATAAACATTAGAAGAATTGGTCTTATTACTTGCTTCCTTGTAAGTAGAAGCGTAATAAGAAAGTAAATTAGGCTAAAGCAATAGTCAAATCTTTTCAACATTGGTCGTTATGTGAAAATACTCAAGTTTGGTTCACTTTGCACAGTCCCGTTTGAGAAAAGTTGGGTAGTAATATCTCAAAAGCAACCAACTCTACACAAAAAGCATATATACATAAATGATATGTCTTAATGATCTACATTTTTCATGCTTTAAATTTTTGTCTATCTCTTATGGTTTAACCATTATGCAAAATTTTGGAAAACTCATCCACAATAAAGAGGTCTTCAGAGGCTTCCCCGACAATTTAAAATATACATTTTATTTGTGATGTAATATCTTTAATATAAAATATTTTAATCCAAATTATTAAGCACTATTGAGAAAAACATTTTCAAAAATCTTTCCATGTAAAAGGTAGTTGTGTTGGGAGGATTCTTTTGAAAATCTTTGTGTCACTTGGCAGAAACCAAACACAAATACAAAATTTGGTATTTAATGATTTTTCATTTTTGAGCTATGCTGTCCACAGACAACACAAACACCTTTTTCTAAAAATGCTTTTCTTTTTGGACTCAAGACACCTCAAAACATATATTTTCTGTGAAATCTTGACATCCAATTTTTGGGTGGAATACAATACTATCTCTAGCTACTATGTACATTGTATGTACATACGTGCTAGTAAAAGTAAAAATAAAGTGATAACATTAAAACTAAACCCAACAAGCTTTGATCACAACAGACTTTAAAGCGTATATTCAAATTATTCTTGGCTATTATCCAAATCAAAGCTATACATTTTTACTTACTTTACTATCCCCCTCCCCCCCGATTCATTTGTATATCCCTCTTTAACTTCTATGGTCATATTGGGGGCTTTAACTTGTGAAACAACTCATTTACTGTAAGATTATTGCCCTTGGGTTAATCATTTTATATTATACACATACCACTCATCCACTCTCACATGCATAACTCCAGACTCTGTGGGAGTTAAGGAATAAATATGGTTCAAGAAAAATTCCCTACCCCAGCCAGGAATCGAATCCAGGATCTCTGGATGAGAAGTCAGCTTGCAGACCATTTGACCATGAGGCAGTCTACAACATATTTGTAGTAGAAAGAGGCGGCATTACATTTCACCTAAAAATTGGATATTGAAATTTCACAGAAATGTAGCCTCAAATGCATATTTTGAGGTCTACTGAATCTTCCAACCCTATAGCCTATGAAAACAGTTTGGGTAAAGGTTTTTGTGTACTTTTTTACTTTCTTTGCCATATTAGAAAGAAGAGAGTACTCCATTCAATCTAAAAATTGGATATCATGATTTTACCAAGAATACACATTTTGAGGTCAACAATCCACCTTAAAAGATAATTTTAGAAAAAGAGAGTTTGCCTGTGTGTGCTCATTATTGAAATAAAAAACAAAGTTGAACAAAACACAAAATTTCATACTTTTAATGGGACTGTTTATGCATATCAGGCAAGGATTTTTAAGAATATACTCCCCACCCCAAAACTACCCTTTACACAAAAACTTCTGATTTGTCATTTTCTCAAAAGGGTTCTACATCAATTAAATGTATATAGAATCGTCTGTGAATTCTTCACAGTGATTGATTCTGGTTTATTTGTATAAGTTGGAAATCATATGAGAGAAACAAAATATTACTACAGTAAAAGTGTAGTATGCATTAAATTATACATGCTTTCTGCAAGCTTTTCACAGAATTAGTTGTTTTCAAATATTACATGCAGCATGTTACACTTTTCCAAGTGCGTTGCCTGATGGACATGATTTGCAATCGAATTTTAATGATCACAAATAGTGCTGAGGAATTTCTAAAGCCTTTTAAAATAAATCTAGAAGATTCACAGGTGAGACAGTTATGGATAGTAGTATACTTTTTAATGCCCCTACAGAAACACAAGGCTATTGAGCAAATGGAACCGTCAAATTACAAGCAATGCCAGGTGTTTCAGCTAGTTGAAAATAAATCTAACACCAGTGAACAAACAGCATGGCAATCTCTTTAAACATCTACAAGTAGATCAACTACCCTCTGAAAAGAAAGCAGGCATTTACAAAATAAATTGCTCCAACTGCAAAAAAGTTAAAAAACCAAATGGAACAAAACAAAAAGACCAAGGGAACACTTCTGGAATATAAATCACAAGGAATTGGGCAAGTCCACAGTAGCAATACACTTTTTGGAATAATCACTAACAGATTAGAGGGGGGGGGGGGGGGGAAACACTTTTAAAAGCAGTAAACAGGAAAACAGAATTGGATTCATGCGAAAAATTTATATGAAGAGATTCAAGTCCCATTTAATGAAGTTTGATGCCCAAATGGAAGATAACATATTTAAACTAGTGAAAATGACACCAAATCTCTGCGATAGGTTCGCCATAGGAAGCAAAACAAAAACCTGACTATCAACAAATTGCTGATGATGCCATCCAGTGAGGGTGAAACATGCTCAAGATAATTAAATAAATTTGTAAAGCTTAACCCATTCACATATTTTGATAGGTTCGGCCATAACTGCTTAACTTACGTGCACTGTACAATGATGGGATTTATAGTCATCAGAGTTTGCAGCAATTTTATGCATGCTGCATTACTGATAGGACTGATATACCATCTGTTTTCATCCTACAAGTTTCCAAGAAATGTCTCTGACTGAAATAGCTGTCACATTTGTACTGAACTTTTATCAGCAAAAGAAAGCTCCAATTAAATCATTTCTCCTAAAAGTCACCAAATTTCCATCATTCCATGAGCAGCAGAACAGTATTGGCTTTACCAAACATTAAAGTCAGTGTCTCCTGACATAATAAGTTACAAATTTGCATGGAATATTGATATACAATGTTCCATTTCAAGCACAATGCTCATCTGCCATGAAATAAATCCTTCAACAGCTAGCCATCTTGCTAAAAATATTAGGTAATTCTTATAGGAGGTCATAATGATCCAATATCAATAGCAGGAGCAAGTCTTCAGTGATAAAATGTTCAGAAAAATGAAACAAAGAAAAATATAAATTTATAGACCGATATGTTATAGACGGTCAACATTTAGAAATTCATTGAACAGTTTTACCTGCAGTACCAAAGAAGCTTATGTTGTTAGCAAATACTTGACAGAGTAAATTTTGCTAAAAAAATTATACTTCCAGGTACAGATGGTCAATAAAAAATGGTACACCAATGGGTTAAGAGTGTTTATGTCAACTCAGTATGCTATTTATTGTAGTTTGTGCTTCACAATGACAATTCCAAATATTATCAATTTATCACTAATTAGTTTGTACTTTGTTTACAAGGATTATTTAAAGAAGGTATTGTTGCAAAAAAAATGAAAATTTCACCTAAAGATTTTCTTTGGATGCTTTTTTTCCAGTAAAATCAAAAAATTAAAGTTTTGAGAATAATATTGCACTCTATGTACCTTAAAAAGAAGATAAAGCAAACTAGGATCATATTTATTTCTTACTAACCTTTATAAATTTCCACCAAACGACTTTTTGCTTGCAATTCTTGTTGATAATTATCATGAATCTTGGCTTCATTTTCTCGTTGTGATGCTAACTTCTTCAGTGTATTTTCTAGCTTATCAACCAGATCAGCATTTTTGGATTTTAGTTCTTCACTAGTATCTATGATAATTCTAAGCTGGAAAAGAAGGGAAAAAAGATGTGTTACTGTTACAGTTAAATGACTTTTTCTGCCCATATATTTATTTTTATATTAACTCCTGCATTATTATAGGCCTTAGGTTTCATTTTTCTCTTTACAGCAGAGCTTTAACTTGTGCAATTTTAGCTAATTCAGCCACTGATATTAATCTTCAAAATACTTATGTTGTAGCTCATTTTCATTATGTCCTCTCTTTAGATGCTATTCCTGCAAAAGTTTATTTTTATATCTATTTCAATTTGCTCAATGTAAACTTTAGCAGAAATGTCTACATATTTCATTGTAGACAGGAGAATAGAGGAAACAACAGCAATAGCCAAACCTTTAAAAGCAAAGCCTTGAAATATCACATTATTTCCAGACACCCTAAGAAGCAACTGAATAGTGACTGTACTTTTAAAACTTGAAAAATGCATACAATAAGCAACGGATACACACAAAAACTTAATTTATCCAGTCCTCACTAGTCTGGATATTCAGATTAATTTTTATTTCCTTTCTCTTTTTTTATCACAAAAACATTTAATATACAGATGGTACAGAAACAAATGTATAGTTAGGTAACATACAAATTGACAGTCCCACACCTCTAGCTACCAATACTACAGTGTGGATCTGTTTCTTACAGAGTTAAGAAGCTGTAGTGGTATTGCATTCCCATGTTTGAGAGTGTGCAAGTGAAGAAATAATGTCTCATGCAGAGGCAACAGTAAGCTAGATAAATTAATTGTTTATTTCGAACATCAAATTCCAGCCAAACTGATGTTAGTGAAACGTCTATGTGGACATGCTGCTCTCAAATGCAACACACGTTTGAAACAAAAGGAGCTTACATACTATTTCAATATATAGACCAGTGTAGATTATAATAATTATAGTTTAGATGACAAAAAAGTGTTTCTTGTTAGTGTCAAAATATAAGGTTTATACTACATTGTAGAAAATTAATAGTGATTTTGCATTTAGTGAAATGTTATGGAGTATACAGATTTTTGATAATCTGGATTACATTTAGTCACACCAAGTCTGGACAAACAACATTATTGTGTATCAGATATGTCACAAAAAAAGCTATTTGAAACAAACTGTAAACTTTAAGAAGTCTACATTCTTTGCATAGTACTATTTTGATTATCCTTTAAGTTTAACACTTAACGTTATACAAGCTTCCTTCTGAGAACATTTCACATGTTATTCACAAAATACCAAGATTTCACCAGAAATATATGTTTTGACACCCCCTGAATCCAAAAAAAAGGATTTTTAGAAAAAACAGTGTGCATGCGTGTGGCATTGCTCAAAAATGAAAAGTCTATTAAATACCATTTCCACGGAAAAATTTTAACTTTCTACGATTTTTATTAAAATATTGTACATTAAAAATATGTACATGAGAAATAAAATGTGTATCTTAAATTTTATTGGAATAGCTTCTGAAGACATCTTTATTCTGGATGAATTTTGCGGAATTTTGCATAACTGGCAAACCACAAGAATAGACAAAACATTGTGTAACAAAAAATGTAGCCCTCGTTAAAAAACAATTTATTTCTGGAGTTGACTGTTTTTGAGATATTCTGCGTTATTGGTTTCAGTTTTAAAATCCTTATAATTTGTTAACTCCTGGCCATAAAACAAAGGAACTTCAATCACATAGCAACCAGCTCAATTAGCATGAAGTAAATTGAAGAATAAGCTTTTTAACAATAATGTGTAGCCGAGATGTAGAGAAAGTCTTATAAATGGAACAGATTTTTATATTAATTTCCCTGACTTAGTTAAACAACAAGAATAACATCCAAAATATTAAACTGTGAATTAGTTCAAGTTAGTGAATTAGAAAGATTAGAATGTCACTCTTTATGGCAGTGTTTTCTAGCCACTAAGTACCAACAAATAAAATAATATACCATCCCTAATGAGTAAAGACAAGTAAGGCATTAATTCACATTATTTACAGTTGCATAACTTTTTATCTCACTACATGTCAAAATCTCTTACCTTGGTGCCAACCAGACCAATTTACCCGACTTTCCCTCAGTAATTTTTATTTTTCTGACTAAACCTGACTTTCCGGATCTGTGTGAACCATGAAAACATCTTACTGATGTGGTATTTGTTACACCTTGCAAATATAATGAACTTCAATACTGAGTGTATTTATCAGACATTTATTTTTTGAGTTATGCTGTTCATAGAAACATCCATACATACACATACACAATTAAAATTAATAATACATCCCTCATCCCTTTCTCTAGAATATAAAACCTCCTTATGTAGGTAAATAGTACAAAGTATAAAAAATGATAGAACTGATACCTCCAGTTGATGTGCAGAAGTTAGATCATAATATTTAACAAATTTTTGCATACTCTCAAAATCACTTACTTTCAAGAGCTATTGCTTTCATTATCACACCTTACCTCTTCAGTTTTTTGTGTCAGTTGTGTCTCTAGAGTAAGCAATCTTTCTGTGTGCTCCCGCCTTAAGTCTGTCACTTTGACACCTTGCTTATCCAGCTCCTGGCTTAAGCTCTGAACCTGCTTATTAAGCAATTCCCTTTCCCGTTCAAATCGTCTTTCCCTTGAGAGAACAAAAACAAACTCTTATCAGCTCGGCAACCATTGCATACATACACATATTTGAGTAATTATAAATATAATCTAATAAGGGTCATTCTTAAAAATAGAAAGGAACAATGAGTTTTGTTGTTACACTCAGTGCGCAGACAGGAGAGGACTGGAAGGAAAAATAAGGGAGAATTAGCATATACACAGTGTCAATTCACACTACTTTGAATAATTATACATATAACTGTATTCAACTGAGGATTAAATATGCTGTCAAGCAGCTATACAAACCACATTAACAAATAAAGAAATATACTTCCATCCCCAAATTTTGTCCAAAAAGGCTAAGAATCAACTACTCACTCATAAAACCCAGGGCTTGGCGGCCTTCGTAGAAATTACATCCTACATATTATATAATATGTTCAATTTTAAAATAAAAAAAAAAACAAAGAATGGGCAATTGAGCATATAGGAAATGTTTAGAATTCACCATTTGACCCATATACAAGCCTTCATTTCTTGACAAGGCCACAACCACGTTATATGCATACTGGCTGAATGGTAACGACCCTGGTATTATGCCTCTATGCAAAAGCAGCGCAGGACCTGTCATGGGTACCTTTTATTAGCTTGAGTTGTCTGTCATTGCTTTGCCTTCATGTTGTGAAGCATTTCAACAATAGTATGTTGTGTGTGATTTACTTAGGAATGTTATTCTTTTAATAGTCCATGCCTGCTAACAAATTCACACTTGAACCATGTATGTACAAATTCATGCTTGAACACTGTATTTTATGTACGGTGCATAATCATGTAAACAGATTTGTAGACAATTTCACCAGCAGCTTCCTGGTTATCAAGTTCCAGGCTGAGACACTGTGAGATGTTTGGTCAATAAATTTAGAACGGGATCGTTCTAAATGACATCCTAAAGCAGGAAAAGCTAAATAAAATTAGCACTCACTAAGATGTCTCTCAGCCATGTTGTACAGCAAGAGGGTGTTTAACAACCTCTATCCATACAGCTACAAAACTTTTAAAACTGAAACTCTACTGTGCGACTACAGTGCAGAAATATTGAAAATTATGCAAGAAGAACTTCTGTGTGTGAATGATTTCATCCGATGTTATCAAGAATGTTTTCACACAGATGGATACCACTTTCAATAACACTATTATTACACCGATATGCATGATTCTGGGGTTTCCTCCAAAATACATCTACTTTACAAAATTTGATATGCTGATTCCAAAACTGTAATCAGTTTTTTTTTTTTTTTTTATCATGCAGCACTTTTTTACAATTAGCAATTATAACCAAAATGTTTGAATGTATTTCTGTGCATAAATATTGTATGGGACTAAAAAAGAAACTACAAAACTAAGAAAAACTACTAATTTCATTGTTGAAATTAATCTGTTTCACAACAATGTAACACACAACAATACATATGAGGAGCATTTTTTTCAAAACTCGATAGAGCACAAATTTTAAGAAGATGAGTTATATATGGGATCAGTATGTTTTTGATGCCAACAATCAGTCTGTGAAATCAGATTTTGCATAACTCAATATTTGCCATGTGTATAGCATGGTTAATCATGAGCTTCAAAACAACATCAATGATCATTTGAAATCATTGGCGGCAACATTTTTTGAAGCGGGCATTGCAAAGCTTGTGCACATGTACAATAAATGTCTCAATCTTTTCTGTGATTATGTTGAAAAATAACCATAGTGTACAAAACTTTTAGTAATAAAATAACTGTTTTCTATGAACTTGTCTTTTATTTATAGCTTATCGGAGGTTGAAAAAAAAATGGCCCTTATAGAAAGGAGACCCTTTAATTGCTTCTATAATTTGAAGACTTAAAGGAACCGATATAAACAAAATTATGTTACAAACTAAAGGGAAGAGCTGCTCACCAATAAGCATTGGTCAGTTTGGTGAATTATTGACCTGCATTGATATTTCTTCCTTTCCACATATCAGATCCCCTCTTTTACCCTTCCTATCCAGTCTTGCTTTACTCTACTCTTGTTTTCTTCAACCCTGATGGTATTAGAGTATTCGAGGCCTAGGGGATCATTTCATTTTTTTTCTTGTCCATAACTTTTTTTACTTAGGTGATGTAACTCCCTAATTTATGGTGCCTAATTTTAAACGGTTACAAAAAGTTAAATAAAAATATTCCCAATAACATGATGTATTGAAAAATAGTCTCCCATTTGGATTTCCAGGAGGGGACCTTCTTCCAAGGAAAACAACAAAATATGAATGACAAATTAAAAAATGTACAATGGAATACAGGAGAGCTATCACAAGCAAAGAAACATGAACTAATTAAAATTGTATGATCATAATATTGATACATTTACAATTCAAGAAGCAAATTTAATATTAGAACTAAAATATTACCAATTTCAAAATTTTAATATATACTTACTTCCTAAAGGATGACAAATAAGCAGTGGCATTCTAGTTGGAGTTCGAAAAAATCTTACTTCATCTTTCGAATCATTTAAAAGATGAATAATACAGATAAAATAGAAATAATTAAACTGACTCATGGAAAAATAAATCTGACTTCAAAATCTATTCTGTTTATAAACCCCCAAACACTCCAAATCTTGAAAATATCATAATAAATTCAAATACCATCATAATTGGAGATTTCAATGTCCATACAAGACTATGACAAACCAAACAATTCCTATTAAATTTAACAACTACAGAAGTTATTTACCACAAAGAAGATCCGTCAACCTTTATTCACTATTCTGGTACTAGTACCAACCCTGTCTTACTTTTAGTATCCTCAGATTTATACTCATTAACTTCCAAACAAATCTTAGAAGATCCACGCTCAGGACACAAAACTATAATGGCCACTCTTCAACTTGAAAAATTTAACTCCCATAAACCTAGATGGAATTTAAAAAAGCAAACTGGAAAGATTTTACAAATGAATTAGAAACCAAAGTTGAAACACCAGTAAACAAATCAACAAAATCAGATAAACTAAACAAAGATCTATGTGATACAATTTTGAAAACAGCAAAAAATTACGTACCAAGAGGATTTACTAAAAGTTATAAACATTTTCGGAACTCACAACTAGACAAAATGAAAAAAGAAAGAGACCAGGCTAGAATCACAGCAGCAAAATCTAAAGATCCAAAAGAAATACAAAATTGGAGAAAATGAAGTGCTCAGTTCAAAAAGGGAATAAACACCACCAAAAGGAAACATTTTATAATTTTCTACAGAACTATACAAAATATGCACAAAAAGCATACAGATATATACATAACATACAAAACAAGAAAGACAATAACAAAATACCTTTTATGTATAATAATAAAACAATTACAGATGACAATGAAATAGCAAATAAATTTAATTAATATAACATTCATACCTATAAATTATCTGCAAATACCAAAAAAAAGGACAAAAAATATTAAATAAAAACATTAAAGAACACACAAAATCAACAACTAAACTTAAAGATCATATATTTAATCAGGAATTCAATACTAAAGAATTGAATATTGTAATTAAATAACTTAAAATTGAAAAAAATCTCCAGGACCTGATAATATACGAGGTACGTCCAGGAAGTTAGTTCCATTTCAATTTATCTCTGCTGCAGCGCAGCGATCACATTTCCGCACATGCATGGTAGACGCTCTGTATCAAGGACAAGAAACGTGCGCCATTTTGAGATCGCTGTCAGCCACATACGCTTTGTTGTGCTTGTTTACAATGTCGGTGTTGATTGAAGATCCCGCCGCTTGTGAAATCAGATCTGTGATTCTTTTTCTGAATGCTAGCAAACTGAAACCAATTGAAATTTATCGGCAAATTTGCGAAGTTTATGGACAAAATGCGATGAGTGATTCAATGGTGAGAAGATGGATCCGACAGTTCAATGAAGGACGTAGTAAACTGCACGATGAAGAACGAAGTGGGCGTCCATCTTTGATTACCACATAGTCACAGGAGATGAGACTTGGGTTTCTTACGACACCCCTGAAAGTAAGCGGCAATCAATGGAATGGAGGCATGCTTCATCCCCAGCAAAGGTTAAGCCGAAACAAATCTTGACACTTCGAAAAATGATGTGCACAGTGTTCTGGGACTGGAAAGGCATCTTACTCATTGATTTCTTACCGCGTGGTCAAACAATCAAAGCAGATGTTTATTGCGAGACACTTAGGAAATTGGGTTGCACAATACAGTATAAGCGCCGAGGATTGCTGCCAAAAGGTGTTGTTTTTCTTCACGACAACGCACGACCACACACTGCAAATGTGACAAAAAACCTCCTACAGGGATTTGGCTGGGACGTGTTTGACCATCCTCCATACAGCCCTGAACTCGCTCCTAGCGACTTTCATCTGTTCTCACATCTCAAGTCTTTCCTTGGTGGTCAACACTTCAACAATGACGAAGAGCTGAAAGAAAATGTTTCCAACTTTTTGAAGACACAGGCGGCAAACTTCTATTAAGAAGGTATACAAAAACTTGTGCCACGCTGTAACAAATGCCTGCAAAATTTCGGCAGTTAAGTGGAAAAGTAGTTTAAGAGTTGTAGAATTTTGTGCAATAAATAATTATTCTGTATCTGTACACAATTTAATTTTATTACCAAACGGGACTTACTTTCTGGACGTACCTCATACATACAAAATTCATCGAACGTCTGGGGGAAAAAAAGCAAAATTATAACTTGTCATGGAATACAAAAGTATCAGATGAATGGAAGAAAGCAATAATAATACCTATTTTGAAATCAAACAAACCAGCAGAAAATTTTTCAAGTTATCATCCAATAGCACTTACTAGTGTATTAGCAAAAATCATGGAAAAAATGATTTCCAGTCATTTAATTTGGTTTCTAGAAAAAAAATAACTTAATTTCAACTAAACAAGCAGGATTTAAAAAACACCATTCAACAAATGAACAGATTTTTAAATCTTAGTCAAGACTTTAAAAATGCATTAAATAAAAAAGAAGATACTCTAACAATATTTATTGACTTTCTAGGAGCATATGATTGTATTTGGAGATACAAACTACTTGATAAAACTTGAAATTCTAGGAATCCAAAGCAAAATGTTACATTGGATCAGTAAATTCATTATTCAATGCTCTATTTTTACCAAATATAATGATAAATTATCAAAATATCAAGACACACCATGGTGTACTTCACGGCAGTATCCTTAGTACTACACTCTTTAATATTTATATCAATGATCTTCCATATCAATTACAAAAAATACAACCAAAAGTCTTAATGTTTGCAGATGATGTCTTATGGAATTCTAAACAGAAAAATGAAAATCAACAGTTAATAAATATAGCACAACAATCTTTGATAGCACAAAAGAATTGGACATCTAAAAATTTAATAAAAATTAATACACAGAAAACAAATTACGAACTATTTACACTAAGGAAGAAACCAATAAATATTTCCCTTCAACTAAAAGAAAAAACTCTCACAGAAACACATGAAGCCAAATATTAAGGTATTGTTTTTGATAGAAAATTAACATATGCCTAGAGCTATTAAAACTATCCCAGTACTTGCTCTACAAATGTTAACAAATAATCCAGGAATTGAACTTGACATTGAAAAATAATCAGACTACCTTATAATAACTGGGAAAAAAGAAAACCACAAGTAAACCTAAAAATTTAGCAAAGTTTCCTTATAAAGTCAGAAATCAAACATAGATTAAAACTTCCTTACTTAAAAGAAAACATACAAACAAATATTAACCCGTTAGAACTATTTGATATTGAACACTACCTACACTTAGAAAAATTTACAAAATCTGAAACCTCTTCGTGTGTTCTGAAACAAATGACTTTAGAAATAATAAACTTAAGATCCCTACCAATGAATGGCTATATGTTTATACTGACAGTTCCAGCTAACCAAATAATGCTGGTACTGACGCAGGTGCAATATACACTCTCTTCTCTTTCTACAAAAGATTAAGGTTAAATACTACATTTTGATAGAGAGATTTCTGCATACTTCAAAGCTTACAAAACATGCTATACCATATAAATAACTTTGAAAAAAGTTGTACTATTATCCGACTCTAAAGCAGCTATAATATCCATAACATCTGATGTAACACCTAATAACCTAAATATTGCAGAATGCTGCAAAATCATAAAACATCTAACTAATTTAAATAAAAGATTAATACTTCAATGGATACCATGAAATGGATACCAGGGTAATGAAATAGCCGACTTTCTAGCCAAAAAAGGTAGTAAAATTACATCAAATTCATCAGATCCAATAAGTTATCACTCCATCAAAAGAATCATTATATCAACATATAATAAAAAATTAAAGAAGATAATGTATCACAAACAAAACAAAACCATGAGAAAATCTATGTAATAACACAACCAGAATCACTACACTACCAAGAAAATCCTCTGTAGCAACTTTTAGACTCCTAATGGGCCAGGACTATCTCAATAAGCATTTATTCAAGATTGGTATAGTGAGATCTCCTCTGTGTCCTTTCTGTACCCTTAAAAAAGATATGGATGGAAACCACCTACTCTGCTGATCAATCTTTAGTCAACACGATAATCTAACATCAAAATACTGGAATGCAAGAGAGCAAATAGCTTCATTGCCAACTGCTCAACATTAGATATCAACCAACTTATGCTGAATTCATTTTTAAGCATTAATTCGTCCAGAACCTACTCTTAGGTAAAGGTGAAGGTTTAGTGTAGAAAATATCTTATGATTCTGAATTTTAGAAGGGCCTGCTTTTGCCTGTTTTCAATTATTTTTTGCCTGTTACTTTGGTGCCCTCAAATCCTCAGCCGGTGAAGAGCTACCATTGCTAGTCACACAGCTGTTTATTAACAGGTAACAGATTGTATATGCTGGGATCAATCTATTGGCTTATTGGAGCTCTGAGGTTCATAAATAGCAAAATATGAAGTCACAAAAATTAGTGCACTCTTCGTCAGGTGTAGATTACTTTTACTATAACCAAAGCGTTAAATCATAAACCACACTCTTAAAATCCACTTATAATTTACCTATGATCCAGTTCCAGTTTCTTGGCTTCAACTTCTTCACTCTTGGCAATGGCTTCACATTTTGCATTAATTGCTGCATTAAGCTGATTTGAAAGTGTCTTCACGTCTTCTTGCATTCGTGTTAATTCTCTATTGCGCCTGTCCACCATGTTTTGCAAGCTATCACGCTCATCTATAGCTAAGTCACGTTGTCTACGGTATTCCAAAGCCTCCTTCTCCAAACTGAAACAGACACCCATTAACTTAAAGCATACCTTAACCAAGAATGTTGTTGGTAAACAATTTTGCAAAGAATGCTACAACTATCAGTAAAGCTGAAACACATCTTAAAAGCTTAGATGACACAAAAACCAAGCTCACTACTAAGTGCTATTCTCAGATCATTCACTTTTGATGTAGAAAGGGAAATTAGTTTTTCATTATTTATTACTTCAGTATTTCTAACAACCTTAAATAATCTTTCCCAGCCTACTCAATTTGATCAATATATGGGTCTCTCTTAAGTAAAATATAGCTTAAGTCCAAGAAAACAATTTTCAGGAACTACTTAGGGATCTAAGAGAGTATTCTGAGATGGGGAATGAATATATGACTGATAAAAACTATTTTGCATATTCAGGAGCAATAAGGACTGGCTTAGAGCTGAAATTCCAGCATGTGCTTCATAGTTCTGTTGTATATTCTTCCGCCATATCACAGAAATTTTACAATATCAGGTTATTCTTCCATTTACTTCATCCTAATCAAAATAAACAATAACAGAAATGGTCTAATTACACAGTTCCTTATAAATTTAAGGGAAATAAGAGAATACACATGCTAAAGAAATAGTCAAATCTTTAAAATTTGATTCCCATTTGATTGAAATTTGGTTCTCATTTGAAGTATTTATTCTTTTCGTGTTCGCACTAAATTCAAAATAGAAATATGGTCGCGCTTATGCTTAGTTCGAGTAGCAATCGACTCTTATCTCAGGGTGTTTTAATGGGCTTGTTGGGCTTCACAGATCCAGACTGCTTGGCTATTTCTTAAATAATAATTACTAGGATTTTCTTTGTGGAATTGTAGTTTATTCACAATTATTTTGTACAATTCTTATACGAGGCTGCGATTGCCTGATGTAATTTATGTGCTTTGTTCGAACACGAATATTCTTTCTCTCACAACTCAACTTATAAAATAAGTTACGCCGGGAAAATCTGATTCCTTGGAATAACATACTTTCACCTTTTAATATAAATGAGCGGAAATTACTCAATGCCGCCGCAAATATTTGTGCATATATAATTCTACGTGAATACTTTAATGTATGCATATTCTCCAAGTGGCCTTTTACTACTTGTGAAAAAGCCTCTTTTCTAATAACTCGCTTCACAACCAAGAAAATCAACATGTAACTATGATACTTATTGTTGAAAAACAAAATAGCACAGAGAAAATAAAAACGCTTAAACCAACGAAAGCACAAGCAATAAGAAACATTGCACTCAGCAATTTCAATTTCGGAATGCAACAGAATAAGAACATTTGAACATCAAATATTACCAAAAATGACATGCAATTCACAAAATGTTGGCAGATTTTGTGGTTAGGATATAAATATTGTCTCACATTTCATGACCAGGAGAAAATAAATGTAATTTCAATGCAATGGACTTGGCTCTCTCATTTATTTACATTAGTCAATTCTACTTGTACAACTAGTTTTAGATTGTTAGGTATGCACATATTTTAAGGTCTCAAAAGAATTGCTATTCATCATATCAGGCTAATAATGTTTCACATTATAGATAGTAATAAAGATGGTAATTAAAAATGTCTGCTATGGTTCAACAATCTCGCATAGACCATCAAAAACAGCAATTTTACAACATACCATCAGATTTTAATCAAGTTTCAAAACACCATGAGTGAACTTGTTTATTCATTTAAATCTGCTCATCATCATACTCATCTAAATCTAAGAATAAATGTTGGTTTAAAATTTAATTTCTGCAATGCTGTACAAAAGATAAGCCTTAAACATTGAAAATCTTTAAAAATCCTAAACACGTAAGCAAGTCAAACTGTTTTGGAAGTTCAGCAGCAAATCTTTTCTTGGGTACTGGTTTTATGGGAAAGTGAGGGTTGGGGGGAGAAGAGAGTCTGCCTGCCTCTCTTTCCACAGTGGTTTTTTTTTTTTGGTAGTAAAACACCCGCTTTAACTACTTATGGCACCGCAAGCGGTGACACTGCACTGATAATACATGAATGATGGAGCACCGGTGGAATGTGATGGCGGGGGAAACCGGAGTACCCGGAGAAAACCCACCCCAGTGCTGTTCCACAGTGTTGTCAACCCCAATGCTCTCAGCCATTACGGTGAATACATTTATCTAATTTATCACAAACTAGCTGATTACATGAAATACAGCACACTTAGACATGCGCCAAGATCTACGTATACAATAAAAGCATTGAAGCCACTATATGTCAGGGTGTAAAGTGTATTTCATGTCTCAAAATGATCGCCTTGCTCTGCTTCTGAAATAGTACCAAACTTACCAAAAAAGACTAGGAAGACGAGTACGCAAGAAAACATATGCACAAGTGCTTTCACCATATTTTAAAATCAAAACATAAAACTAAAATTTCAATAAATACAATTTAATGTATCTATTTTTTGTAATATTTAAAGAAATGAGTAGAACGTATTAAGAATTTTAATTCTAGGTATATTTACTTCACACGAGTTACTGAAGTCGGCCTGCCTAATTGTTTAAGTTCAAAAGCAAGTTTTGAATAAAAGCAAATGCTCAAACAAAAATCCCTACCATGTAATTTACATACTATGCACAATGAAACAGTTTATGAGGAACAATTATGATTAGAAGAATAGCAATTATAACAGTACATTATGATACAAGAATTAAAAGTAGGGTTTTATTTAGCGAGTAGGAATGTTTGTGATAATTTAGAAAGCAGGAAAGTTTGTGATTACAAAGGCCTATGATTGTTTCAATATCCTAAAGGCAATATAAAACTACTTTTAACATGTGTGGCTTGTATATTTTAGACAGCACTCAAATTTGTAAAATATCAATAATGTTATACTGATTCCTGAAACTAATAGACATCACATTTAGAATCACATCAACTCATATGCAGCATGATCTCAAGATGTACATATTATGGTTGATTCGTTAGCAGTGCACTGAAATATATAAATTTACCAGCTCAATTAAGTTTATTATAAGCTTACAGTACTTAATGATGTCTTGATTGATGCTGACATTATCACAAAGTTGAGTAGTTGGCCCACAAAAAAGAATTATGTTTATTTTTCTCTTCAAATTAAGCCAAGAGCACATTTTCAGTGAAATTACTTTGAACAAATTATTCCTTACACCAGGCACTAAAACAATTAAATGTTGTTTCATATTATTTCTGGATTTTTTAGGTAGCAGTTCTAGTGTTATTCTATCTGCAGCTTGTGTAATTTCATTGGTTCTGACATTTCAATTTTTTTAATTAACATTTGCCACCATTTTATCTTTATATAGCTCATACTAGATTAAAAAAAAACACATTTTGCATCAAAGAAAGCAGATGTAATGTGTTCAACTCTACAATGAACTGTGATAAACTGAAGTATGCCAATTTGTATTATTACCAGATAATACAAGCATCATGAAAAAATTAAAAACTTTAAAAGGGCAATGTGAACAGAAAAAGCTAATCAAACCAAGGTGAATTATTAAACAAGTGCAAATACAAAGCATAATTGCCACATAATTGAACTTCAAAACAAAATTGGTTACAATGGAGTGACATAAAAATGTTATCACACTAGTGCACTATCTGAAGTTTTTAGTTTGTGTGCACTGTGTTAAAATGTCTTTTAGGCCATGCTGTCTAAAGATTAAATTTTTACACAAATTTCAGTTTTTATAAAATAATATGAACATAAGATAAACTACAAATGTTGCATTAGGTATTTTATAAAATTTGATGTGTTCCACTCACATGACTTTCTCTACATTTCTGCAACAAATTATTGTTAAAAAGCTTATTCCTCTATTTGCTAATAAAAAAAAAAAATTAGCAGAAATAGTCTTATTACTTGCTTCTTTGTAAGTAGAAGCAAAATAAGGGAGAACCATAGGTTAAAGTGATGGTCAAAAACTGGTTGCTACGTGACTAAGTTCCTTTGTATGGACAGGATTTGACAAATTCCTGTGTGAGAAAAGTATAATTTTTTAAAACTGAAACAAAAAACAAAGAATATCTCAAAAACGATCAACTACATGAAAAAAATACATGCACAGAAATTGTGTGTTTTAAAGTGCTCTACATTTTTTGTGTGGTACATTTTTTTCTATCTCTTTAGGTTTAACAGTTATGCACAATTCCGTAAAATTCGTCCAGAATAAAGTAGTCTTCAGAAGCTATTCCCAGAAGATTTAAGATATACATTTTATTTGTTAGGTAAATATCCTCAATATATGATATTTTAATCAAAATCGTTAGAGCATCTTTGTGTCGCATCCCTGGAACATACTAAACTTAAATACCAAGTTTGGTATTTTACCAACTTTTCGATTTTGAGTAATCGTGTTCAGACACACGGAGATTTTTGTGAAAATGCTTTTTTGGGATATAGGGGACCTTAAGACATATATTTCCGGTGAAATCTCGGTATCAAATTTTTGGGTGGAGTGCAATGCCTTCTCTACACACTACGTAATAATACGCGTGGAGAAAGTAAAAATACAAGGTTTCTTAATATTAATAACTACATCCCGAATTTGTTGCACTTCTAGGTTAACTTAGATCTGCAATACTATATGCAGGGTTTACACAATACTTTGTCCTCTTTGAAGTTAAAAAAAATTCTATGGACAAGAAGTGTTCATGTGAAGTTGGAAGTAACTATAGCATATAAGCAATGTTTAGTAACCTCAACCTGGTGTTCTTTTGCCCTAAAGTTTTAGCTTCTTTCTTACTAAACCCATTTATTGTTTATTATATATTTACCTTATTAGATTTAATTAAAACTAAATGGAATACACATCTTATGTATTTATTATTATGAGCTTAAATTATTTTAGACTACTTAGTTTATTTGCAATTATACTCATAAATGTATAAAAATGTTATTAGTATAAAGTAATAGAATAGCATAGTCTTCTCTGTAATCACACTGATGTAGCACACACTGCTAAACCAAACTACCGAAGTAAGTGTGACATCAAACATAACCCGGAAGTTTAAACAAGTTGGTCCACATACTGGCAAACATGTTTTGAACTTTCCATGGAGGGCGATGTGTGCTCATTCACTCCAAAGAGCATAAAGTGCACACTGTGTGCTCACAAGAAAAGGAAAATGTACAGAACAGCATTTTTATGATAAAAAACATTAAAGACAAATTCCTAAGAAAAAAAGAGGAAAGGTATATTTGTTTTTGTGGACTAAAAAAGGAACTAAACACTATCAAAAGAACTATAGTACACAGAGAGCAAAGGCAATGAGTGGAAAGTTAATAAGGCTATAGGCTGGTTCAAAACAAACAGTAACCAGAACAAGAATGGGAATGTCAAAATACATGTATTTCAATGGAAGCATTCACAATTGACGAGAAGCCTTCCTGAGCCCCAGGAATGGGAAGCAAGTCTTGCCATGTTTCTTGTTACCAGGTATGGCCCATTAGATACATATTGAGCATTACTAGACTTTTCTATGTAGAGATTATTCTAAGTGGCCATGACATGAAACATCTGCTAGATCTCACTTTAGTCGTAATTCTTTCAAATTTTAACATCAGCTAACCTACATTGTTGGCTGAATTCGAGACAAATAAATATGATTGATCAGCTAAACATAAGTGAAATCACAATGCACAAATTGACCATGAAAAGAACACATGCATTCCCGTTCTCAGTTTCATTCTGGTTACTGTTCTCAGAAGATGTGTACCAATAATAAATTTTGCACAAAGATGGCAAATAGTAAAGTAACAGAATGGGTAGAGAATACAACTGGCCGAAGACAGGGTTGTTGTTGTAGTAGTAATAGTAGTGGAGCAGTTTTAGGGCGCATCAACTGCTGGGGTTATTAGCACCCATGCATAGAATTTCAGTAAAAACAGATAAAAACTACAACCGCCTCCTGAGGAAACGACCAGTAGTCAGGGGAAACTATAACAGCAAGAAAGTAAAAGACAAGGAAATGTGAAGTCAGATAAAACTGTATAGTCCACTTTTGCATAAGAATAAAATCAGACGTGCAATGACAGCATCGTCGCCAGATAAAATTGTGCAGAGACTAGGGGACAACCGGTGTTTATTACGACTGCCAGTGAAATTGTGACAGTCGACGAGAAGATGTTTCACGGTGATGGGCAGCGTACATAAACACAGCGGTTGATCCTTACCCTGGAGGAGATGTCTGTGCATCAAGCATGTGTGACCAATCCAGAGGCGGAAAAGAATAACCTCCTCGCGATGGTTTTTACAGCAGGATGTTTTCCAAGGACTTATAGTGTGCTTTATTTCGTTAAGTTTATAAGATGTTGTTGCCTAATACGATTGCCATCAGGAGTATAGCTAATGCTGAAGACAATGCTGTACATCCTGAGGTGGCACCTGAGATACATCAAGATGGGTTTTCGCTAATGCCTGTTTTGCAGTCCCATCTGCTGCTTCATTTCCTGATATGCCTACATGACCTGGTACCCAACACAGTACAACTGCATAGCGGGACAGGGTGGCAAATGAAGTCCCTACATATGGCGTCAGATAGCAACAGAGTACATCATTGAAAGCATGGAAATTAATCCAACACTTACGTGGTTGACAACCCAAGAAGAAATCATTAAAGTCCAATATTATTTAACTTAAGTGTATATATATATATACTGAAATAAGTAGGGAGAGAAAATACGCACTGTCCAACAAAGATCCACTTTTTGGAGTTAATCTGGTAGCAATTACAAGTGGAAGTTGAAAAAAAGCAACAGAGAAATACAGCAAAGATTGGAATCTGAAGTTAAAAGTAGCTCCAAAAGTTTAGTAAAGTAAAAATGCTAAGCTTCTTCTCAGGGAAGCGAAACAGAAATTTTAAAGAAATTTGATTATTTAGGGATACGGCTAAGCAATGCAAAATGGACAGAGCAAAGGAAAACTAGCTACAGGCAGTATAAGAACCTGCTTGAAGAAAATACCAAATATGAGCGTGTACTAGCCAGAGAGAGTATATATGGCTTCAGACATGTTGAAAATTATGCACGAGGTAGAAATTTGGGGGCCAGAGAAACGATGGGAACAAATAGACCAAATGTATAGAATATTCTACAAAATGTTTCTTGGTTTACCAAGAGTACTTCCCAACTGGGTAGTCCAAGCTGAATTGGGAAGAATTAGCAGGAACGGATTAGTAGTCACTTGTATTATGAAATACAATCATTAGATCCAATCATTAGAAGGAAACCTAGTCCAAAAATGTTTCAGGACAAGGGAAAAAGCACAATGGGGCCACTAGGCACCTGAATTAAAGGGCATCATAGAAGAAATTGAGCTGATTGTTATCAAATTTACAGATAACAGGCAGACAAAGCTCATAGAATACAGTGAAAGCAAGGATAGATGATATAGAACCTGGACATATAGGCAGCTTAAGAGATAACAGCTCTCTGGTACATTACAGGACTTTAACAGAGACTGGAGTAGAAAAAAATATGTCAATGTTCACGACACAATGGAAAGGGAGGGTCTGGCAAGAACAGGAGCAATGTTGTTAAGGGGTTTAAAAGTTCACTATGTGACAAGGTGGTCTTGTATATCAGATGTTTAGAAATAAAAGTGTGGAGTGAGGAAATCTGGAATAAGGCACGAGAGAATTTAGGAGATATATTGTATTTAAAATGTTTGGAAACATCAGGAAATAATTTTTTAAAACACACGGAAATATGTAGGGAATGTGAAGGAGAAATTGCGGAGGAAAGTCACAAAAGAAAAAGAAAAACTAAATAACAGAATAAAATAAATAGGGAATTAATAGGAGCTAAATTAAGTGCAAACCCATTAGAGATAAGTTAATGAACGAAGGATTCATAAACAAAACAACCAGGGCATTAGGTGCATATGCTTCTAAGTTTCTAACTTAAGCAACTCCTAAAAAATGTCAATTAATGTAAACAAATTGTAAATTGTGGTGAGAGTAAACCTAAGTAGCTCATTTAGCATATTTCACTCAGTATTAGGGATCCAAACTTCATGAGCAGAGAAAAGAGTTGGAACATATTGTTTATATTTGGAAAAACAGCTTATTTTTAAAAATATGCCAAAACCTGTTTTTCACATAAAATATCTGAAGTTTATCAAAAAATTGATCTTATCACAAATGCAAACGTTATAGATAACTAATTATAGCATTTAATTTCAAGGAGAATAGGAAAAGAAATTGGTAAATTTAACATTGACAAGACAGGCCATCATAATTCCCCCACAAGCTAAATTTGTCATTAAAGCCATTATATTCTTTCTTCCATATTTTCTGGAACACACTAAGTTTAAGCATCGCATCATCAGATAATATCCGATGCAATTTATAAAGTAAGAATGCTGAACCTACCGTTGCACAGTTTCAGTAAGTTTATTCGCTTCATCCTGGCAAGATGAAAATTTGGATTTTAGCTCTTCTACTTCCTTTGTGGCAGTATCAAGAGAATTCTTGTGTTCTTCATCCTGTTTACGAAGTTTAGAAAGCTCTTCTTCCAGAATTTTAATCCTTTCCTCTGAAATTAAATTAACAGTATTTTCATGTTTACCAAAAATGTTAATGTTTTAGTTAATGTATTAATTACATATGAGGTTATATTTCATGGGTCTTAATCGAATATAACTGTAACTCCCTATCACTGAAAAACCTGATTACATTCACATGACTTTTTCTATCCATTACATCCCTTTTCATGCGAAATAGTATTCTAAAATACATTACATTACAGAAAATGTTTGACTAGGAATAATCTTCAACTGAACAATATACCCGACTCAAAAAGAATTTTAAGCACTATATTGTTATGGATATAGGACTTCCCTTCTATATAAACAATCTCTGAAACATGTTCAAGTAAGTTTTAACATAAAAGAGAAGATTGTGAGAATAAAAACTAATTTTCAGCTTGTAAATATGTCCAAAAACTTCACTGCATTTAAAATTATTCACCCATTATAGCATAACAGAATAATTATAAGCACCATGAATTCTAATATAATCATGATTCAAAATAAATAATAAAAAAAAAAAAAAAAAAAAAAAAAAAAAAACAATTGCTCACATATTATAAACCAGTATTTGTTATTAATATAACACTCAACAAAGAAAAGAAATATTGGATTCCAGTTTAAAACTTGATGTCAACATTTCAACAAAAAATACATTTCTGCAGCCATCTGAACTACCCCTCAAGAACGCACTTTTGAAAAAAGCTTAAATGTACAACTATGAACAGCACAACTCAAATTGAGTCTGGTAAATACGAACCATAATATTTAAGTTTTCTACTTTCCATAGATACAACACAAAGATTTTTAAAAACACCCTCCATTCCAAATCCTTTTATATGGAAAAATGTTCATTCTCTATTTTCTCAAATATGGCTCATACAATTTTTATTAAATTCTATGAAAAATTAAATGTACGAGGTACTTCCAGAAAGTAAGTTCCCTTTGGTAATAAAATTAAATTGTGTCCAGATACAGAATAATTATTTATTGCACAAAATTCTACAACTCAAACTACTTTTCCACATAACTGCCGAAATTTTGCAGGCATTTGTCATAGCGTGGCACAAGTTTTTGTATACCTTCTTCACAGAAGTTTGCCGCCTGTGTCTTCAAAAAGTTGGAAGCATTTTCTTTCAGCTCTTCGTCATTGTTGAAATGTTGACCGCCAAGGAAAGACTTGAGATGTAAGAACAGATGTAAGTCGCTAGGAGCGAGGTCAAGGCTGTACGGAGGATGGTCAAACACGTCCCAGCCAAATCTCTGTAGGAGGTTTTTCTTCACATTTGCAGTGTGTCGTCGTGTGTTGTCGTGAAGAAAAACAACACCTTTTGACAGCAATCCTCGGCGCTTATTTTGTATTGCGCGGCGCAATTTCCTAAGTGTCTCGCAATAAACATCTGCTTTGATTGTTTGACCACGCGGTAAGAAATCAATGAGGCCTTTCCAGTCCCAGAACACTGTGCACATCATTTTTCAAGGTGTAAAGATTTGTTTCGGCTTAAACTTTGCTGGGGGTGAAGTGTGCCTCCATTCCATTGATTGCCGCTTACTTTCAGAGGTGTCGTAAGAAACCCAAGTCTCATCTCCTGTGACTATCTGTGTCAGAAATTCTTCGCCGTCTTCATCATAACGGGTTAAAAACTGAAGTGCACTACCCATCCGTTTTGTTTTGTGTTGCTCAGTAAGAATCTTTGATACCCAACGTGAGCAAAGTTTACGAAATTTCAGTTTTTCGGTAACAATTTCATGAATTAGTGATCGTGAGCTTTGGGGAAATTCCATAGCGAGAGCACTAATTGTAAACTTGCGGTTTTCCTGGATCTTTTCATCAATCGCGTGAACCAGTTCTTCTGTAACCAAAGATGGACGCCCACTTCGTTCATCGTGCACTTCACTATGTCCTTCATTGAACTGTCGGACCCATCTTCTCACCATTGAATCACTCATCGCATTTTGTCCGTAAACTTCGCAAATTTGCCGATAAATTTCAATTGGTTTCACTTTCCTAGCATTCAGAAAACGAATCACGGATCTGATTTCACAAGCGGCGGGATTTTCAATCAACACAGACATTGTAAACAAGCACAACAAAGCGTATGTGGCTGACAGCAATCCCAAAATGGCGCACGTTTCTTCTCCTTGATACAGAGCGTCTACCGCGCATGTGCGGAACTGCGATCGCAGCGCTGCAGCGGAGATAAATTGAAACGGAACTTACTTTCTGGACGTACCTCGTATTTCTTTTATTTCTGGGGTAGGCTTTTAGAGCATTCTCATCCTGAATGACCTTTGTACATGGAGGACCACAGAAATGGGAATTTTGATTTATTAAAATAAACAATAGAAATATTTTTGAGGAACTGTTTGTTGAGTACAAAAATGTTAAATAAAGTATTTCATTTGTACAAATGGAATTCAGGTTTTGAAAACTATGTTCCTAAGATGGCCTCCCATTTCTCAGCCTACTCACAAATCGCCCATAAAATGGTGTAATATTTCAATGGGAATTTGAGAACTTCAAGGTAAATTCTTTGTTAATGTCCTTCAATCCATCTTGTGGAGGATAAGGGAAGACTTTACTACTCAAGTACACACAGAATAAGAAATTATAAACAGTGAAACATAACAATGAACTTGATCTCCAACGATGTTACAAGTATCTGCAGGCAAGATCTTACTAAATGTAACTTACAATAAGTTTCATTTAGCACAGAGATATTGATTAAATGTAGATAGCCTCATTTTTTCTCAGTTACAGGTAACTCAAGCAAGCAGCAAGAAAGCAAGAAAACGAAGAGATAACATTTGTTAATTTTTTTTAAGTTGTCTTGTTTAATTTTTTTGAACACCAGTGTATATAAGGAGTTAAATACTATTAGTGAATCATTGTAATTTGCAAATAATTTTTATTGTTAAACTTGGAGTCTATGGGAGGAAAGCCAGTAACTGGTATGTTTATTTTCAATCTACTTTCAGATCTAGGAAGGCCGAGAAAAAGATAGAAATTCCATGAAATTGGAATAGGAAGACTGCCTAATCCATGAACTGAAGAAGAACTAATACTTTCACTAAAAAATTCTTGACTTGACATCAATGTGACAGTGGCCCCTTGTAAGCTGCTTCATTACATTTGGTTGACAAGATTGAACAGCTTTATAAATGTATTCCATGCTCAGTTTCAGTAGCATGATTACTAACAAGTTGGTCCATTGGAAGAAAGAGGCTCTACCAGGAATCATAAGGGATTATCAGCCTCAAAACATCTACAACTGTGATGAGACTGGCCTATTATACAATATTCTTCCTAGCAAGACATTAGCTGAAAAGGGTGACTCATGCCATGAAGGGAAGAAAAGTAAAATTTGCATAACAGTTCTTCTTGCCACCAATGCAGGTGGATCAGACAAACTTCCCCCATTTGTGATAGGAAAATCCAAGAATCCGAGGTGTTTTAAGGTGTGAAAACAAAATGTATGGAATATGAATCCAATAGGAAGTCTTAGATGACTATGATTTTAATGGAACAGTGGTTAAAGAAACTGGACATTAAAATGAAAAATAAACAAAAGAAGATCCTTCTTTTTTATGGATTGATGCACAGCACATCCACCTCAAATAATTTTGGAATGTTTCGAGTGGAATTTTTCCTTCCTAACTGTATCAGTTGTCTACAGCCACTTCATTTGGGAATCACTGCAAATTTCAAAGTTCATTATAGAAAAATGCTGGTTCAAACATTTAATAACACTGACTGATGCAGGAAATGAAAATTTTGCCATTAACTTACTACAAGCCATGGCATTTATTTCGGCTGCCTGGAAAAAGGTGTTATCCTCCACAATCAAACACTGCTTCATTAAATCTGATTTCTCACAGGAAGAGGATGTCTGATGATGGTGATGATAAGCCTATAAATGAGCTAACTCTACTGGAGGGTGCAAATTTTGATACCTTTGTGCATTTTGATGACAATCTAAGATGTATGTGAGGAACTACAAGATGAGGAGATTAATGCTGATGTGCCAAAAGCATGGTGGTCATCAAGAAAGTGGACAGCTTCAAGCGACACTGACTAATGCAAATGACAACTCAAATTTTGAAATACCCAAGGTGAGTGAAGTGTTAAGTGCAACAAATGTGTGTAGGAATTACATCAATGCTTAAAGTGGTAGTGAAAAAGCTCTAAACTCATTAATAAGTTTGCAAAATGAAGTTTATGCACTTAGCAAGAAGCTAAATTAACTGATTTCTTTAAAGCAGGACCAAGTTCAAAATAATGTTTTCTTTGTTGCTTGTAAAATTTTGCACATGTAGTTCCATTGTATTGCCTTTTTTTTTTTTTTTCTTTTAATATATCATGCATTACCAAAATCTCAGTTGTAAGCAATTCTGAGTTACAAGTAATCTTCCCTTGTTCCCTTGATATATGCATAAATCGGGTTTAACTGCATTTTACATAATGATGAACATAATCATTATAGTTATGCAATTTGAGTCGATGTTTAATAATCATCTTTGTGCGAATTTGAAAATTACAGCAAATTACCAGCTTGGCTGAAAAATGGTTTTAATTTTAAAAACAACCTCAGAAAATTGAAATTCAAAACTCCTTTTATGATTTAAATGAAAAGTTTAAATAGTAACCACCATTGTTATGTACTTGTGTTTGTTCTGGCTGACAAAATTTGTTTAAATTGTATTTGTTCAATGACTAATATATCATGTTTGCCACAGATGTCATGGCAGGTACCACAAAATATCAGGCAGGCTCTTTGCAGAAATAAAACTTGCTTAATGTCCACTGATGCATGTACATAAGCATTTTAAAAGCACAAAAGTTGTTACATCGCTTCCCGCATCTGGTGCAATTTATTCTACTCCAGATATTTATTGTTGCAAGAATTTGTCTTTAAACATATAACCTATGTATTGTTGCTGACTAAGAAACGTTGGATAATGAGCAATACTGAATAAAAATTGGGACTTAAGAGAGGCTTGCAGATGATCTAGTACTCCACAGGTAGCAGCATTTCATTTGTTTCATTTCTTACTTGTACATTTATTCATATTATATTTGTTTGCAGGTTCATGGTGATTATTTAAATTTGATTACTTGCTTCACTGTAATTACTTTTACTTGTGCTGCATTTCCTTTATGTTCTGCGCTTTATGTCTATTAAGCATTTGTGTGATATGGCTACTGCTTTGAGTGGATACTCACTCATGCTATAATTCTTTTGGGTTTCTTGTGCCTTCTTTGCATTTATTTGCTATTTCATGCTTTTCTTTTGGCACAATGCATTATATTTTTCAACTGCACCAACTACTACTGTGTTTCCTATAACTGCAGCAGTTTTCCTGCTCAACAGTTGATAGTCGACATTGCGCATTAACATTATTCGCCATGACATATGACCTCTGCAATAACACTACCCTGTGTTGTGAGAAATTTCCTTGTGATTGACACTTGTGGGGTGTGTCGTTTGCTGGCAAAATGAAGTATCTTCATAGTTATTCTGAGATCTACTTTGCAGACCCAAATCTTTGTTAGAGTTTTTTTTTCTCTTGAGTGTATCTTTGTCAACAAAATGTATTTTGCTCTGCTCTTGTTGAAATGTATGGAGCAGATTACAAAAATATTTGGAGTACAATCAGACACACTGCAAAACATGTGCGCAAGTGCACACATGGATTTAAATGGACTTCCTAACAAATATGCATCTTACACTAAGAGAAAATGGTTTCATGGACTTGGTCCATAAAGATAAATTATAAAAACACCAAACGGAACTGTAAGATCATAAGATGACACAATAGTTAAATTCCTAGAAGGTTGTTCAACGTTCTTTGTATCCCTCATGGATGAGATAAATGTTGATAGGAATCAGTGTTTTACTTGTTAATTACTTATGGAATCGGTCACAGGGTATATACAATCCAATATGAATTAAGCGCAATATGTTGCCCCAACAAAGTTGCATTATTCATCTCACTTATATAGGGAAAATAGTTACCGTAAAGTATTAATGAAATGTTCCTAATGCCATGCTTTGCTGCTTAAGGCCAGCCAATGTTGGCAATATAAGGACAGCAGAAGTGATGTTCCCATGATGCCTTGGGAAGATGCATGTTATACCTGCATGCTATGTGTGAAGTGTATGAGGAATAAAATTGAAAATGTATGTAATAAAGGCATTAAAACAGAAGCAAAACTTCCACATGCAATACAGATTTTAAAATGTTGAAAATATTAACATATCTAGATTTGCATATGTGGTACACTACAGAGATTTTAACTTTTTGGGATTATTGAGGTTCTAACTTCACAAATCCTCCAGATACTTTCCTCTACTTATAATAAACATCCCTCGGCTTCATTTTGCAGCCTAGGCTATGCATTGCTGCTAAGGGCTCTAAAAGCTTAGAGCAGACCTATCTTTACAAAGCAAGTCTAATGGCAGATTAACAAAAGTAGATAATCTGAATCACATACAGAAGTAGAACACATGCTATTTAGAACTTAGTGATATTCATATATGATATATGTGTATTTCCTACATTTTAAAATTAAGTAGTGCCTCAAGTGAGTACGTGTATGTTACCCAACAGAGATTACAAGACTTGATCCAAATAAATCTGAAGAACTTCTGCATTACTTGTCGCGGGATGACCGAGGTTTCAGATAAAACAAATGAAAATGGTGTTTTATTTATGGACGCTCTTCAGCTGCTTTTGGTTCTCTGCGTCCCATTCTATACTGGCGTGAATTTTGTTCGGAGGCCTCTTTATCAGGCTTGAGGTTCTTATCCGTGCCGTAAATTTATGAGTTGATTTTAATGGTGTACACATTGTAAGCAATTTATAATAGTATTAAAGTTTAGTGTTAACGGGCACATAGCAAAATTAAGTCTTACCATAACCCGACTTTCCGGTCTCGAAAACTGCTTTGGACACTACAAATTCATCTTCCCTGTTCCGAATATACGCTTCTATCTTTTTTCGAATGTCTTCTGGAATTTTTAAGCTTTCTTCACCCGTTAGCACTTGGGGGACTAACATCCCCTGAGCTGCCTCCATGATATACTCTTTCTTAGGAGTTCATGTATTTTACAGCGCGGGTTTTAGTATATCTCAAACACTCCGAAACTTAAACAAATCACACATACAAACACATAAATGATTACTCCATCTTCAATCTTTACCACGCAAATATTAAAAACACAATGAAGTCACAATTCACAACCGTTTCTGCATGCGTGCAACTTGGCGGAACGAAATGCAGATGAAAGAAACGCTAAACTAATCAGCTTCACCAACATGTGAAACTTGACATTATTTTCGAACTTGCATGAGCCTCAAATATACCGCCTATAACGCTGCGGAATGTAGAATGCACGTCATCTATTTTAACTAAATGAAAACATAGCTTGGCATATGTCGTAATTTCTATTGAAAGAAATAGATATGTCAGTAAATGCAATTTTTCACTGCAGGCCACTCACAAAGTCGTAGTGAGTTAATTTGTACATGCCACCCGTATTTTAACGTGGCACTCTTCATATATGTCACACTCGGGGTGCGTAAAAATCCTTAGCTTCAACCCGGCGGAGGACGATGGATTTTTTCGGGTGTAAAAATCCTTAGCATGGCTTCCTTCGGAAGGGAAGTAAAGCCGTTTGTCCCTTGTCGTAGATTTACGGCACGTAAAAGAACCTCAAGCCAGATAGAGAGGTCTCTGAGCAAAAGTAAGCGGTCTTTCAAGACCAATTTAGAATGGGACGCTGAGAACCACAGTAGTTGAGCAAGAGTCCATAAATAACACGCCATATATATTTTTCCTTAGCATGGCTTCCTTCGAGAGAGAGAAGTAAAATCGTTAGCCCCGTGTCGTAGATTTATAACTAGCTTTGTACCCAACATCCAAAGATTAAAGTCAGCAAAGTTACCCTGATCCTGATGCCACACCTTACCAAATTACGCAGGATCATACTCTCAAACGTACGTCCAGTTATTCCAAACTGTTAGAACGTTTGAGTCATCTTGGAATTAACCTAGCCTCTGCAATAACACACATTCGGCAGGATTTAACACTCCAAGGCACTCCCACATTCTCAGTTCCCGGTGACAACTGTATGTCCAACCTGAAAACCTTAAGAAACTAGAAACTTCCAGGCAGTTTTTAGGTTTAATGTGAGGGTACTAACCACTGGATTAACGTTTCTTCTGATGCCCCCATGTGCTTCATATGTAAGACGGAGGGACCCTTGCAACATCAGTGCTCTCCCAAGTTATTGGTCCTCCAATCTCAACCAATACGGGCCCAACACAGACTTTCCATCTTTCAAAACAAAAGAATTGCACCCAATGATGTTTCCATTTCAAAATATGGAGCTAATATCGATTAGGGTTTGGCAGAGTCACGAGTGCGACTCCAGCGTTGGATTCTACGACTCAGTGCTGGAGACTGTGGCTCCAGTATTGGATGCTGCGACTTTCTGCTTGGAGTGCCTCAACATCTCAGCAAAACAATTCAAATATCAATATCTGACAGCTGTTGTTCGCACAAAGCAGCCACTTTCATCTATCAGTAGTGAATCGACCGAAAACTCCGCGGGGCATGCCGTCTTTGATTCTGTCGTCACAAAGCAAAATATGAATCGTCTGAGTAGGACAGTACCCAACGCACAAAACTACTCCACTAGTTAAAAAGCCCAAACTATTAGATACAGCACCCTTTATCAGCGACCTCTCTTCTGTAGCTCAAGACGCTTTTGGATGCTACACTTTCCCCCAACTCTGCAGTTTCTATGATAACAACTACGGCTCTTAATAAAGACTCCAAAGTAGCCTAAACCTATACCTCAGAATTGCAGGCAAAGTCGAGACGCTAAGTAAGATCTATCCCTGCCTTACAGGCAATAGTATCAAGGATCACACTACTCGTCTGTTGAAGAAATTATTTTCAACAATAAAGGATGGCTCTGATGTAAGGAAAGTACCCCCTACACATACTATTGAAGGCGTATGGACTTTTCTAAATAATGAACTGCGATCTCGCCTTACTGCAATAGAATATCAATAGTTTTCTCTCACATCTCGAATGTCTACAACTACTCTTGGACTCCCACAATTCTTGCACTTCCACATGCAATCCAGATCCCAAACGACCGCATGTGAGATTTGTGGTGGACAAAGCGGTACATGGACAGGTTTTGTCCGGCTTCTTCGGTTTCTCTGCCATTCCATTCCATCAGGGTTCCATCTTCATGTATCATCAGTATCATCGCCTGCGATGCCGTAACAGTAAAAGCCGGCGTTAAACACTACAAAAAATCCTCTTATTGTTAGTTTACAAAAAACTAACTTCAATGGAGATTATATAGCCCCTCTCAGAAGACATTCTGAGTATCATCGTAAAAGCACAGAAGCTCGACGTACTAGTGGAGGCGTTGCCACTTATGTTAACAATGTCTTACCACATTAAGAAATACTTCTCTATACTCCACTGGAAGATATACCTATCTCCGATCCTTTAACAACAGATCTTTATTTCCCAAACAGCATTAGTGTTGATCTCTATACTTTCCGCGCTGATCGCTCAAGTCCATAAACCATTTAACAGCCACAAACCAATGTCGGGTAGTAGTAAACTTGATTAACGTACTAAAATGTTTGAAACCCTGACTCATACTCAGTGCAGATTTTGTTTTATCTATGCTGGTGCTTCCTTGGTCAAACGCTGAGGTTGAAAGAATATTTAGTCACTTGAATCTGGTGAACACCAAAACAAGGAATCGAATGCGCACAAAATTGGCGAAAATCCGTTCAGGTCTTCGCAGAAATAATCAATGCGGCCACAGTTACGAACCTCCTGCAACCGTTCTAAAAAATAATAGATAGAATGGAAGCATATAATCTAAACCATCAACATCCATTGTATTATCACCACCGCTACAGCTTCGGCTTCTCCTTCCCACGTTGAGGTCCAGGATCTCCTTGGTGATGACCTAGATGTTCTCCTCAATTTTAAGTAAGTTGTTTTGTGTCGTGTAATTCAATGCAAATAGCTTTGTGTGTGTGGTTTGTTTTTTTTTTTTTTTTTTTTTTTTTTTTTTTTTTTTTTTTTGTAAAATACAGAATGCATGGTAGAAATCTAGTTCTTTAAAATACATTTTTTCTGGTTTTTACATCCAATTTATGCAGAAAATTGTTTACTGTTGGCAACACTTCAACCAGGATCCAGATCGGCTTTCGGCGGCGGAGAAGCCCATAGAATTCCGATTACCGCTGCTGCCACTGGGAGCTCAGTAGTCTATGCGATTTAAGGACATCAAGACTACCACCAACAGTATTTATATTGGTTTTACGGCGACCATACGGGTCCCGTCCGCTGTTGCCTGCGCATTGTAGGCCCCGTTAGCTGTTCTGTTTCTTTACTATATCGTTCCTCTTTTTACTTTCTCTATACGTACTATGTACATAGTGTATAGAGAAGGTATTGCATTGTACCAAAAATTCGATACCGGGATTTCACCGCAAATACTTGTTTTGAGACCAGCAAAATCAAAAAAAAAAAAAAAAAAAGCATTTTTAGAAAAATGTCTGTGTGCGTCTGTTTGTCTGTGTATGTGTGTGTGCCTGTGGGCAGCATAGCTCAAAAACGAAAAGACCGTTAAAGCATAAACTTGGTATTTTAGTTCAGTATTTTCCAAGGATGTGACACGAAGATTTTCAAGGAAATCCCAACACCTCAAACTACCCTTTACATGGAAAAAAATTTGAAAATTTTAATTTTCTAAAAAATGGCTCTAACGATTTTGATTAAAATGTCATATATTAAAGATATATACTTGACAAACAATATGTATATCTTGAATTTTCTGTGAATATCCTCTGAAGACTATTTTATTCTGGATGAATTTTACTCCTAAACCGTATGAGATAGACAAAAACTTATCGCACAGAAAATGTAGAGCACGTTAAAACACACAATTTATGTCATATACATTTTTTTCGTGGAGTTTATCATCTTTAAGATATTCCTTGTTTTTGGTTTCAGACTTTAAAAACTTATACTTTTCTCATACAGGAATTTGTCAACTCCTGTCCATACAAAGAAAGGAACTTCAGTTACATAGCAACCAGCTTTTGGCTATCATTTTAACCTATGGAACTCCCTCATTTCACTTCTACTTACAAGGAAGCAAGTAATAAGACTATTTCTGCTAATTAGCATGAAGTAAATAGAAGCATAAGCTTTTTAACTACAATTTGTTGCAGAGATATAGAGAAAGTCATGTGAATGGAACACATCAGATTTTTTATCTTTAAATTTAAGTTCCCCCTAATTATTAAAATAGATGTCATTACCCTAGGCATCTACAATAGAGAAGCAGCTAGTCCACGGATAGTCAGCAATAGCCTGATGGTGGCATTTAGGTTTCCTACTTTTCTTCTCCATCTTTCTCTTCTAAGTTAAACATAGACATAGTACCAACCATGGCATGGGGGTACGCACCACGCGATACAAAATGCGCAATGCCTAAACGCATAAGGGAACGCAGCCCCTAGAAAGCATAACAGAAAATTTCAAAAAAGCAAAAGAATGTGTAGAGGCACCTACCGACCAAACTGACCAGCACGCAAAAACTGGTAGCAGTAGTCATGTAAGTGCAGCGCAACCAAACTCTGGCCATCCTGAAAGACGCGGCAACAAGTTTTAACTAATCTGGATCTAAGTTCAGACAACACGGAAGATGCTGGCTAGGGATGAACATCGTGCTCCTCTAGCGGGAATGTAGAGCAAAACCGACGGCTCCTATCAGCCGAGATCAGGCGGTAAAAACTGCTTCCCCAGGAACAAGAGTATCTAACCAGGCAGAGGAGTAATTTCTCCAAAGTGTTTGTCCTGGGTTACAGTCCTAGAAGCCTTCATGCAATAGCCACAGAATTTGACAAGCTATACCGTCCTCAAACGTCCCAGTTCAGGAGCAGCTTCCATGGGTTTCAGTTTACCACCCTAAGTGATTATAACATTTTGTTCATTTTTGTAGAAACGAAAATAATCCGTTTCATGTTACAGCTCAATTAGAGGAGCGTGGTCATAAACTAGTTATCAAAGACCTATACTCAAACATAGAGGGGTTAGAGGTTAAACAGATCATGCACAGGTTATCGAGGTTGCGAGATTATTTTCAAAACGAGGGAGGACTCTCATACCTATTTTACTTTTAGAATTGCCCGAATCTGACAGGCTTAGGGAACTTAAGCACTGCTGCGTCAGCGCAGAGCTGTATTACCCGCCCGATTGCCCTCCTGAATGCGGAAAGTGCCTGCGTTTCAGACAAGGGTGGCTCGCCAGGTGAAGTGAGTGAAGTGACTCTTCACCTAAATTCTTAATCAAAATACAGCATTACACATTTTTATCTTGTATTACTAATTCACACAATACCCTGTCCAAAATCTCTCGTGAAGTGGTAGATGCGCGCTCTAATGCTATTGCTGAACGTCCTAGTTATCCCTTTTCTCCCTGTCTATCTCTCACTACCTCAGTCAAGGAAGAAGAGCAAATATCTCTGGTTAAAATGCTCGTATTTCCACCCAGTCTCACGTTTGTATATGGCTATTCCACCAGGTTGCCACGGCAAAGTGCTGTTTTCATCTCCTGTTTGAGGATCTTTCAGGGTTTACTATTCTTACACATGTTATCTACGGAAATTTTCTTTCAGATTTTAATAACTCAATTTTAGCTCTACCTCGGTGAGAACAAGGTACCGTTATACTGTGTGTTTAGCTGTTTGGAGTGAATTAAATTTCGATTAGCTTTTGTCCGAGAAAGACGTTAATTCGGGCCATTCCTAATATGTAGTAAAATTAATTTCAGTTCAAAGTATCCGGTGGTTTTTTTAGGAGTATTAATTAATCCAGAAAATGGCTTGATTTGCAATGTGTTAGAAACGTCATTCTCACGTGGCGGGAACAAGATAAAGTGAGATGTTAACATTTAATCGACCCACTGCCCATCTATCAGTTTCAGTTATTAAACAGAGAAAATAAAGGCAGTCTTGTCACCTACATCTAAAAAATATGTGATATGGAGAAAACATATAGTTATGCGTCAATATTTTTCTACCAAAACTTTTCTTTTGGGCTTACCCTTTACTAGAGGCGGGTTCAAACCCGGCAGAGGACGATGGATTTTTCGGGCGTAACAATCCTTAGTATGGCTTCCTTCAGAAGGTAAGTAAAGCCGTTGGTCCCGTGTCGTGGATTTACGGCACGTAAAACAACATCAAGCCTGATAGAGAGGCCTCTGAGAAAAATTAAGCGATCTTTCACGCCCAATACAGAATGGGACGCCGAGAACCACAGCAGTTAAAGAGCGTCCATAAATAAGTTTTATTTACGAGCTTTTCATAAACATGTAGATTCCATAGAGCATTTAAAATGTGTATTACAACTGAAGCATGTCAAGAGGAACTTGAACACAATTCGCGATGTGTTACTGGAATCAGCTGTGCTAAGCATTAAAATAACTAATGAAAATGTGCTTTTAAATAGGATCTTTATTATACTTATTATTAAAACTACTCTATTTTTAGGAAAACAAGAGTTAGCATTTCGAGGACACGAGTGTGTTTCATCAAATAATGGTGCTAATTTTAAAGAACAACTTAACACGCTTCTGTCTGTAAGTTCTGATGCAGTTAAGAATCATTGGCAGAATCAAATTGGTGTTCAGCGGCGACTCAAAGAAACTTCAGAATGAAACAATTGAATGTACTTCAGCTTAAATATATATGAACAAATACGAAAATAGCTAAATTGAATTATTATTTCCCCATCAAGTTGTCGATAAAACCGATATCTCTCAAAACTACCAGTGACCTATTGTGAGCTTTGTAACCTCAAATGCGAAATTAGTGTAGCGTCAATCACCTTATGATGAGAGTGTCGATTGTACTGCAAGAGGATCGTTTGAAGTATTAGATAATACATTACAATACAATTATCGTAATAAACTAATAGGTCACAGTTTTATGACGGTGCAAGCTTGATGTGCAGTCGCCTAAATGGCTTACAGGCGAAAGTGAAAGACAAAGTTCCCCAGGTTATTTTCATTCATTGTTTAGCACACTGTTTGAATTTAGGTTTTTCCAACGGTTGTAAAAATATTTCCAACTGTCGAGTATTATTTGCAAACATAAGTGGCATTCCATCTTTCTTTCACAATTCAGGTAAACGTAACTATTTTCTCAAATCGACCATTGAAAGGCGAACTCCTAGAGTGTGGAAAAAAGATAGACTTGAAACTCTAAAATTGTCAGAAATAGTAAAGAATCCTGCAACCGACGGCACATCTATCCGTGAATGTAGAGGTTTCTTGAGCCAAATTAAAGATTTTGAAATTTAATTCTTTAGGCTCTATTTCTGATTTACTCAGTTTAACTGATGTTATGTATGATGTGCCACAGAAGAAGCCTTTGGAACTTAAATTATTGCGTAACCAAAGTTCAACAAACTTGTTATTTGAAAACCAGAAATAGAAATGATGGGTAATCTACTATCATATTTCGTGATGTAAAAGCGAAGAGTAATTCGGACCATGAAAGACTGAATGCCAAATTATGGGACAGATTTTTTTTCTGAAATACAAGTATCTATTTTATGAGATAATTGATCATATGGTATCGCAAATAAATACTAGATTTCAAGATTTGTAAAAATCAAACTTTAATCCTGATAGACACTACTAGATTTAAGGAATATTCCCCGTACTCATATACATGTGTGTATGTGCGTGTGTGTGAGAGAGAGAGAGAGAGAGAGAGAGAGAGAGAGAGAGAGAGAGAGAGAGAGAGAGAGAGAGAGAAACCTCAACGTGTACAAAATGAGCTGGAACCAGTGGCGGCTCGTGGATTAAAAATGTAGGTGTTCACAAAATCAGCGGCGACTCCATAGTCATACTACTATTACTACTACTGCTACTACTATAGCCGCCGTCACCGTAACACCAAATCCAGTAATATTAGAAACAATGATAGTGCCTAAAAATAAGAATTATAAATTTGTTACACAAATCGTCACTCACCCAGTGTTGTAAAGATGTTGAATTTCTTAGTCTCCGATAGTTAACAGCAATATAAGGTTCCCAGATGGTGATGAAGGGGTAAAGTCCTTTGATATAGTTCATGTGAAGAATGGTATTTACAATAAATTATATTTACATTGTTTGAATTATGCAAATGGCACCAAAGTTATTTGTACAGAAATTCCACACGCCTGCTTTTCAAGTGTGCAAACTTTTCTATCACTCGGTGATTAAAGTCTTTTATGCTCTTGACCAGTTTCTTCTCAATAGCAAGCATTGCCAGTGCTGAGAGTCGGTCTTCAGCCATCGTATTCCTCGTAAAGGTTTTAATTCTTTTCAATGTGGAAAAGCATCTTTCTGGTTCTGATGTAGTCATGGGCGTAGTGATAACAATCTTCAGTAGCTCGGTTAATTGCGGAAAAGTTTCTTCGTTGAGGTTGTTTTCTGTTATGAACTGCAACATAGATGATGCTCCTTCAGCGTTCATCATATCACGCCAGTTATACAGTCCTTGAAGTTCTGTTTTAAGCTGTGACTTGAGCAACCATGGGTAGATTTCAACAGTAGTGACGAGATCTTTTTCTGGAAAATATCTTCGGAGAATGTCTGGAAAGAAGCGACATCAACTAGCCTCGAAGCCACTAAATGATCGGTAAATGAAAATCTGTCAATTACGTGACTAAGTAACGCGTCGCACACTTCCTTTCCTTCTGCCATTCGATTTTCTTGCCTCTTTCTCTTTCGATTTTCGGAAACTTCACATCTGTTAAGTGTAGTGTCTCTAATTTCCTGCACAGCAGACGAGAACCGATCTAAGTAGCGTTTTGCTTTTACAGCATCGATTTGTATGTGTTGCAGTACTTTAAATAAGAGCTCCGCCTGAGGCATTATTCTATGAAAGAATTCCAACCAGAAGGTGAATGCAGAATCCTCCAAAGCTGCTAAGAGGTCGCTTGACTCACGTCTTGTTTTGTCATCAATATTATCAAGCAGACTTATTTCCTCTAGACACTGGATGAGACGTTCTTTATTTGCATACACAACATTCACTGAACGAATGTTGCAAATCCAGTGTGTAGCTGCTAGCCTCGGAACTCTGTTTTGCACAATTCTGTCAAGTATTTTGGTTCTTAGACAAGATTTTGAAAAAAATGCAGGAAATCCTGATAGTGTTGAACAGAAAATCCTGGATGAGCTGTTTATGGGAGCAGCCTTCTGCAGAACCAAATTGCATTGATGGGCGTAACAGTGTATATAATATGCATGAGGGTACATGGCTTCGTATTCTCGCCTGAACTCCACTTGCACTGCCACTCATAACAGCTGCACCATCGTAACATTGACCTATTAATTTATGTTTCTGCTCTCCTATAAGCTCTAGCAATGCAGTGTTTATTACCCCAGATATAGCATCAGCATCTTGGGCAACAGGATTGAAAAAACCCCCAAAACGCTCAACAGCCGACCCTTGCATCTCGTATCTGTACACAATAGCGAGTTGTTGCTGAGTAGACACATCCGTTGTTTCATCGGCCATGACTGCTAAGTAATGAGCTACCTTTATTTCTTCTCATATAATTTCCCATGCAGTCGAGGATGTCATTCTGCACCGTCTTTGAAGTACCTTTGAACACCGTTGCATTTTCTAAGTGTTCTTGCATTGCTATGTCAATAGAGCTTACAAAATTAACAAGCCCACGAAACACCCCGGGATTTTCAGAATTCTCCCGCTCATCATGACCGCGTAGAGCTAGTTCAAATGCTCCACAAAATTTTACGCAATCAATTAGCCTAGAGAGAATATACCTATGTTTGTCAACTTGCTTGTTGTGTCTCTTTACCGACTGCCTGTACGCGCTGTCTAGTTGAGTGCTGATATTCACACGACCAAGCATGGCGAATCGAATACGTGTTTTTTTTTTATCTTTTCACTGAGATGCACCAGGTCGGCACATCCTACTCTTGTCCAGTTACTCGTCGCATTGGAGCTAAACATAAGACAAGGGAAGCAAAACAGCGAGTTTCTGATACTGCAACCGCAAAGCCATTTGCATGTTGCGTATACATTGTTATTAAATTTACGTCTATAGTCCCGCTTTTGAGTTTTTGTCACATGCTTAATTACCAAATCGGGCTGAGGACGTCCCAGTCGTTTTATTTCTATTTGTTGCTCATATGTAAGTTTTTCATGGCTTCTTAATATCGAGTCCACCGAATTCATGGCTACCTTTGAAAAGTCACAAGAATTGAGAACCACGAGGTCACTTGCTCAACACAGAGAACTTTGTTGTTAAAATAATAAGCTATGTTTAAAACATATTAGAAAATCCACTAACCTCACCTGTTAATCCATTAAGTATTGTCACAGTAAGTTAATCACATTATACCAGAAATAACTTAGTAAAACTGCAGCACACGCTAGTCTTAAGCAAGCTCTTGCATAAACGGCGAATTATTAAGAAAAATAGCGCCTCATCAAATGCAGTTGCATTTCCGGATAGTTTCAGCTAAATCTTAAAAATAGCTGCACCTCCCGATAATAAACAGAACCCTGGTGATGTTAATGAGAACTAAAGTGCACGATTGCAATGTGCTCATTTCTGGCTGTAAAATTCCAAGGTGTTTTGTTGGCCGCGCAAGCGCAGAGCTGCTAAACGTTAGTAATACGCTAGCACACGAGGCCTGTGCTACAAGCGTTGTTGCCACATACTCGGGTTCTCGGCTGTGTTCAATCTGAAGAGCAGAGCGCGGTATATTTAAACAAGTGGCATCGGATAGCGCATTTTGTTAAATGTTTCCTGATAGAGAAAAAGGAGATCCACTAAGAAATATTGGAGGTTCACGTGCTCCTATACAGCAGCCGCCGCTGGCTAGAACTGTTTTATGCAGACACCGACTGTAGTGATATTAGTGTTTTAAAGGCTTTAGATGCTATGTGGCAAATTGGTGTCCAATATGTATTCCGGGAAGTTTATAAATTGTGTTCGCTTGTAGTAGTTCTGCCATCCGCTAGTGTGTGTGTGAAAAGAAGTTTCTCCTGCCTGAAAAGGATAAAAAAAAAAAAAAAAAAAAAACTCTTGAGGAACACAATTCACAACAACGGTTGTCATTGCTTGCTAACTTTTCTATTTATAGAGATCTTCTCTGCGAGCTGCAAAAAAGCCTAACTTTTTAGATGATATCATTCACATACTTGCAGCTTTGTAGGACAGCAGAATCGAATCTTATATATATATATAAGAAACCACAGGACATCTTCTAACATAACTTAAGCTTTATAATTGCCTATCTTCAGGCGGCGTAAAACTTTCAAGCTTAGAAAAATTAACTTTCACAGGATTTTCTTAGCACTTCACAGATTTCTAGGTCGCGAGCTGCCCCTGGTTTCAGACATCTTATGCGTGACTGCGGGCTACCCCAAGTTTGCAACACATGCGCAAGGAATCATCTCGTACGCTCCTGTACCAACAAGACAGGACTCTGTGCGCTATATGGCTCTACACAACATAGCGCCAGGTGGCGTCGTTGCCCAATATTTTTGAAAATGGCAGGTCGAAACAGGCCAGCCCCACGCCTAGAACAGTCAATAGCAGATACATCAGCCCATAGAAGCTCATTTGCCCAGATATTAACTGGTCAAGAACAATCCTTCAATCCCCCAACCAGCGACCAAGCGCGTAACACAGCAAGTGCTAACGAGACCTCCACGAGTGTTAATCCGGCGCGTAACCCATATCCACAGGCGCACAGATGAGCAAATGACCGTACCCAAGGCCCCTCAAGGTCACAAGTCACAGCGCGCGCGGTGACCCCGCTCCTCACGTCACCACACACAGTTTCCCCACCACTACATACGCCGATTAAAAGCTTTGAGGATTACTATTTTTAAGACTCAAGTTGGAAAACCATATTTAACTTCAGTGGGTCAGCTGAATAGTACATATCCTCATTAGGGCAAAAGAAAATCTACGAAGGCTATACAAGATTGGTACTTGTCTATGAAGCTCTGTTTTGCCATTTAGCTCTGAAAGGAACCCTTCAAAAAAGTGCGCTTGATTCATTCAGCTCTTAAGCGCAGCCAATCCGCCACCCATCAGCATCTTCCTGACGCATGGCCCCCAGCGCAAGACAAATTAATAATCAATATAGAATCTTCCTTGGAATACCAGAGGGACATGAGTCAGAATGCACGAGTTAAGACACTTTCTGCACAATAACAGAACAATAGCTCTCTTACAGAAACCTTCTTAAAGAGCAAATTTCGTTTTTCCATAACGGGTTACAAAATCTATCGACAGGCGGAAGGGTCAAGGCCATAGGTATATTACAAAACGCGGAACATACACAGAAACACATCCTAGCACTTAACAAACTTCAAGCTATCGCCATTACTGAACTCAGTAACCATTTTCAATGTGTACGCCCTCCGTCATAGCTTGGCATGCGTGATGTAGGTACCACTTGATGAGTGTTGGCTGCCGAAACACTACAATGCCATACACCAATACTGGGGGACATCTCGTCTAATACTGAAGGGAATGTACTCCATTATCACATGCTAAATAATGATTACATCAGTACTCATGAGCTCACTTATATACCATTTCACACGTACCACACATTAGACATTGCTCTACTCAAAAACACTGCATTGATGCACACCAATAAAATCATCCATTCCTGGTCTCTGGTCACATGGCGATTCAAACAGACATCGAAGGCCACCCCCCCCCCAAGCCTCCATCTCCTCGCAGGGAATTTAATGCGACTAATTGGAAAGCCTTCATACAAAGCCTCGACGTGCAGCTGCAACCAGACCTCCCCTTTACAACCAACACGCTATAAACGCATTGGCGTCAAACATTGAAAGCGCCATCGAGACTGCTACTTGACCGAAACATGAGCTTACTATATCGATTAGCGCAACAACAATGGGAACACAAATTCTCCCAGCTGGCGGCCAATCCGTTTAACCCGCAACCTCCTTAAAGAACCACTCAGCATTCCACCACTGCTCAAGCCAGACGGAACCACATACGCTGAGGGCGATAGGGATAGAGCTAGCATTCTAGCCGATGCTCTGGAACAGTTGTGCACCGCAAATGACGGCCCAATTATGGCCTAGAACAGGAGAAAAGCATATAAGCAATACTGGACGCGCCGGCTAACGATAAAACAAGGAAAATGAGCACGAGTGAGCTTCGATGGATAATACTGCACTAACAAGACTGCAAAGCCCTAGGGCCCGATAAAATACTTATTTAGGTACAGAAACTTCTCACTGACAGTCTTGCCGAAATCTGCAACTATTGCCTGCATAATGGTTACTTCCCCAAGAGCTGGAAGAATGCCAACGTATTAATGCTCCCGTAACCTGGTATGAAACGATCAACTCGCAAAATTATAGCCAATAGCCAATTTTATTCAACCAGTGAAGTAGCGTAAAATATAATACTCAAACGAATAAATGTCCACATTTAAGAGGCGGAAAATTCAAATAAAAAGCAATTCTGCTCCAGAGCTCAACATTCCAGCATGCTACGACTAACTAGAATCAAAGAACACATTGCATCATTTTATCTTGGCGTATGACTTTTGACACCGGATACCGCCCAGACCTCATCGCCAAACTCAAGATCTGAAATTTAACGACACCCTTGTGAAACTAGTAGTGTAATATCTGGCGAAAATGATTTTCAATGTCACTGCATAAAACGAGTCCCACAAACCGCCACATTTGCGCGGGAATATCCCAAATCCGGCGGCGAACGAAGGATTTTTCCCCTTCGGAAGGGAAGTAAAGCTGTTGGTCCCGTGTCGTATTTACGGCACGTAAAAGAACCTCAAGCCAGATAGAGAGGCCTCTGAGCAAAATGAATCGGTCTTTCACGCCCAGTATAGAATGGGACGTTGAGAACCACAGCAGTTAAAGAGCGTCCATGAATAATAAAAAAAACAACGCAGTCTTTGAAGACCGGTGCTTTTCAACCACTACACCGATTATATACAGTTATTTACGCTCATGATACGGCTTTCGCAGCACAATCCTGGAAGCCGGAAATGATAGTCCGCAAGTTCAAACAACCCTCTCTGACCTGAGTCCGTGGCTGAAGAAGTGGCGAATAACGGTGAATACGGGGAAATCCTAAGCAATATTATTCACCAGAAGGCCAAAACAGCGATAGAGCGCTACCCTCAAGCTACATGACAACAAAGCATGGCATAACACATGGTAAAGTACCTAGGCGTAACACTCGACTCAAAGTTGACCTTCTCGGAACATATGGCCACAGAAAAGCGAATACCTAACTGGTGCGCCTTTATTCGGTGTTTAACAGCCGGAGAACTCTCAGCGTTCAAATGGGCCATCCTAAAGGAGCGTGTTCGAATATGTTACTCTACACTGCACCAAAACGCACATGCAAAAAATACAATAATACAGAACAAGACGCTCAAAATAGTAGCAGGATTTATTACACAAAGTCATTTTTGTGCATACACTTTGTTCTGCAGTTCATTAAACAACTGGGATTCAACATGTACAAACAAGCCAAAATCCACAGTAATCCACTCATATAACAGCTGGACAGTACACGAGTAAAAACAGCAAGTATAAATGCCCTATTTCGCTCTTCGACTGAAATGTGCCACTCAACAAACACATAATCACCCGGCAGAATTAAACAAACGCCTCCAACCAAACACTAACTCTATCCCGCGTCCCTCCCTGGCTCGAGGCACCAACGATCACTCACTGAAGAAGAACCAGGTTCTACCAAGGACACGCGAAATAAGTATATGTATAAAAATAAAACAATAAATAACCCAAATCCCCTTATCCTACAAATGTATATAACTGTGCAAACAACACAGAGGCTAATGTGCATATGTTTCAGGACAGGCAGCAAACGCTGTGAACGAGACAACACAGTTCTCTCTCCGGCTACAGCCCCAAAACGGGTGATGTATTCCGAAATTTATTTTAAGCACGAGATCTATCTTAAACATCCTACCCTCAGCATGCAACACCTCCACTAACATTTAGGTCTCAGGTCTGGGCTATTTGTCAAGTTCTGTATCTAACCCCACACTGCCTGCAGGAACCTATCAGATTTGCTTCGCGGTAGCTGACCTCACCTTACCACGTTCCAAACTATCCTAGTGGAGTCGTTAGTGCATGGAAGGGGAGGCAATGTAGATACCTTTCGGATGATCGTCACCAGGGCTGGCGGACTGCCCATTAAATAAATAAATAAATAAATAATAATAAACATCTCAGTGTTCAGTTTCCCCTGGGAATGCAACGCATGCAATAGTTAGGAGTTTTTACCGAAGTTCGTGGTGTGTTGTAGTAGCGGCTGCTGCAAACGTCGAAAGAAACTATACATAGAATTGAGGAAGACATTATTTGTGAAAAGATTCCGATAATAATCTGAGGGTGGGTAAACTAAGAGTTGTTTGTTGGAGTAAAGGATATGTCAAGAGCGGGCATGAAAGCTTTACTCGAAGAAACAAAGAACTCTGAAACCAAGATAATGGACGAAATGAAAATGAAATCCGGTGCGGAAAAAAGGGGAAACAATCAACTCAGATTTGACGAAATGGAAGCAGAAATGAACTCAGGAATGGTAAAAATGGAAGAGAAAATGAAATGCGGAATGGAGAACCAGAGGAAGAAGATAGCGAACAAACTATATGAGCGACTAGCCAGTGTGAAGAAGGGTGTGGAAGAACTCTGCGAAGGAAGAAGAGCCTTCACCAAACTTTTAATCCCCTGGAGCGCGTCGATGAACGCGTTGTCGCTTTGCAAGTCCTCGGGGAACGACTAAATGCACTGGAGGGAAGAGTTGACGGAAGAGCAAAAGAACTGAACACGATTATGAAAAAGATGCTAGATGGAAGGCTTAACGGTCTGAAGGTCGAGACGACAGGACGAAAACATCTGCACCCGTCAAGTCACCCAAGTGTGACAGAACATCCACTTTCGAAGTCTTCCGCCTAGAGTTGGCGCCGTTGGTACCCACAGTAGAAGAGGAAGCCTACCGCAGTCAACTTAAATCGAGGCTATAACAAGCACGGGAGACGTAAGAGTTCGCCCTGGCGATTGAACAGCTGGTGAACAAATTCTGGTAAACCTACCATCTAATTACGTATTCCAGGAAGCCGCCTACTGCTTTATTGACGGGGTGTGTGACGCCGATATAAGACGGCGCCGTATGTTCGGCGACTACAAGACTATTAGCGGCAGACTAAAAATGAAGGCGGCCAAGATAATAGCTGCGCCGACCTGGAAGACCACGAGTATTTGCTACGACAGAGAAAACCCAGAGACGACAACGACTTTTCAGAGGTGCTTGCTGGAAGTGTAGAGAACCGGGTCACTTAGTGAAGAATTATACACACCAAGCCGTCCAGCAGGCGTAAAAGAATAAGGACCCGTATGGCGAAGGAGACGTCGGGGCCGTCTTCACCACCCCTTCGAGTGGCATATGTACTTGAGCAGAAGAATAGATGATACACTCATAGGAGACGGCTCCGTACAATGGAAGCTGTGTCGTATACTGTCAAGACACAGATGCAGCCGTGATTGGTATTAAATTTTGGAAGATGAAATAATATATTTTTTATTTGGATTGTTTAATAAATATAAAAATGAAATTTGATTGTAATCAGACCCAGCGTGGAGGGTCGGGTCCAAACAACTAGTGACGGCGTCGCACATCTTATCTGTGGAGGAGGTACAGCTGGCGTTGACATTAGGACGGAGGACCACGAGTCTGGGACTGAATACTCTCAGGAGCCACGAGGCGACGGCCGACATCAAGACGGGGTGTTACTCCGCCCACACGAACATCCAGGGATATCCTGAGAAACGATGTAGTTGTGCCTGCAAGAAACGAGATGGTGAAGGCGCATCTGAAGGGATAACGATTAAGGAATCTTTTAGTGGGTCAGAAAACACCACTGAACAGATTGTGTTGCCCAGGCATTGTTGCCCTGTTGGGAGGAAGTGCCCGTGAGGCTATTAAACCCTTTGGACACCGACTAGAACATCCAGGCCGGGAGGGAGTTAGGGAAGTGCAAGCCAGCAGCGATTATGACCGTTCTGACCGAATTTATCATTACATGGATACTGGAGACACTAGACTTACTTATCCGGTAACCACCAAAACGTGATCCTCTGGCAGAACAGCCTGAGGTACGGGACATACTGGAGGACATAACGAGGGGCAGATCATACCAGCCACACCGTCGCAGTACCTGGGACCCCCGGCTGAAAGAATTGCTGAAGGGAGCGGCCGACCATCTGACCTCTTCACAAATGAAGGTCCAGCGACTTCCTAGCCGTTTCTAGTTTGTCCTCAAGAAGGGAGCAGCGATTGTGGTCGCACAGACCAAATACACCACAACATCGACACCAGAGATGCACGTTTTTTTTACTATTATTTTAACTCCTGCTTTTAATACATATGGCAATGCAGGCAAAGACACAGATGGTTCAAGGACTGAAAATGGAGAACCGGAGGAATGTGATGGCAGGGGAAGCCGAAGAAACCCCACCCTTGCGCCGGTTTGTCCACCACAAGCCCCACGTGCGATCGCCTGGGATCGAACCCGGGGCCACCTGAGAGGCGATTAGTCTAAACATTCAGCCACGGTGCGGCCTATAGGAGATGCTAGAACTCTCGGGCAACCACCAAGACGCGTTCCTCTGACAAAACAGTTGAAGGTACGGGACATGCTGCAGGACATGGGATCTAGAGGAATTTATGAAGAGTCCAACAGCCCTTGGTACTCACCTGTTGTCTTGAAGATGAATGAAGAGCTACGTTTCTGCGTGGACTACAGGAAGCAAAATGCCGTCGCCAGAACGGACTGTTTCCTCTTACCCCGAATTGACGACACCCCAGTCACACGTCCTGGTGCTTATGACTTTTAGACTTGAAATCAGGATACTGACAAGTGGCCCTGGATCCCAGGATAAAGAGATGATCGCATTCTTGACTGATAATTGGTAATTTACTGTTTTCCTTGGCCTTTGCAACACGCCAGCGCCTTATGGAATCAGTGAGACGAGGGTTGACTTATGCCGCTTGCATGCTATATCCGGAGGATATCGTCGTCGGACCATCTCGAGAACTTCCAAGATATGACAAAGGCTGCAAGCAGCTAACCTGAAGTTGAACGCAAAAAAATGCCAACTATTCTGCAAGGGGGCAAACTACTTGGGCCACAGAGTCTCAACATATGGGGTGGCCAAGGAGAAGGTTCGAATAGTGAGAGATTGGCCTCGTTCGAAAGACAAACAAGAGCTGCAAGTTTCCTGGGCCTATGCAGCTGTTACTGCCAGTTCAGCAGAGATATCTCCAACATTGCAAAACCCTTCATTCATCTGACGGAAGAGCACAGCCTTTAGCGTGGTCAGAATAGGCAGAGATTGTGTTCCAGATGCTTAAGACAGCATTCTGCTGTGTGCCTATTTTAGGATTTCCAAAACCTGGTAGTGACTTTATTGCAGATACTGATGCCAGTGACACCAGCATTGGTGGCACTCTATCCCAGGTCCAGGAGGCTAAGCGCGTGTGAGCTCCTGATAATAGTGAATGCGCTGGAGCACTTCCACAAATACCTGTAAGGTCAGCCATTCCACCTGAGGACTAACCACCCTTGCCTGGCTATTGTATTATATTCAAATGCCCCTCTTGAAGAAAATTGTAATTTATTGGCCAGCCTATAGACTCTCTTCGAGTATTGAGCATTGTCAGTTTACATTACACAAAATTAGCATTAAATAAACTTAGTCTACATAAATTATAAAAATACATTCCTAACAATAGCTTATTCTTTTACCTAATATGTGTAAACTGAGATGAATGTTTGCAGAAATGCTTTCATTACAAATTTTGTCATTACACAGTTTCTTGTAGGTACAAAGAGGATAAATGGGGCTGAAACAATAGTCCAATCCTCAAAGAGTGGGTTGTAACGTTGCGGTTGAATCTTCATACTCTTTTCATGACATTGCAAGAAATAAATGAATGATAAACATAAAATGTATGTGTTATGAAGGTGCAGCCACAAATCTCTATGAGCAAATTGTGTATTTTATAAGACAGTTTTAACAAATTTTTATCTATTTCTTATGATTTACCTTTATGTAGAAGGATTGAAAGAGACTTGGAAAAAAAAATATCAGAGTAGTGGATGTGTCATAAATTACCATGACATCATTTTATGTTATTCTCCCTTACCTAGAAGCCATTACTTGTTAAATGTAAATATTATGTGGAAGTTTGAGATGAAAGAGGGTCTTGTGTAAATGTGTTGACAAAGGTCGAGAAAACATGCATGTGTGCCTTCAGATATTCCCAACTTTCTGCTTTTGCACAGCACGCCACAGTCTTGGCTACTACATATTACATTAATCTCAACTGTGAAAGTGAAGTTCTACTTTTGCTCTCCTCTTCAGCACTGAGGGGGGGAACAAAAGGAAAATATTTGTTTTAATTATTCAAATATTGAGGAAACGATGCAAATGCATCAAAGAGAAACTTTTCAGGTGATTGTATCTCTTAATAGTTGCCTAAGAAGTCCATTAGCCAAACAGTAAAGTTCTATCAGTCTAGAAGCCTGCATAATAGTGAATAAATTAAATAAGGATTAAGCTAATTGAACATTCATCAAGTTTCACTTGTGATTATATGCAATGTATGTTTTTCAGAACTACAACTACCATTAACTGGTTCAAAGTGTGGATCCCTTATAATTGGATGCACTTCCTTTGTTAATGGTTTGAATAATTTGGCATATAGGTTCACTTCCATGGGAATTTCAAAATCTTCCACCCAATCTTTGTTCTTTTTTATGAAAGTCTTCTCCCACACATCTAATTCTTTAACATTCATTGTTGTTTAAAGTTTAACTTCCCTGCTATTGCTATTTATGGATTTGTTTATATTTAATATTTCTTGAGTACATTTTAAATCTTAGTTTTAAGCTTCTCTTAAGTTTCCCAGTGTAAACATTTTTACAGCTGAAGCAATTAATTTGCTCACAAAAATAAACAGACTATGCTATACATGGTCATCACTAATGTGCACCAATTTCAGATAATCTCTGAGACAAACAATACAATTTTAATATTATGTAATAATACATAATTTATAATAAACCTTCAATTATTTAGGACAAGTTTTGCAATCCATATTTGATTACTGAAGAAGCAGATGATTAACTGTGGATTGCGAGAAATGTTCTACAGAATTGAATTTATTCATAAAGATAAGTGACTTTTTGTTACAAATTATTTATTGTTATATTGCTATTTGTATTGCTTCACTATTACTGCTTCAGTTTTTACTTAACAGAGTATAAGGTTAGCTTCCCATAAATGATTGTCTCCATGATGCTTGATACTTAATGTCATACAAAATGAGCAAACCTACAGCAGAAGAACAAACCCAGAGCACTCCAAATTCATTCTTAATTTCAAGATTTACATTGTAAAAATTGTGAGAAGCTTAAGGTACATTGCAATCTTTTTTATGTATTTTATTTTTGTATGTTTGATGAAGCCTATATCTTGTAGAGATTCAAATGGTGAATGATGTGTGATTGATGATGAAAAAGCACTTTAAATATACTAAATGTAAACAAATTTGTATACCAGTGATAGCTGCTCATTTCTATGAAAACATTCACAAGAAATTAAACTTAACATTAAACATTGGTTTTGTAGGAGATTTTCATAAACAAGCACAAATATCTGCTGACGAATTTTAAAATTGACATGGAAGTGAGCTCATACTGAATCATACAAATCAACACAAGGGAAACTGTGTCCAACTACATTTGATGAGATCCACTGACAATTCAGGCAAAGGCCTGAGAAGCACTTACTGCAGTGTGGTGAGTGAAACTTTATGAGTGTTTATCTAACTACATTTATATTTCATTTTAAAGAATGAGTTGCTGATGTAATATGAACATTAATGTGGGAATTTGGTTCTTACAATTTAACTACAAAGAAGAAACCAATATTGTGAAACCAAGATGTGACTATTTTAATATGGCCTAAGATCACAGCACTCAGAACATACTCCCAATATTCATAATTCTCTTACACATAGCAGAATTCTACCTACCGCAGTTGATCACAGTCATTGTGATAGATAGCTTATTGTCTACCATTTCCATTCACAACTAAACACTCACAAGTTGTGCTCTTTTACAACAACAGAAGTACAAGTTAAAATTAAAATTATTGCTCTTGATGGAATGCAGTAAGGGCACAGAATAGAATACCTAGCTGACCATTTACTCTTTCTCTAAAGATTAGAGCCAAGGAAGTTATGCTAAGCTGGCTTTTAATTTAGTTTTAAATTCTCCTATTAGAAACAAAAGCCTCACTACATTTTCCTCAGTTTTTTGTATTTAAAAATTCCAGTTTTTCTGTCACATATGCAAGATACAAATTTCAACTTTCAGCTTAAGATGGCAGCATCCCAATTATAAAGGTGCTGTACTACTGTGAATTTCACTTTAGACATTCAAAACTAAATGAAATGAAAGCTGCACTTTTTTATATCTCAAGTTGAAGGTATGTGTTCTGAAAAAGAAAAACCTATGCCTTTAACAAGAATTCCATCACAGAAAACTCTTCTCTCAAATATGCACACGCTTTCAAAACAGAAACAGACTTAAAAAGTTCAGATAACCACTGCCCAAGAAATTATAACGGTTTATGTGAATTTTAGTACCCGAATTTAGTATAAATGAGGATCATAAGCCTGAAAATATTAGTTATTTGACCTAAGAAAATGTTAGCTTGGCTTTTTTATTTTATAAATTGTTAAAAGCTTACACAGTATTACAATTTAAAAGTATAGAAAAAAAAACTCAGTGTTTTCTTAAAAGTTACACAGTCCCATTAAATCGATAATAATAAGTTGTCTCTCTAAAATGTTCATAAAGTCAATAAATTAAATGGAATGGTAGGGGTGTCTTGTTACATAAACTGTCACTTGGGGAGAAAACAAATCTTCAAGTTAAACATTGGTAATATAAAATGAGGTTCCTGAGCTGTTAACTGTTTAGCAAAGAGAATTAGTGAAGACACTTCTTTTTGCCCACTTACAAGTTTAGATAGCTTATCTACAATCACCATATATAGGTAGTAAGACAACATTTTCTTAAAGTGAAAACAAAAAAAGCATATCACTTATTAGTTTCTCTTAGGCATATGTTAAAAAACGATAAACAATTAGGTACCTACAGAAAGATATTAGTTTGCAAGTAAACAATATATCATAATTTATGCACAGTTACACACAAAAAATATAGGAGTCAGTGAAACATTTTCATTGGTCAATAAATGGGTTTTAGCTCTGCAAAAGCCAATTTTCTCTCCCTCTTGCCTTCAATGCTTTTGCAACAGTGTAATGTATTTTAGTCAGACAAGAAACATAACTTACATCCTATCTCACAGATTATGCAGATGAACCTTTAAGATAGGCCAGTATGAACTTATTTCTTCAAACTTCTACTTCTTACATTTAGTACAGTGTTCATTAATTACTTTTACTTTCCAAGATATTTCAGATCACTGAGAAGCATGAAAGTTTGCCAGGATCACATTTTCATGAAACAATAGTAGTAGCTTTAAAGAAGAAACGCCATCTGAGGGAAACAGCAAGAATTTTTACATGAATTGTATTTTTGTTACATGTTTTGTTTAGAGTAAGCTTATAATAGCTTCTGAATATGTTTAACTCAACGTGATAAATTCCTCTTAATATAAACTAAATTTATACAGATCTATAATATTTATAAAATGAGTAATTTCTCGAGTAGGAGATGAGACAATATAATTTCAGAGAACATAAATTACTGCTCAAATTGAAGCTTACTTCAATTCTCTTGTGGCTGTTCAAATACTATTTGCATTGGGGATTTAATAATATACTTAAAAAGTTATCTTTTATGTTATTACTTACCATCGTAATATTTTGGAGTAATGACAGTACACAGCTTCAGTAATAAAAAGTGAATATAACATAAAAGCTTAATTTTGAACCACAGTTCTTACATTTTATAAACAGAACAGAAACATTATTTTTAATTTTAGAAGCTACACAACACTTATTCCTTCATTATGTTCTCACTACAGTAACTCAGTGCAACTTTACTTATAATCCGATCCTATTTTTTTTACATTTCCTGTTTACAATTTATTTCAAGTGAACAAATAGCAAAAGAAATAAAGGTACCCAGCTTTTATAGTTATATTCTGGTTAATACCAATTGTCATAAATTCTTATACAGGATGTGGAAATATAAGTACTTATAAAATAAGTATAATAAAAAAATGTATAATATAAGTATAATGAAAGTACTTATTCTTCTTGCAAATAGTTACATTCTGGTTAATGCCAATTGTCATAAATTCTTATACAGGATGTGAAAGAATATTAATGAAAGTACTTATTCTTCTTGCAAATGAATGCATGGTTTCTTTTCTGTATATTATTTTTGGTGAGAGAGACATTTGAAATTATGTAAACATCTTGAAGCCAGAGAGTGTAGAGATCTAAATTAGGTTGGCTGCCCTGAAATCTTCCCTCCAAATGTGTATGTATAGGTAATGTTGAGTATTGAATTGACCAATTTGTGTTTTTTACTTTCTCTACATGATAGATGGTACATAGTAGAGATGGTATTGTACTCCACCCAAAAATTTGATACTGAAATTTCACCAGAAATACATGTTGTAGGATGCCATGTGCGTGTGCGTGCGTGCGTGCGTGTGTGTGTGTGTGTGTGTGTGTGTGTGTGTGTGTGTGTGTGCGTGCGTCTCTATATATATATATAAAAGAATTTAAAGAAAAAAGTCAGTGTGTATGTATGTGAACAAATAACTCAAAAACGAAGTGTATATCTTCCAAGGATGTGACACAAAGGTTTTTAGGAAAATCCCTCTCACACTACCCTTTATATGGAAAAAAAATAATATAAAACTTTGAATTTTTAAAAAATGGCTCTAATGGTTTTTATTAAAAGACTGTATATTAAGCATATTTACATGACAAAATGTATATTTTAAATTTTCTGGGAATAGCCTCGAAAACCTCTTAATTCTGGATGAATTTTGCTTAAGTTTACATAACTAATAAATAATAACATATAAGACAAAAATGTACTGCATAAAAAAATTTACATAGTAATAAAACAATCAATTCATGTCATATATATTATATTCGATATATATATTTTTTTTTTCTCGTGGAACTGACCATTTCCGAGATATTCGTTTTTATTGGTTTTAGTTTTAAAATAGTTAAAACTTTTCTCAGATCGGAATTTGTGAACTCTTGGTCATGCAAAGAAATGGATTTCAATCTCATAGCAACTGGCTTTCTATTGCTTTAGCCTAGCATACTACCTTATTTCCCTTATACTTATAAGTAACAAATAATAAGACCATTGTGCTAACGTTTATCTCGATTAGTATCAAGTAGGTAGAACAGTAAGCTTTCAACAATAATTTGCTACAGGCATTTAGAGAAAATCATCTGAATGGAACATGTTAGCTGTAATATTTTATAGTGCTGGAGAAATTAATTGTTTCACAGGTAACAGTTCAACATATATTTATGATGAATAAATTCAATATTAACAATATATTGTAACATGAGTTAATGTTCTTAGCTACATATTTATGCATGCTTAACTTAAGAATATGAGCACTTTTCTTTGAAGGTGTATATGTCCCAGGAAACCTCCCTTGGTATATGGATTCATATCCTTTTTGATTTATTGAACTGCTTTTCTTAGGTGATAAAAAAGATATTGTGCAGCAAAAATGGAATCAAAAGATCACCAGATAAAGATGAAGTGGAAGCAATGTATGGGAAGTTACTGAAAGGAAGTTGTCTCTTCAAGAAGCTGCTGACAAGTACAAGATTTCAAAATCTGCCAGAGAACGTTCAGTTTAGAGCAAGGGCTGTTTTCTGTACTATAGTTCACTTACTCCTAACTTTGATGCCAAAAGGGCATTCTCTAATGAAGCAGAAAATGATTTAGTTAGTTATTTGAAACTGGCTGATTATGGTTTGACAATCTACCAAACAAGATTTGCTTATGAATATGCTAGGAGCAATGCACAGGTAATATACAATAGAAAGAAAATAAAATTTCTGGAGAGGATTTTGTCACCCTCCATGGTGGTGGTTACCATGGTAGCCTCATACACCCAAGGTCGCGGGTTCAAACACAACAGAGGACAATGGATTGTTTCAGGTGTAAAATTCCTTAGCATGGCTCCCTTTGGAAGGGAAGTAAACCTGTTGGTTCCATGTCGTAGATTTACAGAAAAGAACATAAAAGAATCTCAAGCATGATAAAGAGGTCTCTGAGCAAAATTAAGCTGAGAATCATTGTAGTTAAAGAGTGTCCATATATAAAACTCCACTTAATTTTTGGAGAGGATTGTGTATGATTATTCTGCCTCATCACCCAGGTTTCTCATCACAAAAACCATAAGTTTTAAATTTGACCCATTCAACAGCATTATTTTGTAAGTGTAATATACTTGTAGTATATTAAAAAGTTTATTTTTAATACTTAATATATAATAGTTTGAATGTAAACAAAATTCTATCTAATTTGGGTTGTTAATTTTAATTACAAAATTCTTAAAAATGATTTTTAAACAATTATTGTCCTTGGGTACACCAATTTCCCCTATCTAAAATTATTGGCATGGACCTTCTAACAAAAGAGTTGCACTGCAGAATGTAGGAGATACAACTGGATATTCAGGAAATGTAAACCTGAAAAGCCTCAGAGCAGGAATTCTGTTATCTGAATCACATAGGCAAACGACAATGATTGGTTGCATATTGCCATACTTATGATTACTGTTATTATAATAAGAGAATAAAAAGTATCACAAAATGTTATTTTATGAAATGCTAGGCTCTAAAACATCGTTTATGATAATAGCTGTGCTTCTTTTTAGCACAAAACAAAATAAATGGAGAAGTTTAAATGTCTTGTAACCAAAGGTAAAAGTCTTGCTGATTCACAATATAATGTACCATAAAAGCGAGTGAATCTGATATAGGCGGGTAATTCCGATCGTTTCTTCTTTTACTCGGAAAACAAAAATAAACGGCGGAACAACTGTTTAGAATTAATTATTGCATCGCGTGTTCGGAATGAGAATACAATTAGAACACAACATTGTTGCATCGGAACTGTTATTATTGTTTTCTACAGCAGTAGATCAGATTCAAGTGAACGCATCATAGTGGTGGAACAAGCTTACTTGTGAAAAGTTCTGCTGTGCATTTCATCGCTTTCCTATAACTAGTTATGTTTTAACATAATTTATTTCATTCATGTTTCTTGCGGTAGTATCAGGAACTAAACCTATTCAATTTTGTTTTATTTTAATGGTAGCTCATCTGACATTAAAATTTGTTACATTGTAGGGTGAATCTGATCAGCGTGGGGAAGTATAAAAAGAAAGTTGGTCCTGGCAGTAGATGTAATTACAATCCTGTATACCTAACACAGTAAATGCTGTGAAATCAGGGAAATTAAGCATCCAAAAAGCATCGGAAATATGGTGTGCCATATACCACCCTTAATGATAAAATAAATAACAAATATAAATTCAGAATGGGAGGACAAAGTGCTTTAAGTAGAGAAGAAGAAAAAGCTTTGGTTGAAGGATTACTGGTGTGTGCCAAATGGGGTTTCCCGCTAAGAGATCGAGATATCAGAAACGTAGTTCAAAGTTATCTAAATAGGATAGGGAAAATAGAAAAAAGATTTACTGACAACAGACCTGGCAAGGAATGGTTACGTGGGTTCCTTGGAAGAAACACGGAATTAAGTTAAGTTAAGTAAAAATATAAAGAGGGCCAGAGCAGCTGTTACACACGCTACAGTTTCACACCCGGAAATAATAATTGATTCTCCAAAGAACAGCATTAGCGTTATGGTATTAGCTACAGCAGATGGAAAATTGCTTCCTCCGTATACAGTGTATAAGAGTAAGCATCTCTATGACACATGGCTGTTAGAGGGTATGTCTAGTGTTGGCTGTAATAGAAATATGAGTGGATGGTTTGATATGAGCATGTTTGAAGCATGGTTTTCGGAAATTCTGGTTCCTTTTGCAAGAAGATTAGAAGGGACAAAGTTGCAATAGGGGATAATTTAACAAGCCACATTTCTCTACATGTCATCAAACAGTGTGAGTTGCACAATGTGCGATTTGTTCTATTGCCACATAACACCACCCCCTTGACCCAACCACTCGATGTAGCATTCTTTCGACCATTCAAACGTGCTTGGTGGAGTGTTCTTGACGAGTGGAAACAACATAACAGAGGTGTAGTTCCAAAATCAGAATTTCCTCGCCTCTTAAAAAGGCATTTGATGAAACTGGAGATAATAAGAAACAATATCATATCCGGTTTTGTAAAGACAGGGATTGTTCCCTTCTACCCAGAAAAAGTTCTCTCTCAAGTTGTAGAAGTAAATGATAATAATGGTACATGGGAAATGGAAAAGTCATGGACAGAAGCATTTGTGGATCACTTAAAGAAGTCTCGTACTAGAGAAGCAGCTAAGAGAACAGAAGCGGTTCGTAAGACTCGTTTGAATGTGGTGCCAGGTAAGGGAGTGGTTGTGGAGGATCTTGAGAGTCAACAAAATGTCCACATTACAGGTGAAGGAACCAGTGTAGATGAACCAGCAGAGAGAGCTGATGATGATGATGATGATGATGATGATGATGATGATGATGATGATGAAGCATCAAAAGCAGTTGAGGAAAGTGAGGATGAAACTGAATAAATTTCAAGAGGAGAGTGTTTTGGTAAAATTCCTAATGAAGAAGAGGTTTAGATAATTTATTGGAAAGATTGAGGAAGAAGTTGACAAAGATTTGTTTCAGGTTAAGTTTTTAAAAAAAAAAGAAAGTATTAACTTGAATATGCACTTCATTTTTCCAGAAACTGAAGACATTGCAGAAGTAGAGAGAAGAGAAATAATTTGAAAAATCCAATGCAAAACTCAAAGAAGAGGAAGCTACATGTTCAGAAACATAGATGATACAATTAATAAAATTAAGTAATGGACAGTTTTAATGATGAGAACCTGTTTATTAATCAGCGTTTTTCTTCTTTGTAATCATATTCTGCAATTAACCTTTGGTTACGAGCATGTGCTGAAACATTTGGAGTCTCATAAAATAAATTTGAATATAAATGCACAATTTATATACCATTGTTCATTGTTTCTGTGTAATTTAAGAAATTATTTTTTAAAAATCAAAGTTGTGATCGTATTCACCCATATTAAAGTTATAAAACGACATTGACTGAAAATAAATGAGAGATCGGAACCACCCGCACTACGTGGGTGACACTGAACGGTAAACAATTAAATAAATAGGCCATTGTTGAAGTCAGTCAATGACGATATTTATATATCATTATTGTCGAATATGAAGGAACATATCTTCCGTGTTTCACCACTTTTAACAAAGTATTTTATTTCAAAATATTAAATTATATGCAAATTTTGATCGGATTCACCCGCCTTTATGGTACCAGAAAATGCTGTCTTCATGACAACATGCTATCAGACTTTTTAGTCATTTTTAAAAGAATAGCAGTCAAGAATGAACTCATGACTACATACACCATCACTCATTAATTTGAATACAATTCCTTAAAAATTCAATATAAATCATTGGTATGGTTTAGTAAGGAGACAGCATATAATTTGTAAAAATGTGAGTGTAAAAATGTGAGAATGGAATTTTATTTAAATGTACGTTAAATGCATAAAAAAATTGTAATTTAAACTGGCATGCTGCTTTAGCTACATTGAGGCTGAATGCTTATTAGGCACTTCACTGGTATTTTCTATATGTTGTGACTTACACCATTTACAAGAAGCACTGCCAAGATTCGTAGTATTTTGTTGACTGCATTTTCTTAATTACCATGGCTCAAAGGGTGGGAATATCGATTGATAAATTTAGTATATTTGCAGTACTCAGACAAGTAGGTTCTCAATTAGCCAAATTTCAAAACAATGTAGTGGGCCTAAAGAATAGTGCAACACACCCATTATAACCAAAGACATGATCAGCACAACCTCATAAAACAACTAAATGTGACAATAAGAATTACTAATTCCATGAATTTATAAAAATGCTATTATACTGTCATTTAAAAGCTTTTGACAATATAGAATTGAAAATAATATTGCAAATATTACTTTTGAATGTCACATTTATGTACCAAGTTAAATCAATATCTCTGGTAGTTGCATAAAAAAAAAAAACTGTTTTCTTTGGATCTACTTATGTTTGCAACTATTGTGCATATGATTGGGGCACATTAAGGAATTTCCTGGAGAATTTAAAACACACATACATAAGAAAATTTAGAATTCTGTCACACTTTCTGGTATAGCTAAAGTTGGAGTAGAGTGGAAAGGAAATTCATATCTTAAATTCATTTCAGTGCTGGCTATATACATCTGCAGAATTAAATGAACAGCTATGATCATAGATTGATTCAGAACCTCTCATTTTCTCTTCCATTACCATAGTTCAAGTTATCAACTGAAACACTGTATTAAAGCTTATTTAAGAAAAGATGAAAAAAACACATATATTTGATCTTGAGTACCTATAATATCACCAATGCTTATAGTAAAGAAAACAAGTACAAGTCAAAATAACAAAAAATAATGATTAGGAATGGTTACAACTGGCTGCTAACGTCCACACAAAAAACAAACTGGTAACACAATTTATCCATGTATAGTAAAAGCATTACAGTTTATAATCATACAAATTAACATTATACACTATATATGGCATACAACACAATTACTACACAAAATGTTTTTGAAATTGAGCAAACTTATATGCATATAAGAAATTATGTAGAGGATGAAAATGCAATAGCACCAATATTAAAATTACACCTTACATAAAACAATACTTAGATTAAAATATAAAGGATAACATGTGGCACATTCATAAATCTACTGTAAATTAGGGACTGATATTATTACAATTATATTGGGCTTGGATTTTTATTTTACATAATTATATATTTGTATTACATGTAACAAAGGCACAGCATAAAACAGCTAAAGAATTACAAGATACAAATTACATTAAATGAGTTTTGCTTTTGTTTCTTCAAATATCTAAGAATTTAAATTTCATAATTATTCATTGCTATCTCAAAGGTTTTTCTTTTAAAAAAAGAAATTAATAAAAGGTATTCGAAAGTTATAAATCTCATATTTTATCAAATCTTATAGATTTACTACTATAGATCTTGAGTGTAGTGATAGCAACTTTGTCTTCTCTATTAACACCCTATTTTATGGAGAAACTTGACCTACTTCAGACATTTTATAAATTCTTACTTCATAAGTAAAATGTAAGGGAATATTAAATTTATTATTTTTAACTGTGTACTCTAATGAATTTTAAATTTTAACTGTAGGAAGGTTCTGCCCATCTTTCTCCATTTTCTGGTAAAAACTTTCAAAGGAATGAAAAGCCCTAACAAGTAGTTTAGAAAACACTGAAGATAAATATTTTATTTGCATAGCATTTACCTTAAAATCAAAAATTTTAATCAAAACTGTTGAAACATTTTAAAGAATATATGTAATTTGTTTTAAATGAATAGTATAGGTAAGAGAACTTCTTTTTCCTTCATTCAAATGTAATCTTAGAATTTTTGAAGAGGCCTGATTATGTACAATGCTGTTGTGCAGATCATGCATTACTTCTTTCAGATTCACTGTGTGTTATATTCAGCTGACAATTGTTCATTTATTACCTAGAAAAAGCTAACAACTATTCCACAGGGACCATAACTTCTAACACAAGAAGCCCTCAATTGTTCTGCCCTAGACAGAGACAGGTATCGGCAATGGAGTAGAGAACACCTTCTTCTTTGAGCTGAAAATACTCATGGCTATTAACATCACAAAGCTAATATATATAAAAGAGTCACTCCCTAAAGATAGACGGTTGTGGCAATGAAGTAGGCAAGACACAGGAGAAACTATGCGGTTAAAGGCATTATCTGTTGCTAATAGGGACAAACCTAGATAAGCAGACAGTATTTTGCTTTCTTTTTCTTTTTTTTTTTTTCTTTTTCTATAGACCAATGAACGTAGAAGGGATATATAAAACTAACTTAGATTTACAGATGCATTTCCCAGAATATTTATGCTTCCCTTTATCAATATTAATAAATACTGAAAATAAAATATTGTAACACAAAACTTTCCTTCAAAATCTACCTAATCCTAGTAACTATGCAGGATGAAAATCAGGGTTGAATTAAATACCTTCTGAATCATATCAATAAGTCCTTACACTGCCAGTAATGGAGAAGTTACGATTTGGAGTGGAAAGATGTTGAAAATGCAGGGTAAAATCTATAGAATTACTTTCTGGTAACATAATGCAATAGCAGATCAAAGAAGGATAGTGGTAAATTTATCAGCTCAAGGAAAATTTATTGAATACACCACCCACATTGAACTTTAATATCACTATGAGCATTTTTGATTCAGGAACACTTTATTTTATTAAAGTAAAAACATAATAAAATCACAGGATTACATTCTCCAAAAGGGATCTACATTAGCAAGCAAATGTTTGCTATAAACTTGTGTATCAGAGTTATCACACAAAACATATTTGAGAAGTGTTATAAACAATGAAAGTTTCATAATATTAGGTAAAGCTAACTCATACTACTCTTCTTAAAGTGAGTAGTTATTTCAATTCCTCCACAATATCAGTAATGAGTCTAGTCCTAAAATTAATGAATTATTAATTAAAATTAACTGACTTTAACCAATCAGATAGAGTAGTGTATTATCCAGCATCCTTCTACAGAGTGAGTAAGAGACCTATAACAACTACTTCAAGCTGCTGTGCTTTCTTTATGAATATAAATATATATGTTGCTCACGCTGGAATAGGAACTTTAACACAAAATGAAACTCAAACACAAAACAATATTGATAGATTAAAAAGCAGAGGTTAATAAAAAGATATTTAAAGAGTGCATGATGGTGTTTAAATTTTTGTTTTATGCAGACCATAAAATTTATGTATTTCCATTAAAGAAGCCCTTTATAAAAACAGTAAAAGAAAGAAAGGAAGAAAAAGGCAAAGCTAGAATTATAAGACAAATAAGAAAAAAAACTAGAGCAGTGTGATCATACTATTACTTGGTTAATGCTCTTAATGTGTCTGTTTTTCAAGTAACATTGCTTGTAATGAAAAAATGAAGATGCTATGAAAACCAATGAAGTTAATAATGTTGTTATGAGCCAAGAGTGCGTTTATTTTTAGTATTAATTTTCTTTAGAGTTTATTATCAAAAGTTTGGCTCTGTGATACATTTTTAGCATTTGAATTATTTTATGTACAGTAAAACCCCATAATTATGCTCTTCAAGGAACTGTGACTTAAATGTGTAATAATCGGGACAGTGTTGCTCAATCACATGATTTATTAGGCATGAAAAAGCAATTTTGATTCAATTTAATAGGAAATACAGTACAATGAATTTTATTTCTGAAGATTAGAGTGTAGTACAGTTCAAAATGAAGAACAAGAGATCATTTCTTATAGGGAAAGTATTTGATTGTTGATTGTGGTATACTAGTACCATTACTATGAATGATTACACTGTCTATTCAGTTCTAATGTCACTAGATACATAGTTAGGAGCAATGTTATTGTATTTTCTAAGCAAATTGCTCCCAGAGCTTCATACCATGTGGGGCTCTAAAGATTCATTTTTTTTATTTAAAACATTTTTATTTTATGTGCATACCAACAACAACCTAATGTAATGAAATTAAGTGTTTAAAAATCCTGCTCTCCAAAAATAACTGGTGATCGTTTGAGCATTGATCCCGTCCCATGCAGTAGAGATAAAAATAACAGCTTCCAGCAAGATGATGTGATTTTCACCTCCATTTTCAATCCACTGAAAATATTGTAGATCAATATGCTTTCCATTAAATTGTTTTAGAACTTTTATCATACCTTGAACCATGGAGGCAAAAATACAAGTTCTACCTTTTTGATATTCACAAAGAGGACAGTTTGGGCAAACAGGACAGTTATTGATAAAAAATAGGAATTTTTGATTGGCTTGCTTTCATCTTATTTTGGTCCAAGTCTTTCAGCCAAGTAACAAACAAGTCAGGCACATGACTAGTTCTTGTATTGTTTTTAAAAACATCGGGGTCTGGGTGATTTTCCATTAAAAGTGCCAATTTTTCTGATCCATCAGGATTTTCAGCAGCGAGTACAGTGACTCTCTCCTTAGTTAATTGCCACCATGAAATTGCTCCCCTTTCAATACATATGACTTGTCCAGCATTAATTTAAAGAATAAGCCAAATTCATCCGCATTAAACACATCACATGGCAGATAATTAGTAATGAAGCTCGGAAGTACTTTACTTTGCCAATCATTCACCTCACTGTCACTAACCGTTTCTGATTCATAATACACTATGCCATGTCTGAATCTATTGAGCCAACCGTAAGAAGCAGAGAAGTCTGCATCCAGTTTGCCTGCAATTTCTCAAGCTTTCCCTTGTATGAATGGGCCACTTAATGGTATTGAAGCATCATGGAACTGTTGAATCCATTCAATATGAATTTCTTCGATGTCATCTGAATCTGAATACCACTTCTCACCTTCATTTACAACTACCACTTCGCTGCACTACTAATAGCATCCCTACCTTTTTTATTATTATTCATAGACTGGATAAGGGAATTCCTAGAGATTCTGCGAAATCCTTTGGACACACTGACATTTTGTACTACTGTATGACAACTCATTATACACAGTGCAGAATTCAAAGAAACATAAAAGAATAAAACACATTAGCAGAAAGCCTTTTGATAGTGTAAATTCCTTTCATGAAAATGTACCACTGTATACCCATTAGTGGTGAGCAGACATGCATTCCAGGTTAAGTGTTTGAGTTGCAATGACTTCTGAGCACAGTCACAAACTATTTTCCCACCATGCCTTTAAAACATTAAAAATGTTATTATGCTTCACAAATTGTATACAATATTTTTATTAATTTTCGGAAAAAACTGCTAATAGCAGGATTTGGAAGTGTTTCATGGGGTAAAATCATGCAGAGTTAGTATAGTCCATGGACCTTACAAATAGATTATCATCAAGAGCATAATCACAAGGTTTTATTGTATTTTCAGGATTGTAGAAACCCATTCTCAGTTTCAAAAAGCCCATAGTATATCTTTCTTGCTGATTTGCATTCATCCTAATTCAGTCATTGCCAACAAAATGCATGATAAATAGGCCATGCCATGCACCTGGACAAGATGCCTTTAAAACTGAAGGATATGTTCCATATAATACTTGCAGTATATAGGAAAAATTTACTTGCATTTAAAGCTAGTTTACTAAAGAGTAAAAGGACATAAGGCACATAGGTAAAATAATTAAGTGACAACATATTTCAACAATATCCTGGGTAATTAAATGATAACTTTGAAGGCTACACTATATATGCATCAATGTGATTTGTGATTTAGAATTTTAATATATGGAATCAAAATATATCAAAACCTTTGGCTACTAAAACTACCAGAACTGTAAGACACATTAGACACATAAACGTAAATAATCTAAATAATAGCCTTTAATGAAAACACCCTAGCTTCTCTTAAACTAAATATGCACAAATACAAGATATAATCATGTAAAAAGCCAAGCCCTAGCTGTTATTAATTAGGACACATTGCCTTTTTATGAACGTCAACTTTCTAATATTTAGCACATTTTTTTTCATAATCATAACCTACTGGGATAACTGTTTTTATTAAAATACAAAAGTAAATGACGTCCATAGCTATAAAATCATTTGCATATGGAGGTAGTTGAGCACTTCAGTGTCAATGTCCTATGAACATAAAATGCATTGAAAAAGGGAAAGAAAATTCATTTTCACAATTTCATTCTTATAAATAAAAAATTCATGCTACATCACAGTATGTTGAGTGTGAACAAACGCTTTGACTCCTCAAAAACTCATACTGAATAAAGTTAAATAAAAGTGAAGCTTTATAGTCGTTTTGACATGATGAGATATGGACAAAAGTTCCTAATATTGTTCAACATTATAATACAAACAACATAACATTTATATTTTATTTTGTAGAGCCAAGTAATTAACAGATTTGTGCTGTAAGTGTTTATTGTCCTCACTTCTTTCCGATTTGCCTAATCCAGCTTTAATATTTAAATAAAATGGCACGATGGATGTAGAAATCCAATACTTAAGCAAATAGCTACCAGACTGTTTATTTTAACATCTTACAGTTTCTAAATGTAGAGTTGATATTTATCCAGCTTTTTGTGTTTGAGTCACTCCCATTCACTATAATTTTGGGGGGTGGGGGTTAGCAGGGGAAGTCTAAATACTGAACATTTTAGTAAAACAAGGTACTTTATCTACTATAAGTGAAAAAAGGGATGCAATGAAAAATACGATACACAGATTTATTTTCTACTTATCCACTAGCTATTGTTGCAAAATCTAAACACTTCATTCTGTACACCATGATGTTAAATGAAGGTTGCAATGTTAGGCTTTATAGGAAGAAAGAAACACAGCACAAAAGTACAAAAGAAAATATTTTTTTTGAAAATAGATTCCAACCTTAAAAGCTATACTATTATCCAAAAATAGGCGTGTTCAAATATCAGATTTCACTATGATGAAATAAGTAGTTCATCCCAATAATACTGCTATAAATCACAATTCACAACTGCATCAATTGAAACGCATTTCAGTAATAACATAATATTAAATAATGCATAAGTATTTTTACCCCTTAGTTGAAAATCACAAGAACTTTTGTCCATATCATTTGTGCCCTTCACTACAATAATGGATATCACACATAGGCCTAAATTATTTGTTGCATTTGAAGTACCTTTATGAAAAAACTTTTTAAAATCTTACTCTCTCATAGATAAGCCCTTTTTTTTTTTTTTTATGCATGATGCATTAGAGCTTGCTCTTTCTCATAATTGTATGTCCTGAAATACTGACATTGCTTAGGTAATAAATTATATACATGTCTGTCATGCACATCAGCAACCTCAATTATTTTCAACAACATATTCTTATCGTTTGTTTTTATACTTCATTGGATGTGGAACATCACAGGAAGTGTAAACCAAGTGAAAAGAAGCTCTTAACTGCCAGCACCATTCTTTACAAAATCAGTACATCTTCTTAAGACATAAAAACAGCAATCTTTTCTTATATTTTTCTTAGGTTTTGTTGACTTAACCTCTTCATTCATATTTGCTCTCATTCATACTTAAATTGAAACCTAGGATGAGTATTTAATACATCATTTCAAAACGAGTCAATAAATATTCAATATACAATATGTCTTGATAAAAATGTTCTAACAAAACTAAAGTGAAAATCACTTCAACAAAGAATAAATGACTTTTAAAATGGCTGTATCAAGCTCATCAAGCTAAACCTTAGTGCTTGGTAAAAAGTTTAAACTAAACTTATTAATACTATTCCAGCTGTTACAAAATGGGTTATTTCAACTCTTATGCATTCCATAAAAAGCAGATATTTGAAGGCACATGTGGAACTCCAATAAAACAGAGATCATAATTATGGCAAAGAAGCAGCAGTGTATTAGGAATCGTATGAACAAGATTATTTAAATGAAATGTTTTAAAAGATATTTATAGGTTCCCTAGCCAAAAGAATATCTGAAAAACAGCAAAATTTGCTCCATATGACTAGGCCTGTTTGGCACAGAAAAGATTGTTTCATGACTAGTTGCTTGTTCAGTCACATCTAACCTCTCAGTACTGCGCCGCAGTAGAAAACTAAAATAACCCTGTAGTCATATTATGACTAAAAAATGCATGATATATTTCCTATATACATATGTTCAGAAACACACTCTCTACAATTTTCAAACTTCACCAATAAAAGACATTGGTATAATTATGGAGTATATGTTGCTGTTCAGGCCATGAACACACAATATCATTTTATGGCATGTGTTGGAGTTTATTATTATTATTATTATTATTATAATATTAATAAATAATAATAATAATAATAATAATAACAGTAATAATATTGCATGTATTTATTATTAATATTATTATATATAATTTTATGGATATTCTTATTATTATAATAATAATAATATAATAATAGTAATAATAATAATAATAATAACAACAGATTCAATATCTATAAAATGTTGTGTAGATTGCTGACTGCTATTATGGAAATTGAACTCAGGACCACCGAATTAAGTCTCAAGCGTTACAGCCTTTGTTTCAAGTTCATTACATTATCATCCTTTATGGTTACATATAACACATTCTTGTAGCAATCTATTGTTACAAATGGTTCTGTACAGTCAAGTGTTCCAGGTACAAATGCTGTTTCAAAAGTTGAATTTGCTTTGTTATTGCTTTGTGCTATATTGAAAAATGGATTAATATTCCTTTTAAATGAAATACAAAAGCTACATGTATTGCAGAATATATCTTCATAAGATTTCTTCCAAATTTTTTTCATGTAGATTTTTTGCATGTGTTCAACTCCGCTGTCTTATTTACGAATTTTAAAAGATGAGATCCATAAAAAATCTGTAAACAAACTAGCAGAATGAAAAAAAAATCTACATTAAAAATTTTGGAAGAAATATTATGAGTTTTGACATGCCAGCAGATGACAACATTCCTTTGGGATTCATAGAATCAACACCAGACACTGCAATGAGCCGAGACCAAAGGGGTCAAAACATATGACCTAAAGATAAACTAAGTTTATGAAGCATAAGAGTTTAGAGTATATAAGGTGAATCAATGTTAGTAAATTAATTGGTTTTTATTTGTTTATTCATTTTGTACTTCTAGATCATACTAAATAGTTAAGAGTATAGAGGAGAACTGAACTATATAGGGTCATAAATATAACTCTAATGTGATGCAGACATAGAAAAGGAAAATAATCACTATTGCCAACATCAACATTCCTAAATTAAGCATATAATAATTTAAATATTCTTGTAGGTCATTTGATAAAACATGATAATGACATTCTGATAGGTGATGTTGCTAGAAAAGAGATCCATTAATGCCCAAGCATATATTACTGTCTAGCATCACAAAAGATTTAGATAATCTCAGTTGGTTACATATACATAGAAAAATGCATAATCAGAGACACTTTTCTCACCAGAAGGTTTATCAGATGGGGAGGACATTGATATTTTGTAATTAATTGAGGCAACTGGCAACTAGTTCCTGATAAGTGATTATAATACAACTGCAGTGACCATTAACAGAATAACTAGTTATCGAGTTAATGTCCTCATTACTTTGATATAGGAGAAACAATTTAAATGAGAGTTGCCAAGAATTCAAAATGGCTGACACTAAATAAATGCTGTCAACCTTACAAAAGGAATTACTAGTTTCAAGTCAAATTTTGTTTTGAAGCAAAAAAGTTAATTAACAGAAAACAAAGTATAAAATATGTAAGCATTAAAAACTATTCCAAATAAGTGTAGATCTACCCTACTAAGGATTATTTCTTTTTAACTCAACAGTTCATGTTCAGCAAGTTAATGCATGTATTGACAATGTAAATCTGCAATTAACACCAGCTGTGGCCAAATCCTTCCATACTATGTATTAAGATTACAAATGAACAAATAGCATGTCACCAGAAGTAACCAGAGCACTCACTATAATGGGGGAAACATGTTATAGTCGGTAATTACCTATAACTGTTTTAAGGTAAGTAGTTACACTGTCTCCATTGCTTTTGTAATCATTTACATTACGGCAACTATAACACTATTTTCTGTCCATCCCTAATATTAAATATAAGAGCTTTATCCTGTGCCCCATCCAAGTTAAGAAATAAGCAAAGCTCATCAAGTTGCGGAAATTATAAAAAATTCTTTTTGGATGTAACAAACAAACTAAATATTAATTATGAAAGTAAAGAGGCAGCATTAGAATTTTTGAGATCAAGTTTTTCACAAATGTACTCCACAAATTTAAAGCCAGTCTGACAAAGGTTCCAAAATAAATAAAATTATCAACTCTTTAAAACAAGGAATTTTTCTGGTTATGATGAACTAACAATAAAAGTCTTAAAACCATGCTCATCTCAAATTTAGTATTCCTCTTAGTTTCCTATACAATGAGTCACTAAAGACTGGAATTTTCCCAGACAGTGAAATTCTCAATTGTTAAACCCATTTTCAAAAAAGATGGATGCAATAATATTTCAAATTGTAGACCAATATCTCTACTGACAATTTTTTCAAAAGTTCTTAAAAAGGTGATGTTCAAGAGACTGTACAAATACCTTGAAAATAACAACATACTTGTCAGGGATACATTTGGGTTCAGAAAAGGAATATCAGCAAATAATGCAACTTATAAACTTACACATGAAGTGTTAACTGCATTAAATGAAAAAATGCAGATATTTTCTGTGACTTAGCAAAGGCATTTGGTTGTGTGAATCATGATATTCTAATAATAAAATTTAAATTCTATGAACTGCAGTCCCCTGTAACAAATTATTATCAAAAGCATATTCTTCTATCTACTTCGTGCTAATCGAGATAGAATTAGCAGAAATTGTGTTAATTACTTGCTTCCTTACAAATAGAAGAAAAATAAGGGAATACACAATGCTAAAACAATAGTCAAATTCTTTAAAAGTTGGTTCCACGTGGATGAAATCAGTTTCTATGTAAGGCCAGGAGTTTACAACTTTTGGAGTGAAAAAAGTTTTTAAATCTGAAACAAATAACAAGGAATATCCCAGAAATGGTCAACTCAATGAAAAAAACATATACGACATAAATTGTGTTGTAATGTGATCTACATTTTTTGTGTTGTAAGTTTTTGTCTATCTCTTACGGTTTACCAGTTACGTAAAACTCAGCAAAATTCATTCAGAATAAAGAGGTCTTTAGAGGCTATTCCCAGAAAATTCAACATATACATTTTATTTGTCATATATATATTCTCAATATATGATATTCTGATAAAAATCGTTAGAGGCATTTTTGAAAAAATCAAAAATTTCAAAATTTTTTCCACTTAAAGGGTAGTTTGGGGTGGGGGGATTTTTCTCAAAATCTTTGTGTCGCATCCCTGGAAGAAGATAAAACTTAAATGCCAAGTTTGGTATTTTACCGACTATTCATTTTTGAGTTATCATGTTCTCTCACTCCCTCACACCCACACACGCACACAGACACGCACATGGACCTTCTTCTGAAAATAGTTTTTTTGGATACAGGGGACCCTAAAATGTCTATCTCCGGTGAAATCTCAGTATCAAATCTTTGGGTGGAATGCAATACCTTCTCTATACACTATGTATGTAGTATGTGTAGAGAAAGTAAAAATGAAAATCTAAGTTGGTTCGCATTGTACCTAAATGAAAAAAAAAACAGTGTTGAAGTTAACAGTAATACTGGTTATGATAAACAAACATCAAATTGGAAAATCTTAACACATGGAGTACCCCAAGGTTCAGTATTAGGGCCTTTACTATTCCTGTTCTATATAAACGACTTAACACTTTAATTAAAGGATATTGCAAGTACTGTTCTGTTCGCTGATGACACTAGTGTTCTGGTGACCAGCAGAAACCTAAATGAGTACGTAATTAAATTGAACTATATTTTGAACTGTATGTCATATTGGTTTAAAGCTAACTATTTATCCGTAAATCTAGACAAAACAATAGTTATTAAATTTATAACTCATCAAACATCACACACTCCAATAGAAATTGGTATTAATGACATGTTATTGTAACAAATAGACAGCATTAAATTTCAAGTAGACAGCTTTTCAAGTAGAAAATGAAGACTGTGGAACAAAAAGAAGAAGAACCAAACAAGCCTTCCACATCCCGTGACCCTGATTTTGAGGGAAAAGATGATAAACTGCACAGACTGAGACAAGAGGAATTGAGTGATCTCATCAGAGACAATGGCCTATCAAAGGAGAAGGCAGAAATTCTTGGTTCTCGACTACAGCAATGAAATCTTTTGTCAAAGGTGTGAAACAAGGAGGATGGGCCTTTAAGTACATAGAGAGAAATTTCCAAATTAAGAGATGCAAAAGTTAAGGAAGGTATTTTTGTCGGGCCACAAGCTCTCAAACTTGAAGAGGATTCCATTTGATCAAGTTTTGGAGGGGAAAGAAAAGGAAGCTTTGTTTATCTCAACCCAAAATTAGTAATAAGTGCTCATAAAGTGCAGGAAACATTCAAAACTTGTTTTTTGTTGGCCAGATAATTAAGGTTTTTCCAATAATAATTTCATAGAAGATTGGTTAATTATCTTTTATTTCCTATAACTAACTTGCAGCTTCTGTATAATTATCATTAAAATAATTCCATGTCTTAGATAATGAAGTAGCCCTCTGTGGTGTAGTGGCTACCAGCAAAAATTTTGGATGCAAAAATCCTTAGAATGGCTTCCTTTGAAAGAGAAGTAAAGCTGGTGGTCCTGTGTAAGGTTTATTTGCATGTAAAAGAGCCCCATACCTTGAAAGAAGAAGGTTTCTGGACAAAATTCCACCATTTCGGTTGGCAAGTCTTGATTTCATCCTACTGTGCCATCTGTAGGCAACGAGCCTATCCCTCATACCATGGCACATGACAGCGATTTCACGAACTACAAATTTAAATCCATCAAGGAAACATTGTAATGATGCGCTATGCTCCATTTAGAAGCTACAGGAAATTAACTACCTTGGATAATGAAACCAGTGTTCTCCAATTCAGCAATCTCATCACTGTGCTAGCAGAACATATTCATGAAGGAAACAAAACACTTTTGATTGCTTCTGCAGCCTAGTGACAGCATGAGGTTGCAGTTATGACTGGCAAAAAAGTCTCTTTGGCTAAGATTACTCCCTATTATCCCATAAGAACCGTGGGAATAAGACTGTAAATATGTTTATATTTTAAGTCTAAAACCCAACAATAAGAGGGAAGTATTTGAGCAAATATCATTGGCTTCCAAAAATTACAACTGCTGATGTGATCTTAGATGCAGTAGTATAAGTTTACATAACTCCTGTAGAGCTCCAAAACTGCATTACTTCTCAATTTGCAGCATAAGTAGACATACCTGGTGTGTGGTAAACTTCACTAAAATCACTAACAAATTTCATCACAAGAGAAAAACTCTTACTATTGTTGGAGAAAAATGAATAAGAGCTGATACTTTTCCATTATTACTTATCATCATTGGTTATGACAATGCAGTTTCTCTGTCTACAGTTATGATAATTTCTATGTAACATAACTCCATGGCACGACAGCTCACAGGGAACCTTGGCCTACCGCCCGGCCGCTGCGTCCCCCATCTCGTTCCACTACAAAAGTCATGGATGGGGTGCAGTATTGGAGGGTGAGACGTGGTCAGCGCCTTGAGTCCCCCCTGGCTGGTTAATGTGGTCCTCATGACCTGGAGCCGCTACTTCTCCATCAAGTAGCTCCTCAATTGGCCCCCCAGGGACCTTACGAGGCTGAGTTCACCCCGGGCCAGGTCTACCAGCAGGGGAAAAATCCCCACGCCGGTACTGGGGATCAAACCCAGGTCTCCTGCTTGGTAAGCAGCTGCGCTACCACCGCGCTAAGGAGACGACCGCTATGTACTATGAGAAAATAAATACGGCTTAAGTGAAAAACTTTTGCATGTTATGATATCCAAAATCTTAAAGTATAAAGGAAACTTAAGTTAAATGACTACAATACAGAGCTATTAGAAAGCTACACAGAGTGAGCCACAATAAGATTAATTATTTATAACAATTGTACTTTTTACTGCTTGACCCATCTACTCTCTTCATTAAGTAACTTCCAAATATTTTAAAAAATGACAGTTTCCACCATATTTTAAAATAAACTGTTTTGCTCCTTTGAAATTATCCCTATATGGAAGTGTTATGGTTAAGAGTGAGTAAACTTATTGTTTAAATGTTATGCTTAAATGGTTTTTAAATAAGACTTTATAATATTTATTAATAGAAAATGAAAATCACTGGAGGTGTAGGAGTAATGACTTTGCCTCTGATGACAATCCTGCCTTTAAATCCCAGTTATCTAAACGCAATGGATAATATGTAATTTAACACTATGGTTTCCCAAGTCCATTTGTGCTTTTATTCATCTCCAGTTTGATCCTTTTGGTTAGCACAGATAAAATAAGAAAAAGAAAAGATAAAAAGAAAACTATATTATCACAGATGTTTACATATTAAACAAAATTAAAGTTAAGTTAAGTTGATGAAGCAGACTGCAGTGAAAAATAACCAAACTGAATTATGGCAGAATGATTGATACTAAGCCCTATGCTTTTTACCTGAGGAAGTGGGGAAACATGGAATATGAGTGGAATTGGAGTACTTACAAAAAATGAACTGAACTTTACATCATTTTCACACTGCATTCCAGTCAGGCTTATGAGCCTTAGCATTGAAAGGTATATATAATAAAATATTAATTCCAATGAAACGATACTGTTTTAAGGTTGTTCCTACAAAAATTTTACTGTGATATACCACATATACCTTCAGTTATATCTGCAGAAGCGAAAAATAAAAAAAATTCATTATTGGTATCCAGCATTGCCCATTCATTAAATCTGTCAGGTCACTTTAGAAAACTAAATGAGATCAGACCTGATCGAAACAAGATGTTATTGCATTAACATTAGAGCACAACCTTATGCACATACAAATATACATCACATACACCACATATGCACGTTTGTTTACAATATTTGCAGCATTTCATTTTTCTTCCTTCTCCTGGGTCCAAATTCAAATGAGCATGATGCAACAAACACAAAAAGCTTGTCCTAGTACAATCTATAAAAACACTAAGTTGATTGTAGGATAAAAGTGTCAATTTTAAAAGAAACAAATATCCATTGGTATGTTAGTGTTACTAAAGCAAACTGCTTTTGGCTGCTAACTTCATGTGCTTGGTATCTCATGATTCTGACAGTTTATTCATATTTACAGAACTTAATAGTGTTCTTTCTGTGAATATCCATGATTCTACTGCAATAAGCTTTAAAATATTAAAAATATGGCTAAATAATGCCATTTGAATTTATTATTTTCTCTCAAGTAGAATGTTATTTTTCATTTAACGGAAACAAAATAGTGCATATAATAATTATAGCCAGCATGACATGCATTTTCTTTTTTTCTTCTTTCTTTCTTTCTTTTTTTCCCCCTGAATGAGATAAGTTGCAACAGGTCAATATCTGCTCTCAAACAATGTGAGTAACATTTTAAATAGAGCATACTGTTCAGTTTTTACATTAGGTAAAGGTGAACCATAACATAGTAAAACAAAGTTCTCACAACAAACACTAAAAATAGTATTTTTTATTAATAACAGAAGCACTGTTAACTGAGGTGGTACTCATTTTAATTTCATTTACTTTTAAAATATTGAGTCAATGTTATCACTTATTCAAGTTGTAAAATCTTAGAATGTTTTTGGAAACCTTCATCTCCATCCTCAGCATGAGCATCTAACTGCTGCCATCTAGTGGTAAACTTGATTACAGAAAACTAGCAATGTTTTAAAGTTTACCCCAAGACAGCAACATGCAGATAGATGCTCATATTGAGGAAAGAGGGAGAACAGACACAACCGCTAGTTGCCACTATACTGAGGAAGGAGATAAATGTCTTCAAAAAAATTCCAAGATTTTGCAATTTGACGCAAGTGAAGTTTAACTGTAAACATTAATACTTTAAAAGTAAATTATACAAAACTCAAAAGTATTTGTTTCAAAAAGGATATGCATCCCAATGTCATAAGTATTTCTGTTTGGTGTCATCAAAATTCAATAAAAGCATTTCATCTTCATTTTTATCATCTGCAAAATTTTGCAAACTTTACAAGCTCATCTACTGGAACACACTTTCCAAAGCCATCATGAAACTATAAAAATATGCGTGATATTTCCTTTTGTTATTTACTTTCAGATGATAGCTAGAGATGAACAAGGTCACAAGGTCAAGGGATATTTTTATAATGGGTATCTGTTTACTTTCTGAATCAGCAGGCACCATAGAGCAGGTGTATCAAAGTGTAAAAATATGCCAACTCTAATGAACTCATGGCATTGCCTTGACATGTTTTTGCGCATTGCCAAGGAAGAGGTTAATAGAATGCATTAGCAGCTCTTGCATGTTAAAATTTGGGGCACTAATATCTATTCTGAAAGAATGCTTCTCATTACATTATGTCTTAATATAATTTATACTAAGGGTTACTTCTAACCAACATGCATTTGGTCAGCCTAGAGATAATGTTAGCATTAAAAGGGTTAAATAAAATAAATACATGCTCTAAAGTTTTTAAAATGTGCACAAATGTACACATAAGATAAATTGTTATCTGCTTTACCAATATCTTTATTGTGGGGCAAATATCTTTAGAAAACATTAACCACCAGCCTAGTACCAACATTAAATAAAACAAATTATAATTACTGCAGAAATATCTTATTGAAAATATCCTATTATAAAAATATTAATATGATGATCCTAATAATAATGACATTTTCAACTGTACCCTATCAACATTTTGCTAATTATGGATAACATATACTTCTCCTTTTATATGCAAAAGATTGTGCATGTATAAAATTCAACTCTCTATCAAGGGCTACTTTTTATTTATGAGAAGCAGAAAGTTTAACTTCCAAATTATGAAAGCAGTTTCATACTGGATTAGCACATTAAGTGTTACAGTTTTAACTTGCATTATAGTCGATAATGAAGGTGCTCTGTTTTATTAATCATGGATATCTCTTAAGAAGCTGAGTAATTGCATAATAAAAAAAAAAAGGGGGCCAGAGTTGTCAGGGCAAATAATATGGATCACTTTGAAATCAGAATCTATACTATCTGATTGGAGAACATTAAAAAATGCAAGACAGAAACACACGCTCCTCAACTACATTCCTCAAGAATGTTCCTGACAAAAAAGTTAATGTTTGCAGCCACAGTTTGATGAAATGTAGAAGTTATTAACATTTAAAAAATGATTTTATCAAATAATCTGTTAGAATATTTTAACACCAGTCAAAAAATTCAGCCTTTGCAAATTGCAATTATTAGTAATACTAGGACTGGAATGACTTTAATAGTATTAGAATTATTTCAATCATGCCAAATCACTTATTAAGTTTAAATTTCATATCTGCATATCAAAATATTTTAAACAAATAGACAGCTGCCCAAAAGAAATATTAATTAATTTAAATTATTAGGAGTTTGCAAAACTGGCACATTCTGCATTGCTCAAAATATTTCATTACTAAACTGTTATGAATGATGAGATACCATATTTTTGCAGCTTAGTCTAAAACTGTTGGGAAAGTAATATTTTCAATTATAAAAAAGCAATACAGAATTTACACTTGTGAAAAACAACTGAACAGCTATTTGACCCTTTCTGCTTACTCTGAAGCCTGGCATTTATTTTTCACTGATTTTATGTTTATCATCAATGTTTTTAAGTAGCAATACTACGTCAAATCTATCAAACTACTTTCATAACAATGATGCTAATGTCTAGGTGCGTATATTAAAAATCTACCAGAATGCTACATTGAAAAGATCCACTTCCCAACACCTTTATGACTACCAGCACAAACAATGCTGCTTGCTATACCTCACTTACGGCACCATTCTTGTAACAAAGTAGCAATTTTCCATTGCCTACATTTATTAAGAACAGAATATCATTTAACTGTTTCTTCAGCATTTATTACTAGGTGACAACCATGTTTTCAGTCATTGTGATTCGTGCTACGTGATGAGCCTTGGTGAGTGAAGCCCTTCTACTTGGCGATCTATTGGGGGGCAGTGACTTGTGTTTGGTGGTCCCCAGTCATGAAGACCACTTGAGTTGGCAAGCCTGTGCGTGAGGCGGTGAGCAATAGAGAAACCCCCACTTCCCTCCAACTGCGTTAGAACTATGATGACTTGCCTGAAACATGTATCACAATATCAAACATCTAGATTAAGGATGGGATAGTGATAGAAGGGGGAAAAGTGAGAGTGCAAAGACTGTTTGTTCAAGGAACCACTTCCATTGATGGAATATTTGTCTGATAGCACAGCTATCTTAATTAACAACTATATCTTATCACGTGTAGAAACTTACCAGCACTAAGTGAACACAAGGGTGCATCCAGAGGGCAGAGGGCACATGTATTATGCAAAACATTAATAAAAAAAAATACATGCTGCAATGCAATATATTTCTCACAAAGGTTTTAAAAAACTGGTCACAATATTAGTAAAATAAATGTAAATGTAAGTAACATTGATTTATGTGTGGTAAATGCTTACTGGTTTACTCAGATGTGCTGAATGGAGAGGGGTGGTGGGTAGTAAGATCCAGGGCAACAATTAAAACAATATTATGCTTCTGATCTTTTATATGGGTGCCCTTTTTTTGCATAACATGAATAGTTTTTTTGAAATGTGTTTTTTTTTTACTTGTGCATTGCTTAATTTAGAACTATTTTAGAATATTTTCTCTAATGTAATTCCTTTTATTTAGTGGTTTAAATGAATTTGTTCTGAACTCTTCTGAATGTGTTTAGTTATTTAATTTTCTAGTATTTAAATAGTATCTTGTGAGGTTTTTTCTACTTGTGAATATGATGAAAACTTTCTGAAAATCCATGAGCATGTAAAGCAGGAAAAAAGCAGGAAAAATTTGGTCCCCTGGTATTGTACATGTCCTCACTAGTTTACTTAATTGATTGATCTTATATATGCCATGTTTCAAAGGCAGCTGCTGATCATGCTAAAATCTCTCTTGGAATGCCTATAAAGCTGGTATACAATAACTGAGAACAGCTATTAGAATGACCAAGTGAAAATACATATATTGTAATGCGAGCATTCACAATGAATAAAAAGGAGCTTTCCTGCATCCCAAGAACAAGAAAACAAACTTGGCTAAGTTTTAACTTCTTTGTTTTCAATTTCTGGGCACATTAGATCCCTTATTGTGTATTATTATCTTTTCACTATACAGATTATTCTATGCAGCCATGACATGAGTAGTCAGGTGGTAGAGCTCCGTCTAGTCACAAGCTGGAAACGTGAAACTAGAAGCAAATATATCCTATCCTCAGATCCAGACACCCGAAGATCCATTGAGCACTGAGTGTTGGTTCTTCTAATGAAAGGTCCATCTGTAGTTTGTTTATATACAAATTAAACCTTGCTATTGCCTTAAAAATACACCAATAACTGGTCAAAGTTAACAAAGAGCAATAAGCAACTTTAACACATTGAAGCCCGGGCGTTTCGGTAATGAAGTGCCAAGAAATCCAGGGTTTTTACACCTACTTTGAGTTTATTTACAGTACATCAATTAAATCTGCCGAAAAGTATTGGGACAATCTAAAAGTATGGCATTCAAGGATTTCTCAACAAGTAAGAAAAAAATCATAACTTCTGTATTAATATTTTATTTTAAATTTACAACAAGTATCAAATGCGAGTTTGAAAAAGAACTGGTAAAGCTGCTTACACTACTCTATTTATTCAAAGTTCAAAAATTCTCCCTCGGAATCAGAATTTTCCACAGCTTCATTTGTATCCTGAATTTCAGCTTCAGCTCACATAAATCGAGGAAAATACAACATTTTATTAACATTTAAGAGCACAAACCTAACAAACAGATCACTACCTTCAAAGAAAATGGCGTGACTACCTGAGAGCAGCCAATATTACTAAATCTCCTAAAATTCCTAATAGTTGACTAAAGCAAGGACAGATTGGTAGCACAAATCAGATAACTAAACGATAACTGATATTCGTTCTTTGCTGCATAGCCCAAGACCGAGTTAAGGTCATGGAATTGCATTAAAAGTGCATGGGTCTCATGAACATTTTGATGGCCCGAGCTATACTAGGGCTTGGGCTCCAATGTGTTAATACTAGCCATTAAAGCAATGAAGCTTGATATAACTAGAAAAATCAGAGATAGTAATGGATTTGCATTTAGAAAACTTATCTCTGTTGAATCTTGATGGCAAACCTGCATTATATTGGCTGAATTAGAAGTAGTGATAAAATAGTGTTAATTAGGTATGAAACAAATGAAATCCCAGTGCACAAAATAGACTTTCTACTTTGCGATTGATATGACTATCAATATGCATTTCCTCATTACTGGGCTATTGTAAACTAAAATCTTGTATGCTGCTTTGCTTTTCATTCTCATTTCCATTCTCAGGCTGTTGAGAACCAGCCTTAAGAGAAACCATATGCAATAATAGGATAAATACACCTAAAGAAATATCAGTTGATTGGAACTGCGTTTCATAATTGAAGCCAGAATTTGCATAGACAATTAAAATGAGCTTTTCACACAGATATTTATGTTCCCAGCACTTATCAGCTTTATTCTATGGGCCAGGTCTCTGTCTTCTTGCAAGGTTTGTGTGTTTACATCTGCAGCTATCATAAATCTCAACTTAAGTTGAGCTGAAAACTTGTATAAATATGCACGTTCGTCTTCTATATGTGTAGTGCTAAAATGAAAGTTTGAGTATGACAAGTCCTCAGAAATTTTGTTACCTTTGTGGGTGTTATGTGTTTTGACAGGAAGGTATACAAAATACACCCACATAGGACAAAGATTTTGGTTCACAACGCCCAGGTAATGAGATCAGGGATGTATTTTTTCGTCCTTTTGTGACAGGGGAGGAGGGGATCAGTTTTGTGCATTGGGACTTCATTCATTTTTCACTAACCAATGATATGCTTTATCTGTCTCCAATTCAGGCAACATAATGTGGGTTAGCCAATGTCATCATTTGAAAGAATTGTGGCTTAAGTGAGCTCTAATTAATCTCTTCAGCAAAGAGTTTAATATGCACAATATACATCTAACATGCTGTACCCAGTAACAAGAAAGTTAAAACTCAGCCAAGTATCCTTCCTGTTTCAGACTTCCCATTAATTGTGAATGCTCCCATTGAAATTATTTCAACTTCGTCATTCACATTTTGGTTACTGTTATTGGTTATTGTGAACCAGCCATAAACATGCATTTTTGGGTATGAGGGACTTCACAAAATGTATTTCTGGTGAAATCTGGACATCAAATTTTTGGATGAAATGCAATACTTTCTCTACTTACTGTTAGTACATAGTAGAGAAAGTAGATAGAGAACTGAATTGTGCATGATTCATTAGATCGTGAAATTATAACAACTCTGCTCACTAAAATGTTAACAGCCTCTACTGTTGTATAATAATGAATATGGAACTTCATCTACCCAAAAATAGCAATACCATTGTTGTTATATGCAAACAAGCTTTACAGACTAGAGGGTTTGTTCATCAGGATGTTTATCAGAAAGGAGATAATTTTTTATACAAAAAAAAAAAAAAAATTGATGTTGACATTTATATAAAAGAATGACTTTAAGAATTTACTGGATCTATGAATAGTGGAATGGTAGAACTGATTGAAAAATACCTTACCTGTGCAGTGGAGGAACAGAGTCAACAGTGCGAAGTTCACCGCGTGTTGATACAACATTATAACTTTCCTGGCAGTCGCACTTGACATGAATCCACTTGTTTTCGTGGCGATTTTCCACCATCACAACCAATCCAGCCCAGCCTTTAGTCAAGTAGTAAGCTGTCATTCCTTCTCGACCCTGGAAAATTACTCTTAGTTATTTTAAACATTCACATTCCTCACATGTCAACTTCTTTGAATTTTTAAAAAGATCTTGACTACAATCCAGTAATACTATCTCTGCCTCTGACACTTCTCATTACCAAGTGAGCATTACTGATCTGTATCACTGCTCCAAAAATGACAAAAATGAATCCCTATGGGCAATGTATCTTTTGTTGATGTGCATGTCCTTATAATAATATAATTATAAGATTAATCATAACAATAGCACTGTAAATCCCTAAATGCTAATCTCTTTCATGTGAAGTAATATAATGATGATCAGTGCCACATGCTTCACAAAGACGTGAGATAACAACATAATCAAGAAGCATCAGTGACACATGGGGAGTGGACTGAATTCTTCTGGGTGTAGGAGAGTTCAAATCTTATGGCATAAATCATGCTAGAAATTGAACAAGACCACGGAACTTTAGTATTTATAAATTAAAAATTGTAGAATAATTTCATTTAAATTAAAAAGTGCTATTCACTTCATAGATTAGCAATGTGATATCTACCCTCTCTCTCTTTACCTTCAAGAAATTCAGGGCAGGAGACATTGCAACATAACTATTTAATTCCATCATGTACATAGAATCATTTACCTTAAAATTTGCTGTGGTTTTAAAGATTTTTATGGTTTCATAGACAATCAACCATAATATCTTTGGAAACTCTTTGAGATTTTTGCCATAAGTACTGTAAGGTCTCTTCTGAAGAAGATGTGGCTTGAAAGTCTCCAAAACTATTTTTCTGCTGGTGCCCATGAAACCATTATAAAACTTTTAGTTTATCTTTGTAAGTGATATAAATGGGCAAAAAGCCTATGATTATCAGAAGACTACTACAGGATTATAAAGCTATCTCTAAAGACTATATACCCTAAGATAAAAAAGAAGAAGAAATTAGAAAACTCTCAAATAATATATTTGTTTATATTCAATTCTGTCCCATTGACTTACGCTTCATGTCTTCAGCTTCATTCTATTATCACCATTCATATTGAGTCTATGCAGTTAAATGTGCACTGACAGCCAAGCGGTTATATACAGATACCTAGTAATGAGGATTGTAAAGGTTCTTATCCTATGTACATGCGTTTTGTTTTTTTTCTTCTTTTATTTCTTTTCTTCAGATAACCCCCGTGTTTATTATACATTATTTCACATTAATGCAGTTAGTTTTTCAAAGTTTATGTGGATTTTGTTACTTTCAAATCAACTATTTAGTGTGTTGAAGATTTTATTGGATGAATGTGGGAGCAGAATGACATTGTGTTCTTCAATTATAATACTTGTATCACCTGCAAAAAGATATTGTTGTTTATTACTGCAGGTAGATAATTTATATACACTAAAAATAATAAGGGACCCAGAAAATAACCGTGTGGGACACCATGCTTTATTTCAGACCATTCAGAATATGCACTGCTATTATTTGAAGTATTTATTATATTTATAACCTTTTGCTTTCTGTTTGATAAGTAAGATGTAATCTATTGATACCCTTTGCCCCTAATACCATAGAGTGATAACACACTTTAATCTGTCTAAAACAGTTGCTCTTTTACTCTCAAGGAAATGTAATATTGTAGAACCAAACATTTATATAAACAAAAATCACATTCAAACAACCTGTCATATTTAAGTCATATTAAACTGAAAGCTGACCTTTCAAGCTCATTTTTGGAAGATCACCTTTTGAACTCATTTTAACTCACTTCAAATTAAAGCAGATAAACTACTAGCTGAATTCTCAATTGTTGCATGTCTTTCCTGGGAACTAAATTCAGAAATACTAAAATTCATCAATAGATGCATGATGAAAACTCAGAATTAGCATACTATCAATTCATACTCTTGCCAGAGTGCACCATATTTCAAGCAGAACTACTATTGTTTAAGAAAGTAGTTAAATGGAGTGTACAGAGCTTATTTAGTATGTGTATATTTTATGATTCTCAGGCAGTACTTTCATCCATTGGAGATAAATATAATCTTCATCCATTGCCATTGATCATACTACAATGTAACAAACATACGTGTCTAGAATAGATTTGAGGTCACTCAACAGAGACCAGATCTGCTTGCAAAAGGAGCTGCACATCCATATACAGACTATCAACAAGTTCTATGTTCAGTGGCTTTCTGGCCTAAACGAACCTACAGAATGCTTTCTATCTAATCTATGCCCTATACTGACTAACATTTATAAAAAATAATTTAAACGTACAGATGCTAAATGAATGGAATATATTGTGGACAAATAGTAACAATGGCCAGCTAACTAAATTAAAGGCTTTTCCAACAATTTAAAATAGACTTAAGCTTAAACATGAATTTTCTTTCCAATTAACCCAAGGAAAATTCAAATCATACTTTTAACGTTTTAAATATTTAATTCAGATAGAGCATTATGTTCCTGCCTAAATTATTGTCAAAATGTTTTCTATTTAATTTTTGATTGTCCAATATATGGTATAAAAGCATACAATTTAGAACAACTTCTTAACTTCTGCCAACTATTTTTTATACCACCTGTAACCCAGATATTCAAATGAAAATGTTTTTCATAAGAGTAATAAATTTACTAGTCATATTTTTAAAACATTGTGATATAATTATTGTTTATATATCCATTTATTTAACACTGTATACAGTAAAATCATGTAATTATACTGTTCAAGGTACTGTGTCCTAAACTTATAGTTATCATGATAGTGCTACACATGGGATATGGTTTATTAAGGATAAAAAAGCATTATTTACACAATTTAATAGGCAATATAGTAAAATACATTTTATTTCTGAATATTCTGGCCCAACGCAGTGAGTAATGTAGATTTATTAAATAGATCTTCAATTTTTGATTGCTATCTACTCATACCACTAATTATTATATTTATGCTTTGACATTTTATATTACTGTTCGACAATTCGCCGTACACTACAGACAATTTAAAAAAAAATTAAAAGAATAAAACATATCAACAGGGAGCCTTTGGAAAGTATTCATTTCAAGAAAAGGTACTGGTCTGATAGCAGAGGATCTCCAGCTACAGCACTCAGGGGATGAGTCAGTCAAACTATTTTCTAATACTTCAAAAAAATTAAAAATTTAGCAAATTATATACTGTGTATTCATTTTTGACCTAAAAAACTTGCTAATAACAGGATTGGGAAGCATTGAAGCAGGTATAATGTAGTATTAATATGAAATGCCTAGATACTTTCAGAATGAAAGGTTATTTACAGAATACATAAGAAACTCCCTTTATTTGTCACATGATGGTATTTTAATATAACTTGTTAAAACCACACCAAGGAAATACAAAATAACACATTTTTCTCCATGTAAGTTTACTTTGAAATAGAGTAATTCCATGAAAATCTTGTGTTGCATCCTTAAAAGAGCTTAAACTTAAATACAATCCCATCCAATTCTCCATTTTTGAATCATGCTGGAGAAAGGTACCTTTTTTATAAAAATGTATTTTTGAGTTCTGATGAAATGTTTTACATGCAATACTTCCTCTACCCAGGATAGAGGTAGGCATTGTAAAGGATAAAGATTAACAACTGAAACAAAAATTTGATCTATGAATGCCAAAACAAAAAACAAAAACAATGCAAACACATTTAATTGAATTACAAACACAACAATTTTAATTATTGAATTAAAATTTCAATACTATATTTATGAAAAATATTTTAAGACAAAGAAATGTAAATAGGATTCAAATAAGATAGCAAATTATGAGGAAGAAAAATAATATCTAATGTATACTGAGCCACATTGAGAAACTCATGAATATGAACATAAATAAATTAAATTGCATTAAAATATATAATATGTAAAAATGTATATGTGATTTGTGGGAGAACAAAGAAAAGAAAATGTATATAGGTAATGAGTCAAAAGAGAAACAAAGGCGAGTATTCAGAAATGTACAGATTTATTTGTTGCAGATTTCTATCTTGCTTCTAACACATTTGCTATAAACAATAAGTATTGTAATGCTAGTGAAATAATAAGACTAGCATAGTACAAGTTTTACATAGTATGACAGTGTAATTAGAGGTTGCTATGCAAATATTAACAATGTAGAAGTGAAGATGTTGAAAGATTGTGTTAGGGGAAAAATGTAATTAAGGTCAATGAAAAAGATAAGTAGTAGTTAGAAACATTGCAACAATTATAAATGAAAAAATTTGTAGAAATAATTAAACTCTGCAGACAGAGCAAAGACAAATTGTGCTAACTTCATGGAAGAGCATCAATAATGACAATAAAATAAAAAAATGTATCAATTCTAATTGTTGTTAAAGAATATGTGTTAGAAGTAGTATAGAAAAACCTGATGATACATACACATAACTTTCCCTAACTATGCTGTAAGACTATTCTTAGAAAAGCTTATTCTTCTATCTACTTCACACTTACCAAGATAAACATTGGCAGAAATTATGTTATTACTCAGGAATACTCGACAATTTCAGTATAACAAGCAAATTCTCAGAAACAGTTAGCTCCATAAAAAATGTATTTAACATAAATTGTATACTTTAACGAGATCTACATTTTTTTGTAGGAAGTTTTTGTCCAATTTTCATGGTACACCAGTTATGTTAAAGTCACTCTGAATGAACAGGACCTAGAAAATTCAAGATATACATTTTATATGTCTGTAAATATATTTAATATATGCTATTTTAATCTAAATCGTTAGAGGCATTTTTGAAAATATCAGCATTTTCAAAAAATTTTCCATGTAAAGGGTAGTTTAGGGTAGTTTGGGGTAGGGGACTTTCTTGAAAATATTTGTGTCACATTCTTAGAAGATGCTGAATTTAAATATCAAGTTATTTCTATGTTCTAAAACCTTCATTCAGTTTTAATTTGCAAAGCTCATAAAAGTATATTCTATTCCAAAACAAACAATTTATTTTATTTAATTTACCATTTGATCAAACTATTTATATCTGCTGCAACTGACCTATAAACCTGAAATATTTAGCTCATCGAGTTTGCACTGAATTACATGCTAATGATGTATTTTGTAGGAATGTATTGACACATGGATACTAGAAGAGAGGCAATTCTAGTTGCAAGAAGTAGAATGGAAGAAAGAGAAAGACGAGAGATGTGGGGAAGTTTAGAATGAAGCAGATTTTTATAAAAACATAAAAAGAAAGTGGGGAGAGAACAGTTTGTAGACCAATGTAATAGGCAGGAAAAGGAAGGATTAGCATGGATAAAAACAGGTCAATATACTTAAAAGGGTTGAAAGGCTACAGAAAAGTAATATGTGAATTGGCACAAACACAGATAGAAATGACAAATGACAAAATGAACAGAAATACAGATATGGAGGTAATAGTTGGAAAAACAAATGGGAAAAATGGTCAGTAAAATAATAACTATAAAACTTCTGTCAAGAAAAGAAAACTAGGGTTATGGAAGACTTTTAGAATAGAACAGTAAGAGAAGGAAGGATAAGTAAGAATAAGCGAAAAAAATTACTACTGGAGGCTATGGCGGGTAAAGGACTACTCATGGAGTTATAAAGCTGAGAAGCCAAACAGAGTAGAAAAGACATAGACAACCAATAGTTATGTTAATTGTAAAATTATTCTAAATTTTGTAATAGGCTTATAAATGAAATGTAGAAATAAATTCAAATTAATTCAAAATATTTCAACTTACCTCATGGCGCTGGCCTTTTGCAAGTGTGAGACTGATGATTGCATCAGCAAGAACATAAGCTGGTGGAGAAATCTGCTCCACTAACAAGCGTTTTGAGCTGTGTATTGCCAGCACGTACTCTGGATAGCTGGCAGGATCCTCCATTCCTGTTAAATCCAACATGAGGTTGCCATTAAAACTAAATTTAGTATATTAATTTTTTCTATAGTTTTAGGCTACTAACAAAATGTTTGGTTATATCACTTATTGCTGTTTAGTATTGTATTAGAACACTTTTAATATTTTCAAAATAACCTTTTTTGTACAGGAGCATCAACTAAAAAACGAGCATTTTGTGTTGAATGTAAGAATGAATTCTTTTGTTGCAAGATTGGAGATGTCAAGATCTGCTTTAGGATGAAATATTAATCAGCACATACCAAACTAACATTAGCAGGGATTATAAAGTTATGCTTAAAAAACATATTGAAATGAAGATATGTATTGATATTGATATATATATATATAAGATTTAGAAGTAAGAAAATTATATAAAAACTATTTCAGAAGTGTTACAAAGTTGTTAAGAATGTATTTGATTTTACTAGTTAATTTATTTATATTATATTTATGTGAATATTCCATTTCAAATTTTTATCCAGCCATATACGAAGGAACTCTGTCTCTTCTGAGTAGCAGATGCATTTTTTATTAGTATTATATTAAGACTATCACTTTTGATTCCATGCAAATTGTACGAGAGGCATACTGAAAGTCACGAGCAACCCATTGTAAAAATTTAAATTTCAACAATGTAACGAAACGAATTGCAGGATCGTAATCTACAGACTTTAAGCTACATGTTGACATATTGTGACGTCATTAGCTTCAATCACGTGACCACAGACGGTGTTTGAAAAATGGCTGACATTGATGTTTTGTTTCGACAGCGTGCTGTCATTGAATTCCTTGTGAAAGAAGGAAAATCTGCTCCTGAAATTCATCTCAGACTGCAACATGCGTATGGAGGTGTCTGCATGGGTGCCAGCAGTGTTAGAAGATGGGTGAAACATTTCAAAGATGGAAACACGAGTCTGCAAAATGCGCCTCGTAGCGGGCGTCCTCGAACTGCCTCTACAGAACGCAACAAGGAAAGAGTTGATAAGCTCATTACAGGAGATAGGCGTTTCACTGTGAATGAAATTGCTGCGAAACTTGGAATAGGACATAGTGCAGTGCAAGAAATGATCCACAGCTTGGGTTATCGAAAGGTCTGTGCCCGTTGGGTCTCCCGTTTATTGACTGAAGACCACAAACTTCAGAGAAGAACCATTGCACAAAACCTTCTTCAGAGATTTCATAATGAAGGTGATGAATTTTTGACGTGTATTGTGACTGGAGATGAGAGCTGGTTCCATCACTATGAGCAAGAAACGAAACGTCAGAGTATGGAATGGCACCACTTGAACTCACCATCGAAGAAGAAAGCGAAGACAGTGCAGTCTGTAGGAAAAGTTATGGGAAGTGTCTTTTGGGATGCACAAGGTTGCATTCTGGTTGACTTTCTTGAACCTGGACAAACCATAAATTCTGCCCGCTACATCAAGACACTTCTGAAGCTCCGTCGGGCTTTGCGTGATAAACGCCCTGGAAAGAGGATCATCCTTCAACAGGATAATGGGCGTCTGCATACTGCCCGTGCCACTATGGAGAAGATCAGAGCATTAGGGTGGGAAACTCTTCCACATCCTCCCTACAGTCCCGACTTGGCACCCTCTGACTACCATCTTTTCGGTTTTGTGAAGGAGCAGATGCGTGGCCAACGCTACGACACGCTGGAGGATATTGGGAAAGCAGTGCGTCAGGGTCTGCGGGCAGCTGGAACGGAGTTCTATCACAAGGGCGTTTTCAAACTTGTAGAACGATGAGAAAAATGTGTGCAAAACAATGGAGACTATGTCGAAAAATGAAAGAAAGTCTTTAGATTATGATGATGTATTTGGTTTGGCTTAAAAATAAATATTAAGATTGTAAAACAGTGTTGCTCATGACTTTCAGTATGCCCCTCGTAAAATGAAATGGCCTGTGTATATTTTTAGTCTGTTTGCTTTCAACACTTAGTGATTTACTGTGTGCTTTATATTATCGTCCAAAGAACCTCTATTTGAACCAGTAGCAAATATGCTAGTATCATCTGCTAAAAAGTAAATTTATAGGTTTTGCTAGGTCATTAATATACATAGAAAATAGTACTGGCCCAAGAATTGGTTCTTGAAGAAGACCATATGCTACGTTTCTTTTGTATGAGCATAAAATATTACATTTGTTGCCTGTTCATCTATATTTGTTATTTCTACTATCTGTTGCTGGTGTATTAAGTAAGATTTGAACCACTCATGAGCAATAACTTTTATTCCTACCAAATACATCTTTTTTTAATAAAATATTATGGTCCACTGTATCAATACTCATAAACATGAATTTTATTTTTATTAGTAATTACTTTTGGATTATCAAGGTACACAGTAGAAAACTGTTCTATCATGTTCTATCCAACATATATCTTTATAGCCATTTATAATGTTATTATATTAGCATAGTAATTCCAACAAGCAACTTACCAGTATGCCAATGATTGAAGGCAAGACAAACTAGGATGTAAAGATCCCTCTCCAACATCTTGTGACAACCTACAAACCCTCTGACTTGACGCTTGCTATGTTCTACAAGACGACCCACCTCTGGAGATGCAGGAGATCGTGTGCGGAAAACAACAACACAGAGATCCAACTGTGATCTTTGCGACTTCTCAGAGTTCCTATAATGGCAGATGAAATTGTTGCTATAAGAATTTCTATTTATTTCCAATTGCAATGTTCCCATATCACCTTTAAAAAAATTGAGGATTTTTAAAACTTACAAAATAAACATTCTGAAAACTAAACACACTTTAATAAAATACTGCAAGGATGAAAATATTCTGATATTTTAGAATGACAATTCATAACATTGCAACTTCGTTCAGTTTTTGCTTTCACTTCATTAATGTAATATAGTGCAACTTTTCCTGCCACTTAACTTTTCTTCATGATTAGTGGCATAATGAAATAGCACAAAATAGCCTCTTCTTCCTTCTGATTCACTTGATGGAGAATTAATGTATGCCATAACTATTGTTGCAACTTTATCCAGAGAATGCAATGTATTATAGAACTTTGTATTATACCACAATGTCCTTACTAATTCCCTTAATACTTTTCTCATGAAAACACTCACTTATATAGCCATTGTAAAAAAATGTGTGGGAGGCAGGGAGAAAGAAGGTTCCAGATCAATCCTATCATCTCCCAATAGCATGTCTGCAGGGTGAGAACATTTATCTTTCCAAATGGGTCGGTCTGCAAATATTATGTGATGAGTCAAGCCCATAGCTATGTCACAATAACAATGAGATGATTCTTGTAGCTTTTTAAGTAATTTTACAAAGTATTCTTTTTTTAATTTTAGGTTTCCTAATGTTATAGAGTCGTGCAGTTAAAAGTAGTCTGCCTTCCCTTTGAATGTGAATGGAATATTTTAACTGCTGTACACAGTCATGCTCAACAATGCTAAAACAATGGGCAATGCAATTATCAATTGTTTTCTTCAATTACCGATTGTTAGCATTCTTCTGCCAGCATTTCAGTTTATTTCATCAGTGACGTTAGAAATTTCTCTTTGCATTCTGCAAAATGACTTCCTCAATAGAAAAAAATAATTGAAACTTTGGAAGCATATGTGAAAATAGGCTTAATTAAGGAAATTCGTGGAATTTTCAAGGTTAAGTAACGGTATAGAGGACTACCAGCAAAGAGAGCAAATCAGAGTCTATATAAAAATTGGAGCACCTACGGCTCTGTGCAAAATGAAAACAACAATGAATTCCTTCAATTTACACACCAGAAGTTGTTGCAGACATTTGCCAAAGAATTATTCAGAGCCCAAATAAATTGGCAGATGTAACTAGGAGCAGTTGCCAGCGGATATTGAAAAGTCTTAATTTGAAGCCATATCGTGTGATGCTTGTGCAGTATTATGGAGGATGACAGAAAGAAATAGATTACTGCATGTAGCTTTTGAATATCATCAACAACGGTTTGTTAAACCCCTTCCATTTCCATTACAAATATGGTTTCATCTTTCCGGTCATGAAAATTCATAAAACACAAGGTAATGAGCAATGTGTCAGTAACCACTCCAAGATGAAAACATCAGCGTTCGGTATGGTGTAACAGGAATGTGCATCATTTGAACCGATATTTTTTTACATTATCCTCAACATGGTTGTATAAATGGAAATTTTGACAAATTTTCTGTTCTACTCACTAAATATGAAAGACAATACTGCTTCTTCCAGCAAGATGGGGCACCTCACCTCACATCTACAGTATCCTTGGAGAGAGTCCTGGATGTCTTCTGTGAGGAAAGAACTATCAGCAAAACATTTATGGCTGGATCTAACAACCTGTGATTTCTTCCTGTGGGGACACTTGAACAAGGTCTATGAAACAAATCCACACAAAATAGAGGAACTAAAAGACAACATCAGCCATGAAGTTGCTGTCATCGATATCTGAACTTTATGCTGAGTGTATCTGAATATGCTTAAATGTGTATTGATGCTCAGGGGGCCACTTTCAACACCCACAATTTATTTTCACTGCAAATTAATGGTAATTCCATTACTACTCTTCCTTTCTGTAATTTCAGCATATTTCCTCTATACCTATATGGACTACTTTTATCTATGCCACCCTGCTTTATTTCATCCAATGTATCATTTTTTTCTCTGCAACTGAAAAGTGATGACTAGGGGTGTTATTGCACTTAAAAGATATTTTCAACATGATACTCTATGTAGTATTTTATACTTAAAATGTTTGACATTTAAAACAATTAAGAATAAATAAGATCAATAAAAGGTCTTAAAATTGCTATCATCATTTCATCAAACACATGACTTTGTTTATCTGTGTACACCAACATTCAAATTACATATTACATTGCCTTCATTAACAGCTGTTCTCAGAGATGTAGACAAACAAACTCTGAAACGTGTGATGAAATTTAATTTATATTCTTAGCGTAACTTAACATTTAAAAACATTCTCAAACACAGATTATTAAAAACATTAATTCAATTCATCTAATAATTTGTAAATGAATAAATGAAACTAATACCTACCTTTGGCCCTCTTGAAACAGTGTAAACTCTGCCTCAGTAGGCTCAAGAACGGTGAGAAGCACACATGACAAATGGTCCAAAGATGAGAGTGGAGGAAGTGTACCACGCAGACGTACTTCATTCCATCCAGATCGTACTTTGCAGATGTCAATGCAATCAAAGTATCTGCAAGCATGAATTTCAGAGAGTAAATACTTTTATTTTTATCTACAGCAAAGCTACAATATATTCAATGCTTTGATTATATTATAAAGTTGTGAAACAGAGGCTACCATCCCACTCCAACTAAAATGGCACTTGCCTTAAATACAGTCCTATCAGAGAATTAATATTTCTAACAAACTCTATAGGCATCACCTTTAGTGCTACTGCTAAGTATGGAGAGCGCAGATATGAAACAAAAAGTGGGATTAAGTTAGAGGTAGAGATAATTGGTCTTAAGAGCTTTTTGGAAATAAAGTATACATTCTAATGAAACAGCTAGGTAAATATGTAGGGAGGGTAAGAGAGAAGAGTTTGAGAAAAATTATTAAAGAAAGAGAGGAACTTAACAACATGAATGAGGAAGCTAGCTTATAAAAATGTTGAAGTGGAGAATTGAGGGAATATAGACAGTGAAAGGATACATGTACACAAACAACCAGGGTTTTTTTTTTTTGGGGGGGGGGCTTTTTGTAGGTTTATTGTTATTATGTATATGAAGAAATAAATTAATTCATTCATTTATGTGTTACTGTATTACAAATTGCATTGCCTGAAATGCAGATCATGGTGAGAATTTAATAAAACAAATGTTTTTAAGTGTACATGGCAATGTAAAGTTTAAAAAAATTGGAATTGAATATCTTAGTAACAATTCATGTTAAGTCTCTCATAAAGAGACACTTATCCAAGGTGCTAATATTCAAGAATTATTAATAACAGAAGCTGTATATTATATGTCCCATTTAAATGTCTTTTATCATTCTACAGCAAACTATTGTTACAAAAGCTTAACATTCCGAATACTTCATCCTAATGGAGATAAACATTAACAGAAATGATCTATTACTTATTTCCTTTTAGGTACAAGGAAAGAGAATAAAAATACTCTAGCTGCTTGCTATTGACATTTAAATTCTGTTCTCTCATGGCAGGAGTTATAGAAAAAAAAAAATCTGATGTGTTACACTCACATGACTTTCTCTAGCTGCTTTACAAACCTCCTACAAAAGATTCTTCTTCTTTGTACACAATGCTAAACGAGATAAATATTAGCAGAATGTTATTACTTAGTTCCTAATAAGTAGAAGAGAATAAAGGAATGCGCTACGCTAAAATGATTGTCAAATGTTTTAAAAGGTATCATTATGCGATTGTCATTGCAAATCACTTCTTTGCTTGGCCAGGAGAAGAACAAAAGAAAAGCGGACACTTCCTGTCTGAGAAAAGTTTAATTACTTCACAATTGAGACCAATAACAAGGAATATCTCAGAAACGGTTACCTCCACAACAAAAATGTAAAGGACATAAATTGTGTGTTTTGTCGTGACATACATTTTTTGTGTAGTGGGTTTTCTTCTATCTCTTACAGTTTAGCAGTTAAGCAAAATTCATCCAGAATAAAGAGGCTATTCCCCAAAAATTCGAGATATACATTTTATTTCGGACATAAATAGCTTTGATATACAAGATTTTAATCAAAATCGTTAGAGCCATTTTTAAGAAAATTAAAATTTTTTAAATTTGTTCCATGTAAAGGGTAGTTTTAAGTAAGGGGATTTTTTTGAAAATCTTTGTGTCGCATCCTTGGAAGATACTAAACCTAAATACCAAGTTTGATATTTAACAGTCTTTTTGTTTTGGGGCTATGCTGCCCACAGACACACACACACACACACACACACACACACACACATAGACAGACCTTTTTTTAAAAATGATTTTTTTCGGACTCAGGAGACCCTAAAACATATATTTCCAGTGAAATCTCGGTATCAAATTTTTGGGTGCATTACAATACCTGCTCTATCCCTATGTACATTGTACATATGGAATAAAATAATAAACAAAAGAAAATAATAAACAAAACAAAAAAAAAGCTCTGATGTGTTCCATTCACATGACTTTCTCTATATCACTGCAACAAATTATTCTATTTGCTTCATCTAATGGAGCAAAAATTAGCAGAAATAGTCTTATTATTTGCTTCTTTGTTAGTAGAAGCGAAATAAGGGGGTACCATAGGTTAAAGTGATGGTCAAAAGCTTGTTGTTCTGCGACTGAAGTTTCTTTGTTTGTATAGACACGAGTTCACAAAGTCCTGCATGAGAAAAGTATAAGTCTTAGTAGCTGAAAAAAAAAAACAAGGAATATCTCAAAAACAATCAACTCCACGAAAAAAATGTATATAACATAAATGGTGTGTTTTAAGGTGCTCTACATTTGTTGTGTGGTAAGTTTCTGTCCATCTCTTACGGTTTAGCAGTTATGCAAAATTCGGTAAAATTGACCAAGAATAAAGTAGTCTTAAGAGGCTATTCCCAGAATATTCAAAATATACATTTTATTTGTCATGTAAATATCTTTATAATATGATATTTTAATCAAAATCTTTAGAGCCATTTTTTAGAAAATCAAAATTTTCGAAAAAAGTTCCATGTAAAGGGTTGTTTGGGGTGGGGGGATTTTTCTCAAAATCTTTGTGTTGCATCCCTGGAAGATACTAAACTTAAATACCAAGTTTGGTATTTTACCGACTTTTCGTTTTTGAGTTATAATGTTCACAGATACATTGACACATGGACACACACACACACACACGGACCTTTTTCTGAAAATACTTTTTTTGGATACAGGGGACCCTAAAACATATATTTCTGGTGAAATCTCGGTATCAATTTTTTTGGTGGAGTTCAATACCTTCTCTATACACTATATACATAGCACATATAGAGAAAGTAATAATAAAAATAAATGAAAGGTAAAACTAATTAAAAATAATGAATGATGACTTCCCAGTTGAGAAAAGAATTGGCAAATTTAAAGCAACAACATGGAATACCTTATGAATGGTTAACTTGAGATATAAAAATAAATAAACAAATAAAACAAAGTATTGGACTTAAATTTTGTGATTTTGTGATATATGATGTCAGCATCTTGATGATGCCTTCAACTGAAGGTGAAACGCATCTGGAAAGGTTTAGGTATGTGAGGTCATAGAGTGTCTAGTCAACTCAATCTATACTTTATAGATTATTACAGTGCTTCACAGTGTTAATTCCAATCATGTTTTAACGAGATCTAAAATTTTGTGTAGTAAAATTACATCTATCTCTTGTGATTTATGACTTATGCAAAAGTCATCCAGAATGAATGGGACTTCAGAGGCTATTCAGAGAAAATTCAACATGCGCACACAATTGTTTTTTTTTTTTATTCAGAGGACCCCAAAATGTGTATTTCCAGTGAAATTTTTGGTATCAAATCTGTAGTTGGAATGCAATATCTTCTCTATCTACTATATTGTAATAAAAGCATCTTTATTAATCTAAATTGATTACAAACAAAGTCTTTATTTCAATGGTTTTGCAACAGTTCTACAGTTCAAATTTTCTTCCATCGCTTCACAGTATTGCAATTCTTGTCTTGTTGTTTTGATGCAACTGCTGCACACTGTGAACTCACAATCAAAACTGACATGCCTGGCTTGCAGTTGTTCTTTTTATAGCTGTTCCCTTTATGATGTCAATAGAAATTTCCTGAAAAAGTGAACATTTTCGCAAAGTCCATTGCACCCATGTTTTGCATTCCAAGGTTTTGAGGTAGTGCCACCACTCTTCACATGTTTAAAACTATGGCCTCTGCGACAATAATCATGGCTATTTAAAGGAAGCTGACTGAAGACTTGCTATAAAGATAAGTTATAAACTTTCCAAAGTAAACTGCTGACATATGTGTGGTGACTATGGTTCAGGAACCCACAGTCTCTGCTCCATTACAGGGCTGGTCATCTCAACCAATACCATCGTAGCATGCTAGATGATCAAGTGTACTACCTGCCCCTTCCCCTGGGCCATTCTTGGATGTGGTATATGATATTATTTATCCTTTTCCCCACCTTGCCATGGTTAATGGACGCAGCATCCCATGGTTCCAATAGAGCGATATAGCCACAACGAATCACCCTGCTATAAACCTTGATTGTTGTCCTGCTGGTCATAACAGGTTTTCATCTGACTGCTTGATACCTGATATTTTGGCAGGCCATACCATGAAGTCAGTCTATGAGATGTTCCACATAGTCTACTGCTGGTTGTTCTGCCCCAGGAGGACTCCCAAACATCAGGTCACATGGTAGATGCAGCTTCCTGCAAAATACCAAACTGGCTGGTGTCAACTCAGTGGTGTCGTGGCTTAAAGAATGGCTAAGTAGTGGCTCCCTGACATAACAGTCTTTTTGGTGATTGGCCACAACCCTCTTCAAATGTTCTACATTCTTGATGTACCATTCAACCAAGCTATCTGACTGTGAGTGGAAAAGTGTTGTGTGCATCTTGTGCTCTCCAGCATCTCCTTCATCAGATTGGACTCAAAGTTCCCTGGTAGCTCTAATGGTACCCCATAGCGACAAAGCAGTTCTTCCATGAGGCAGTTCACAATGGTCTTCTTAGGGATGACTTACACCTCTAGCCACTTGGTGAAGAAGTCCATAGCAACCAATAGATACCTATCTGACAGGGTATAGCCCAGCTATGTTAGTGGCTTTGAGTTCAAAAGGTGCTCCCAAGTTATTCTACTCCTGGTCGATGAGCTGCAGCTTGCTGAACACCCATAACATTGGAGGAACCACCTCTAAGCATCTACCCATAACCTCAGCCAGTAATAGTGTAGTTGGAGCTTAATGATTGCTCGGTTGGATCCAAGATGTCCTCCTGAAGTTCCCACAAGTACTTCCTACAGGACTTGTCACCTTACTCCTAAGGCGGATCAGCTGCTCTCTTTGGGTCTTCCCATTAGATACATCTGATACTCTGAATCATTCAGCATCACAGGAAGATTTTCAAGGAAATCCCCCCAAACCAAACCACCCTTTACAAGGAAAAATTGTAGAAAAAGTTTATTTTCTCAAAAAGAGCTCTAACTATTTTGAATAAAATACTGTATATTAAAGATATTTATATGACAAATAAAATGTATATTTTGAATGTTCTGGAGACTGGATGGCTTTTGCATAACTGGTAAACTATTAGTGATAGACAAAAGCTTACAAAAGCTTGTTAAAACACTAATTGATGTCATAAATATTTTTTGTGGAGCTAATTTCTGAGATAGTCCTTGTTATTGGTTTCAATTTTACAATACTTGAAGCTTTTCGCAAATGGGGATTTGTCATTCCTGTTTCTTTTATTTTGCTCCTAGCCATGTACAGAATTTAAATCACTTAGCAACCAGCTTTTAAAAACATTTGACTATTGCTTTAGCCTAGTATATTTCCTTATTTCGCTTCTACTTATAAGGAACTGAATAGTAACATAATTTCTGCTAATGTTTATTTTGATTAGCAAGGAGCAGATAGAAGAATAAGTTTTTGTAAGACTAGTTATAAAATAGGTAGAAAAAGTCATGTGAATGGAACACATCAGGCTTTTTGATTAGAAGTTATTCTATTATGGAAAATAAATGAAAATATTTGTTATCTTTTACTAAATGTATTTAACCTTTTGATAATATATTCTCAATCTTTAATACGTAAAAATAAACAAATAAATAAATTTAACTTTATAGCAGCTTAAAATCATTTGCTAGCAATCAGCACACACTATTACTAAATAAAGTAGAGGGACCCAACAGAATATTTGAACTGTTTTCAATACCAGTGCCATTATTTTGAAACCATTGAAGCAATTGTGAACATAGCAAATAATACTTTTCAAATCAGTGCATAAGTTCATTCAGCATGTAGCAATAAAAATAATGGTTAAACTCACTTGAGCACATCTTCAAAAGATATCCAGAAGACGCCATCAGAAGCACCATGAGGCATCAGCATTTCCCTGAGCTGTGGAGTCCAAATGGGTGAATCATCTGACCAATCCCCTTTCCAAGAGTAATGGCCCCAAGGGTTGCGAAGACGGAGCAATCTATTTCCCAGCATGTCTCTTACATCCAGAACGGAATAAGCATGTCTGGAAACAATATAACAAAATGTCAAGTTTTCTTCAGATACTCATTTGCAGTTAAATGAACATTGAACAAATAGAAGTGGTACAATTTTCAATTTTAATGAGATGATGTTAGCAATATCAAATGATAAGATAATTCTCATACAATCCTTTACATATAATTTAATATGCATGCTTTACTTTATTTGGTTCTTATAGTGCACAACCACAATTTGAGGTATTTTCCAAAACTGTATCAAACTTAATGGCAGGCAGCAATTACATATTTGTATTAGGTTTAATGCCAAACAAAATAAAAACTATTGATTTTCACTATGGAAACTTTTTCACAATAAATTTCCAGTGAAGAAATTGGGCTGCAGAGTTAAAACATTTTTGATAAGGAATGCCCATTACCACTACAACCAAAGAAAACATTAAGAAACTTTAGAATGCTATTTTATACGGCAGATGAATAAGGTATAAGAGCTTCATTGATGTCTGGAGGAATTTAGTAACAATGACGGTCAAATTATATGTTTTATTAATTTGTTGAGTTGGTTTTTTAACACTACGTCACTTACATTGTTATTATGAGGGACTAGTTTCAAAAGCCTATGCTTTGATTTTCAACCTCATGGGTCCAACTACCATTGCTGGCTGCATTTGCTTGTACTCTCTTCTCTGGTGGCAAAATGATGAACTTCTTAACTAAGCTGTCTACTGGCGGAATTTCAAAATTTATTAGCCAATCTTTGTTTTTCCATATGAGGATGTTTTCCCAGGTTGTGAGTTCATTGTGGCCTGACATGGTTTTAAGCAATTTTGGATTTGGATCTAGATTGTGGTTTTCTTTCCAAAAGTGAAATGCTACTGCCAACTTGTCTTCTTGTTTCAATTTTAGGTTTCTAAAGTGCTCTTTGGATCTGATTTTTAAACTTCTTTTGGTTTGTCCTATGTAGAACTTTTCACAACTTGTGCATTTAATTTGATATATTCCTGACCTATTTTCTGGTGGAATTTCATCTTTTATTTTTGAATTCAGTAATTTTATGACAGAAAATCTGTTTATTGGAGCCAGGGTGATGTCCTGTTCTTTGAAGATTTTTTTGAATTTTCTAAATGCTCGGGGGTGGTAAGTGAATTTTTTGAATGTATTGATATTGTTTTTTCCTGCTGTTAGGGTAGTTATTTCTTTTATGGTTTTTTTCTGCTTTGCATTGTTTAGTTTCTTGTACACAAGGTTCTTGCTGTATCCATTTTGATCTGCTGTATTTATTCTGTTCTGCTGTTTGAATTATGGTTTTTAACTCTTTGTTGAATTTGGTTGTGCTCATAGGTACATTTACTAATCTATGTGTGAGGCTATTTATTATTGCATGTTTGTGTGGTAATGGGTTGTAGCAGATAAAGGGAACAACATGGTAATTTTGGACAAAACAGAATACATAAACAGAATGGAAAATTTATTACAGGATGACCAATACATCACAGTGGAAACCAACCCACTAAACTCTTGCATCCAGACATTAAACAAAGCAGTAAAAGAAAGTAAAATCACCAAAAAAGCAGAATCATATAAAATAAAAGTAGACAATCCAACATTACCCAGAGTTTATGGCCTACCAAAAATTCACAAAACAGGAAAAACAATGAGACCAATCACCAGTAGTAATGATTATCCAACATATAAATTAGCAAAATGGTTATTGAATAAATTTGATTCGTTTCCAAAATTTGAAAGTTCCAATCTAGCAAACTCTTTGGAATTAGTTGAAAAAAATCAAAGATCTAAAAGTAGACACAGAAGACACCTTAGTTTCATTTGATGTTACATCACTATACCCTAGCATCCCAACACAAAAACTGCAAGACCTATTAAAAAACTGGCTAAATACAGCAGAAATAGAACCTGCAGAAGTAGAAGATTACATACAGCTAACAAGTTTGTGCATTGAACAAAATTACTTCACCTTCAATAGTAAATATTACAGGCAAAAATCAGGACTCTCTATGGGCAACCCTCTATCTCCATTTTTGGCAAATCTATTTATGAGCAAATTCGAAACGCACATGAAGAAAGCATTCCCATGGATTTTCAAAGTGTGGTACCGCTATGTTGACGACATATTTGCAATAGTACATTTAGATATTTAGATGATGCCATAAAATTATTAAACATACAGGAAAAAACAATAAAATTCACAATGGAAACAGAAACCAATGGAGAACTCCCATTCTTAGACCTAAGAATCATCAGAAACGACACAAAAGTAAACTTTGGAATCTACAGAAAACCAACTCAATCAGAAAATTACATTAAAAATGAAAGCTACAACCCATTACCACACAAACATGCAATAATAAATAGCCTCACACATAGATTAGTAAATGTACCTATGACCACAACCGAATTCAACAAGGAGTTAAAAACCATAATTCAAACAGCAGAACAAAATGAATACAGCAGAACAAAATGGATACAGCAAGAACCTTGTGTACAAGAAACTAAACAATGCAAAGCAGAAAAAAACCATAAAAGAAATAACTACCCTAACAGCAGGAAAAAACAATATCAACACATTCAAAAAATTCACTTACCACCCCCGAGCATTTAGAAAATTCAAAAAAATCTTCAAAGAACAAGACATCACCCTGGCTCCAATAAACAGATTTTCTGTCATAAAATTACTGAATTCAAAAATAAAAGATGAAATTCCACCAGAAAATAGGTCAGGAATATATCAAATTAAATGCACAAGTTGTGAAAAGTTCTACATAGGACAAACCAAAAGAAGTTTAAAAATCAGATCCAAAGAGCACTTTAGAAACCTAAAATTGAAACAAGTAGACAAATTGGCAGTAGCATTTCACTTTTGGAAAGAAAACCACAATCTAGATCCAAATCCAAAATTGCTTAAAACCATGTCAGACCACAATGAACTCACCACTGGGAAAACATCCTCATATGGAAAAACAAAGATCGGCTAATAAACTTTGAAATCCTGCCAGTAGACAGCTTAGTTAAGAAGTTCATCATTTCGCCACCAGAGAAGAGAGTACAAGCAAATGCAGCCAGCAATGGTAGTTGGACCCGTGAGGTTGAAAATCAAAGCATAGGCTTTTGAAACTAGTCCCTCATAATAACAATGTAAGTGACGTAGTGTTAAAAAACCAACTCAACAAATTAATAAAACATATGTATGTGAGCTTGTCAACATTGGTAAAACTCATTAAAATCATATTTTCCATGAGCATTTTGCACTTGAGAAAACTTGCATAGGATGCAACTTGACTTACTTTTTGTGATGTTATATCACTATGGATCTGCAAAAGATGGCTATTTTAGGGGTAAAAGTGTCTTTTACTCAAAAGTGAAGTTATTTTTACCCAAAAATGAGGTTATTTTTACCAAAAATTCATGTTACTTTCAAATGGTTTGAACATTTATTAACATATATAATATACCCTCTGGTGCACATATTACATTTAGCTTTTAAATTAAAAGCTGACATTATGCTCAGATCAGTTTCATTCAGATTTGTTCACATATCTGTCAGGATATTGTTATAGCACAGATAAAAAATGCTCAGCCCACATCTGCACAAAGTAACCATATTAGTTGCATAGATTTCTCAGCAGAGAAATATTACCAGAATTAGTCTTTACTTGTTTCTTTGTAAGTTGAAGGGAAATAAGGGAATTCTAGGCTAAAGCGATAGTCTAATGCTTTAAAAGCCAGTTGCTAAGTGAAACAATTGATACTCGGATCTCTTTGCTTGTTAGGACTAAACAAATCAGAGACGAAAAGTAAAATGTCTTCCCATTTGAAAAATGTTAAGTAGCTTAACATGGAAACCAATAACTCGGAATATCTTGAAAATGGTTAACTCCACAAAAAAAATTATGTGGCATGAATTGTGTTTTAACAAGATCTATATTTTTTGTGTAGTATGTTTTTGGCGGCGCGTGGTGTTGTAACGAGAAGTCAGCTTCATAAAAGTAGTGAAAATCGTGGAAATAAATACAATGCTGTGCTTTCTAACTGCAGTAAAGTAGTTAGAAATAGGAGAGAAGATGACGGAAATGAAGATAGGGTATTGAGAGAATCAGAAGTTCGAAAAGAATTAGAACAAGTGTTCGTGGCTACAGCGGCAACGAAAAAAAGGCGGGAAATGCATGACTGTGAGGTGGTAGCGTCGCTACATGTTATAGTTGATATTTTAAATAAAGATCTAAAGCGTGTGCAGGAAGAAGTGATTGCTCTGAGAAAAGAAAACGAAGCATTGAAAATACAGCTATCAACAAAATCTGATTCGGAACCGACTCCAACATCATTACAGAAATGCCGCGATGTTTTTACGGTGGTAGGCAGAAAAGGTAAAAAGCTGCGAAGGCATTCTGAACCAAACATAACTAGACTCCATCAGTGTGATGTACCGCTATCTAATAGATATGAAGCGCTACAAGATCAAGAAGATATTCTGGAAATATCTACTAGTCCTAAGCATGAAAACCCTGTACAGTTTAAAAAGCAAGAAGTGAAAAAATCAGATAAAACACGGAATGTTATGATAATTGGCGATTCTCTATTGAAATTCTCGGGTGAAGTATGCAGGAATAAAGGCTATGATGTTCGATGCTTCCCAGGGATTAAAGCTACAGAACTCAAACACAAAGTGGAGCAGTTAAATCTAAAAGAACTCAATCCGGAAGTTGTGGTTCTGCACGTGGGTACAAATAATATTAACCAGGGAACTCTTGCCGAGGAGATCATGGGGGACACCATGGATCTAGTTCAATATATCCAGGAACAAGTGCCAGAAACACAAGTGGCCGTCAGCAGCATTCTACGAAGATGCGATGTTAGTGATCGGCGTATATCATTGATAAATAGTGAACTCGACTGGATGTGCAAGGTGAAAAATTGTGTGATGGTTGATGGCAATTGTTGGCTGAGCCTAAAAGACTATGGCCGAGATGGGGTGCATTTGAACAGAAGAGGGTCGTTTATATTGGGTAATCTGTTATGTAATGTGGTATCCTCTATACTGTGCAAGGGAAACTGATACCGGTCAGTGTGGATGCTAATTTTAATGTGGTAGGCTTGGATATCACCCCTAAGGTAATGCCAACAGTTACAAATAGTGATACTTGTAACAAGCTCAGGGTGATACATTTGAACATTCAGTATATAAAAACTAAGCTATTGGCATTAACTCAAATATTAAATGATGTAAATGCAGATATTTGTGTCATAACTGAACATGGGACAAGGGATGATGAAATATGTAAAATTGATAATTACCTAGTTGGTTCCAAGTATTCTAGATCAACCTATCGGGGAGGGGGGGTTATTATATATATCAGGGATGGAATTAAAGTCAAGAAAATTGATGTAAATAGCTATTGCACAGAAAAGGTCCTAGAGGCAGCTGCAATTAAAGTGGCAACAAACATGGGCAACATACTCATACTTGGGATTTATCGATCACCCTCTACAGCTGTTAATGAATTCCTTCTACAACTGGAAACTATTTTAGATCATCATCTAAGTACTGATTCAAAAGTGATTATTGCTGGGGATTTTAATGTTAATGCTAATCTCTGTGACAGATCGTACAAAAATCTAAAGGAAATATTTAGTTCCTATAATATTGAAGATATAATTCAGGAACCAACTAGAGTGACAAATCAAACTTCCTCCATTATAGATCATGTTGCATCTAATATTAAAAACATTTCATATACTGTATTTGAAACATACATTTCTGATCATTATGCACAATTGGTTGACTTTGTTGTTGTTGGGTGTAAGAATGAAAATAGAGAAACTAGAATCATAAGGGACTTGAGCAATGAAAATATAAACAATTTAATAAATAACTTAGCTGATGTAGATTGGGAAACTGTTTTCTGTAATAGCAACAATGTAGATGATAAATGGAATGAATTTTATAAGATATTCAAAACAAATTTTAATGCCTCATGTCCACAGAAAAGTATAGTTGTAAATAATAATAAAAAAACAAAATTACCAACAGAGACAATCAAACTAAAAGAGCAAATGAGAGACATGTATGCTTTGTATAAAAGTACTTCTCTGGAATATTATAAAAACAAATATAAGAACGTAAAAAGAAGTTACTTAAATAGCTTACGTAATACAAAAATTAATGAATTCAGAGAGAAAATGGGTAATACTGAAAATGTTTGCAAAACTGCATGGAGCCTGATTAATGAAACCAGAAAGCAATCTCCATCATATCAAAATATTACACTAAAAATAAATGGGGTAATTACAGATGATCCTATTATTGTCAGTCAAAAATTCAATGATTTCTTTCTAAGTGTCCCCTCTCAAATACCAAACTTGACAAATTATATGAATACCAGTTCCTCAGCCGTTTCTTCGTTTTTTATCAAGCCGACAACAGAAAATGAAATAGGTCAAATAATTGATAATCTACCCAATAAAACAGGCAGTGGATGGGATGAAATTAGTCCTAAGTTGTTAAAAAGGTGTAAAAGTGCTATCCTAAAGCCAATAACATATTTAATTAATAATTCAGTGGAACAGGGTCGATTTCCAGAAATTCTAAAATTGGGTGTGGTAAGACCAATATTAAAAGGGGGAGATGAACAACATACTGATAACTATAGACCTATTACTCTAACATCTGAAATTGCCAAACTATTTGAAAGAGTTTTATTGTCAAGGCTAAATAGTTATCTAAATAAATACAATATGCTAAAAAATTTTCAACACGGTTTTAGAGAAGGACGATCCACTATTACTGCCATTAATCAATATATACATGAAGTAATTGGTAAACTAGAAAACAATGAGAAGGTCAGCACTCTATTCTTAGATTTATCTAAAGCTTTTGATTGTGTTGACCACAATATCCTAATTAGTAAGCTTGAAAATTATGGCATTAGGGGACTACCACAAGAATTAATTTGTAGTTACTTGATTGGAAGACGACAGTATACAGAAATATCATGTAAAAAGGGGAATAAAATTCAATGGGTAAAATCAAAATTGGAAATTGTGAAGTATGGTGTACCACAAGGTTCAGTATTAGGTCCACTGTTATTTATTATGTACATCAATGATATAAAATGTTTGCAAAACACTTCTGTTATGACATATGCAGATGACACTACTGCGGTGTGCTGGAATAAAACCATAGAGGGCCTAAATGCAACCCTCAATAAAACGACTTCTGTGCTGTTAAATGATTTTAAATCCATAAATCTACAGTGTAACATGCGTAAAACTACTGTAATGCATTATAGTATGTTGAATAAAAGTAGCAATCTAACTCTAAAAGTTAATAACAACATTGTACAAGAAGTGAAAATACAAAAATTTTTAGGTATTATTGTAGATAACCGGTTAACGTGGGCACAACATATTGAGTCTATATGTAATAAAATCAGCAAGTCAGTATACTTAATAAGATATTTTAGCAGTTATAAAAATTCTAACATTTTAAAACTCATTTATTATGGATGTATTTACCCACATTTAATCTATGGGATTGAAATATGGGGCGCTGCTGCAAAAACACATATGGACAAATTACTTCTATATCAAAAGAAAAGTGTTAGAATCATGTTTAATTTAAAATTCAGGGAATCATGCAGGGAGACATTTATTAATAAAAGGATACTAACCATCTACTCTCTATATGCTTATAGAGCAATAATGTTTGTAATTGACAAGTGTGAGCAAATAAAAAATAAACAAATGTATGAATACAATACAAGAGGCAACATGAACTATTATAGATGTAATGTAAATAAAACTGTATCAGTGAAAGATGTACAATATCTAGGAATTAAGCATTTTAACAAGTTACCCCCAAAAATTAAAGCAATCGCAGAGGTGTCAAAACGACAATTTAACTTAAAATTGAAGGCATATCTGTTAAATAGATGTTTATATGATTTGGATGAGCTATAAATTATGATTTTGTACAAATGTATATATGAAATGACGTGTCTAAAATCAATGTATTGATAAACTGAACGAAATAAATATTATTATTATTATATTATTATTATTATTATTATTATTATTATTATTATTATTATTATTATCTCTTATGGTTTACCAGTTATGCAAAATTATATATGTCATCCATAATGACGAGATCTTCAGAGGGTATTCCCAGAAAATTCAAGATATACATCTCATTTGTCATGAAAATATCTTAATTATATGGTATTTTAATTAAAATCATTAGATCATTTTTGAGAAAATGAACATTTTTGAATAATGTTCTATGCAAAGGATGTTGGGGTTGAGGGGATTTTTCATGTCACATCCTTGGAAGATTCTGAACTTAAATATCAAGCATGGTATTTAACCGACTTTTCATTTCTAAGCTATCCCCCTCCATACATACACATGCACACACAAACACGGATATGTTTCTAAAAATACCTTTTTTAGGATTCAAGGGTCTCAAAATATGCATTTCCAGTGAAAGCTCAGTATCAAAATTCACACACACTCTAATGCTTCATATAAAGGCCTGTTACCTAAAATATGTTTTGCACACCCATTTCATGCATCTTCATTTTGTGATTCAAAAGGTGCACGAAATTGAGTTGAGAGCCATGTTTTAGGTAGCAAATTATTATATGAGGCATAAGAGCGTGTGTGAGTAATATTTATTAATTAAATATAGTTAAGTGCTTCATTGCAAAATATTTCCTTTAAATTTTATTTAAATTGTCAGTAATTGTTTACCTACAAAAACCTTGTAGAATCAAGGACTTGCCCTACATCATGTATCTATTCTTTCCTCCTTTTACGCATTTTCTAATCTTTCCTCTTCCATCTTCTTGTTACACATTTTTATTCATTGCTGTTTAACCTTGCCTAAGAAGTTTCCTATGCCTTTTATATATATAAATATATATCTTTTTTTTCTCCTTTTGAGGACATAACCCTCCTTATTACTATTTCCCTATCCAATTTATCCCATTTTTGTTTCCAAATTTAATATATCCATGTCTTAAAAAGAGTAAGTGAAATACTCTACCTTGTCTAAGGTCTTTATTTATTAAAATTACTTCAGTTCTTCTTTCTCCAATTTTTATTATAATTTTAGAATCCTAAAATATGGTTTGTAAAGTACATATTAAGTGGTGTGGATAGCCTTGATCATATTTCACTGAAATTTAATATGTGTAACAACAAATTATGTATAAATGCATTACATATAAATAAGTTTCTGTTAACAGATTTTTAAATTACATTTTGCCGGGACCTACGAAAATTTACATATAAATGTGAATTACTTACAACTGGGTTACGTATAAAACTGGTTTAGCTGTATTTAATTAATAATTTCTGTGAAATACAACCTGAGTTTTATGTAATTATAATGAGCATATGGCATACACTATCTTAAAAGAAAGTCAAGGGTGTTTCCCTTATCTCTGTTGACAAAGACGCTAGCTGAGCGGGCAGCTTTCGGCCTCAAAACAAAAGACAATAATACGTTTGTTGGTAGAACGTGACAATGCAGCAACAAACGAGAAATAAAGATAAAAATGTTCGGTATCTGATGTTTACTGTTAAATAGCAGTTTGTCTTTAAGGTTCTCAGTTGCTTTTAATCAGCTATGGAGAACAGAAAAAGGAAATGTTATATGCTAGATCAGAAAGTGAAATTCATATGAGAGGTGGAGCTTAATCCACACAAAACCAAAATTGAAATTGCTTCTGACTTAGGCATTGTTTACTCCACACTGTGTACAGTCATCAATTACAAAACTGTTATTTTGGATGAGTTCTTAAAATTGCGTGCCAAATCAACAAAACACAGCCGTCAGTAGGAAGGGAGATATGCTGATTTGGAAATGGCACTTTTCACATGGTTCCAGCAGAAACAGGCTGCAGGTCTACCAATCAGTGTCGACATGCTGAAAGCAAAAACGATAAATTTAGCTAAAATAAAGAACATCACAGCTGATTTCAAGGCTTTATCAGGATGGTTGCAAGGATTTAAAGATCGTCATGGAATCATAGGGAAAACAATTTGCGGTGAGTCCAATGCTGTGGATGACATCACAGTTCAACACTGGAAGAAAGAAGTTCTACCAGGAATCATAAGGGATTATCAGCTTCAAAACATCTACAACTGTGATGAGACTGGCCTATTCTACGATCTCCTTCCCAGCAAGACATTAGCTGAAAAGGGTGACTCATACCAGGGAGGGAAGAAAAGTAAAAGTTGCATAACAGTTCTTCTTGCCACCAATGCCAGACGGATCAGACAAACTTCTACCACTTGTGATAGGAAAATCTAAGAATCCGAGGTGTTTTAAGGGTGTGAAAACAAAACCTATGGAATATGAATCCAATAGGAAGTCTTGGATGATTATGATTTTAATGGAACAGTGGTTAAAGAAATTGGACATTAAAATGAAAAAGAAACAGAAGAAGATCCTTCTTTTTATGGATCAATGTACAGTACATCCACCTCAAATAATTTTGGAAAATGTTCAAGTGGAATTTCTCCCTCCTAACTGTACTAGTCATCTACAACCACTTGATTTGGGCATCATTGCAAATTTCAAAGTTCATTATATAAAAATGCAGGTTCAATATTTAATAACACTGACTGAAAATCTTGCCATTAACTTACTACAAGCCATGGAATTTATTTTGGCTGCCTGGAAGCAGGTGTCATCTTTCACAATCAAACACTGGTTCATTAAATCTGCTATCTTACAGGAAGAGGCTGTCTCTGGCGATGGTGATGATATTGGTAGTGAGGAGCCTATAAATGAGCTAGCTCCAACGGACGGTGCAAATTTTGAAACCTTTGTGCATTTTGATGACAATCTAATTGCTGATGTGTGCCAAAAACATGATGGTGATCAAGAAAGTGGACCAGCTTCAAGCGACACTGACAGTAATGTAGATAACGGCTCAAATCTTGAAATATCTAAGGTGAATGAAGTGTTAAGTGCAATAAACGTGTGTAGGTGTTACATCAGTGCTAAAAGTGGTAGTGAAAAAGCTCTAAATTCATCAATAAGTTTGCAAAATGGTCGTCTCCTTAGCACGGTGGTAGCGCAGCTGCTTACCAGGCGGGAGACCTGGGTTCGATCCCCAGTACCGGCGTGGGGATTTTTCCCCCGCTGGGAGACCTGGCCCGAGGTGCACTCAGCCTCGTAAGGTCCCTGGGGGGCCAATTGAGGAGCTACTTGATGGAGAAGTAGCGGCTCCAGGTCATGAGGACCGCATTAACCGGCCGGGAGGGACACGAGGCGCTGACCACGTCTCACCCTCCAATACTGCACCCTATCCATGACGTCTGTAGTGGACCGAGATGGGGGACGCAGCGGCTGGGCGGTAGGCCAAGGTTCCCCGTGAGCTGTCGTGCCATGGAGTTTTAAGTTTGCAAAATGAGGTTTATGCTCTTAGTGCAAGAAAAATAAAACAAGCTAAATTAATTGATTTCTTTAAAGCAGGACCAAATTCAAAACAATGTTTTCTTCGTACGGGTCTTTGTTGTTTGTAAAATTTTACACATGTATGCCCATTGTATTGCCTTTTTTTTTTAATATGTATGATGCATTATCAAAATCTCAGTTGTAAGTAATTCTGAGTTACAAGTAATCTTCCCTCGTTCCCTTGATGTAAGCATAAATCAGGTTCAACTGCTTAATTTTAAGTCACTCCTAGCTGTAGCATAGATAAAGGAATCTCTTTTTATATAAATACTATAGCATATAATGTGTATATGTTAATTTGTCAAGAGTAGTAAAAGTTGTGAGTATCTGCATTAAATTTTGGTTTTAACAGCACCACACGAAACACTTGCCAAATCATGTTTAAGGCTGGTTACAGTAATTGTGATAGACAATCAAATCAAGAACAAAAAAGTTAAAATATGTGTATTATAATGCCAATTCATAATTAAAAATAAGTTTTCCCAGGTCTTGGGAATATAGGAAGATTTGGTCAAGTATAACTTTCTTGTTCTTGTTCCCAGGCATGGCATTTTCAGAATCACATTGGGCACAATAGACCTTTATTGTAGAAAATATTCAAAATGACCGTGAGATGGAACAGCCACTAGCTCTCTTTAGTTCCAAGGAAAACAAAACTAAACAAACTCAATCAAATGTATGTCCTGGCCAAAGCTGTACAGAGATCCTGATTGCCTCTGATCGATTGAGCTTTGGTTCTTCGGTTGTTTGTATGTAATTTATAACTGCTTTTAGATCTAAATTAAAATTGTTTGTTGCAATTTGCTTTTATCATTTGGATTTTGCTGTTTTAATTTTATATTGTTTTTATGTTTTAATAAAGGAATGACATTTCATACAACTAGAGAAATCAGAAATATGCTGAATCTGCATTTAGAAATGTTTATCCTCTGAGCTTTGATGTTAACTAAATTGTTGCATTATGTTGACTAAATTGAGAACAGGTTAAAAAAAAAGCACAAACAAATGTCCCAAAGTCTAAATTTGTCTTTACACCTTTCTGTAGAATTGTGAATCAATAAGTGGTATGCTATTTTGCTTCACTTTCTTGTTTCCAATCTGATTTATTGTGAACCAGTATCTAAAATTATACCTTGGTCGTAGACCCTTGCGCTGGTATTCTTCTTCATCCACTTTCATGTTCCCTCCACCACACGATGCTCCCATTAAGAAGCGTGCCAGTCGAGAGCTTAGTAACTGTGCCCAAATGAGATCCTTATCCAACTCATCTTCTGATGGCAATGAAGATGGCTGTAGAGGAACACTTTCACATGGGGCACCTAAAATCATGGTAAAAATCAGTTTTTAATTTTCTAAAACATAATGTATGATATCATTGTTTATAATTATTTATGGAAGTTTGTGCTTTCATTATTCTCTCTTTTAATTCTGAGTTTTTATACTGATATTGGTGTCTGAAAATCTGGTAACAATGTTCTAAAGTTGGCAATTCTGTAAATATCATACTGCTTTTATATATGTTATTTAATGTTGGTACTGCTGTGCTACAAAGCATTCCTGTTCAACATTTTTTCACTATAGTGTGCATAAATAAAGCTGTGTTGTATTAATATATCCTGCAACTATTCAAAACACCCACAGAATTAACCACAAATAATGACAGGTAAGTGCATCATAAATCTGTGCAAAGTCTTGTTAGAACACTGAGTTGCAAACTCAAGTGTTGGTTAACAGTGCAGTGCAAAAAGAAGTTCAGAATTAAAAAATGACATCCGAAACCAAGGAAGTGAAAAATATCCAAATACTGAAAAATGCTGAAACATACCAAATGTGGCTATCTCAAAGGAATGTTATTTTATTTTCTCTAATGCTGATGGATAGCATAGAAGGTTTGGAAACATTACCACTACTGGTGACAGATATATTGCAGTGGAAAGTCAGGCATGTCAAAGCCCAAACTTAAACCTCAGAACCATTGATAAAGAAGTTTAGCAAAACTTGCTCACCCTAGCAAACCTCAGCTGCTATGTTTATGAAAATCAAGAAAGTTTACAAGGAGGATTACAGCAAATACATAACCTTCTAACTTAATTTTACAGCTACAAAATATGACAGCCATAAACTGTGCTTTACACAACCTGGCTCATTTATTGAATTAACTTGAAAAAACATCAGGAAATGGGTTGGTAACCAAATTAATGAATATTTTGCCTGAAAAATTCAAGTACTTCAAAAGTAGATTGATGTTTGGAGGAATTTAGTAACAGTGACAGTGAAATTATATGTGGTATTAATTTTGTTGAGTTGGTTTTTTAACACTACATCACTTACATTTTTATTATGAGGACTAGTTTTGAAAGTCTATGCTTCCATTTTCAACCTCACGGGTCCAACTGACGTTGTTGGTTACGTTTGCTTGTCTTCTCTTCTCTGGTGGCGAAATTATGAACTTTTTAACTAAGCTGTCTACTGGCGGGATTTCAAAGTTTATTAGATTATTTTCAAAATACTTAGGATTATCAGCATCTAATCAAATGACTGAAAACCTGAAATAACTTTCAACCAAAGAAGAAAAATTGTAATCATCAAAAATGGATGATGTAAAATTTGCCTTTAAAGCTGGTGGAAACAAAATCTCCAGAATATAGTTCTCTGCTACAATTATGGTGAATTTGGTCATCCTGAAACACTGTGTAAAAATCAAAAGGAAGAAATTGAAGTATATATGAAGAGAAATACGAACAAATCTGAAAGTATATATGAAGAGAAATCCGGAAAATTAAATCACACAAAAAGCAAGTGTTATGTAAGTAAAGAATTTTCGCCCTGTCCTATTGCAAAAAGATCAATCATCTGTCTAAAAGTGATACCTCAAGAAGAAACAACAAAACAATGAGTAGACAGAAAGGTTCTGAACCAAGGACTGCCTAGATGACCGCATATTCTGTTGCCAAGTGTTGGATTGAATGTCTTTATTATTTATAAGTTCTGGTATTTATTTATTATTTTATACTTTATTTGCTTCTTGTGACAAACTGATTAAAGATTCATTGCCAATAGTGGATGCTTAAATCATATGATTAAAGATGCAAGAGGAGCCTGCAAAAGAAAATGAGATGAGTTCAAATATCAGGATGAAATTGAATCTCAAAATGATGTGTCACATGTTCCCGTCTGTTTAAAAATTAGAATCTGTCAGTGTTATAACTACAATAGGAGGTAATGTACTTTTTTCAGAAAATTCAGTGAAGATATTCAATCATGATAAGATTCATAACAGAAGATCCTGTAATTGAAGGAAAGAAAACTGAAAATGGATTGTTTGAAATCAATTTTGGAGATCACAATGAAGCCTTGTTTGCACAGAAACAGAAGGAAAACTTGATTCAATGGCATACAAAAATTGGGTCATATCAACTTCCAAACTATATTGAAGTTTCTTAATATGTTCTGAAGAGCCAGAAAAATTGTGTGACTCTTTATGAATATGAAAATGTGAGAAATGAGGAAAATATACCAAATCAAGAGAGAAGACAACAGTATACTGCCAAAACGCATTGAATATTATGTGATATAAAGAAATGTGTGCCAAATCACTTGGTAATGCTCACAGAAAATGAAGTGAATTATCAGTTGTATAGATTATGTGATAAGGGAAGATAAAACAAATGGACCAAGCCTAAATGAAGAAAAATTGTCTCTAAAGAAATATCATGTCTGAGAATATGCCAAACAAAGACAAGTTGCTGGAAAATAAATAATCACCAGCTGTTGAGTTTTCAGAATGAAAGAAAATGGAAAACATAAGCAAAACTAGTGGCTTGTGGGAGCCAACAAAAGAAAATCATCTGGATTTGGAAGAAATGTACAATCTAAGGAACTGCTTTGAGATTATTACTCTCTATGGTAGCACAAAAAAATTTCAATATAATGAACTTTTGATGAGACAGCATTCCTAAATAGTGACCAGGGAAACACTGAAATATACATGAAGCTGCTGAAAGCTAGAATAAACTGGGGAAAATATGCATACTGAAGAAAGCACTGTATGGCTAGTCAAGCGCCTCAGAAATGGTTTTAGAAAATAACAACTACTCAAAAGTCAAGGTCTGATTCAACTGAAAAATGATCAGTGTATCTTTAGAAGTAAGGACAAGAAATTGTTTGTAGCTTTCATGGTTAGTCTTTGCAGAAGATGGAAGATAGAACCAAGAAAATTGTGACAAAACTAATATCACAATTTGAAGCAACTGTGGAAAAAACCCAACCATGTATCTTGGCATACACATTACAAAAGATGAAAATGGAATCACTCTAAACCAAGAAGGTATGCAAAACAAGTTGTTGAAAAGTTTGACATTTAAATTCCACAAAGATGAATACTCCTATTGCTGTCCTAGATAGAAATACTGATAACAACAAGGAGGACTGGAAATATTCATTTAATTAAATAATTAGAAGTCTGCTGTATTTGAGCTGCAAAAGAAGATCAGGTATGGATGGCTTATGCTGTTAATTATGAAAGTTGAGCACTCGATGATCTCACCTGTCATGACATTGATAACTTGAAGAGAACCTGTATCTGAATGGGTACGGGGAATGCAATTCATTTTTCATTGTAGAAAAATCCACATCTTGAAGCTTTTTCACACTCTGATTTCGCTGGAGACGTCAAAGGATGGAAGAGTACCACTGGCTATGTTATCATCTATGGTGGTGCAACAACAGCATGGTTATATGAAAATGGTGCTGAAGGAGGGACTAACATCAAACAGAAGATATACTCAATGTTGACAACCCATCTGCTATAAATCTCATCAAATCATGGCAAATGACAAAGCACACAGAAGTGAGACACTATTTCATTGCAGACAAATTTAAAAAGGGATGGTCCAACAGAAGACCAACTGACAGATATATTTACGAAACCACTGGCTACCAGTAATTTAAAGTACTAATGGCTAATGAAATGAATATTTATAATCTTTAGTGTTAAAAATTTGATTGTTTTATTTATGCAAACCAATAATGTTTCCTTAAATTAATAATAATAATATTTTATCATTTTTGTCACATTGTTAAGGACTATGGTAACGATGATCCAATTTTGGCAATTCTGTAAATATTATTCTGTGTAATATGTTACTGAATGTTAGTATCCCTGCACAACAAAGAATACCTGTGCAAGTTTTTTCTCTATATGGGTGTGTGTAAATAAAGCTGTGATTGTGCAAATTAATATTTCCTACATTGTATTAATATACCCTGCAACTATTTAAAATACCCACAGAAATAGCCACAAATAATAACAGAATACATGGGGCATTATTCATAAAAGCTGTTTTTCAATCTTACAGAACAGGCATCACCAACTCGCTTGATTTTGTACTGCAGCAAATATGTTTGCTCTGTGCATGCAGTGTGTGAGCACATGTAAGAAGGGATATCTCTTCCTTATATGTGCAGCGTGTTTCAGTTTATAATATCAAGAACAGAAAGCAATCCAACATGTAAGCCATCAACTCTTACATTTGAATCTGCCTAAGAGGAATCTTTATTTATAGAAAATGGCACAATAAGTGTTTAGTTTTCTGTAAAATTTTGCACTCAAAAAATTCAATTTGCAGCATAAATATCCAACCCATGCAAGTGAGTACACAGTTATCAAGGAGGACGCTTATTTCAAATGGTGTTAGATCCCAGTTATCAAGATGGCTGTTCATATTCATTCCTATAAATGTGAAAGTCTTTTGTTACAATTTAGTTGTTATAATGTTGGCAATATAATTAAATTACAATGGTATTAACCAAATTAAGGAGCCTCTTGTTTTATTATGTTAGTACTACATTTGTCATTACTGTTTTGCAAATATTTGTTATGACTACCAATTACCACCAAACCTGAAAATATGTTCATGTCCAAAGATGCAGGTCATCTCCTTAGCGCGGTGGTAGCGCAGCTGCCTACCAAGCGGGAGACCTGGGTTCGATCCCCAGTACCGGCGTGGGGATTTTTCCCCCGCTGGGAGACCTGGACCGGGGTGCACTCAGCCTCGTGAGGTCCCTGGGGGGCCAATTGAGGAGCTACTTGATGGAGAAGTAGCGGCTCCAGGTCGTGAGGACCGCATTAACCGGCCGGGAGGGGCTCGAGGCGCTGACCACGTCTCACCCTCCAATACTGCACCCCATCCATGACGTCTGTAGTGGACCGAGATGGGGGACGCAGCGGCCGGGCGGTAGGCCAAGGTTCCCCGTGAGCTGTCGTGCCATGGAGTTATGTTATCCAAAGATGCAAGAGTCATTGTTCTACCAATCATAGATAGATTGCCTACTTCCACAGCATCAAGGAATTATCTGTTTTTGCTTTCTGCACAGTTGATTGCACAACACAGTAGGCAATTTGCAGGAACATTGAGAAAATTTGTTCTGTTTGCTTTACTCAAGGGCAACAAGCTGGTGACCCCTGTTCTAGGACATAATATATGATAGTATTGTTTCAAATTGTTAAACAATTTATGCTTTCAGTAAAGCTTTCATTATTCTCTCTTTTATTCTGAGTTTTTATACCAATGCTTTAACAGTGTTAATGCAAAACACTCAGGCATAATATAATAAATATGACTACACAAATTACCTGTCAATGTAGCAAGTCCTTCAATAGCTCTTCCTGATACCAATGCCTCGTAGCAACCATGGATTTTGGCGACTGCTTTCTCAATGAGTGGAACCCATAACTGTTTTCTTTTCGCCTGTTAAAATTCACATATGTTTTAAAACCTTTAAGGTTTTCACAAACGCAGGATATCCTGCTTTCATATTTCACAAAGTCTCTGGTTCTCACAATGTTGTAATCTAGTTCGGCAAATAGCTGTTAAAAATTAGTTTATGAACAATCTATGCTTGGTTTTGTGTGTTTTTATTGATATATGAATTACTACAATGAGTTTTATATTTTAAAAATTTTCCTTTTTTTGATTTCTTTAAATTATGTTTCATACACATTTGAAGTTAAGCTTTCTTAACACACCATCCAGCTGTAATTAAATCATATGATTATAGATGGCTGCTACATAAGAGCACAAGAGCAATGGATACCTTAACTTTTGACACCATGTGGATTCATTGAATAAGTTTCTTTGAATGCTAAAAAAACATAACATTATACAGTAATTTAGAGTGTTTAAATCTGCTATACTGGTCCTCTAAGTGGATGAAATGTGGCATCAATGACAGTAGCACACCTTGAGTTGGGCACATTTTAAGGAGCTTTTGTGCAAGCATGACTGGTATGAAATAATTGCCTAATGGGCAAATACATACACAAAGCGTACTTGATGAATTTTTTTTCTCATGCTCTATCAATACAATTTGTCATCAATAACGAATGGTAGGTAACTGTAGAAGTAATCAATGTTGATTCTTCTTAACACAGTACTTAATACAGTGGTTGTAATAGTAAGTTAATCTTGACATCTTTTTTTTTATAGTGTTTAACGCCCACTTTTACTACTTCGGCACCACAGGCAATGATACTGATGATACATGAAATGAAGATGGAGCACTGGGGAAACCTGGAGAAAACCTGCCCTTGCACTGCTTTGTCCACCACAAATCTCACATGTGGTCACTTGGGATTGAACCCTGGCCGTCTAGGTAAGAGGTGAGTAGTCTAATCACTCAGCCATGGCACGGCCCCTGCTATCTTGTAGAAGTAGGTAAGGTACACGAGCGAGGAATCACATATCAGACTATCCATTTTCTCAACTGCAATTTAATTTACATATTACTTCACTCTTGCCTTAGACACTTTACTTAATAATGCATTAATAATGTATTCAATGAACAGTCACAATACTACCCTTTCTTTCATAAGACAACATATGCAACTGTATCATCATCATTGTCTTTATTACTGGGATAAGATGAAGTTATATCAATTTATTCATCATCCTAACCAACATGATTGCACTCCAAGGCTGCAGGTTGAAACTCAGCAGAGGGTTTCGTATGAAAAAACTTAGCATGGCTTTCTTAGGATGGGAAGTAAAGTCATTGGTCCCAAGTAATATTTATTTGTATGTAAACGAACCCAATAACTTGAAAGAAAGAGTTCCTGGGCTAAATTTGCAATGTTTAACATCCGCAAGTCATGATTTAGTTCCATCTATGGACAGTGAGTTGATCCCTTGTCACAGTGACAAACTCACAAACTAGATATTCCCTAATCAAGAAACCATTGTAATGGTAGCCCAATAATCCCAATATTGGTGAGATGGAACTTGATGATGACTAATATGGAGAAGATGTTATCATATGTGCTGTTTATTGTAAGAGTATATAAACTGACAATAATGTCAGGACCATCAACACTTAAGTTCTCCTATGGTAAGTTTCTTAGAGGGCAGGCTATGGAGACAATGTTCCCCTTGCGAAAACAAATACATCTTTTCATCCTACATTCAACCATGCACGTGAGTATTGTAACAAAGATACAATGATACAGGGTTGATGGCAAACTCTCCTCCATCCCTACTTTTCTTACCATCTCCAAACACAGCCGGCTAAAGGGGGGAGAGTGGAAGCAGTTGAAGTCTTGAGATGCACAAACCGAAAAATGTAGGTATTTTTAAATACCTTGCCAAGCTATATTTCACATTTCCGGGGCTATCTCACTCTCAAACTTTTGTGAATACCCAAAATAAATATTCATAAGCTACTACTGCAGCTATGCAAAGGTATCCTTCAGGGTACTTATCCCCTGACTAAACTTTATATATCAATCATAATCTGAGATGCTTAAAGGCAATCTGAAACTGCTCTCTATTACACATCCTTAAATTCTTGCCAACTGCTATTATATAAAGAATCAAAATGTGCTCTCCCCAGTACTATAATTATGAATAGAAATTTGAGATCTGTATAAAAATATTTTGTGTTTTTAAATAAATGTTATGCAGTAACACATATGCTTTTTAAGAAACATCTACCACTTGGGAGACAAATGTTATGACGCTTAAGAAAACAAATGCAATATAAATACATAAAACCTGAGTTTAACAGACCACTTATTAATCAGAAATCTGCCTTAAACAGAAATATTTCATGGCACCATGAACTTATGGGTGAAAAACATGCTAAACATCATCTTCTCTTAGTAAGGAAAAGCATTCAGACAACTTGTACTGAATGGCAATTAAATATATGTTGTCAAACATACTATGAATCCTAATTACAAAAATCCACCTGTTTTGTCTTTTAGTGTGTCCATATTGATTATAAAGCTAAATCATAACACAGTGCTACACAATACAACCAATTGCCACACCTGAGAATACACAAGATGACCGCGCTTGTCACATGGGAGTAGATCATCTACCAATACTGTGGTCCACTTGCCATCTTTACAGAGCCGTACTTGGTACGCCCCCTGCTGACAGAATTCTCTCATCACCATAACCTTCTTTACTAAGTCTTCTCGCTCAGCTAGCACTGCCAATGCACTTAGTAACCAGCAGTTCCCCAACACACCTAAACATGTATTGTCACTTTAAGTTTCACAAAGTTTTTGTCTGGTATAAAACTAAATATGTTTTAATGCATTTAACAAGCAATATTTTGAAATTATCATTTTTTTTTCCACATTCATATATGAGAATCAAACTTAGCATTTTTTACAAGCAATATAAGCAAATTGAAAGCTTTGTAATAAGAGAACAAACAATATTATGCTTTTATCTATTCACATATGAAATATGGGAATTAAGTTGCTGTCTTCCAAGGATGTGACACAAAGATTTTCAAGAAAATCTGCCAACCCAGCTACCCTTTACCCTAAATTTTCAAAAAGTTTGATTTTCTCAAAAATAGTTCTAACGATTTTGATTAAAATATTGTATATTAAAGATATTTATCTGACAAATAAAATGTATATCTTGAATTTTCTCGGAATAGCCTCTGAAGACTACTGGATGAATTTTACAGAATTTTGCATAACTGCTAAACCATAAGAAATGAACAAAAACGTATCACACAAAAAACGTAGAGCACATTAAAACACACAATTTATGTTATATACATTTTTTTCGTGGAGTTGATCATTTTTGAGATATTCCTTGCTTTTGGTTTCATCTTTAAAAAACTCATATTTCTGTCATACAGGAATCTGTCAACTCCTGTCCAAACAAACAAAGGAACTTCAGTCACATAGCAACAAGCTTTTGGCTATCACTTTAACCTATGGTACTCCCTTATTTCGCTTCTGTTTACAAGGAAGCAAGTAATAAGACTATTTCTGCTAATTTTTTCTCGTTTAGCATGAAGTAAATAGAAGCATAAGCATTTTAACAATAGTTTGTTGCAGAGATGTAGAGAAAGTCATGTGAATGGAACATATCAATTTTTTTATAATATACTCTTCCAAATTATTTCTACCTTAAAACCAAAATTTGAGAAGTTTAATTTTTAGAAATGTTCTAAATTACCCCATGCACTCACACTTACAGAAATCCTGGATTTGCTCTTGTTGTATGATGGATAATCTGCTTATAAAGTAATGGAGGATTAGATTGGATGCACACTGGAAGAGATAAAGTAGTTTGAGACAAGCAGTTTTTGAAACTGGCTTTCTCAATGAAGTTAATTTTGTTTGCTATCAGTCACACAGTTACAGCTCAGGGTCTGTGTGATTTAAAAGAAATCTACCAGCATTTCATTTTGCATATGCCCGTCTTCTTATTTTCATTTGCTACATTTACCTTCGTATAATTAATACCTCATATCTGGCTATCACACTACTTACTTAGTTTCTGTTTACTTTTCAGTTATTTTGTTATTAAATCTAAAATGTAGCGAACATTTTGCATATTCATTTGTGTAAAATTAAAGCATTATTACTCTCTGTTAAAACATGCTAAGGTTTTATTGTGATGGCAGTGGTGATGGTATCCATCCAAAATTTGCAAACTGGATTTCCATTCAAACATGGCACACCACAGTACACAAATAACAGCCACTTGTTCCCCAGATACAATAATGCTTTAAAATAATGAGAAATCAGACAATAAGACCAAAGCTGTGATTGCATGAAGCAAGAGCATTTCCAACATTTATTGGGGAAATATTTTGTTTCTAAGAGTTTCATCTCTTTCAGTGTGTGCCCAACCTTAGAAAGGATATTACATTAAAATGGTAATTTTAGATAACAGCATTTTACATACCCTGAGAAATATCTGAAGGCAATGGTGTGCGGAAAACTGCCCATTTTAATTTAGGGTCTCCTTCCATTACTATCTCATGCGGTCGGAGCCACTGAACTACATGGTTATCTTTTGTCTCTGCAGGATTGTAATACAGAGACTTTGGGGCAGGTGGAAAGGAGTCGTCTACAAATGGTTCTTTGTGCTGTAATACCAGAAATTATACCTTTTTAGCTTGATGAAACATGTTATTCTTATAAAATAATTTAGGCATACACATAAAATATCACCACACACCAATCACTATTTCAGAAATGAAAGGTTTTCACAGCATAAATAGAGCTCACACACTGACACATGAAGCTGACTATTAGCATTTTTATTATTTTTGTATTTCTATTTGGGACATATAGAGTATGCTTCTTAGACATAACAAAAAACCAGCATTGTGCAACATGATTAACTGTATGTTAATGCAACACATTATTCCCTGGTAAAAAAAAAAAAAAAAAAAAAAAAATATATATATATAGATATCACATGAGTAGATTTATTTCTGTCAAGAAAACTAAAGGGGAACTAAAACTATTTGCTAATTTTTGCACTTAAGTGCAATGCAAATGTTTATCATGTTTGAAAGAAGTCATATTAATGCGAGTTTCTACTGAAACACAGCAAGGTTCATGCACTGAACTGATGTGAGAATGAAACATTCAACTGTCTGCCAGCCCAACCAGAGTTACTACTCTAAAATCAGCATGCAATTGGTGCAATTCAAACCTTCAATTTTAGGAGCCCATAAATTTTGTTGTATACATAAAATCTACAGAGTCTTTTAAGTATAAAATCTGGGTGATTCAAGACTATAATAAGTTAACTGACAAACTCACTATAAGAACACAGGTAGAAAAAAATTGTATTGAAAAAATAATTTATCATTTGAAACTACAGTTGCATTTCACTTACATGTTATTCACATTCACATTTTTGCTATTATACACTAAATTTTAATGTATCAAGCTTTGTCCATTAATATTTAGCTCAATTACACGTTTTTTGGTTATTTATTTTTTCAATAATACATCACATTTTTCTGATCCCCACGTATAAAATATATTAATTACTTACTCACTAATACTCGTACATTATGCTAAGACAAATTGAGGACCATTTTAACAAAATTTGTTTTTAATGGATTCTGGTGGTTTAATAAGAGCCTCATATAATATGATAAACCTGAATATTTGTTATAGTAAGAGGTGCCTAAATATAGCAAATTTTCATAAAAATAAAAATTTCCATTTTTCAAGATTTCACAAAACTCAATTAATTCTTGTTTTATACTGCATGGTTCAAACTAAGAACATAAATTATTTGAGGGTTCAATGAAAATAAAATCAACACTGTGAGAGTTTGCTTTGACTGCCAGCACAATCAACTCTTACCCAAACTGTCTATTGGAGAAGTATTTTACTCCAGACAAGTCTGGTTGTATAACTATATGGTCTTAAAATATATATAAAAGAATGAGAACAAAGTAGTTAACTACACATGGTTTGAGACTGATGGATACAGAGCAAATGAAATTACATCTGCTCTGAAGGTCTATTTAAGTTCCTTAGAACAAGATTTAATGAAAGAAGGAGCAGAAAAGCTTAGTCTCCGATTGTTTTCTGTTTCTTGTGGCTCCCAAAACAAAACTCTACTATGAAGACAATGCTTATGAGGTACTCTGAAAGCTCAAAAGTATTTAAAGAAATTAAACAATATTTCCCAATATGAGGTCATATCTATTTGCCTCCCAACAGGTTTTTTGGCCTTATTGAAAATGAACTAAGAAAACACTGTACCCTCCGAATATTATGGTGTTTTAGGAAAGTTTGGGCAAGCTAAGGTTTAGGGTAAAGACTGGTAGTATGATATGAGATCAATCTCCAAAGTGTAATGAAAGCCAAATTTCCTTTTAAGAAGAGGCAGCAAGAATACTGCATTATGTAAGAAGACTTAACACCAAGGCACAGTGTTGTTTTCAAAATATGTGTTTTGCTTCACCAATAAAAATTGAGATGCTGAAACCTGAAAAGAAAAGTGCTTCAGTAATATTTGAAGCACCTCAACTTCCATCAGTGAATCATGTAAGCAAAAATAAATCTACTGACATGTAGTTAATGTATTATTTTGAAAATGATTCAGAAGAAAGTAAAGAATTCTACTCAAAAGTTGTACAAGGGAATGCTAATGACACAAAAGACAAAATTCTGTATTATGAAGAAACTTTACACTAAAGAGGACTGTGTTTCAGTATTGTTTTGGATTTCATACAGCATTAAATAAAAAAATGTAGCCCTCATTAAAACATGGTTATGCATTTAATAATATGCTATATAAACACTAATAGATTTAAGGATAAAATATATAAATGGCTAATAAAAACTTCATTCTATAGCATACAAGAATTCCTAGATATAAGCAAACATGACATGTAAAACATATGCAATATTACCATTTCTTCACTGTATATATATAAGCTATGACAAAGCCTATTGTAATTATTGTAATTACTAAATGGTGTATAAACTATTATTATTATTATTATTATTATTATTATAATAGTTGGCAATGTAAGAGGCAGATTTTGTTGCCGAAGAAATTTGTGTTTATGTGTTAAATTACAAGAAAAATTGAAATTTTCTAATACAGAGTTAACTTCTTATTCTGATATTAACTACAAAATGGAATACATTTAAAATTTCACTGAATTTAAATTATTAGAATATATATTTGTAACATTTGGCTTAAAACAATAAAGAACAAGCATGCATGAAAAAGTGGATATGTTTGAATTTTGTACAAATTTGCATTTTATAATTTTAATTTTTTCAATAAAGGCAGTTAGTGATGAATTTCAATTATTCCTTCATTAATTCCTATCAACACAGATGACCAGTGCTATTTTTTTCAAATTTTTTGAAGCAATTATATTGAGTACAATACAATTTTGCAAATGGCATTTGTTGAGTATTGTTAAAATAGTCCTCAATTATGCATGGCTTCAGTATACTATAGATTTACATTCCCTCCTGTCACACACAAAACAGTAGGCATATTTGACAAGGCTCAATATTTTCAAAATGTATTACTGGTGCACATGTGTTAACAACAGCACAGAAATTCGACAACTTTTTACACAGGTTTTATTCTGAATTTTGTTTTAGTTTGAATACTGGTATGCATGTGAATGCTCTAAATACTGTATTATGTTTATTATGTATGTAATGTTTCATTTATTGCTTTAATGCAGCACATTAACTAATGCATAATTTGGGTAATAATCCAGTTCCAATTCCATAAGAAAATTCATTTTTACATTTTTTCATTTATACATTATTTTAGCTATTTCGCTTTTAAATAATAGTATAACCAAGATTATATGTGTATGAATAAAAGGTTTCATATTTTATAAATAATGATACTGTTTCAAATAGAAGTGCTAATGCTCTTAACACAAAAGAAAAGATACCTCAGATTTTTGGAACTGCCATCTATACAATCAAAAGTATTAACTGGTTGACACTTATATTGCACCTGGCTCCTCAAATAATGGAACCTGAAGTTTATTATAAAGATACTCTGTTACAAATATAGCCAATCAGTAACCTTTAGCTTCAGTCTATAACTGTAATTAAACACAATGGCTCTTCAACACCAAGTATGATAACATGAAATGCAAGCAGTCATTCAATCTATGCTTCTTGGTTACAAATAATTTCGGATTACAACAGAAGTGCCTTCTTTCCCAACATCCAAACTATAAATATACTCTAATCTTCCACACAAGATATGAGCTATTTACTATTAATACATTTATTGGAAAACTTGTAATTTTGTTAGGAATTTTGAAACTGACAAACATAATAAAAACTACTCCTTCTATATTAAGAATATATCAAATTTAAACACTTACAGCCAATATAAGCAATAAATCATGGCACACCAGTCTTGAAGGGTCATTCATAGCCATAGGCACAGTATTTATTTTGAATGAAAATTGAGAAAGTTGTTGAATTAAAAAACAAAATGTTGGATTTGACATGATTTTGAAATGATATGTAGACTTTATTTTTTTCACAAAATTTTGAGAATTTTTAATGTTTTTGAGAATAATATATTTTTAGTGATAATGAGAAATATCTATTTGTTTATTTTGCATAGAAAAATATGCATTTATTTCCAGTTACAAAAATAAAACTTTAATTTAACATTTGCATCTTCTTACTAAAGCTGAAGTTTTAAAATAATATTTAGAATTTCAACAAAAAGAAGTTAGCATTTGTAATACTTACAATATACTAAATTAACTTACCAAGCAAGAGAAAGTCTTGTTTCTGAAAATTACAAGTTGGTAAACAAATCCAATTATAGATCTTCAATCTAAGGAAAAACCTATAATTCACCTTGCTTTATCCCAAATTAACTTGCTGAGAGCTAAATATGAAATATTAGATAGTAGTCTTTTGGAAGCAGAGTAATGCATTTGCAGAGTGCATGAATCCCAAAGTTAAGAGATACATAAGACTCCATTATGGCAAAATAAACTACTGATATAATAACAATAAAAACTTTAGCTCATTTGTTTGAACCTTCAAGACTGAGTAATTTAAATAGTGTAATGATAGCATTTAACCAACTTAATCAATTTAAAACTAGTTGTATTAATTCTGATTGAATGTCTGCTACACTGTAGGAATATTACACCAGACTTCACATTAACTCAATTTTTGTCAAGACATGGTAAATACGATTTTTATTTTGAAAGGTTTAAGATACAAAGTCAGAACAAATATCAATGTATATGTACTGAACAGCAAGCAAACTGTTGAACATCTTTTATTCCACTGCCCAGTACTGCAGCATAAAAGAAAAATCTTTAATACACATTTAAACTGTTGTAATACGAGGTACGTCCAGAAAGTAAGTTCCGTTTGGTAATAAAATTAAATTGTGTACAGATACAGAATAATTATTTATTGCACAAAATTCTACAACTCTTAAACTACTTTTCCACATAACTGCCGAAATTTTGCAGGCATTTGTCATAGCGTGGCACAAGTTTTTGTATACCTTCTTCATAGAAGTTTGCCGCCTGTGTCTTCAAAAAGCTGGAAACATTTTCTTTCAGCTCTTCGTCATTGTTTGAAGTGTTGACCCCAAGGAAAGACTTGAGATGTAAGAACAGATGAAAGTCGCTAGGAGCGAGGTCAGGGCTGTACGGAGGATGGTCAAACATGTCCCAGCCAAATCCCTGTAGGAGGTTTTTCGTCACATTTGCAGTGTGTGGTCGTGCGTTGTCGTGAAGAAAAACAACACCTTTTGACAGCAATCCTCGGCGCTTATCCTCGGCGCTTATTCTGTATTGCGCGGCGCAATTTACTCGTACTAAGTGTCTCGCAATAAACATCTGCTTTGATTGTTTGACCACGCGGTAAGAAATCAATGAGGCCTTTCCAGTCCCAGAACACTGTGCACATCATTTTTCGAGGTGTCAAGATTTGTTTCGGCTTAAACTTTGCTGGGGGTGAAGTGTGCCTTCATTCCATTGATTGCCGCTTACTTTCAGGGGTGTCGTAAGAAACCCAAGTCTCATCTCCTGTGACTATCTGTGTCAGAAATTCTTCGCCGTCTTCATCATAACGGGTTAAAAACTGAAGTGCACTACCCATCCGTTTTGTTTTGTGTTGCTCAGTAAGAATCTTTGATACCCAACGTGAGCAAAGTTTACGAAATTTCAGTTTTTCGGTAACAATTTCATGAATTAGTGATCGTGAGCTTTGGGGAAATTCCATAGCGAGAGCACTAATTGTAAACTTGCGGTTTTCCTGGATCTTGTCATCAATCGCGTGAACCAGTACTTCTGTAACCAAAGATGGACGCCCACTTCGTTCTTCATCGTGCACTTCACTACGTCCTTCATTGAACTGTCGGACCCATCTTCTCACCATTGAATAACTCATCGCATTTTGTCCGTAAACTTCGCAAATTTCAATTGGTTTCACTTTCCTAGCATTCAGAAAACGAATCACGGATCTGATTTCACAAGCGGCGGGATTTTCAATCAACACAGACATTGTAAACAAGCACAACAAAGCGTATGTGGCTGACAGCGATCCCAAAATGGCGCACGTTTCTTCTCCTTGATACAGAGCGTCTACCGAGCATGTGCGGAACTGCGATCGCAGCGCTGCAGCGGAGATAAATTGAAACGGAACTTACTTTCTGGACGTACCTCGTATTAGAGCTATGACACTGTATAAGATATTTAGAAAAAAATTCTGTCATGGAGAATTCCAAAAGTTTTATGTCACATTTGTAAAACATTATAGTATTCTTGTTATAATATACATTATTTATATTGTTTTCACCAGATGACCTGCATTCAGCCTATGGCTAATTTACTTAACAATATTACAAATTCATGTGTATTATAATTATAACTCTATTACGCTTTTGGATGAGAGACAGGGTTTTATGTACTTGTATATCCAACAAATAAATACAAATTAATTCTGATTTGCTGTTTCAAAGAACTGTGTCATTGTTGAACAACTAAGATATAGTAGCAACAGTAACAAATTAAATGCAGTAACAGCACTCTGGATATTGAAAGCAAAAGGTGAATCTTTCACGTTTTCTGTGAAAAGTCACTTCAATGTCTTGGCATAGCAATATTCAGTACTGATAGAGATTTTTCTCTGTGTATAACTTAGTGGTAACAGACAGAAGGACAGCTATGAAAAACAAAAATGTCACAATGTCATGTATTTAATTTGATGATGTCTGATATGTGATATTTGATTCTATTCATACTGATTTGAAGTAAAAGGTTTTGAATCTGAAAATATGGGATTTCAACATTAATGTTACTTTAATTACCTGTCAATTTTCATTTTAGTTATGTCATTCCTCATTAATTCTGCCCAAAAATTAGCATGACATTAATGCAACTTTATGTAAAATATTCAACACAAAACACCACTGATTAAAATTATTTATGTGAATTTTTAAAATATTGTTCAGCACAAAATCATGCCTCTAGCAATAATCAATCAACCTGGAAACTAACTTTTAGCCCATGTGTCCTTAACCATTCACATGCCTCATTTATCTGAAATGAGAGGATTATGTAGTCAGCATACCCAATCACGACTTTGGTTACTAGATCACTATGATCACTGCCCACCCATAGCCCCTTATATATATTCTTTACAATGCTAAGTAGGCACTGAAGGCATACACAATTTGATTCACAGCAACCAAAAGGGTAATCTATATCAAAATGCATTTCATCTGTAGGAGGACTGGAAACATTTGTTTCAGCATTTCTCACATAAAAAGATAAGTTTTTTTAAAAAAAAAAAATTCATACATGATTAACAGCAATGAGAAAGGTTAAGCTTATTCAGCCTAAAATGATTAATTAAGTCATTCTAAAGGATTATTTTCAACTTCAAAGCAAACAGAGGGATCCATCAAAACAATAAATTAATTACTAGCCTCACCTCTCTACAATATTGCACTATGCGTTCCCATTTTTCTAATGCCTCCTGTTCTTCTATGTGCCGTAGATCCTCCATCAGTTCACTTTCTTGTTTCAGTTTTGCTGCTGTAGAGATTGTGTTACACAAGGCAGGTCCTGATGGAGTGCTACCTCCTGGAGAAGGCGTGGCAGAAAGCCTGCCATTTGTCATCACCATGGCAGAAGAAGAGAGGCAGCGAGAACTCTGGCACATTTCACATGACACTGATGCTGTCCGGTTCTCATAAGTGCACAGCATACAGTGCCATGACACTAGCGGTGTTATTGGTGAAGGCTGTTGTTCTACAGCTCGTGGACTTCTGCCTCCTCCACCTAAAGATATAACATGATCAATACATGCTGGGTAAGTACTTTAGAAAATATTTTTAGGAATGGTTTGTCTGAGGTGCAGGTCTAATATGATGTTTTTGAAACAGGAACAATGGAATTGGATAAAAACTGAATGTGCCAGAGGTTTTACAGTATGGCAGTACCATTAAAGTCTTCAAGAGGCTTTACGGGGAATCTGCATTCCCTTACAGAACTGAGACACAGTGGGTAAACGCTTTCAATGAGGGATGCAAAAATGTGGCAGAATGTATTGGCTAGTTCGTCCAAGTGTCAGAGAAGAGGTACATATTCTTGCTGCCTTAATGGACAATGATGAATGCCATATGATTTGAGAGCTGGTCTGGGCTTCCACCTGATTTGATGGAAATGCAGAAATGCTTCTTATGACCACTTGGGTCACTATGAGTGCAAAGGGGAGACTTTCTTATGCCGCATCTTTATGCTGGATGAGACATGGGCCAAATTGACCGACCACAACTAAATTGCTAATCAAATTAATGGCTTCAGTATGGATCACCATGAAGATCAAAAGTTTGTCAGAACCCCAACAATGTAAAAATTCTGGTACAACTGTTATGGTCCTAATGCATTATATTACTCTACAACAAAGTGTCAATTTATAGCATTAATGTTCATTTTTGGAACACAACCTGCAACCAGCTTTGAGATAGAAGTGGCAACAATTTCGGCAAAACCCAACCACCATTTGTATGACAATGCTTGGCCACATACAGCGCAAGCTCTGGCTGATTTTTCTTGTCAATGGGCCTGGAACACACTCCCTGGACTTAAGCCCTGAGATTTTGACTTAATTCCAAAAACGAAGGAATCATTTCATAGCATTTGCTTCCAAATTTTTCCAGAGATTCATCATGCAGTAGACCACTCCATCTGAACTATCAACACAACAGGCGTTGCTAAAGGTACTCAACGATTTTCACATTGCTGGCAATAGGTTTTACACAATGCTGGTGACTACTTTAAAGGACAGTAAAACTTGGTATCATGTATCTCTTTTGTAACAGGTGTACATCATTTTAAGTTCCAACCCTCATAAGTAAGCATTCAAGCAAATAATATGTAGGATTTTATCAACTATAGATAATATAGACTAATGTTGAAAAGATAAGCAAATGTTACCAAGACTAAGTTTACAATTATTAGCACTTCAAATATGTGGAGGGCAATGAATAGAGTTTGAATCTTTTAGACAAGATTTTTCAATAGTTAATAATAACTATTTGTACCCTTAAAACTGTTGCATGCTCTAAGAATTGTACAGCTGTTGTTAAGCATTGAGAATCACTGGTCAGTATTTCTGTGTTTAAGTAGAATTGAATTCTGGCGATTACATGACTGAGTGGTTAGACTGCTCTCCCCTCATATAGGTGGCCTGAGTTTGATCCCAGGGAGCCGCATGTGAGATTTGTGGTGCACAAAGGAGCATCTAGGCAGGTTATCTCAGGGTCTCTGATTTGCCGTACATATCATTCCACCAATTGCTCCATAATCATCTCTCCTGTAATCCATTTTATCATCATCATCTACTTCCTCACTTTCATACCAGATATCGGGCTGATCAACCATCTTGGTTTCTCTCTGCTCAACAGGCATCTGACCCCAGGTTGTAAGTCCTGGGGGCTGCAAGTTCTACATAAAATGAGGGTAAACAAGATGGTAGGATAGATATATATGTAGGTAGGTAAGTAGGGAGGGAGGAAAGTAGTTTGGTCCCAGGATTTAAGTGCTTACAGATTTGCAAGTGCCATTGAAGTATGTCATCTCAAAATAATTGAGATCTCCTTGTGGGAAAAACGAGAGTCAGTTGGAAAATTTACTGCCACACCTACATGCTGTCATGGTAGTACAGTGGTCAAAGTAACTATAAGGTATCTTGTTGACAGATGGAGCTGGACATAGATGATATAAAAGTGTTAACAAGTATTGTTCAGTAAAAATGAGTCCCTGTGAAAGCAGTACTGCACAAAGTCTTAAAGCAGCAAATCAGCATCAGCAAGGTACGAAAGTTAAGCAAATAGCTATAAATACTGCCAATGTATCAGGAAGTGTGTGACATATACTCTGTGTTCAAACAACAATCAGACAACAGAAAAATGTTCTGTATGATCCACCAGATAAAATGTGTGTTCCTTATAAACTCAGCCTTATCAGTATTTAATATAATTCTGGGATAATTCTATAATTCCATTATTCTGAAATTTCCACATACCTAACTTCTCTTTTATTTATTTTTTTTTTTACTATTTTTTTTTTTTGTTTATTAGGAATAACACAAGGAAAACATGCAATAAAAAGAATGGAGTGGAAACAGAAATAAGAAGCACGAAGATAAAGAAAACAGAAAGCAAAAGAAGGACAGACAGTCCTAAGGTGAGGTAAAAAATTACAGAAAGGAAGAAAACTTGATACCACATACCTCGGTCATTTACCACTAGTGTGTTGTTGTCTACACTAAGCTCCATGCGATTGATGTTTCCAGTACGATGATGATGGTGATGATGGTGGTGATGATGATGGTGGTGGTGGCCACCACCGCTACCACCACGATTTGATACACCATTGCTCCGAGATACACCCCCACTTCCTGTCACCCTTCTACTTCCTGCAACCTTTTGCTTAGGAATGGCCCCTCCACCCCCTCCCACTTTACCACCACCAAGCCGGGAGGATGACTGTCTAGGAGAAGGGCTCCTGGACCCTCCCCCACCACTGGATGGTTTGGGCACTTCCAGTAGTTTCTTTGTAGTCTTACAGGCCATGCAAGATTGAGCACTAAGAGGGTTTTTCAGTGTACATTGCCCACAGGACCAGAACTCTCCTTTACGCAGAGTCATGTCCTCCACCATGCTAATGCTACGAAGCTTAGAACCCCCACAAACAACACACGCCATTGCTGTTCCCGAATTCACTAGGGTGCACTTCTTACACGTCCATTCCTGTTCACACGAGGCTGGGACAGTCCCCTCACCAGGAAGGAACTGGAAATCCTCATCTAGGTCCTGCTCCAAGGTAGCTAGGGTTGCTGTAGGAGGGCCGGGCAGTAAGAGGCCCAGAGGATCCCCATCATTTTCCGATCCCTCTGAATCATCTCTCTTAGGAGGGGTATAACGAACGCTGTCCTTGGTCACAGTGATGAGACTAGGCTCTGTGAGGGAAGGGGGTGAACGCACAGAATTACAAATATCACAGCTGTCCGACCACAGTGGGTTGTAGGCATACGAGCACTTGGTGCAAGTCCACATGCGGTCAATAGAGGAGTTGGAGGTTTCAGATGAGGAAGATGAAGAAGAGAGTTGAATGTTGCCGTTACTGGTCTTGCAGAGATCTACAACGTCTAAGATGGGCATGGGAGGCACTAACCGCTTTTTGGCTAGTGCTTTACGAGATCTCACTTGCTGCTGGGGATCAGTGATACCGATGTAGGAGTATCTGGTACCCGCTTGAGGGAGTTGAAGGTTCAAATTAACGGGCGACCTCGCAGCCGGAAGGTTGCCTTGAGCGTCCGTTTCCACCATACTGCGCCGGTTGGGTTTGGCACTGCCTCCTGGCGAGGCGGTACCAGTCATCTCGGAGAACGACCGGCGATACACGGGTCGTGACCAGTCTCCAGGACTGGCCTGCTGTCGAAGACTCTGCACCTCGGGCCTGCTGCCGCCTTCTTCCCAATCCGGCACGGTGATCACTATGCCATTACGAGGAAGTGTACCACCCGCCCGGATACCAATATTGCTGTTTGCCTTCCTAGGAGTTTCACACACTTCGCACCTGTCCTTGCCTGCCGCATTCTCCAAAGTGCATCTTGGACAAGTCCAAGAGACTGTCAGCGTTGCATTTCGAACCGCATCTTCTTTATCCTCTCCCACAGCGTTGTCCACGACGAGGCTTGTAGGCCTCTTGAAGGCATTTCCCCCAGCCGCCAGCGACTTGGGGATTATCGGCGCCGCCTCCAGCCAAAGCTTCTGCACGACCGAGCCATTGGAGAGCGATCTACTTACTTTGGATTTTACCCGCTCATAAACGGAGGGGTTCTGGCGCTTTGGGGATCTATTGCTGTGAGAGGGTTCCTCCTCCTCCTCGTGTCCCATCATATCCACCTCGGGGTTAACGGTGCCGCAGGTGGCGCATCTGGCCGTTACGCTCACGTTTAGGAAACGGCACCGCGAGCACAGCCAGCGATGGGCCAAGCTCGGAGAGCTCGTAGACCTTGCCAGCAGTCCAGTCCATGGTGCGGAATGGGGTCCCCATGTTGAAAATCGCCGAGGATCATTTCGCCCTTCTTCGACTCCCGCTCCTGGACTGAGCTCTACGAGGCTGCTGTGGCACTCCGCGGGCTCTTCAGCATTACTGTAACAAGAAAAACATGCACTTACGTGGCGCTCTTACCAATCTAAATTAGGATTAAATATTAACATAGAACTGCTCCATAATTAAATATACATATTAATTTCGGTTTGGCTTATTATGAACAGTTAATGCTTTTTTAAATTAATAGTAATAAAATCTACACTAGAACTGCATTACTTCAAAATATTTCTTTTTATTTCTCTATTAGGCACAGAAGATCCACCCAAATCCACCCAACTCTTCGATATCGAGATTTCATCAGAAATACGTGTTTTGAGGTCCTCTGAATCCAAAACAAGCCGTTTTAGAAAAAGGCACGGTGTACGAGTATAGGTAGAAAACAGAATAATCACAAAACGAAGATAGGATAAACTTGGTATTTAAGTTCAGTATCTTTCAAGATGCGGAATGAAGATCTTCAAGATACCCTTTGCACGGAAGTTTTTATTTATATATATATATATATATATACATATATATATATATATATTCTTTCTTCCTTAAAAACATTCTAACGTTCTTATTACAATACCATACCAAGCGAGGAAAATGTGATGATTATTGTATGCCACATTAAAGTTCATCCTGGGAACGTTTAAATATGCAACAATAAATATTTCGAAAACGTCGAATGCTACAGAGAAAACTATTTGACAAGCTGTACATTTCAATTAGATATATTGTTTCCTGTAAATGATTTGCCTATCTATTATGGTATATTATTTACATAATTATTGAATTTTATTTCAAAATGAAAAACATTTAAGTTGCTCAGCTTTTAAGGATATGACAGGAAGGTTTTTCTCAAAAATGTCTCTAACAATATTGATAATAATAACGCTTCACAGACTATTTGCATAGAATTCTAGATACACTGTTATTAGTTATGCCAATATCCTAAACATCGGCATGTTAAATCAATGCTTTCTCTGCAGAGCACTATATCGTACACAGTAAGTAGAGAAAGTATTGTTTCTTCTCAAAAATTCGATACTCAGATCTCACCGGAAATAAACATTTTGAAGACCATATGGGTATATTTTACATATTATTATCAATATTGTTACAGACATTTTTGAGAAAAACAATAATTTCGAAAAGTTTTCCATATAAAAAGTAGTTTGGGGTGGGGAATATCTTGAAAACCTTCCTGTCATATCCTTAGAAGCTGATCAACTTAGATGTGGAGTTTGGTATTTATAATGGCCTTTTCGTTTTTGAGTTATACTGTTCACACACACAGTTACATGGACCGTTTTCTACATTTTTTGGGGAGTTCAGGGGTTCAAAATATCGACATCGAATTGTTGGGTAGAACTTGCTAGACGAAAAATAAAAATGAGAGTTGTACCAAACATTTTTCTACACTAAATGCATGTAAAATAATTTTGAAAGCACTAAACAAGAAAAGTTGAAAATGTTCAATCTATGTATATAAAAATGAATCGCTGAAATGTATGCACGCGTATCACTTCCGAATTACTCCAGCAAATTGAACAATTTTTTTTTTTTTTTTTTTTTTTTTTTTCCGTTATTGTCACGAGAAGGTTTGTAGAAAAGAAAAGTATTAAAAATCTGATGTGTACCATTCACATGACTTTCTCCATATCCCTGCAACAAATTATTCTTAAAAATCTTATACTTCTATTTACTTTATGCTAATCAGAAAAAAATAGCAGAAATAGTCTAATTACTCGCTTCCTTGTAAGTAGAAGCGAAATAAGGGACAACTGTAGGTTAAAGTGGTAGTCAAAAGCTGGTTGCTATGTCAATGAAGTTCCTTTGTCTATATGGATAGGAGTTGACAAGTTCCTGTATGAGAAAAGTATACGTTTTTCATAGCAGAAACAAAAAATAAGGAATGTCACAAAAACGACGAACTCCACGAAAAAAATGTATATAACATAAATTGTGTGTTTTAATGTGCTCTACATTTTTTGTATAGTAAGCTTTTGTCCATCTCTTACGGTTTAGCAGTTATTCAAAATTTAGTAAAATTCATCCAGAATAAACTACTCTTCAGAGGCTATTCCCAGAAAATTCAAGATATGCATTTTATTTGTCAGGTAAATATTTTTAATATACGAAATTTTAATCAAAATCGTTAGAGCCATTTTTGAGAAAATCAAAATTTTCGAAAAAATTTCCATGTAAAGGGTAGTTGGGGGTGGGGGGATTTTTCTCAAAATCTTCGTGTCGCATCCCTGGTAGATACTAAACTTAAATACCAAGTTTGGTATTTTACCGACTTTTCGTTTTTGAGTTATCGTGTTCACAGACACACGGACACACACACACACACACACACACACACACACACACACACACACACACACACACACACACACACACACACAGCCCTTTTGGTGAAAATGCTTTCTTTGGATATTGGGGACTCTAAAACATATATTTCCGGTAAAATCTCGGTATCGAATTTTTTGGTGGAGTGCAATACTTTCTCTATACACTATGTACATAGTGCGTATGGAGAAAGTAAAAATAGTGCGGGAAAGTATTTAAAATCTCATAAAACGAACAAAAACCGTGCCAAGCGAACGCATTTCGGTTAATAGCCACCAGATGGCAGTCGCTAATTTGTTGCTAAATGGTCGTAGTACTGCTATATTTTTCCCTCCCCATTCAATGTTAAGGTAACGCACCATTTTATCGACAATGACGCAACGCAGCAGTGAAATTCAAATGCATTTTCATATATTAACTGTCCTTTCCTTATCCTGTTGTTTAAAATAAAGCAGCAAAGAAACTTTCCTGGTGATTAACAGCTAGAGTAAGTACTTATTTATTTGCCAATAGATGGCCATAGTGGTATTTTCCCTCCCCATCCAATGTTAAGGTAACGAAACAGTTTAGCGAGATGAGACAACGCAGCAGTGAATTTCAAATTCATACATTTTTAAGTATTAACTGTCCTTTCCTGGCGACAAGCACGTTAAATGTGTACTTATTTGCCACCAGATGGCCGTATTACCTCCTGCTTTATTTTTCTTCTTCAGTGCTAAGGGAAAGCACCCGGTTATGGAGACAATTACGCAAGATAACTGTGAAAATCAAATATATTTCTTATGAATTAACTATCGTTCCCTTGGTCATATCGTATGAATAAAGAAATAAGTATATTCTTGATGTAATTCTTTAAAACGAACAAGTTATAAACAACGAACAGAACCATTAACCCTTCTTGGAATCTGAAAATGTCAGAGAAAAAAAGGGATCCGTTTTAGTTTTAACTTCCTATTGCAGATGTTGGTTATTTGACGTTATGTGGTACATGAGCTAGCTAAAGAACATGAAGATACCCGCGTCACCATCACATTACAATTGTGGTGCTCTTAATACATTTGATCAAGTAATATTTTGGTTGAATGGAGAAATTACACAAAGCTATCATCATATAAAAACGTATCAATTGCCCTACCAGATCTACTTGCTCTTTAGTTATGTCATTGTTAGCCTTAAAATGGATGCTTTGACATGGGAGAAAATAAAGAAAGAGGTGGAAAACATTAGGAGGAAAGAAAGAGATTCGGAAGAAGCATGAATGTTATTGTGACTGTCTCCTTAATGTAATTCATTACCTATGTCAGCGTTTACCCGCTACACTATGAAAGGGCTGCCATTACTGTTATGCCAATGATACCCTTGCTTACCCACGCTGTTAACTGCATGTCACCTTTCCATAATACCTTATGAGTGCGCTGAGGAAAAGTGTACATTACAAGGCATTACAAGTATTGTCTAATAATGTAATAGTAATTTTACTTCATTGCATGGTCGTACTGTAAACGGAAGATTTTGTTTTTCATTAGATACACCACCCGTGCGAAGCCAGCTAGGTTTTAAATAATTATTAAATATGCTAAAAATCTTAGAAAACTTAAGAAAACAAGAAAAGTAATATCGTTTGTTCTTTCTGCATATTAAACTTGCTGCTTAGAAATGTCTCAAAAGGAGAGGAATGCTTTCTGTGATTGCTAATAATATAAATAAAGCAAAACGTTTCGTCATGATCGTCATTTTCATTAACATTATTGTCAGAAATGTACACCAACATTTATATTCTGTAAATATTTTGACGAGTTTTCGTACTGAAGCTGGGAGTTTCAAATATATTTGAAAACTGGCAATTAAGCCATGTTTCAAGCACTGTATTCTAACTACCATTTCTGTCTGGCTCAAGGATTAGAGAGAGAGGGGGATATAATTCAATGCAGGCATTATCCTTTGTATAGAAGAGGTGTAATTATATGCTGTTCAATAGCACAGCAAAGAGAATTTGACGTTGGGGAGGTGGCAATCCATTTCCATCTATCCCTTTCAGCCAATAAATGTTGTAGAAGTGGTTTTCTCATAGTATTCCCATTGTTTATAACACACAACTTCCACGTTTTGGTCAAACGTATGTGGGGTTCGAGTCGGTTGTTAAAATGTGTTTAAGACAATTACTGGGACTTTGAGGGAAGCTTAAAAACTGTGATCAAAACATTTTTCAAAAGTTTTCCATTAATGTTATACCTATTTTAACTGGTCACAAGTAGAGTTCATAACTTCCGAAAGCCTAACAGGCTACCTTATAGCTTACTCGTTAAGGTGGTAGCAAACTAATGCATATTTTCACGCGCCACTGCAAGTATTGCCGCTCTCTAAGTCGCATTAACGCAACGTGTACTGCTTAATGTGAGACGATAAGGCAAAAATGGGGGGGATGAATAATTAACTTTAATTCCTTTCTTAACTTTTATATGTGTTATTTATTATATTATTCGAACTCTGGGTATCTTAAATGTTGTTTTAAAATATTACTGACAGCTATCATTTTACATTACTTTATCTCTTATATAATTGTCTGTATATCTGATTATATTTCAGCTTAGGATATTTTTATGTTTTGTAGCAGAATTTATGTTTCATGAATATGAAATATATTACAGATATAACTTTCATTTTTACTTTCTCTACACGTACTATGTACATAATGTACACAGGAAGAATTTGCATCCCACCCAAAAATTCGATACCGATATTTAATCGGAAATACATGTTTTGAGACCTCCTGAACGAAAAAAAAAATATAGAAACATGTCCGTGCGTGTGTGGATCTGTGGGCAGCATAGATCAAAAACAAAAATCCGTTAAATACCAAAATAATACATTACCTTCCAAGGACGCTATACGAAAACTTTCAAGAAAATCCCATCATTCCCAAGTACCCTTTATATGGCAAAAAAGTTCGAAAATGTTGATTTTCTTAAAAATGCCTTTAACGATTTTGATTAAAACACTGTATATTAAAGATATTTACTGACAAATAATATATATATATATATATATATATATATATCGCCCTCCATGGTGTAATTAATGGTTACCATACTAACTTCATATACCCAAGGTCGCGGGTTCAAACCCAGCGGAGGACGATGGATTTTTTCGGGTGTAAAAATCCTTAGCATGGCTTCCTTCGGAAGGGAAGTAAAACCGTTGGTCCCGTGTCGTAGATTTACGGCACATAAAAGAACCTCAAGCCTGATAGAGAGGCCTCTGAGCAAAATTAAGCGGTCTTTCACACCCAATTTAGATGGGACGCTGAGAACCACAGCAGTTAAAAAGCTCCATAAATAACACGTCATTTCCTATATATTTTAACTTTCTGGAAATAGCTGCTGAAGACATCTTAATTTTGGATGATTTTTGCATAACTGTAAACCGTAAGAGATAGACGAAAACTTTGTATATAAAAAACAAAAATGAAGATCTCGTTAAAACGCACAACTTATGTCATAAACGTTTTTTTTAATGGAGTTGACCATTTCCGAGTTATTCCCCGTTATTGGTTTCAGTTTTAAAATGCTTATACTTTTCTCATACGGGAAATTGTCAACTCCTGTCCACGCAAAGAAACGAATTTTAAACCCATAGCAACCAGCTTTAACAATATTTGGCCATCGCTTAGCTTATTCCCTTATGCTTTACAAGGAAGCAAGTAATAAAATCATTCCTGCTAATGCTTAGCTCGATCGGCATGAAATGGATAGAAGAACAAGCCTTTTAAGAATAATTTGATACAGAGATGTAGAGAAAGTCTTGTAAATGGAACACACCAGATTTTTAATTCTGTGACATAATTATGCTAATTATTTAATTTATTATTACTTTTTATAATTACCAATATTTAATTGTAACAATGAATTATAACTTTAATGTAAATTTCAAAACATTTCACTTTTAACTATTTGTGTATTCTAAACTTGACAGTAATTTTAAAATTCCTTATAATGCCATAATTTGTCAAAAAGTATTAATTATACTGGAATAAATAATAATATAGGAGATTAAACGCTTATATAAACAAAAACACAGCTGGTAACTATTAACTACTGCTAGTGCAAGTAAGTCTTTTTTACTTTCTCTATACGTACTATGTACATAGTGTATAGAGAGGGTATTGCACTCCACCAAAAAATTTGATACCGAGATTTCACCGGAAATATATGTTTTAGGGTCCCTTGTATCAAAAAAAAAGTGTCCAGAAAAAGGTCCGTGTGTATCAGTGTGTCCGTGTGTCTGTGAACACGATAACTCAAAAACGAAAAGTCGGTAAAATACCAAACTTGGTATTTAAAATTAGTATCCTCCAGGGATGTGACACGAAGATTTTGAGAAAAATCCCCCCACTCCAAACTACCTACCCTTTACCTGGAACTTTTTTCGAAAATTTTGATTTTCTAAAAAATGGCTCTAACGATTTTGATTAAAATATCGTATATTAAAGATATTTAGCTGACAAATAAAATGCATATTTTGAATTTTCTGGGAATAGCCTCTGAAGACTACTTTATTCTGGGCCAATTTTACGGAATTTTCCATAACTGCTAAACCGTAAGAGATGGACAAAAAAATTACCACACGAAAATATAGAGCACATTAAAACACACAATTTATGTTATATACAGTTTTTTCGTGGAGTTGATTGTTTTTTTAGATATTCCTTGTTTTTAGTATCAGCTATAAAAAAACATACTTTTCTCATACAGGACTTGGTGAACTCGTGTCCATACAAAGGAACTTCAGTCACATAGCAACCAGCTTTTAACTATCGCTTCTACTTACAAGGAAGCAAGTAGTAAGACTATTTCTGCTAATTGTTTCTCGATTAGCATTAAGTAAATAGAAGCATAAGCTTTTTAAAAATAATTTATTGCAGAGATGTAGAGAAAGCCATGTGAATGGAAGACTTCAGATTTTTAAATAATCAGAGTATCCCATTTGTTTTCTGCGCCCATAATTTTTTCTTTCTCTAGCACTTGTGTACAACGTATGTACGTAGGAGATAGAAAAAATAGTGAACTCCCCCCAAAATTCACTCGAGATATTACCGGAAACACAGGTTTTTAGACCCTTGAATAAAAAATAAAGAAATTTTAGAAAAATGCCCCTATGTGTGTGTCTGTGGGCAACATAGCTCAAAAACTAAAACTGCATTATTTTCCCAACTTGGTATTTAAGTTCAATATGTTCCAAGGATGAGACATGAAGATTTTCACGAAAATCTCTCCACCCTCCAACGATTTTGCTGAAGACATTTTCATGAGAAACGAAAGGTATATCTCTCAAGAAGTCTTCGTTCTGGATGATTTTTGTTTAACTGGTAAACCGTAAGAGATAGATTAAAATATTTATTTATATGTAAAAGGAATATCTCAAAAAGGTTTACACTACAACAAATGTATATGGCATTGTGTGTTTTAATGATATGTATAACACACAACTGGTCATATACATTTGTTGTAGTGTAAACCTTTCTAAGATATTCCTGGTTATTTGTTTCAATTTTGAGCTACTTAAACTTTTCTCATAAGAGAAGTCATCTTTCGTTTCATACTCTTTGTTTTACTCCTAGCCATGGAAAGAGGATAGAATTTCACAATTTCAGAATTGTTTCACATGGCGTTAGTTTTTTTAAAAGATTTGTATCGCGTTAGCTTAATGTATTCTCTTATTGACCTTCTGCTTACAAGGAAACATGTAACAAGAAACTTTCTGCTAAGGGTTATCTCGATTAGTATGATGTATATAAATAGATAATTTGTTGTAAGAATATGCAGTTTTTTTGTGGAACAGCTAGAGAAGTCATGTGAATGGAACATATAAGATTTTTCTAATTAGTCTAGTATTAAACATGTTTAAAGTAAATTTAAACCAGGGGCTAACGTAAGCATGGACATTTTATTTATATTGTTCCATTCTTGCTCAAGCTAAAATTACGTAATCACTTTTTCATTTGCCATTACATCACGTACTCAATAATTTAAGCCTGATATGTATTAATAACTGAAGTTGGTAGTGTTATTCAAAATAATAACGCAACAGAAAGTGAATCGCATGCTTTCCCTTTCAGCAACGTTTTGCCAGTTTAAAAAAAAGTCGCTAGGTGGCAGCACAAACCAAAATGGAAATGGACGCGATGTGACTACTGCGTTCTCCTAGTCCCATTCTATAATGTGCGTGAAAGACCGTTTAATTTTGCCTCAGAGACCAATTTATCAGGCTTGAGACTCTTTTACGTGCCGTAAATCTACAACACAGGCCCAACGGATTTACTTCCCTTATGAAGGAAGCCATGCTAAGGATTTTTTATGCCCGATAAAATCCGTCGTCCTCCGCTGTGTTTGAACCCGTGACCTTGGGCATATGAGGCTAGCATCATAACCATTACACAACGAGAGCGAGCACAAACCATATACTACAAATGTCGACTGATGGAAATTAAGTGACGTCATAGATTAATAATAATAATAATAATAATAACATCAACAACAAAGTTATCAGCGTTCTTAACTTCTCAACCCAGAGAGAGGACGGCTAATCTTTCTTTAACAAAAAGTATTCTCTATCTCCCACAGAGTCTGGAAGTATGAAAATGGGAATGAATGATTGTTTGCGTTTTTAATAGTTTAAAACTGGGGGGGGGGGGGAAAGTTGAGAAAACCGTTCAGCGAACAAACCACCACCAGTTGTTTTTAAGTCAAAAGTCTCCAAATATGACTGTAAAAGTTAAAAAACATCAAGAGCAGATCTCTAGTAAAAGTTGCTAAATATTTTAGAGAGTATTAATTGCTGACTATACAGAGGCATATGATAGAGCAATTTCTGTATTTATATAGTCACTTGTTAATATATCCAAATTATATAAATTATATTGAACCGTTTTTGCTTAAGTCAGAGCCACGGAGCTATAAAAACAGACGTCATAGCGGAAACAACGCAATAATACGGTTGAATCTGCTATTTATATCTTAAAGCACAAAATAATAAATAGAAGTAGAGCATTCGATTTCAATCAACTTCTCCACTACCTTAGGTTACACTGACAAAATTCTATAACTGGAAAATACTCTATATCCCAAATCAAAGCTTAAAGCTCCTCATTCAGCATGTGAATGCATTTTAATAGATAAATATGCTATTTTCTAAAATGTATTTTTGGAGTTTTCTTTTCTCCGTTTCGTTTCGTTTCGTTATCCATAAAAAAAAAAAAAGAAAGAAAGGGAGGGAGGAACTAGATATTTTGGAATGGTGTAGTGGTAGAAAACAGGGTTATCACTATGAATGGCATGGGATTGAATCTAGATTAGCTTCAAGTCATATGTTGTAAAAACGCTTAGTACATGAACATATGTTATAATCGGGTGGTACTAGGAATTAGGTTTTGACTGCTAAAGAGAGGTGGGATGAAGAAGAAAACATTTCTGAATTAACAATGTATTAACTTAATCTCATTAGATTTCTATTTTTCAAGAAGTGCCTTATTTAACCCTGCTCTTATTAAGTATATTTTAAAACTGGCACTGAAGTTTGATTAGTTACAATGCAAATATTTCTAATCTAGACACAATGGTATTTATGTATATTTACATAATTTTGGTAGCCTATTTCTGTTAAATCATATTAAAAACATAAGAGCTTTTTTTCCTTATTTGATATTTCATAACTTTAGCAATATTACCCTTGCGTTTTCTCTCCGTTCCCTTTCTTTCTGCTACTCGACACACACAGCAAAAAACTGCGTTGTTCACTTCGTTTGTGAGCACATCGGCCGAGGACCATACAATCAATATAGTCAGCTGTTTAGCAATCTCAACTGTCATCTATTGGCATTTTATCAAATACGGCAGAACCTTGCTGAATCAGAAAAACTGCAGATGAATCGCGTTACCATTTTTTGTTTCTGATTTTACCCGCAGTCAACTAATCCACCTTGCTCTGTGTGACTACCACTGTGCGTCAGAACATGTAAACTAAAATAGCGGATGCAGCCACGATTATTTCAATTATTAAATGAAATTTTATCTAATCTGAACATGAAAAGAAGGGCAAGAGGAATGTGCTGCTGAATGTGCTTTCAGCCAGCGACTAAGCACCTAGAAATGAGTATTATACCTACCCCAGCAGTTAAATGTGGCGGCATGGGACACGCACGTCACACACACACATTACATACATAATACATACACTCATATATTTCGAAGTAAACAAATCAATTACGGGAGCAGTGACACCCCTCACACCTCGGTCCCTGGTGGTCTTCTTTTCGTGGTCCAACAGCGTTGTGGCCTGCCCCGGCAGTCGTGGTCGTTGGCGCGTTTGGCGTTAACGTTCTGCCACCAAAGGATCGTGGGTTCGAATCCCACTATAGGCAGGTGTTTGATGTGTGTTTCTGTGTTTGAGTTCTATCTGAGTCATTCTATCTTCCTGATGGCCAAGTTGGTTACGCCTGAAGACCAATATATATTTTAAAAACAATATTGTATCACCTGTATCACCGATATTTCATATACTGATCATTCATATCAACAATTGAAGGCGATTCGTCAAAGACAGTATTACTGTCTGTGGATTGGTCACACATGCCTGTATTATGGGCTGCTGGATGTCTTCCGCTGTAGCAGGAGTGTTCTGGGCCACGTTCCTTTAGAGTTCTGCAAGCAAAAAGTCTAGCGGCGAGTGTTTCGGAGAACGTGCAGGCCTCTGTTGATTCAAAACGCCCAATCCACCGGTGAAATGTTCTGTGGAGAATTCGACGCACTCTGAAGACACTCTGTTGCACAGCCATCATGCTGATACTCTCAAGAGTGTATTTTCAAAAAACTAGGCGGAGTTCGTAGTAGAAATCGACATTTTTCAGTACCATTTACATTATCATGAAGAAAATAAGACCCAAAAATGGTCCGGCAGCAATTCTGAATTTCAGGGAACGCATTCGGCTGTATGTTGATAATGAATGGTCACCACTTGGAACATCTGCGATTTGCAAAACATATATTGTGTTGCAAATGGTATTTCGTGTGCCGAATCGCTGAAACTGTTACAGAGGATTACGGTGAATTGACTTTATCCAAAACACGTGCATATGAGTGGTACAGTACATTCAAAAGTGGACGAGATGTGGTGGAAGATTTGCCTCGCTCTGGTCGGCCATCAACGGTTTCAACTGAACTGAAAATCGTCATTTAGGTCTGAGAGAGATTGCCGTTGAACTTTCTGTGTGTCACGAATCGATTCGTACCATTTTAAATGATTGTTTGGGCATGACACGCGTTGCAGCTCGGTTAGTTCCGAAAGACTTGAATTTTCTACAAAAACTCAATCGCGTAAGGATTGCTGAAGACATGCTAGAACGAGCCAGTTCCGACCCCACATTCATGAAACGCATTGTAACTGGTGATGAGACGTGGGTTTACGAGTTTGACACTCAAGCCAGTCAACAAGCTTCCGAACGGCACCTTCCAACTGAACCGAAACCTAAAAGGGCACGTCAAACTCGATCAAAACTGGTCATGTTGACAGTTTTTTTCGATTATCGCGGGTCCTGCACTCAAGAGTTCTTGCCAGAAGGTCAGATGGTAAATGAAGACTATTATCTGAGCGTTATGCGACGTTTGAGAGAACAAATACGGCGAAAAAGGCCACATTTGTGGAACAGCAACTCATGGATTCTGCACCGCGATAACGCACCAGCTCACAAGGTTATTATTCTGAACAGATTTCTGGCCAAAAACTCAAGAAATTTCATCGAACAACCACCGTATTCACGTGATCTGGCTCCTGCTGATTTCTTTCTCTTTCCAAAACTCAAGTTACCTCTTCGAGGCACCCGTTTTCAGTCGATAGAAGACATAAAGGAATATTCGCGGCGGCAATTGACATCGATTCCTAAAAGTGCCTACAAAAAATGTTTTGATGATTGGATTATTCGTTGGCATAAATGTATACTTTTAGAAGGGGCCTACTTTGAAGCTGATAAAATAAAATTGGATAATTCATTTTTTGTGTTTTATTGGCAAATTCCCAGAACTTTCTTGACACAGTAGTGTATACATTTTTTTTTCGTGGAGTTGATCGTTTTTTAGATATTCCATATTTTTTGGTTTAGCTTTAAAAAACTTATACTTTTCTCATACAGGAATTTGTCAACTCTGGTCCGTAAAAACAAAAGAACTTCAGTCACACAGCAACCAGCTTTTGATATCACTTTAACCTATGGTACTTTCTTATTTCTCTTCTACTTACAAGAAAGCAAGTAATAAAATTCTTTCTGCTTGTTTTTTTTTTTTTTTTTCGATTGGCATTAAGAAATAGAAGCATCAGCTCTTTAACAATAATTTGTTGCAGAGATATAGAAAAAGTCATGTGAATGGAACACATGAGATTTTTTTTTCTTTCTTTCCTTTATTTCTGAGTCTCAATCTTTATCCTTTTCCGACATCACCTTTCCCATAACGGTTGTGAAGTCAACTGTATTGAGTTCGTTCCTTCGACGTTTAATTTTGACGGAGGCAACTTTGTATGGGCAACAAGAGAAGCAATGCCCGAAAAGGTCATATTAATAATTCAAGAAAGAGCTAATTCTGTGTATGTGTGCGTGAGAAGGAAAGAGAGCAAAATATCGATATTTTACAACAGTTGTGGTGACCCTTCAACAAATCTTGACAGGAAAGATCCAGACATGAGAAAATAGTATACGCATAGAGCTCCAGAAAATCAAATGTCCAATGTTAAAGAAGCTTCTGATAAACACATATTTAAGAATTTTTAATTTATTTGTCAAAATAATAGACTCGCATGCCTTAAAGTGAACTCTCGTTGTAAAAATGTAAATAGAAGTATTGCATGTACGGATATACTAGTTGATATGGAAAATTGCACTTTTAACATTTAAGTGCTATAATATAAAAAATAATTCTGCTGTGTTCAATTTAACTTTCTTCTCCTATTTTGCAACAAACTATTTTTATAAAAGATTATTCTTCTACCTATTTCACGATAATCGAGATAAACATTAGCAGAAATGATCTTATTACTTAATTCTTTGTAATTAGAAAGGAAATAATGGATTACACACGCTAAAGATCAGAAGCCGGTCGTTATGTTAAGACATCGAAATTCGGTTAACTTGCAAGGCGAGAAGTAAAACAAAAGAAAACCGAACGACGACTTCCCGTTTTAGTATTGGAAAAATTTACCAATAGCAGGAATATCTCGAAAAAATTTAAGCCAACATGAATTGCATGCTTTAACGAAACTATATTTTTGTGTAATAAGATTTTTATCTATCTCTTTCGCTTACCAATATGCAGAATTCATCCAGAATGAACAGAACTTCGATGGCTATTCCCAGAAAAGTATACATCTAGGTATACATTTCATTTGTCATTAAAATTTCTTTAACATATGGTATTTTAATTTAAATTGTTAAGAGTCAATTTTAGGAAAATAAAAAAATTTCGAAAAATGTTTTATATAAAGGATAGTTTGGGGTGGAAGATTTTGTGAGCAATAATGCATATAAAATTCCTGTTCTCTGCATACTTCACTTACGCAGAAACGATTGCAGCTTAAGCACTGCCAAGAAAACACACATTTTTACTTCCTCTATCATGTACATACATAGTAGGTAGAGAAGGTACCTATTGCATTCCAACCAAAAATTCGATACCGAGATTTCACCGAAAATTCATACCTTACTCCCCTGAACCCCACTCCCCCCAATTAGAAAAAGGCCAACGCGCGTGTGTATATGTTTGGGTGGATAGCATAACTAAAAACGAAATGTCGGTTAAATAAAAAAAAACTTGATATGTAAGTTCAGAATCTTCCAAGGATGTGACACGAAAATTTCCTGAAAAATCCCCCAAGTACCCTTCACATGGAAAATTTTTCGAAACGATTTGACTTTCACAAAAATGGCTCTAATGATTTTTATTAAAATACCACATTTTTAAGATATTTTTATGGAAACAAAATGTATATTTTGACTTTTTATGAGAATCGCCTCTTAAGACCTCTACATTCTGGATGACTTTTGTGTGACTAGTAAACCGTAAGAGAAAGACAAAAACTTACTTCATAAAACATGTAGATCTCGTTAAAACACACAGTTTGTGACACTTTTTTTAGTTAAATGTTTCCGATATATTCTTTGCTATTGGTTTCAATTTTAAACTACTTAAACGTTTCTCAAACTGAAGTTATGTTTCGTTTCATCTCTCTCTTTTTTTTTTTTTTTTTGCTACTGGGAAGCAAGGAGAATCGAATTTAAATTGTGTCACATAGCGACCAGTTTTTAAAAGATCTCGCTATAGCTTTAGGCTTGTGTATTTAATTATTTCCCTTCTATGTGTTTACAAGAGGGTAAATAATAACACCAATTCTCCTAATGTTTATCTTGATTAGCATGGTGAGGATAAAAGAATAATTTATAAGAATAGTTTGTGGAACAACTGGAGAAACATGTGTTTTTTTTATATATAGGGGGAGGGGAAAACAAAGGAACCCTCGAAACATTAAAATATTTATGTAATACGCTGAATCAAGCAGGGGTGAAATAAAATGCACATCACTAAATTCACATTGTGCTTTTATGTATACAAAGTGTTACGATAAAGAAATGTATTCTACTATACGAAATAAATTGCAAATATGCAGGTTGCATAAAATAATAATTGCATTAATTATTTTGAGATGCTCTCCAGCTTTTTAGCTGCTGCATTTATTAAACTCCATCTGATTCTAGCATTAGCAGATTAAACAGAGGGGTATAAAATGTATACATACAATTTGTTCACGAATAAATGCAATAAACTGAAATATAAGACTTAAATGTGGGGAAGATGTAATTTCATATTCAAGTTATTAAAAATCATTAGGTGAGCTTGCAGTGACTATTATTAATCGTAAAAATCTTTAGCATGACTTCTTTCCGGAGTACCATAAGTCCTGTGGTGCAGTGTCGTAGATTTACGGCACGTAAAGGAACCCCAAGCCGGATAAAGAAACCTTGAACAAAACTAAGCGGTCTTTCATGCCAATATAGAATGGAACACTCAGAACCATAGCAGTTAAATAAAACTCAATTTATCGTAAGCAGTCAGACACAGTTGATACCGCCGTTCACTGCCATGGACATCCTGCTCTAACGTGTGCAGTGGAATATGTGCACACAATAAATAATAATAATAATAATTATAATAATAATAACAACAATAAGAACAACAACATGCCTGTAATATAATTAAGTAGTTATAATATTATTAGTTATTTTGTCATAGTGGCATAGATACTGCTATGCGTCATTTGAACGACCAACCTGAATTTTGAAAATTTTGTAGTTAAGAGTTCTAGCAGTTAGAATATTTTACTAGAAAATTGAGATACATTCTTAACCAATTTCCCATGTTTTTGAGAAAACACTCCTTTTTTCTTTCTTTTTAATTGCCTACGAGAAAATGACCTACAAATGCGGTGTAGTTTTAAAATTTTTCAATATTTTAAATAAGAGTATATCTTTTCATACGGTTTGCAAATGAAACACGAATTAAAGGTGTATTTCTGGTTTTTATAACCTTTCATTATTAAAAAAAAATTATAAAGGCACGCAGTTCAACAGGTTACTTCCCTGAAAATTTACTCCATATATTTATTTGTCATCTTATAATTCCTTGATGAAATATTCGAAGTAAATGGGAAAAAATGTCACCTAAAGGAGCAATTTTAGTGACGAGCAATGAAAAACAAAATGAAGAAAATTAATTACTTTTAGCAAGTAGTGAGTTTTAAATTTCTGCACCATTATACAGCCCCCCCTCCCCATTTATATATCACCGTTAACATCTAAGGCTATAACGACGGTTTTCCCTTTGGAACAAATGTTAATCGGCAGTGATATTCTTCGTTTACGTATATCATCGGCCTTATTGGGTTTCTTTATAAAGAAAACATTTTCACGCACGCACGCATACACACACACACACACACACACACACACACACACACACACATATATATGCGAATAATCCTGGCTAAAGAAAAACTCCTATCCTATAACTGGTAATCGAACCCCGGGCCTGTAGATTTTGAAGTTAGCAACTAACTAGCAAACGACAGAGGCAGTCCATAACATTTATTACTCACAAATTCGGCATTTAACACAATTTCGAAAATTTTCACAGAAAGATCGCTTTAAATAAGTGTGGAATATTATTTCTTAAGAAGAACTACAGACGATTTAGTTTGTGCTGTGACACATGCTGAGATCGCTTGAGGGCCGGACAATGTCCTACATCTGGTTTCCGCAACCGTACAAAGTCCGTCACAAGGAACCGTCCGATTAAGCAAACGAGATTAAACTACGCAAGCTGCCCATTGCAGTAACAAAGCTAATTTAGCTAGCCACGCTTGGCAATATAGCGCATACAATGCTCCGCATACGCAAACCCATTTTTAACTCCTCGGAACATTCTGTAACGGTATGCAGAAAGGAATCCGCCCTTCAAAATATGCTGCAAGCGCGAGGAATGCTGTATTAGGGAATGGAGAACCTAGATAATTTTCTGCAATTATTAGCTATATAATATCAAAATTATGCTTCAACTCTCCAAAAAATTACTTTTCTTTAGGACAATTACTCATAAAACAGGCATTACAGAGAACATACGTGCAATTTCTAAAACCAGTCGGAGTCGAAGTTCTCAAGCACACGAGGTTCAAAAATTAACTTAAAGGGGAGGGGGGAAGTCATAGATGTCTACGACACTGTTAATTGCCAGAATCATATCAGCGCTGTTGCTGTGACGTAATTTTAAGCCCACTTAAAAATACCGGTCTGGGCCAGGTTTGAACTAGCGAGTTTGGGATCAGAAGGCTAGCGCCTAACCTACTGAGCCACCCAGACCGTCTACTTAAGGAAACCATATGCATCATACACAAATGCAGTACACGAAAGCAGAATCAACAAAGAAGAAAAAAAATCACAAAAATATTCTTAAATAATATATTATTGCATGATAACATGACCGAGATTGAAATAGTACATTATAACAGAGGGAGACGGAAGATGGCTCGCGTAATTTGAGAGGCTCGCATTCTCTGACCATTGGCTTTTGATTGGTTTCCTCGGGTCGGTAGGCCTATGCTAGGGTGTTACCCCTTCTGCCAAGAATTTTCTGTCCCCATAATTTCCTTTCATCTATTTCATATGTGAATTTAAGGGTTGTAGGACCATGCGACAGCGGTTTGTGTGTGGCGGCAGGCCGATGCAAGATGCGTTATAGTCCCTGGTGTTTGGCGGGACTGCTGGGACCCTCTTCGTTCTTGGAATTATCTTGTCTATTACCCGGAATTCAAGGTTGTCGGTAGCTAAGGCAGGACTAATTGGCATCGAAATTGGTCCTATGTTGGAAACTTTTGGGACTACATCCTTGTCAGCGCACACCGCCATCCAGATTTGATCACCTTTGGGTTTCCCCTTCATGACGGGTCACGTTGAAAACAAAAGAACCACTATGCCTACGTGCTGCGCTTTGCTCAAGCTACTATTATTATTATTATTATTATTATTATTATTGTATTGACGTTAATAATACATTAAAGGTCCACCTTTTAACTACAAGAAATATCAGCGGTCTTTTGCTTCTGTAACACATTGCCTATCATCAATGGCGTTAAGTATTTTACTGGTTATAATTGGATTTTATTTCCTTGGCTTTTATACACCCAATCACAAACACATTCACATTCTTATTCGTACTTTCAGTCCATGGAAGGATTGAAACAGTCTTGTCTAGATTCTCATCCAACAAAAACAGCCCGGAATCCCTCGAACATCACGCAGATACTCTACCATTGAGCTACCGTGTCAGCACTGATATACTTTTCCGACTGTTAATGTATTGTGTGCTGACGTATGGGATACCATAGATAAATGTACATAAAGCGGCTCGTAAATGTAGAGATCCAACCGCTTTTGCATGGAGTGTCGATCCAATGTCTATCTGTTTATGTAACTGAGCTTTAGCAAACGACGAAGTTGAATTGATACACATCTGCGGCTTAAATAGCTGCCTTATAAAAACGGGAATGAATGAGCCTGAATATTGTCATCACATGCCATTTATTACTTTCTCTACACGTACTATGTACATCAAGTATAGAGAAGGTATTGCATTCCACCAAAAAAATTCGACACCAAGATTTCACCAGAAATACATATTTTGGGTCCCCCAGAATAAAAAAAAAAGAAAAAAGATCCATGCTGTGTGTGTGTGGACAGCATAGCTCAAAAACGTAAAGAGCGTTAAATACCAAACTTGGTAATTAAGTTTGGTATCTTCCAAGGATGCGACACGAAGATTTTCAACATCCCCCACCCCCAACTACCCTTTACAAGGAAAAAAATTCGAAAACTTTGATTTTCTCAAAAATGGCTCTAACGATTTTAATTAAAATCTCTTATATTTAAGATATTTGCATGCCAAATAAAATGTATATCTTGAATTTTCTGGAAATAGCCTCTGAAGACATGTTTATTCTGGGTGAATTTTGCGAAATGTTGTATAACTGGTAAACCGTAAGAGGTAGACAAAAATTACTACACAAAAAATGTGTAATAAACGATAAAACACACAATTTAGTCAAACGCATTTTTTTTTTTTTTTTTTTTTTTTTTTTGTGGAGTTGGCGTTTTAGAGATATTCCTTGTTATTGATTTCAGCTTTAAAATGCTTAAACGTTTCTCATACGGAAACTTGTCGACTACTGGTCATACAAAGAAATGGATTTCAACCCCATAGCAACCACATTTTAAAGCATTTGTTTGTCGGTTTAGTTTAGTGTATTCTCTTATTTCCCTTCTACTTATAAAGGAACTAAGTAATAAAACCGTTTCTGCTAAATGAAATAGCTATAAGAATAAGCTTGTGAACAATAATTTGTTACAGAGATGTAGAGAAAGGCATGTGAATGTAGCACATCATAGTTTCTTTTTTTTTTGTATTTAGGTTTATCGTATTTTATGATTTACGATGCCAAAAATATGATCTTGTAACTAAACAGAGCTTGTTCGATGAATACGAATGACATTCTGTTTCACGGTGTATAAAACCCAATTTCAACGAAATTCTGAGGTACTTGTACGTTGACATTCAAGCTGTAGATGATAAATGCTATGTTTATTTCTGAAATAGTCCAGATTTCCTCTAGCAAAGGGTTGTTTGTGATGAGAGTCTCTTTCTCTTGTTATTCTAGCGGTAAACTGAGCTACCAAAGTCGTTTTCGTAATGGAAAGCTATGTGCTCCACATGTTTATAGATTAATTTTGCATGCAAAGCATGGTATCTGTCAAGCCGTATTTGCTCAGGTTTTACTCTGCCCAAGTAGACTGCTCGCTTGTACATACGGGTGCAAATTGTCTGCCGCCAGACACGGGTACTTACTGTAGTGCGTATTTGCTTTTCTTTCAAATGGAGGACAAGCGTTCTATTCCTAGTAGAAGGATTTTTCCCCTTGTTTCTTCACAAGGTTTTCTCACTCTGCAAAGCTTAAGTCACCGAGATTTAATTCACCACCTCTAAAATCTTATAAAATGATATATTAGTTTTTTGTGTTGTCTTATAAATTGAAAAAAAAAAATGTTTTCTTAACCACATTGTCAATTACCAAACTCATATCACCGCAGCCGTTGTGCCGGAATTTCATCCCGCAGGAGTTCCTTTACATGGCAGTAAATCTATTTTTTAGGCACATACCGCTCAAGGCCGGGCTTCTAATCTAGGGATTAGTAGCCCGGCGCCTAACTGAGTCAACCAGCTCGACTTGTACATTGAGAGTTACTCTTTAATTTCAAACATAGTTTATTATTATGGACACAATAGCTTATATTTTATCCTACGTATGTTTAATAATGATACTGTCATTTTATAAGTGAATCCTCAACACCACAGAAAAAAAAAATGTGTGTTTCATTCACATGACTTTCTCTAGCTGTTCCACATACAAACTAATCTTACAAAAGACTATTCTTTTATATCATTCATCATGACAATCGAGATGCACATTAGCAGAATTGTCTATTAATTGCTTCCTTGTAAATAGAAGGGAAGTAAGGGAAACACTAAGTTAAACAGAGTCAAATCTTTTAAAACTGGTCGCAGTGAAGTAATTGAAATTCGGTTCGCTTTGCATGGCCAGCAATAAAACAAGAGATATGAAACGAAAGGCAACTTCCCGTTTGAGAAAACTTACGTAGTTTTACATTTTTTTGTGCGGTACGTTCTTGTCTATTTCTTACGGTTTACCAGTTATGCAAAATTCATCCAGAATAAAGATCTTCAGAGCCTATTCCCAGAAAATTCAGAATATACATTTTATCTATGATGTAAATATTGTTTAACGTACGGTGCGTTAATCAAAGTCATTAGAGCCATTTTTAAGAAAAACGAACTTTTCCATGGAAAGTATAGTCAGTGAGGGGGCATTTTCTTGAAAATCTTCGTGTCGCATCCTTGGAAGACACCAAACATGATTACCAAGTTTGTTACTTAATAATATTTTAGTTTTTGAGCTATGCTGTCCACATAAAAATCACACACGTACACACACTCGTGTCTTTTCCTAAAAATACTTTTTTTTTTAAATCAAGGAACGATAAAACATATTTTCGGTGAAATTCGACACCAAATTTTTGGGTAGAAACTCAAGCTACTATGTATATTATATGTACACATTCTACGGTGTGCAATATTTATTAATTTTTTTTTTTTTTTTTTTGAGAAGGGATAGCGTTTTTTTTTACTTTATTAGGACGGAAAGTATTAGAATATATTCATCTTCATAAAAGTCCTATATATTGTATGTACATACGTGCTAGAGAAAGTAAAAAAGAATAACTTCTATACACTTAAGCGATAAATCTTAGCCATCTTTTATAGCAAGTTTTGCTCTACAAAGTGGTAGGTACTACTGTTAGTATACGAGCTTCTTTTTCTCAGAAACGTGTTGAAGATAGATAAATCACATTTTAGAATAATAAAAACAACATAAGTGTTATTGTGGATCAACGGCTGGTTATTTAAAATAATTCCCATAATTTTGTCAAAATGTGGTATAATAATAAAATAATCCAATTATTGGATAAAAGTGTATCAATGATTTTAGAAGGCTTCCTGTAAAATTTTCAGTCTCATATCTTAAAAGTTTGAGATAATGGGCAATGAATTTAGGAAATTTGACATTGACGGGATAGAACTTTTAATCTCACCCTAATAATCGAATACGATAGACAGAAAGGAAAGTGAAGCAATTTTGGAATTTCAGGCTTTGGGTATAATTATATACTGGTTGAGCCACGGAATCTGACGACATTCAGAACTAAAATATCAATAGGAAATAGCAAATTGCAACTACATCTTATGACTTATCTATTCAAAATAGCATTCCATTTAGCATAGAACTTCGTCTAAATCGTTTTAAACAATAACTTTTGTCAACTTTCTTTGTTTATCACACACTGTACCAGCGGAACCCTAATATGGCTAATGAGCGCTGAGTAGGCACTCTCTTTCACGGTACATCCCCCCCCCCCTCATCTCTCGATGCTTTTAGGTGTCCTGACTGAATAAAGGATCCAGTGGTTTCGGAAATTTGTAAAGGTGCTAGTAAGTGCATCATGGAGTGAAATGACGAAGCGATGATGGCAAAGTCACTATGTCTATGCACGGTCAAACGCGCCTAAACGGTCACCTCAATAGTCATTTTTCTATGGAACCGACTCATTTCCTCATAAAGCCTGTTTTAAAATTCTCTGCTTTAAGCGACACAGGAAGTGAATATTTGACCAGAATCGGCCAAAAATTGGAAAATCGTTTTTGTATTAGGTAAATGTTGTTGGAACCTTTGGGTAACCATAGACAGTGAACGTTTACAGGCGTGGGGGGGGGGGGGCGTTTCAAGATCTAAAGCCATTTAAAAATAATACAATACATCTACTTCCTAGTATTATATTTTATAAAAGCCGCGTTTTTCTTTCTTAGAACTACATGTTTATACTTTCGAATGTTCCACGTGCCTTAGTTTTTGTTTATATTTCATTAAAAATGTCTCAAAAAGGATAGAAGAATTATACCTGTAACATTATGTTGGACACTATAAAGGCTAATATGAACAGTAATTTAATTTTTTTGGTTTTCTCGAAAATACGGCTAATTTTAATGATATAATGACGAATTTACGTTCATTTTCACAATTTGTTCATATATTTATTTAAAATAAATGTTTATACAATTTTTATTTATGGTTCAATGCAACCAATTTTGTCAATTTATAGGACGTGTTGGTCATTTTGATTTTGCGACATATTTACAAAATAAACTTTATGAAATAATTTAGTTTCCAAAGTGTTTAGCCAATTTTAAAGAGATTTGGTGTAGATATTAACAAAACAGCAATGCAATACAGCAACATTCTCAGAAAAGTCCACAAAATTCACTCCCAGCATTCCTTAAACGGCCACCCCTCACCGCAGTGGCCCCGCAAATTTCAGAACTGAACTAAACGGTTAGTCTTAACACTAATAATAATTTTAACAGTCTGCTAACCTGCAAGAGGATGACAACGAAGGTTGTTGAAACGCGCGTCCAGGGTACTCCATCTACACAATGACCAACTGAAGCACGTGTTGGAAATAGATGTCTAGATTTTAACAAAACACTAATAATAATGTTTATTCTAAGACCGTCACATAGGCTTGTTGATTTGCGCTTGTGGCTTCACAGCACAGAACCGCCTGTCTTTTGTCCTTTTAATCCACGAGAGGTTGATATGTAATTGTCACTTCTATAAAATTAGGATTGCTATTGGTTTTCAAAGGCAATTGGTTTTCTGGGGATCAGAATGATTTATTACAATCATTACTTGTGGATGGGGTGCTTTTCCTTTCCGAAAACTGCGTTCGTGTTTATTAAGTCAGTTTCGTATTCAGCTCATGAATGATTAAGGGAGATCAAAATTTGTGATAAGTTTTAACTTAAATTTTAACGCAATTGGTTCTTGAAAGCGAGAAAGAAATTTTTGCAAGAACATTTTTAAATGCAGGTGAATAACATTCTAAAAAACAGAGAAGGCAGTTTAAAAGAATGGGAAGAAAAACAAAATGGAATGAAAGGCAAAAGGAGTCGAGTTACTTTTAATATACTGTAGGTCGCGCTGTTTCTAATCATGTGATGAGCCAGAAAGGCGTTTTAAAAGAATGGGAAGAAAACAAACGAAATGGGATGAAAGGGAAAGGGCAGTCGAGTTACTTTTAATATAATATAGGTTCCAGTGTATCTAATCAGCTGTGATGAGCCAGAATCTCTTTTCCGATTTCATAACCTCAATTTAGCGGTCACCGGAACTAACGACCATTTTTTCGGAAGAATGACTGCTGACCGCCTTAGCAGGTTTCACTGTAGTTATTTTTACTTTTCCTACTACTATACTAAATAGAGAAAGTATTGCATTCCGTGGAAAATTTTCACCGGAGATTCCCTGAAATAAAAAAACATTTTCAGAAACACTTTGTGCGTGTGTGCGTGCGCGCTCTTTTTTATTTTCTCAAAACTGTTTTGATTAAAACATCATGTGTTTAAGCTACTTTAATGAAAATAGAATATATATCTTAAATTTTCTGGGTACAGTCTTTAAGTCCTCTTTATTCCGAACCGTTTTATATAATCGTTTAATCTGATGACAATGTCTTACTGCACAAAAAATGTAGTTCGCGTGAAACACACAATTTATGACAAACGTTTTGAGAATTTTCGAGATATTCTTTGTTATTGGTTATCGTTATTCTTTTCCCCCATTTCTTTTTCGTTTTCATGCAAAGGGAACATAATTTCAAAACCATCGCATAGCGAGCGAATTTGAAAAGATGATTATCGCTTTAGCTTACTGCATTCGCTATTTATAGCGAAATGAATAGATGAGTGATGAAAGTTTATCTGTTTAACAAGAAGTATTTAAGGCTTTTTTCAATCCCCGAAAAGACCTTATCCGAGATTCGAACTCAGGAGTTTTTGAATATGAGGCAGACATGTTTCAACCATACTACAGAGACGATCTTTTATAAGATTTTGTACAAAAGTTTGTTGCAGAATACGCAGAAAAGTCATGTAAATGTAACACATCAAATTTGGTGTATGCCATGCACTTGGTGTATAAGGCTCTGGTTGTAACCCTTTTAGAATTCTGTGGACAAAATAAATGGTTTGTACCCGTTTCTCATAAACCTGTGCAGTGTTTTAAATGTACACTGTATATTTTAAACTCGCGCAGACAGTTATAAAGGAGAGTTTTAAATACCCGCCTCTGCACCCTGTGGAGGTAGCGTGCATTCCTCACATTATGCAAGAGATCCCGAGTTCGAATCTCGGTTAGGGAGAATTACTTGTATAAAATTCTCTCCCTTATCCTAAGAAGACGAGTGTTAAGTAAGTTCCATGGACCTTGGATTCATGTGGGCATAATTTCACCGGTTTTACTCGTTACCAGGTATGATCTACCAGGTTAAGGTTAGTTAAATAGAACAAAAAAGACAATTAAATGGCATTGGGAATTGATAGAGTGACCAAAAGATAAAAAATCGGGTTCCTAATCGGAAACTGAGGTTCGAATTCCGCTTTCAGAGAGACAAATATGGCGTGTTATTTATGGACGCTCTTTAACTACTGTGGTTCTCAGCGTCCCATTCTATATTGGGCGTGAAAGACCGCTTAATTTTGCTCAGAGGCCTCTCTATCAAGCATGAGGTTCTTTTACGTGCCGTAAATCTACGACACGGGACCAACGGCTTTACTTCCCTTCCGAAAGAAGCCATGCTAAGGATTTTTACGCCCGAAAAAATCCATCGTCCTCCGCCGGGTTTTAACCCGCGACCTTGGGTATATGAAGTCAGCATGGTAACCATTACACCACGGAGGGCGACTCAGAGAGACATGCGCATATAAATAGGCGAAGCATTTTCTCTAACTTTTGCATGGTTCTCTGTATTAATTGTACGAATCTTCAAATCTCCTAGTGTGGGAAGTGGTAGCGGGTTCAAACCCAGCGGAGGACGATGAATTTTATCGGACATAAAAATCCTTAGCATGGCTTTCTTCGGAAGGGAAGTAAAACCGCTGGTCCAGAGCCGTAGATTTAGGGAACGTAAAAGAACATTTCGGATAAAGAGGCCTCTGAGCAAAATTAAGCGGTCTTTCACACCCAATATTTAATGGAACACTGAGAACCACTGCAGTTAAAGAGCATAATCCATTTCCACTTGTATTACAAAGAAAAAAATGTTTGCATACGTGTCTGCGCGCGGACGTATACGCGTGTTGTATGTGTATGTGCACATGAGCATGTGTATGTGTAAGGTATTCTCAAAAATCACTCAATAGATCTCGATATTTCCTTTACTATTTAAAAACGCGATTCTTTCTTACTGACAAAGTCTATAAAACGCCTAATTTGATTTCATAAATTACTTAAGGATTATATCATCAGTGTAATCGCCTGCGGTGCCATTTGTAGTAAAAGTGGGCGTATAATACTATCCAAAAATTAAAGGATTGTACTTGAATACTAACACGTTGGAGTTATAAAAGTACACCTTTGCGAGGAATGCTTTGACTTTTAGTTGAAAATGCCGTAGGATAGAAAATGTTCTTACTCCACAAACTAAGAATGTAAAATACAAAGGCCGCGGATATTTCATTCCAAATAATACTCGTATATATTGTGTGCGTAAATGGTCACGAGTTAGCAACTGATACAGTAAAACAAAAGAGAATCGAGTTGGCTTATAAATGTACGATACACATGCGAATCCAATGCCAATGGGGAACGTGGTATGTCAGTGAAATACAGTCAGCCAGTGAGAAGAGTATATTCGCTTAAAACCTCTTAAATTTCCTAGAACAGTTAAAGTTAATCATGTGACCGATTTGCTACCTAATGCAATCTAAACTTAAAATAAAAAGTAAAATTGCGGTCTTTTTAAAGAACCCTCACACTTATGATATGCTTTTTCAGATCAAAAAGCTTTTCTTTCTAGAATAAATAAATGCTTTTGAAAACAACAAACGAAGGGTACAAATGATGCTAAATAAATCTATTGTAATATAAACAGCAACAGGGTCTAGGAAAGTTATTTTCTTTGAAACCGGAGAGGCTGAAAGTCGCGTGGAATTAAGTTTCCTTACCGAAAACAAAACAGAAAACAGTGTTATGCTCCAGGCAGAAAACAAGAATGTCTCAGTGATAAAAGTTTACTGCGATTAGAAGAAAAAGTTTCGGAAAAGAATGATACCAGAGAAACACTTTCGCCTCCAGCATTTTTTCCTGAGGCTGAATTTGTCATAGTGGCACCTGAATACTTAATTTCTCCTTAGTTTTTAGGAGTATGAGTAATTTGCTATGCTAAAGGACCATGGGTAATTTGTCATTCTATTTTAAAACATTATGGAGCACATACATTCAATTTAAACGAATGAAAAACTAGCACAAATATTAGTATCTAAAGTGTTTACTTTGGACTGGAGATGTAAAGATTGACTCTACTAAATAAACCGAGCGAGTAAACGGAAGATAGCCTTTCTGACCCATGGGTTTTTACAGAGGTTTCTCCGGATCGCCAAGCGAATGCTGGAAAAGTTCACTACATCCCCCGAATTTTCCTATCCATTTCCTTGTCATCTGTTTTAGGGCTGTAGGAGTAGGCGACCGAATTCGGCGGGTTGCACTGGATGGTGACTTGCGCACTATGAAGGATTTATTCTGGCGTCGTCAGTATCTACCGAACGGAATTTTCGAGCTCGAGCCTCTTCATGGAACCACCGGAGGCTCGGGGTGCAAGAGTGGGACCGGGCGGCATCTGTAACTGTTAGCGTTCCCGTCCATGTTTGCGTCCGTGTCATCCGCGATCTGGTCGCCCTTCGGGCCTCTCCCCTCATCCTTCCCTCCCTGGGGTCACGTAAGAGGCAAAGGTCTCTAAAGGCGTTCGTGAAATGCTCTGATCCAGTGTCTTGAGACCCCGCTCGTGAGTAACCCTAACCTCAGTTATAGGCACGTTTCAAAGCGAAGCGACTAAATAATGAACAAGTGAGAAAACTTAAAACTGTATAGGTATAAGGGTATACAAGTAATAACAATAATAGTATCAGAATCAAGCCAAGATAAGTTGCTTGTGAACAGTTTTCATGTATTGCACTGATAGTTAACCTAGAATTTGTTGACAATAATTACTGAAATATAAAACAGCTATTTGTGAAAATTGTTTGAAAAATTACACGTTTGGAGTTATAACCTTTTCTCCCGACACCGGCGATTTTAATATAAGAGAGCAATAAATGGAACGAACGCATGCTTATGTAACAATACGTTACATGCCAGTATTGTTATTCATAATTCAACCAAAGAAAAAATCCGATGTGCTCCATTCACACGACTTTCTCTAGCTGTTCCGCAAACAAACTCACAAAATATTATCCATTTATCTACATCTTACTACATCTACAACTTATCTAGTCTTATTACTTGGTTCTTTGTAAGTAGAAGGGAAATCACTAGGCTAAAGTGATAATCTTTTAAAACCGGTAACTAAGTGAAACAATTGAAAGTTAGTTCCCTTTGCTTGCCAAGAGTAAACAAAAGAGACGAAAAGAAAGCTGTCTTTCGGTTTAAGAAAAATGTATATACCTACTTTAAAACGGAAACCGATAATTCGGAATATCTCGAAAATGATTAACTCTCCCCAGGAAAAAAAATGTATATGGTATAATTTTTGTGAGATCTATATTTTTTGTGTGTATAAAATTCATCCAAAATATAAAGGTCTTCAGAGGCTATTCCCAGAAAATTCAAGACATACATTCTGTTTGTCATGAAATCATCTCAAACATTTTAATAAAAATCGTTAGAGCCATTTTCAGAAAATCAAAAAGTTCCATTAAAGGGTAGTTGGGGTGTTTTTTTTTTTTTTTTTTTTTTTGAAAGCCTTCGCATTGCAGCCTTTGAAGTTGCTGAACGTAAATACCAAGTTTGATGTTAAAGCGACTTTTCGTTTTTGAGCTATGTTGCTGCATACACCCTCTCTCTCTCTCTCTCTCTCTCTCTCTCTCTCTCTCTCTCTCTCTCACACACACACAAACACAATACACACACAAGGACGTTTCCAAAACTGCCTTTTTTGGATTCAGGAGGTACCAAAACACATGTTTCTGGTAAAATCTCTATCGAATATTTGGGTGAAATACAATACCTTCTCTATCCACTATGTACAATGTACATACATACTAGAGAAAGTAAAATCAGAGTACTGGTGATTTATGTACACTGGTTTAAAATTACCTAATCGTGAAGTTTTCTTTGATTTTTCCACAGAGAGTACTATACTATGCATGCACCTTTTCTTGGACGCTAGGTTTAAGGGGAACTGAGGGACAGGGGAAGACGGTAGAGCTCGTCTAGCTTTATTTCCGCAGTGTTGTCAACCAAAGAAAGTTTCTTCATGTCTCAATGTTGTCGCTTTGCTCCGCTTCCGAAATTGCGCGAAACCTCTTGAATGAAGAGTAGGGAACCAAGCGCCCAAAAAAAGTGCGCGCATAGCACACTAGCCACTGATCGCAGTTTATGCTGTCATTATTTAGATTTTTTCGTAATTTATAAAACTTGAATTGCCTGGTGTACACTGCATACACTTCCATAATATTTTAGCCCAGTTTCTTCCGCACCGTCGTTAACAATATTATCACCATGAGATACGAGGGCACCTCAATAAATGCCAGTGTTTCAACATAGTGTTAAGGCAAGTTGGTGTTACCCTCGTCTACATTCATTTGTTATAAGTTGCCAAAACAAATTTGGTACTGATTCATAGATTAGTTTGGATTTGCCGGGCATTTCAATTAGTCGTTGAAAGGGTTTTCGTTAACATGGAAAAAGTACAGCTTCTTTCTTTTGAATGAGAAGATAAAAAATCAAACTGGATGCTGTTTATAGGGATCTTGTGCCATCTATGACAGCAGTTACATACGATTGTATTGGTTCAATGGCGCTAAATGTGATTGAACATCCATTTTTGATAAGGAGCGCCAGCACGCCTGGCAATGTACTTGCCAAGAAAGTTCAGAATATGAATCTCGCTGGACGTCGAACGTAGAGGTGTGTCAACGAAAACGGAAATTCATATTTTCCATGATGAGCTGGTGGTGAAAAAGTTGTCGGTCTGATGGGTGCCGCATTGTTCGTTGTGATCAACACGCGAATGTGTTCAACTTCTAAGTTGTGTCTAGAACTATTTATGCCAAGTTCGAAGACTTTTTGCGTCGAATTGTCGCGCCGAAATGACCTAGGTCCATCATTATACTCCGGAAACCAAGAAACAATCAAAAGAATGGGTATGATTACAGTAAATATGTTCCAAAGAAAGTAAAGTCTTCCATCGACCAGAAAAGTGATGATTACTTTGTTATTTGTGCGAAGAGTGTCATACTCACTGACTTCGTAGTAAAAGATAACCGATTACTCGAAAATACTAGTGAGTTACTGGCCCGATTCGCCCCATTTGGCGAAGAAGAAAAAGCTTTTCACTACGGCAAAATAGCTGCGCCGTGGCCGACTGGTTAGATCACTAGCCGCTCATCAAGGCGGCCCGAGTTCGATCCCAGGCCACCGCATGTGGGATTTGTGGTGGACAAAGCGGCGCATGTGCGATTTTCTCCGATTCTCCGGTTTCCGCGCCATCGTATTCCACCGGTGTTCCATCTTCATTCCATGTGGTACCAAGATCATCGCCTGCGGTGCCATCTTCAGTAAAAGCGGGCGTTAAACACTTTCAAAAAAACTATGACAAAGCACCAGCTCATCCATCCGGAGTTGTCGCCGCCATTTGTGTTATAAATTGCTGCCGCATCCCCACTCCCGATATTCGCCCTACATGGCTCCCAGTAATGTCTTCCTGTTACCAAACATAAAGAAATGGCTCCCGGAAAAAAAAATAGATCAAATGAGGTCATTGTCGAGGCAGGCATATTTGAAGAGTTTGACAATTCCTATTTTGAGGGGTTAAAATGTCAGGAACCTTTAGAGAATGTACATTTCTAAAAAGGATGTTTAAAAATAAATAAAATGTGTTTAAATAAGGTCTTTATTCTTTACATAGGTATTTATTGAACCACTTTCGTACAACCTAGGGGATATTTTCCTTGAATTGCTAACTCCTGCGCAGCTATAATGTGTTTCCAAAATACTAATAAAGTAATAACTCTTGCAACAGGCGACAGCAAGATTACAGCATACAGAAACTATTCATAACATAATTATTTTAACATACCATTAAGATAACATGTAAATTAGAGTAAATTGCTTATCTGAGGACCAGAAAATGAGACGTATTAATGAGAAAACGTAACATTGAGCTCAAGTTCACTTCACGTTTATTTTCGAAAAAAACTAGACGTAATGTACAAATGAGGTTCAACTGTACCGCACGCACCCACACACAGGCATTTATAGCGATGACAAAACGAGAATTAAAAGGGTTGTTTCGATAATACAATATACAACATAACCTACGTTTTAATGCCGTATTCACCTACTTAGCTGCAGCTCAAACGAATAAACTAATGAACACTTTATCATCCTCTAGACCAGTGTTTCCCAACCTTTTGAAGTTCACGGCACCCTTGGGAATAACATTGAACACCAGGGGCACCCTTCCTTGAATTAAAAGAAAATTAAGTTTAATATGTTAATTTATTGAAATAATATATAATAATAATAACGTACACCATAACATGATACAGTAAACTTTACTACAATCACTGAGTAAAAATACATCAATAAATTTTGTTCGATTAATGATTAATGTGAAACTTGTGATTGATGCTTAGAGCACAGAAATGTGATGTCAGGTCTTACAGTTGACAGTGAAACACGCAAATCATCCTCAAGGTTATTCAGTCTATTTCTTACTTTGCATTTTATTGTCACCATAGCAGAGAAGGCTTGCTCGCATGGATAGGATGTTGAAAAGGGCAAAAGTGCGTTAATTGCTTTCTTCATTAGGTTAGGGTAGTCCTCTCTCCGTTGAAGCCAAAAACTAGCCACCGACGCCTCACTCTTTGTGAACTTACCTTTGAGTGTGGAATCAGCGCAAATATCAATAAATTCATCTCGTTCGGAAGCAGTGAAATCTATTACCTCTGCACTATCTACGAAATCAAATGGTGAGACAACCCAGTCGAGATTCGTAGTGGAAATAGTTGGAAAGTACGCATCTATTGCATCTTGCAATCTTGATAAGTGATCACAAATGCGGTCTTTCAGTTTACCCAGATCTTTATCTCCTGCCACATTAAGAAGAGATGGAAAGTTCGACAAATACCCTTTTTGAACTGCAGACTTCCAAGAACTAAGTTTTCTTTTAAAACGACAGTTCAAAACACCAAGCATCACTTAGTAAGAGCTCGTGAAATATGTCTTGATTTTCATCCTTAAAAAGTTCCTTTAGCTGTTCTTTAAGTTCGAGAAACCGGTTCAATACACGACCCCGCGACAACCACCTTACTTCTGTGTGAAGTAACAAAGAGGTATGAGCTGCATCCGTTGCGCGACATAACTGTTCAAAAATTCTGCACTTTAAAGGTCGAGACTTTATATAGTTCACCATTTTCACAACTTGGTTAAACACTTCAGCAAAATCTTCATTACACGCTTTCACGACTAATGCCTCTCTATGCAGAAAACAGTGAGTTATAATAATGGATGGATTTTCATTGAGAGCTCTGGCAGTAAAACCTTTAATTTTCCCATAGATGGTGTACAGATAGTGCACCATCTGTACATATACCACAACAGTCTTTCCATGAAAGATCATGGTCATTGAGATAGGAATTAATAGAAACGAAAATATCATGGCCTGTGGTTGTAGTCTCCAGCGGTCTACAGAACAGAAGCTGTTCACTAATATCTTTTTCATCAATATATCTAATAAAACCAAGGAGTTGCGGTTTGTCACCAATATCGAGACTCTCATCTACTTGCATTGTGTTGTTGGACAGAGGAACTTTCGAAATTTGATTAGCTGCTCCTTCGCCAAGTATTGTTGAAACTATAACTTGACATGCAGGGCCAATGATTTCCTCTCCAAGAGTATGAGGTTTCTTTTTTTAGCTATCAGGTCTACTACTTTAAATGAGGCTTCAAGAGCAGTATCACCTATGGTCATTCTCTTTACCATTCGCACAGCTATTTTCTTCTCCCCTTCTAATATATGTGAAAAATACATTACACTTTTCTGTGACACACTAGGATGCTTTGTTCTAAGATGCCGCTTCAGTTTGCTAGGTACCATGGCCTCGTTGCTAAGTGTTTCGCCACAAACTAAACACACAGGGATAGGTTTTCCTCGTTGTTATTCCACTTAAATCCATACGCTAAGTAACTGTCCTGGTATGTTCTTTTCTTTCGTTTGTCTTCTTTATGTGGTGAATTCGACGGTCCGGGAGAAACTGTAAGATTTGGCTTCTTAAAGCAAGCAGTAGGAGCCGACTGTTCACTTTCACTGTCCTGGCGTTTACGTTTAACAATGAACTTATCCATAGCTAAACACTGTGAATCAACGCGAGGAAGACAACTGAAAGCGTTTTTTTTTTTTTTTTTTTTTTTTTTTTTTTTTTTTTTTTTTTGAATAACAGGAATAAAGGTTATAAGGATAGCAGGTCAATAAGGTATTTGGGAAGGAAAAGGGAATATAGGAGAGAAAGGATTTGATTCTGTGGTGTGTCTATTTATTGGGATAACATTGGTGTAATGGGGCTTGGTACCGCCTAAGCAAACCGTGTATTCGTGGGTGCTTACTTGGGTTGGTCGGAATTCCGACTGTAGAGGGTAGGTATTACGAGTTGACCTAAGCCCAGACGTAGACCTATTTCTTGAGGTGGTATTGTGCAGGGGTGGCCATAGTTAATTACGATGTGGCCTTCCCTGTTTGCAGCGCGTGGTATCGCTTTATAAGGCGGAGGATTGTGTGGATCTAATGCATTGATTAGAATGTCCTGGCTTCATAGGATATACGTTGTGATCAGATTTTTTGCCTTCTCCTGAGCATCAAGGCTGGCAAGGTGGTTTTCTGCCGCTTCTGCGGCATCTAGCTTGGTCTGGTTTGTGAGTGTGTCTTCAAGAGTTGTGATTCGTGTCGGCAGGTTCAGTATTTCAGCATGAAGGTCCTGAATTGCCTCCACGATCTTGGCGTTGGTGTCTGCGGTCTCCTGTAGCAGTGTGTATATGACATTGAGCCAAGAACAAGCTCCTCTGTCTGCTGCTGTGTTGGTTGTTGCGGCGGCGTGGTTTCTGTCTGCGTTGCTGTTGAGTTCATTTTCAGCGTTGGTCTCCAGGCTTGCTGCGATGATGATGTTGGTTGTCCTGGAGATGAGCGCTGATGTGTGTAGGCCCGGCTGGGCTGCGGAGTTGGCTATTTAGATGAGGGTGTGTGGCAGCGTGGCGGCGCCGAACAAACCTCCATTGCATGCCCATACAGGCAACAACGGCGGCACGGCGGAGTCCAAGATGTTCTGCTGGCTTCGAAGCGCAGCGCGAAACCGAAAATGTCCACGCGCGCATGGAGAGCAGCGTTGTAATGTGCTTTGTCCCGAAAGACTAGTCGCACAAGTGGAGTAGGTCCGCTCCTGGTGGTAACAATCCTAGTAGCCTTCAAGAGTGAGGGCCAATGATGTCGAAGTTGTTCCAGGAGCAGCTGGGGGGCCAGGTGTCTATGCACTCCTGTCGCGACGGCACTGTAGTGGCCGTGACATTTAGATGTTTTGGCTGCATTCTGGCTTGAAGTGTCGGTAGCTGCGCTGCTGTCCGGCGTAGGCGTGACGGTCATGTTGGTGGCAGTGCAGGTCTCCGTGGCTGGTGTTGCTACGTTTTCGCCGCGTCCAGCTTCAACGAGTGTAGGTTGTGTCGGTGGAGCGCTAGTGGGCGGCTGGGAGTTCTGCGCTGAGGCCGTGTCAGTACAGTCAGCACTCGCGGAGTCGTCGGCGGATGCAATGTCAGATGGCTCTTCATCCGGTTGCGGTTGTTTCTTCCTCCTGTTGCCTTTACCCATGTCGGTGTAGCTCTTTACTCTACGGCGACCAGAGGCGAAAGACCAACTGAAAGCGCCAGACGCAAAACTGGTCGATCGGGGCATGCCCCGGTCGTGTGTCGGTACCGCAGTTCCTAGCCGCGTCGCGGCTTTACCTGCGACAAGCGGCGTACACTTTTATATATTCATCTGTCGAAGTCTCGGGAATGTTCGTGAGGAAGCGAGTAGTCTCGGGAATGTTCGGCAGGGTATAGCTGTAATGCCATCTGTGGGATACTAGTATAACTGAATTATTGAAATGAATCGACCACTATCACCATCTGCCGTGCATGAGAGTAATTGATTTGACTTATTTTATTTCAAGACCTTACAAGACTTAAGGCTTCAGTAGAAGGTATTTTTTTTTTCTTTATCTCAATATCTCGCGGCACCCCTTAGCGAATCACACGGCACCCTAGGGTGCCGGGGCACACCGGTTGGGAACCGTTGCTCTAGACGTTCTATTCAGGATGTTGAATGAAACGTGAGAGGCATGCTCCCGGAACGTGATGATTTATTATCATCTCATCTGGCATGAAACCCGACAACAGAGTATGCACATACATACATCACCTGGTAAGCTTCAGCTGTTATTTAACCTACATTATCATTTGCTGCTAATGCGGGGTAAGAGAGAAGAAACAAGCAAAGAAGACAGTTATAATTACTCTATCTAAAAGTAATATACATATAGTAGGTAGAGAAGGTGCTGTATTCCACAAAAAATCCATTGTCGGTTTTTCACCGGAAATATATTTTGAGGTCCACTAAATTAAACAACCTTTTTAGAAAAAATACTTTTTTGTAGTGTTGAACGCCCGCAGGCGATGACAAATGATACGGAATGAAGATGGAGCACCGAGGAATGCGATGGCGGGGGAAACTGGAGAACCCGAATAAAACCAGCCCCTTCGCCACTTTGTCCACCACAAATCCCACATGTCGTCGCCTGGGATCGAACACGGGCCCCCTTAGTGAGAGGCGAGTGATCTAACCACTTGGACACGGCGCGGCCGATAAAAAAGGTGTATGTGTGTGTGTGTGTGTACAGCATAGCTCTCAGTATCTTCCAAGGATACGACACGCAGATTTTCAAGAAAATCCCCACCCCAAGTTACCGTATACATGGAAAACGACCTGAAAATGTTTTTTATCAAAGATGGCTCATAATGATTTTGATTAAAATACGGTCTGTAGACCTCTTCACTATGGACGAATTTTGCAAAATTGTCTACTTCTTACAGTTTAACAAAAAATTTACTGCTCAAAAATTGTAGATCTCGTTAAAACCCAATTTATGTCATATATATTTCTTTGTACCATTTCCAGATATTCCTTATTATTAGTTTCAATTTTAAACTATTAAATTACATTTTTCTCAAAAGGAAAGTTATCTTTTGTTTTACTCCTGGGCATGCAAAGAGAACCGAACTTCAATTGTTTACATAACAGCCCGTTTTTAAAAGATTTGACTATCCCGTCGGCCTAGAGTAGAGCTTTATTTCCCTTCTACTTATAAGGAACTGAGTAATAAGACAAAGTTTGCTAATGTATATCTCGATTAGCATGATGTAAATAAAATAATCTATTGCAAGAATACTTGTTTGTAGAACAGGTACATAGGGAAAGTTATGTGAATGGGACACATCAAATTTATTTGTTTATTTTTTAAAGAAATGGATCTTCGTTATAAATATTTATTTAAACAATTACTGATTTATTGGCAAGTTGCACTTTGGAAAGGAAGGGGCGACTTGTTTATGAAACAGTTGAAATTCTTTATTTCCTTCTGATGAATAATTTCATTACTGATATTTTACCACATACATTATTTTTCAGAACATGGTAACTCTGCCCCTCTCTTCTGCCAAAGGTTTTAAAGTTTGGGATTAGTATGTGTGCGACTAGAAACTAACACTTGCTGTTGCCAAATCTTCCCTAACTGCTTCCTTTAACTGAAGCGCAATTCTCGACTTGCAAGCAGAGTCTCCAGGAAACAAATTTTACTACGTTGCCTCTCGCCCCCCCCCCAAGTGGAGGGTCGTCTTTTGTTTGCTTATGTTATTGCCCAGCGGCAGGGAGAGCGGTTCTGTTTGAAGGCCATGGGAAGGCAAACGTATGGAATCGAACTCGGACCGCCTAGGTGGGAGCAAGCGGTCTAACCACTAAAAAGAAGTTACGGATCCAATTGTCACGCGACATCTATTAAGCAACGGATCAACAAAGAAAGGCACCTTAATTCTTTAATAAATAGCGGTGTCAACTTTCGGCTTTTGGGAACAAAAACATTTCTTTGTTAACGACGCTGTCAATTGCCAGAATCATATCAGTGCTAGCGTGCATATCATCCCACAGAATTTCTTCTACAAGCCAGTAAATAAATCTACTGACATGGGGCTATCGTTTTTAGGCACATTTACAAACCATCAGTCTGGGTTGTGTTTGAACCCGCGAATTTGGGATCATAAGCCCAGCGCTCGTAACCAACTGAGTCACCCTACCAACGATTTTGCGAACAGCTGCTATGGAGGTACTTCAAAACAAAGTTAGGGATGGAAAGAGGAACAGCGATACGGTCCAAATGGCTAAGGCTGGTAATGTTTTTTCATTACTTATCCGCCATTTTGTGGCGGTGAGGTTAGAATGAGAGGTTGTCCCTGGAGAAACGAACTACAAACTGCGTTTTTCCACAATTTATACTGTAAATTTCGTTGTTTTCCTTAGAATTTTCCACTCAAACAGCGATGCTCATTTTGGAAGGAAATCTTGAGGTAAGCTTTGATATAAGATAAAGTTTCCTCCTTGGAGAGTAGGGAAGACATTTTATGCTATGACAGCTATGAATGTAACACAGCCACTCGGCTCCTGAAATGCTATACTGATTGTCAGTACATGCGGCATATTAGATCTTTCGCCTCTCACCTAGGCTGCCCAAGTTCGATCCCAAGGGATCGCATGTGAGATTTTTGGTGAACGAAACGGTGTCTGGGAGTGCTTTCTTGACTTCTCCGGTTTCCCCCCAGCTATTCAATCCACCAACTGTTCCATAATCACCCAATTTGCCGTCAATTCATATCATCCACTTTCATTCTAGATATATTCTTCAGGCCGCGCCATGGACGAGTGGTTAACCATTCGCCTGACCAAGCGGCCCGGGTTCGATACCAGGTGACCGCATATGGGATTTGTGGTGGACAAAGCAGCGCAATGGCGGGTTTTCTCCGGGCTCCCCGGTTTCCCCCACCATCGCATTCCACCGGGGCTTCATCTTTATTCCGTGTATCATAGTGTCAGGTACCACAGCGGGAGTTGAACATTATCACAAAAAAAAACAAAAAAAAACAAAAAAAAAAAAAACACACACACACACACATCCTGGCTTCTTTCTGATACAGAGCCTCTGCTCCTCAACAAATCTGACCCCAAGTGCTGGCTTTAAAGTCCTAGATACATGAGGGAAACAGAGAACGAAGATTGTCTGTACAGGCTATTCATTGACCCACGCGCTGGTTCTTCGCAAACATATCGAAGACAAACATGTTGAATACAGAATATTCTAGTTGTAATGGTCTTCATTGTAGAGTTATAAAGTGTTAATCAATCAGAAGACGCTTTCGCACAAGAACTTCCTAGTCAGGTATCCAATGTTTACATCTGATCTCGGCGAACCTGCCTTACAGGTCTCCAAGCCTATCTGAAGAAGTTTAACGCCATCGGAAAGAGTTACAGAATGAATTAGTGAACATTAAAAGGCTACAACTTTTAGAAATCCTGGTCCCAATAAGTTACAATAGTCACGATTTTATTCCAGTCGATGCACACAAACAGGTACATAAAATATTACAATTAACTTACCAGATAAAATATAATAAGGTCTGTTCTAAACTTCGATAACAAGACCTATGGTTTTTTTAATCGCAGGGTAAGTGAATATTAGTCAAAATCTAATTACATACACATCTGAGAAAAATCATAATTGATTTTTTTTTAACTTAACGTCCTTTAACCTGATTGGTCATATCGGATAATGAATGAAATTGGTGAAATAATGCTCAAATGATCTCGGGGTCCATGGAGTTACTCGGGCAGACACGCTACCACCACACTACCCAGGCGGGCTCAGATATATAATCGATTTTCTTTTTCAAATTTAAAGAAACTTGACTATAGCCATAGGTTAACCATAAGTTACTTACTTAATCACATCTGTGATTGTGAAGAGTTTTAAAATGCATTTGACAGCATAATGATATGTACATAGACATTAATGTAGGTAAAAATTATGCGATACACAGCCTTAATGTCACTGAGTCATGGTCATTTTCTTTGTCGTAAGCTGTACGGATCTGCTCACAGCGATAATTTGAAGCCGCCTGCGCTATGATAGGGGTGAGTTAACGCTCGAATCCCTCGGGATAATGTTCTCCGCACCTTGAGGGCTTAATCTGTAGGTGCAGCTGTAACCCCCACACCAAATCGATACCATAGTACCGGATGTACAGTTGTCAGTTCTCTGTTCTCTTAAACTAGGATGTTCAACAGCAAATTATATTTAGGCCGCATATTCTTCGGGCGCATGGCAGCGACGTCTATCTCTTCAGAGGAATCTGAGTCATTTCGTTGACCGCAAGCAATCAGTAATTGCGTTTCTTGCTTCCAGACCTTGACCATTTATACACGGATATAGAAGGAAAAATTATTGCATCAGTATAGTGCATTATCAAGCAAAGCCAACTGGTGCTGACCCCTCAAGAATTATATTCACGTAAGTGACCATGTTGATTGAGAGATTCAATCGCAATTTTATCCACCGTGCAGGTTCAGTTCAATTTATCTTTATTGATATCTAACATGTAAAAAATACGAAACTTGTTAGTTTTGGATACAATATTATTAGAGTGTAGAGGAGAGGCGATTATCACAGCAGAGCTTTTCAACCAAGAGCAGCGACGGAACGTTATATTGCTTGTATATCGTGCATAATGAAGCCTAAGCTTTTGCTAGGTTATTAATAGCAAGACGACGTTAAAAGACTCCTGACTAGATAAAATAGAAAACCCCCAATACTAATACACTCGAGTTAGAAGCCTATTGTGAAATATTGAATATTGATAACAAGTAAATAAGATACAGTAATACCAAAAGGCGTTGTTAGGATCCCTGTGTTAAAAAGAAGACATCCTCTGAAACCAAAAAGCTAATGGAATATACATTTTCCATAGACGTGCGCGGTAAAAGTGTTGCTTCTGAATGGCTATACCTGAAACAGCAGCATTCAACGTGTTTTGCCATCAACTTCTCCTTAAAAACCAGTTTCCTTCACCACTAGATCTAAGCATCCGCTTATTTTTCGGCTTGTTACTCGATAACACATGACTGTAATAAACGCAGATAGCAAGAGTGAAGTCTGCAAATTACACTCAGAAATACTGGAATATCTGCTTTGTGTATCAGTTTCTTTTGCTGCTAGTGAAACTGGCACTATGGCACAGGAGTTTGGTAAATATCATTTAGTGTCACAGTCGCGTAGATTCTCCCCTTACTGTTGTACAGAAAGTACTCATAAATAAAAATGAAATGACGTTTTATTTATGGACGCTCTTTAACTGCTGTGGTTCTCAGCGCCCCACTCTATACTGGGCGTGAAAGACCGCTTGAGGTTCTTTTACGTGCCGTAAATCTACGATACGGGACCCACGGCTTTACTTCCCTTCCGAAGGAAGCCATGCTAAGGATTTTTACGCCCGAAAAAAATCCATAGTCCTCCCCATTTTTATAAAGCTGAGGCTTCTTAACGTATAATAGATTTTTTATAAAAGCTTCTGAACATTTAATGATTACCTACATGAACATAATTATGTTCACCACCTAATGCCTATTCCATTCTACATTCAGAAGGAATTGGAATTTGTGGAAGCGTATACCAACCGTCATTACGCTATCACCCAAAGGGTTCGATATCTACTAAGAGTCTCGTTTAAAAAAATAAATATGATTTGCTGCTAATATGGAACTGCTGGCAGAAGAGGAAATTGTTATGAGGAAGACACTGATGGATATGAATGACATCGACGAGCAGGTAATTGCTCTCAGATCATCTTGAGGAAGAGGACTATGAGGGAAAAATACAGCTCAAATCCAAATAGAATTATCAGAAGCTAGTGTTAGGACCTGAAGAAACTTAGAAATACATTTTAAGAGAAAGTCCCTATCAGAAATCTGAAACGTGTAGTTTCTGCTGGTGGCTAACGGTGTTAGAGGTTTAGAAAATCATCTTAGAAAGCTTCAGTAACTGGGAGAATAGTAGACTTTTTTAGGCTGGAGGTTGCTTATCTTTTGACGTTACGAAAGCCATGATGTCTAAAGTAATGGACTGTGAATAGAAAGAGCGACCTGTTTGTGCTGCGTGAAGAAAGAACACGCGTTTTATCTGTTTAGGATTCAATTTCTGGTTATTCATACTTATTAAAAGTAAAGGGTATTTTTAATTATGTAGTTGAAGTTTTATATTCAACATGCACGTATAACAATGCGCTATGTTAAGCGTAATTTCGCAGTACAGACAGGTATTATTAGTGAAATTATAAGGAATTTCAGTTTTTTACATTTAAAATTGTAAAGGAATGCTGCTTATATCAGAATCATGTATCTAGGTTGCAAATACTTCTGTGTAACTTAACTCGTCTGTTTTGTATAGGGTAAGTACGATGTAAACATGTAAACCATCGATATTATGTTTTCTCATAAGACGAAAATGTTTTTCTTCATTATAAAAACTTGATTATATTTGGTGAGATAACAGCTTACTTATTCAATGTCTGGATTCAGCAACACATTCTAATGATAAACAAGCTGCTGAACTACGGTTTAAAAATCCGATGTGTTCCATTCACATTAATTTTTCTACATCTCTGCAATAAATTATTGTTAAAAAGCTTATTTTTCTACTTACTTAATGCTTACGGAGAAAGCATTGGCAGAAAGGGTCTTACTACCTTGTTCCTAGTAAGTAGAAGGGAAGTAAGGGCAGAATCGATAGTCAAATGTTTTAAAAGCTGGCTACTACGTGACTGAAGTACCTTTGTATGGACAGGAGTTGACAAATTCCCATATGAGAAAAGTATAAGTATTTTAAATCTGAAACTAATAACAAGGAATATGTCAAAACGGTCAATTCCACGAAAAAATTGTATACAACACAAATTGTGTGTTTTAACGAGTTCTACATTTTGTGTGAGTTAAGTTTTGTCTATCTCTTACGGTTTACCAGCTATGCAAAATTAATCCAGAATAAAAAAGTCTTCAGGGGATATTCCCAGAAAATTGAAGATATACATTTTATTTGTCATGTAAATATCTTAAATATAAGGGATTTTAATCAAAATCGTTAGAGCCATTTTTGAGAAAATCAAACATTTCGAAAAAGTTTCCATGTAAAGTGTAGTTGGGGGTGGAGGAATTTTTCTTGAAAAGCTTCTTGTCGCATCCTTGAAAGGTACCAAACTTAAATACCAAGTTTGATATTAACGGTCTTTTCGTTTTTGAGGTATGCTGCACACACACACACACACACACACACACACACACACACACACACACACACACACACACACAGAAAGTTGTCTAAATTTTTTTTTTATCCAAGAGGTCTCATAGCATGTATTTCTGGTGAAATCTTTGTATCGAATTTTTGGATGCAATACAATACTTTCTCTATACACTGTGTACCTAGCACGAGTAGAGAAAGTAAAAATATCTTCTCTATCCACTATGTACATTATGCATGCAGGCTTCATCAACAGACGTTAAAATGTTGCATATAAAATCTCGTTTTAAATTGCGTTTCTCTTGACTAAAGATTTATTAAATAGTCAAAGTTATAAAATAGTTAATGAAAATTAAGCTGTATATGATGAATTCCCGCGTTAGCGACGTAAATGTTTTGCCTCATAGAGAATTTTTTTTTAATACATTTTGAAAGAAAAAGTTAGAAAACATTGCAGAGGTGAAATGACAGTCAGCTAAGTTATGCATTGTGTATGTACTTAACCATGCTAATAGTAATATGTTATGTCTAGATCCATAGATTTAGGGGGGGGGCGGTGGCTTAACATCCTTTAAGCTGGTAAATCATATCGGACGATGAATGAAATTGATGAAATGATGCTCAAATGAGCTCGAGCTCTATGGAGATTAAAGTTACTAGCCATTCGGCTTTTCAGGATAAGGGAACACTCCGAGGAAAAAATCAGTCGTACGTTCATTTTCTTGGATCCTGCTGAAAACAACAAAGTGTAATGAGCTTTTGTTTCACATTGGGAAATATCAGTGACATGTTTTATTCATTTTATATGGCACATAATGCGAACAGCTTGTTTCTTCGAGCCCAACTTGTTCGAAAAGCAGCAAGGAATGCTAAATCTGCTGTCGTGGGAAATTGGATCCTGAAAAATGAGTTTAAAAAATTATAACGTCTAAACAGCGTTACTTTAAATTGTTAAAAGTCCGTATTTTCTGCTCTCTGCAGCTAATTTAGTATTCTAAGATTTCTGAGGCTTCCACAAACATAGGCACTCGTTTTAGTACAATTTTATAACCAGGTAGATTTACGGTCACATATTTACGACGGGAAATCTCAATGAAATAGCAGGAAATTTTGTTAAGCGTCATGACTGTTTTGGGTGGAATACAATATCTTGTCTACCTCTATATACACTGTACATAGTACTCGATAGAGAAAGTAAAAAAATCTGATGTGATCCATTCACATGACTTTCTCTACATCTCTGCAACAAAGTATTGTTAAAAAGCTAATGCTTCTATTTACTTCATGCCAATCGAGAAAAAAATAGCAGAAATAGTCTTATTACTTGCTCCCTTGTAAGTAGAAGTGAAATAAGAGAGTACCATAGGTTAAAGTAATAGTCAAAAGATGGTTGCTATGTGACTGAAGTTCCTTTGTTTGTACAGACAGACATGCGTTTTATTTATGGACGCTCTTTAACTGCTGTGGTTCTCAGCGTCCCATTCTATACTGGGCGTGAAAGACCACTTAATTTTGCTCAGAGACCTCTCTATCAGGCTTGAGGTTCTTTTACGTGCCGTAAATCTACGACACAGGACCAACAGCTTTACTTCCCTTCCGAAAGAAGCCATGCTAAGGATTTTTACGCCCGAAAAAAATCCATCGTCCTCCGCCGGGTTTGAACCCGCGACCTTGGGTATACAAGGTCAGCATGGTAGCCATTACACCACGGAGGGCGATTTGTACAGACAGGAGTTGACAAATTCCTGTATGAGAAAAGTATAAGTTTTTCAAAGCGGAAACTAATATCAAGGAATATCTTAAAAATGATCAACTCCAGGAAAAAAATGTATATAAAGTATATTGAGTTTTAATGTGCCCTGCATTTTCTGTATGGTAAGTTTTTGTCCATCTCTTACGGTTTAGCAGTTATGCAAAATTCATCCAGAATAAAGAGGTCTTCAGAAGCTATTCGCAGAAAATTCAAGATATATATTTTATTAGGGATGCAAATAGCTTTAATATACGTGATTTTAATAAAAATCGTTAGAGCCATTTTTAAGAAAATCAAAATTTTCCAACTTTTTTCCATTTAAAGGGCAGTTTGTAATGGGGGGATTTTCTTGAAAATCTTCGTGTCGCATCCTTGGAAGATACTATACCTAAATACCAAATTTGGTATTTAAGGGTCTTTTCGTTTTTGTGTTATGTTGTCCACAGACACACACACGGACCTTTCTCTAAAAATCTGATGTGTTCCATTCACATGATTTTTCTCTACATCTCTGCAACAAATTATTGTTAAAAAATTTGCCTCTATTTTCTTCATGTTAATCGAGAAAAAAATAGCAGAAATAGTCTTATTACTTGCTTCCTTGTAAGTAGAAGCGAAATAAGGGAGTGCCATATTTTAAAGTGATAGTCAAAAGCTGGCTGCTATGTGACAGAGGTTCCTTTGTATGGACACGAGTTGACAAATTCCTATATCTAAAAAACGATCAACTCCACGAAAAAAATGTATATAACATAAATTGTGTGTTTTAATGTGCTCTACATTTCTTGTTTTGGTACGTTTTTGTCTATTTATTACGGTTTACCAGTTGCACAAAAGTCCGTAAAATTCATCCAGAATAAAGTAGTTTTCAGAGCATACTCCCAGAAAATTCAAGATATGCATATTATTTGTCAGGTCAATATCTTTAATATACGATATTTTAATCAAAATCGTTAGAGCCATTTTTTAGAAAATCACGATTTTCGAAAATTTTTCCATGTAAAGGGTAGTTGGGGGTGGGGGGATTTTCTTGAAAATCTTCGTGTCGCATCCTTGGAAGATACCAAACCTAAATACCAAGTTTGGTTTTTAACGGACTTTTCGTTTTTGAGTTATGCGTCCACAGACACACACACGGACCTTTTTATAAAAATGCTTTTTTTTTTGTATTTCAGGGGTGCTAGAACATGTATTTCCGGTGAAATCTCGGTATCTAATTTTTGGGTGGAATACAATACTTCCTCTATACACTATGTACATAGTACGTGTAGAGAAAGTAAAAAGTGAATTCCAGATCAGACACATAATAAGCTAAAGGAAGATTTCTGGTTTACATTGATATATCACTGAAACTACCTTTAAATCACTTTTGTATAATAGTTGTACACTTTTACTCACCATAATGTGTTAATAAAAGGCTTTAATAATTTCTCCAGTCAATATTTGGTGTTTAAGATACAATAAAACATGCAATTTATTATCTTCCACGTGCAAAATTATCCTTTCCTCGCATCTTTAAAAGTAATGCATTAAAACGTATTACAACATCGTAGCTGTTGATGCTCCGCAATGGATAATAAGGCCTGTTTAACCTCTTAAAATCACTATGTTAGCAACTATGCTTTTCTGCATAATTCCTTTAAAATAAATACCTTCATTAAAATTTATTGTTTTCACGTGAAAAAATATTTTTTCCTTGCACCTTTAAAATTGATGCATTAAAACGTATTACAACATCGTGGCCTCTAGACACTCCATAGTGGATAATAAAGTCTATTTCACCTCTTAAAAGCACTATATTAAAGCGATCCTTTCCTTGCGTAATTCCTTTAAAGTAAATATTAAAATCTATGTTTTCGCGTGAAAAACTATCCTTGCCTTTTACCTTTAAAATTAAGGCATTACAAAACATACTACATCGCGTCTTCTACGTAGACACTTCGCAGTGGGTAATAATACGATATTAGTTTCACTTCTTAGTTACGTTATATTAGCTTCTGCAACCCTATGTCAATTCTTACCACAGTGGTAGGTAAGAGTACATCATATCCCTGGCGGCGCCGTGAATGAGTGGTTAGACCGCTCGCCTCACATCTAGGCGGACCGGGTTCGAGCCCAAGCGCCCACATGTGGGATTCGTGGTGGACATCTGGTGAGTTTTTTTTTTTTTTTTTTTCGGGCCCCCCTGGTTCCCCCGGCCCTCTTTCCACCAATTACTCCATTATCACCTTTCCGATCCTCAATTTCGCTTACATTTCATACCATCCGCTTCCTACGGGCCGACCCCTCCTTCTGCGGTTTCGTGCAGGCTTCTGACCTCTAACATTGGCTTGGTGTCAGTCTACAAATACGGGGAGGGTAAGCCGATTACGAAACGCAACGAAACATCATATCCGTCATGAAGTGCTGCCTGCACACGAAAGAGCTGAGTGCGCGACAGGTGTCGCGTTTGTTGACTCCAAACCAAAAGCGCGCAACAAAGGACATTTCAAAATCATGTTTAGAAAACGTACAGCATAATCCCAGGGACTTCTGACATCTTCAAGCAACTGCAGACGAAACCTGGATTCACTTCTTCAACCCGGAAACTAAATAGCAGTCAATGGGTTGTTGAAGGTAGAAATACACAGATAAAAGTGAAAAAAAAAATTGTTGGCGGCAATATTTTGGGACCCCATGATTATAATACAATTGACTATTTGGAGCAGGGAACGTCACTGTAACGTCTGCATAGTGAACTGAAGTACGAGTATAAGCGCCCAAAAGTAGCGCGCAAATTCCTTTACCAAGCTACCTCACACATCGGCCACATGACAAAAATGCAAGAAGTAGGTTTCGAATTATTTTCCCACCCACGGTATTCTCCAAGTTCGGCGCTATCCGACATTTTTTTCTGTTTTCCGACCTCAAAATTTGGTTTGGAGAGAAACACACTTCATGAAATTGAGGTTATTTGTATTGTGAATCAGTATGATTGATAGATAGATAGATAGATAGATAGATAGATAGATAGATAGATAGATAGATAGATAGATAGATAGATAGATAGATAGATAGATAGATAGATAGATAGATATAGATACATAGACAGAAGACAAGACAGACATAGCTTACGGCTCTAAACAAAGGAACAAATAGGCAGTTAGAAATGCAGAGCTCCAAATATGAAATAACGTGCGTTGAAATGCGAGGCATGTGCGCCTTCATCTGAGCTGTGATAAAGTTACTGTCACCTGAAGCAATCCAAGATTACTCTTCAACTACCTCTGCAACTGTTCAGAACTTTATACTGCTACTTCTGCCAGCAGCAAGCAGCATAGTTCTGCCCTACATCAAACATTCTTGAAGATGCCGAGTTCCGCAACAAAAACATAATACGCCCCAACGAATTATTTTGTAAAAGATAAGGAAGCTTCTTGCCAACGAAATAGATCAGTAATATTCGACCAATGAAAATAATTGTTTCTTCTACTCACTTTAGCTAGTTTATTTTAAAATATTACTTTTTTTCAAGCTGTCGTTTTTACACTCTTATTATACCTAGAATGTTATATTCCAATAAAAAATACGGTATCTAGATTTCAACAGAAATATATGTTTTGAAGCCACCCGAATTCAAAAGAGTATGTTTTGAAAAAAGAAAAGAAAAAGAAAAGTTAGTCCAATTTAAACGAAAACTCGGGTGAATGTCCAATCTTGGTGATTCAGTTCAGTATGCACAGGGATGCAAAAGAAATATTTTCAAGAAAATCCTTTCTGCCGAAACTACCCTTAAGGAAAACGATTTTGATGAAAATATCTTGTTTAAGATTCTGCAAAGTTCTTAAGTTTTCTTCAATATCCTACGATATCTTCTTTCTAACGAATTTTGTATAATTTGTAAATCGTATGGTGGGGAAAAACCGACTACACACAAAATTAAGATCTTCTTAAAATATGCAGTCCACAACAAATAAACATTTTTGTGGCATTCGCCATTTCCGAGATATTCTTTGACATCTGGTGATGTATTAATATTTGCCCCACTCTCCTAAGCCACGTGGAGGAGGAAGTATCATATTCGATTAAATTTTACTTCCTTTAACCTTGTTGACTATTTCGGACGATGAATGAAACCGGTGTAATTATGCTTAAATGATCTCGGACTCCATGTAGCTTAAGGTTACTTCTCAGGATAACGGGAAAAAACCTTATCCGGATAACTTACCCTACGCGAGACTCGAATTTGCGAGTTCTTGAATGTGAAGCAGATACGCTACCCCCACACTACCGAGGCGGGCTAAAAATGATTATTTTGTGATGTCTTGAACCCTTTCTTGGAGAAAAAAATTTAAAAATTGATGTCTTATGTATCCCACCCTAAGCTACAGTTTAAATGGACTTTTTTCATTATTTGCATTTACTCAAAACTTCTCAAATAATTTTATTAAAAACTATATAATTTGTAAACAGCAAGAGACAGACAAGATTTACGTAACGGAAGATGTAGATTTCGTTAAAAGACACATTTTTACTTTCTCCATGTATATGTATATAGTGTATAGAGAAAGTATTGCACTCCACCAAAAAATTCGATACCGAGATTTCACCGGAAATATATGTTTTAGAGTCCCCAATATCCAAAAAAAGCATTTTCACAAAAAGGTCCGCGTGTGTGTGTGTGTGTGTGTGTGTGTGTGTGTGTGTGTGTGTGTGTCTGTGAACATGATAACTCAAAAACGAAAAGTAGGTAAAATACCAAACTTGGTATATAAGTTTAGTATCTTCCAGGGATGCGACACGAAGATTTTGAGAAAAATCCCCCCCACCCCCAACTACCCTTTACATGGAACTTTTTTCGAAAATTTTGATTTTCTCAAAAATGGCTCTAACGATTTTGATTAAAATTTCGTATATTAAACATATTTACCTGACAAATAAAATGTATATCTTGAATTTTCTGGGAATAGCCTCTGAAGAGTAGTTTATTCTGGATGAATTTTACTAAATTTTGAATAACTGCTAAACCGTAAGAGATGGACAAAAACTTACTGCACAAAAAATGTAGAGCACATTAAAACACACAATTTATGTTATATACATTTTTTCGTGGAATTTGTCGTTTTTGTGACATTCCTTATTTTTGAGTTCTGCTATGAAAAACGTATACTTTTCTCATACAGGAACTTGTCAACTCCTATCCATATAGACAAAGGAACTTCATTGACATAGCAACCAGCTTTTGACTATCAGTTTAACCTACAGTTGTCCCTTATTTCGCTTCTACTGACAAGGAAGCGAGTAATTAGACTATTTCTGCTATTTTTTCTGATTAGCATAAAGTAAATAGAAGTATAAGCTTTTTAAGAATTATTTGTTGCAGGGATATGGAGAAAGTCATGTGAATGGTACACATCAGATTTTTCTATTTTGGCGGGGCATTATCCATTCCCGAGATATTCATTACCTACGCTTGGGCTGAATCTTCCATTCATGCATTATTTTGTTTTCCATAAAATGGGAAAAGCATTTTAAAAATTTTGATTGTCGCTTCGTCTCCTATATGCCCAATGTGCAGCTTGTGTAAAACGTCGTGACACTGCATATGCAATGAGTAGAAGTGGTAAGAGTGCTGCTGGAGAAGTAGTGAACATAATTATTCTCAGAAGGTGGAACAGAACCCCATCTCTTTCGTTGTGCAAGTAGGCTGATCAATGCTATTGCGCTTCTTCAGCTGTGGGTAGTCCTGACGTATTATTCAAGCTGTACCTATAACGAACTATATAATGGACTTTCTGCAAACTTTATTCTTGCTTAAAATGAGCAGATAAAAGAAAGAAAATCGGTTTAACAATCTCAATTGTCTCTAATCATTATACTTTTCAAATTCATCTTATAATTATTCACGTATTTTTTTCTTTTCTTTTTCTGTTTACTCTGATAGAAATAATAATGAATACTCACAGAAATTATTTGAATGGAAATTTAAAAAGGATCACGGGAGTATGAATAGAATGTTATAATGTTATAACTGTTTTATCATGCTTTTCTTATCCTACACACTTTCAATATCAGTTAACAGGAAATAGATGGACGGTATTTAAGGTGTATTGCACGAAAAAATTCAAGCGAATAACAATGAAGATTTCTGAAATGGTTGTCGCTAAGAAAAAAATTTTATTTGACACAAATTGTATACTTTAAAGAACCCTACATTTTCCTTAAAGTAATCTGTTGCCTATTTCTGATCGTTTCTTAGATTAATAAAATTATGTAAAATTTGATGAAGAAAATGAAGTATATTTATGAGGGAATTCAGATAAAATAGCATATTCAAGGTGTACAGGTCATTTGCCATATTAATATATCACATACACCTGTTTTAGTAAAATAAATAGCCCAATTGTGGAGAAAAACGACATGTCTATATTAAGCACGATTTGTGGCGATCATTTTCCTGAAAACCTTTATCTGGCATCCTCAACAGTGTCCAGTTCTAGTACATTATTTATCCGACCAGCTGCTTTGATTTTAATAATAATTGTTATTTTTATTTATTTAGGGAATCTCAAAATATGCATTTCCAGTGAAATCTCGGTATCGAAGTTTTTGAGCGAAATTTAATATGTACTTCCCCTCTTGCTAGTAAAAAATAAGGAAAGTAATAAGCGTTTGTGAAAATGATTTGGAGAAGTGAGATAAAATAAAATTGATAGTGGTTAAAGAAAGTCGTGTATATGTAACACAATATTTGTACTTTCTCTACACATACTATGTACATAGTGTATAGAGGAAGTATTGTATTCCACCCAAAAATTCGATACCGAGATTTCACCGGAAATACATGTTTTAGGATCCCCTATATACAAAAAAAAGCATTTTTACAAAAAGGTCCTATGTGTCTGTGTGTGTCTGTCTGTCTGTCTGTGTGTCTGTGGACAGCATAGCTCAAAAACGAAGAGATCGTTGAATACCAAATTTGGTATTTAAGTTTCGTATCTTCCAAGGATGCGACACGAAGATTTTCAAAAAAAAAAAAAAAAATCTCCCCATCCCCATCTACCCTTTACATGGAACTTTTTTCGAAAATTTTGATTTTCTTAAAAATGGCTCTAATCATTTTAATTAAAATATCGTATATTAAAGATATTTACTTGACAAATAGAATGTATATCGTGAATTTTATGGGAATAGCCTCTGAAGACTACTTTATTCTGGATGAATTTTACGAAATTTCGCATAACTGCTAAACCGTAAGAGTTGGACAAAAACTTACCTCACAAAAAATGTAGAGCACGTTAAAATACACAATTTATATTATATACATTTTTTTCGTGGAGTTGATTATTTTTTAGATATTCCTTATTTTTGGTTTCAGCTTTGAAAAACTAACTTTCCTCATACAGAAATTTGTCAACTCGTGTCCATAGAAACAAAGGAACTTCAGCCACATAGCAACCAGCTTTTGACTATCACTTTAATCTATGGCACTCCCTTATTTCGCTTCTACTTACAAGGTAGCAAGTAATAAGACTATTTCGGCTAATTTATCCTCGATTAGCATGAAGTAAATAGAAGCATAAGCTTTTTAATAATAATTTGTTGCAGAGCTGTAGAGAAAGTTATGTGAATGGAACACATCAGATTTTTTAAATCTCCTCTCCTTGATGTGGGGTTATCATATCTGCCTCATATTCAAAAGTCCCGAGTTCGAATCTCATACAGGGTAGTTGTTTAGATATTTTCCCCCCACACATCTTGGTCTTCAGGTGGGACATGATTTACTACCAGGAGAGAGAGAGAGAGAAGAGAGAGAGAGAGAGAGAGAGAGAATAACTGAGACAAAACACGAACATAGAAACACACCACAAATACCGATGACCAAGGCGGGACTCGAAATCGCGATCGCTCGCGCCACGAAGCAGCAAATTAAACACTTTAGCGAGCGCGGCCATGGGGACTGGCTGGAATAATTTTCATGGGGTTTTCTTTACCCTGAAAAAACGAATATTGAGCATGTTTAAGTTCTGTGGATCCCTACCCCGTTTGAGCATCACTTATTGTCAGTTTTATAAAATTCTATCACCTGAAAGATTAATATTTCATTATAAGTTTAACGCAATTTATGTTGTATTCTCTAATTTCCCCTGATTTTCATGACCATTTGATTACACTCGTGTTACTGCTATTGCGATTGGAGCTTTGCGGGGACCTTAACGAAGATAGGAAAACAAAATAATAGTGTTGTAAATTTTATTTGAGCCTGGGAAAATCGAATAAGTAGGCAAATCTTTTGCCTTTACTTGAAACGAAAATAAAAAGTGCGGTCAATTGCTCTCTTTAGTCAGAAATTGGTTCTTATGAAACCTCTCCTGTTCGACCTTTAAAATCTTACATGATCTGAGTTTAAACCGGCCAGGTTGGTTTCTATCTTTAATATAAATAATTATTCTTATTTAGTTGAAATTAAGTAAGAAGCAAATTAATTATAATCAGTTTCGACCTGATAAATGTTTTACTTCGTCACAGCAAAATTAATACTGTTGGATGCCTAAAACTGGTGATAGAATGGAGTACGCAACTCCAGAATAGCGTAGATACAGAAATAACAAAGTTAACAAACTGCTAGTTGTAGAACTACCGTTATAGGTGTGCCATAAGTACTTTTGATCAGGGCTTTAAATTTTTTCCGGTGACGTAAACCATTACATTCCACGGAAGACATTATACATAGATATAGTAAACAAGTTTTACAAAGACTACCTTCGTAGCTGGGTTCGATACTAGGATTTTTTAACCAGAATTATTCCCTATCCCCCACAGAGTCTGGAAGTATGCATGTGAGAATGAATGTGCGTGTGTTTAATTATATAAAATGATAAATCTAATGACAATAATCTACTACGATCAGATGGGGTATTTCACAAGCCAAGGCCCCCAATATGACCATAGAAGTTAAAGGGGCTATAAAATGGGGGGAAAAGTTTTGCAAGAGAAATGGGTGACTGATACAAGGGTCAAAATAAACATCTCTTCGTTTATAACAGTATCAATGACTTGTTATTTCTTATAAACATTATTTTAGAGTATATTTTATCGCTGGAAAAATGTTCGATCTATTCCTATTCAATGGATTATTCCATACAATGCCTTAAAAATATTGTGATTGGATTATATTATGTGAAAATTATTTTGAGTACACTTTATGCTTTTCTGACAAAAATGGGTCAGTTAGGGCGTTTAGTGTCTTATTAGCATATTACTATATAGCTTCTGATTAGAACAAAAGTCCAGAAAGCTGAAGATTCGACTTCAAGTCCTGACTATGGAACTGAAGTTTTTCAACCTTCCATTGGAGGTAGTGCATCTGCCTCACATTCAATAGCTGTCGAGTTCAAATCTCCGTTAGGTAATGTTTACTGGAGTTCCCTTATCCTGAAAAATCGGTTAACTCTATGGATCTCGGACACATTGAGCAACATTTCATTTACTTCATCGTCCATTATGACCTACATATTCATACAATTTAACTCCACTACTTTCTTAACTGCAGATGCATTTTGCAGTTTAACATTAAAACAATTATCTCACTGTTGTCTAATCAAGTATATTATAATTGCGCTCTTTCATTGTCGAATTGAAAATAAACTTATGTATTAATTTTTACACCATCATACAATTTTTGTAGTAATTTCCGTTTAGTTATAGTATAACTGTCAAATATTTGCTGTTTGAAAAACAAATTTTATATTTTCTTATTTGCATAAACGTGTGCGACTCGATTCGAAGGGTTCCGGGTTCGATCACACGCGACCACCCGCTCTGACCCATTAATTTCGTAGATTTCTCAGGATTGACATGCGAATGTTGGGGTGGTTTTTCATCTACCAGGATTCCTTTCAATCATTTCCCCTTTTATTCTGTATCCCTCTCATCTTTCAAATGTACTTTTAGGGTCATGGTGTATTTTAGTGTGAACAGATGGCGTGGATGCATGTTCAATAAAAATATTACTTCCTATAAGCACTAGGTCGCGGACAGATTGACGGATCGCTTGAACGGATCTTACAACCCGGCAGTGGGACGGGTCATCCGGCTTGGAAATATTAAGGACCTCCGCGCGTCTCAGGAGGTCTGTGGCCATGTATAGTTTCTTTACCTCATCCCATAGCAAGCCATAATAGATCTGTATAGATTTCAGTACGCAAGGTGTACCCTTTCGTTGTCTGCTCTTTAGGATGGATAGATATGCTATTACATCAAATATTTAGATTGAGAGAAAACCTCCCTCGCAAGAAAAAGCTAATAAGGGGCCAAGGATCAATATCTTTTGTTGGATGCAACACGCCCACATAAAAAAGAACAGAATATCGCCCTGTAGTAATTCGATTCCTAAACCCATAGCCGGGAGGTCCAGTACGCCCGTAAGCAGAACTCTCTATATCGCAATAAGATGTGTGTTGTGTTATTTCCATATATACCAAGTCTGTCGCGGTGGCGAATCCTGCACTGAAGCTCTGGGTGAATCAAAAACACCTATCACACCACCGAATGTATTCGTCTCCAGTTTAAAACATTCCAGAAGCCAAAATAAAGGAAGGAAAATGCCCATCATAGCATGTAAAAATAACATAAGATATTCAAGTTTTAGTGTTCTCTTTTTATCTGAATCCTTTTTACATTGTTTTTCAAAATTACGCTGATTTTAAAGCTTTTTTATAGTATTTTCAAAAGTTACGTTTTTATTTTCTCTACTACTTACAGAAATTTTACCGGAAATACACGTGCACTCCTTCGATCCGTTGTACTTATTACGAGTTGGCACAACAAATTTCCAAACTGACTCATATTTCCCCCAGAAAATTATGAGGCGCTGTCAAATTCATTTTAATATAAGATACACCAATGGCGTTTTTCAATAAAAAGTTCCGGCTTCTTAGTTAACCACTATTAGTGTAATTATTCCTCCACGTATGCTGGCTACCGCATATTGTCATGATAGATCAGTTTGTTAGAGCAACGGCTCTGAAGCCGAAGATCCTTGGTTTAAACCCCTATATTGGCAATGCATTTTTCAGTCTAATTCTATCTTTCAAACCTTAGGCGCAGCGGATGCTGCCATGGTACCTCAGTTGTTTAACACTACGGCACGGAAAGCCGAAGATTGGCGGTTAAAATCCCGGATATGTAGCACTAAATTTTTCAGCGCAATCCTACCTTTCCAACCTCAGCTTACACAGGGCAATGGGACAGTTTTAAGACTTGGCAGAGAATATATCTTACCATACAAAGACATAGATGTTCCACATGTTTATGAACTGATGTAACATTATACTTCAAAACAAACTATACTTTTAGATCAAGGCCTATCAAACGCTTAAAATGGTACCCAAGCAAACCGAGGTGCAGAGGCTTCTGTGCACCGTGCATCGGTCCAATTCGCAATGAGAACAACAGGCGGTGAGGAAGGAGGAGGCAGGAGGACCTAGCACGACAAGCATGAAATCGAGAGACAGCGCTATCTACACAATGAAGAGTAGGAGTTTCACCGTCATCATACTAGTCAAATCGTATTTTGCACTTTGCGCTGTGGAATGTTCTGGTGCCCTATTTAGTCTATACACCTACAAGCTAACTAGATGTGATGTAACGGTATTCTGAATGCCTTATCCGACATAGGTTTTAAAATAGTACTCATTGGCATATATTTGACACATGCAAGATAGAGAGAAGAAAATGCTGCACTACAGTCGTATTGAAACCGAGCTTTCTTATTAGTGTATTTTCAGAACATATACGCTGATCGGCCTGATACATTCCTAATGATACTTCAGTGTTAACAAAGAAGGAAAGCACTTAGCGTCTATTTTCCAGATCTCGTTGCCTCCTTTGGTTTGGTGGAGAAAAGATCGCTTTACTTAAGAGTTCATAAACATCTTAAAGGCTTAAAGAAAATCAAACTTCTGGCGCATGGTCAGAAACGCATTTTGGCACTCTTGGTGTGGCGAGATTTACAGAATATTACCAGTATAAGGTAGAAGTTTAAATGAAAATATCAGCTCTCTTTCACATGCTGCACTAACTCATATTTAGTTCAATTAAAAGAAATGATGGTGTGATGCTTTTTTGAAATAATACAAAAAGAACATATGTCATTGTTTAAATAAAAGCGCAAGAAGGACTCTATTGCTGACCCCCTCTAGGACTCATTTGACCACCGCTTGCGACAATTCTTACTTGGTGTTTCTTTCTCTTTTAGCTCGTTACCTTCAATTTCCAGGTTCAGCTCCATTTTTTGCTTGCTCCTGTGGCCGGTGCACGTAGTTGTCCTGGAAATGTTAGGCAGGCACGTAGGAGCAGCGGGAACCTGATAACACGGGAACAAGTTCTCATCCGATTAACTCAACTCCTGTCCACGTCCCATTCTTGACAAACCCCACCTCCCTCTTGTCTACTGTGTAGGAAATGCTTTTAGATGGGAATATGCCCTCGGCGTGATGACTCAATTAGAACGACTTCACACTCCAACTTTCTGCTTAAGATCGGATCAGGATAATACGCTATAAGCGATCAAACGATAACATCACACCGGAAAGTTATTCGGAAATTTTAAAACTATGCCCTTCCTCTTTTTACTTTCTGTATGCGTACTATGTATATAGTGTATAGAGAAGGTATTGTAATGCACCCAAAAATTCGATACCGAGGTTTCACCGGAAATACATGTTTTGAGACTCCCTGAAACCAAAAAAAGCATTTTTAGAAAAATGTCCGTGTGTGTCTGTGGGCAGCATAGCTCAAAAACGAAAAGACCGTTAAAGCCCAAACTTGGTATTTAAGTTTGGTATCTACCAAGGATGCGACACGAAGATTTTCAAGAAAATCCCCCCACCCCAAACTACCCTTTACATGGAAAAAAAGTTTGAAAATTTTGATTTTCTTAAAAATGGCTCTAACGATTTTGATTAAAATGTCGTATATTAAAGATACTTACCTGACAAATAAAATGGTTATCTTGAATTTTCTGGGAATAGCCCCTGAAGACTACTTTATTCTGGATGCATTTTACGGAATTGTGCATGACTGCTAAACCGTAAGAGATGGGGGAAAACTTACTACACAGAAAATGTAGCTCACGATAAAACACACAATTTATGTAATATACATTTTTTTCGTGGAGTTGATCATTTTTAAGATATTCCTGGTTTTTCGTTTTAGCTTTGAAAAACTTATACGTTTCTCTTACAGGAATTTCTTAACTCCTGTCCATACAAACAAAGGAACTTCAGTTACATAGCAACCAGCTTTTGGCTATCATTTTAACCTACGGAACTCCCTCATTTCGCTTCTACTTACAAGGAAGCAAGTAATACGACTATTCCTGCTAATTAGCATGCAGTAAATAGAAGCATAAGCTTTTTAACTACAATTTGTTGCAGAGATGTAGAAAAAATCGTGTGAATGGAATACATCAGATTTTTTCAGTTTAAACTCGGATAGACATTTGCAAAATTCTCTTTCCTTTTCCCGCTGACGTACTGATATTAATATCAGCAAAAAGCTTAATAAATCAGCTCTGCTTCTAAATCGCGCCCTGAACGATACAGCCCTCTACTCAATAATTATACTGATTATGGCATCCTACAATTATATTGTGGATAGTAAAGTGGTGCTCCGGTTATCAGCCATGGAATGCGTATGGTTTAAGTTCATGTATGGTACCGTCTGTAGATCACGACATTCCGGCTGAGGAAGCATCTACCACACCTCTACTTATCGGGTGTATCGTCCACCTCTGGCTTTCGCAATGAAAACTATTTTTAAAATTTGAGAAAGAAAGGGGAAAAAAAGTAATTGAAGTTGAAAGGAATAGTTTTTTGTTCTTTTTTTTTATTAATTTTACTTTTAGTATAGTTTGTTTAATATCTGTAAAATAATTGTGTACGGATTTATGCATTACATTTGGAAACAAAGGAATAAAGATTTGGCATTCATGCTCGGTTTTAGAAATTAGTACCGAAGTATAGTATTGCAGATTTTTATTTATTTAGTATGTACATGCGTGCTATAGAAAGTGAAAAGGCATTCACAGAGGGTGTGAACCCCAAAGGCGAACACAAAAATCCAATTAGAAGCTTAGAAACGTACGTGATAGAATGGCCGAGATTACTAGAGATCGACCAACGGTGACCTTCCCTCAAAATGATGTGGTGTAAGAGGTATAGTTAGATGGAAGAGAATGGGAAGAAATGAAAAGTGAAGGATTATAAGGTGCAAGTGGGGTTAGTAAAACATTTCAAATTATTTCCAAAACTACGCTTTTACTACCCAAAACATCAGGGTATCCTTAGGCGTTTTAAGCATGGTATAAAACATAATATATTATACGCTTTTTTTATCCTTTCATTGGAATGCAGTTTACTCTTAGTTGACTTCTGTCATGGAGTTACCCTGTAGCTTCGGACCTCCCCTAAACATTGCTGGCTGCTAAGACTTCACGTATATTTACATAATGTACACACATGCCCATTTTATTTAAAACACGTTGCCCGCATAACCACGCGGATTTTTGTTATTCCATAAGCTTAGTAATAGTATTAATTTGTGAGCATTGCCATTCTATTATGGTTATATTCCTCTCCATTTCCTTTTCTTTCTGTTTCTCGCATCGCTTCAATAAGATCGGCCAAGAAGCATAGAAACGATTTTTTTATGTATTCATTTGTATGGTGGGTGCAGTTTTAAAGTTGTCAGAACAGCAACTTTTGTGTTTTGTTCTGGAATACATCACTGCCAACTTAAAACTGCCTAACGTTGGCAGTTCCTTATAGAAAATTTCATGCACTTTCCTTGGAAAGCATATTTGTAAACCCAGCTGTTATTAGTAGTTCTGGTTTAGACATGTTCCTTTTATTTCCTGGTGTTGGCAATACTCCTAGTCCTTTTAGTTCTCTACGTGGACATGCAATGTTACCCTCGTAAACAACGGTATAATGCTATTCGTAACGACAGATGCTATCATCTGCAGTTTGTAAAACACACAAAACACAATTCTTTCTCACCGATTTTGACGACTATCTTTCGAATGGTTCAGTATTTCTTCTTTATTGTCACTCACCAAGCTAAACAGTCCTTGTAAAAGTTTATCAGCAATGTTTATCGTTTATTGACTGCTCATCGTATGAATGCGGTAGAGCTGAACGACACTACACGAAACCACAAGTTTCTTTAGTTTTAATATTCATATTACTTACTATTTTACATTACTCGAAAGTTTCGAACGATGTTTGTTAACATATTGTAAAAAAAAACTCTTTATTACTCAAACAAAAACTCTTATTCTTCCAACTGATTACAATAAAAATGTAACCACAAATAAAGTGCTCATTGTTTGCACTTGCTAACAGCCGCAGGTGTCACAAACTCACAGGTGCGACAATCGGAGCTTCGGTGTATAGTGCCTGCTAACTGCACACGTGTTCACTCACACAGATGTAACATTGTATTAGCTAATGAAAGCAAGCCAACGGGTGAGTGGCAACAATCAATCATGACTTTCGAAGCAAGCCTCCACACACGTCCCGCTATTACAGCCGGCAATTTCTTGAAAAGTCACATGTGATCTCCAGTATTCAAGATGATATTGCTACTGTATGCTTTTATTTATTCCAGTGTCGAAAGTTGGCAAAATATCCCAGCCGGGTTATCAAAAATTCGTGATTTACAGGATATGTACATTTTACAATATTGTCGCCAAGATTTCACTGTGAAATTGTGTGTCTGAAATGTCCGCTTCAGCCGCCATATTAAAATGTAATTATTATGCTTACTATTTAATTTAATTGGAAACTTGACTGTAATCGGTTTGTTTAAATGTCAGGCATGCTACCCAAAGAGTTGTTCGCGCATTCTTAGTATTTACGTTTGTTGACCACGTACTGATAGTTGAACTCTGCCCCATTCTGATCTCATTCCATTATCATCTTCCAACAAAAACATATACCTACTCCACCGATGCTTCAGAAACGCACCAGTTGGAAATAACCTGTAAAATCTTCTGTAAAGTATGTTTACTATATGAAAATTTAATACACATGACATTATAGTATGTTAAATGCATTTCAAAGTGTCAATATATACAAACATTTCACTAAAAATGTGAAACTCAACTTCTCAAGTGATACTGATATTAAATTGGCATTAAGTCATGATTAATACAGCACAACTCATAACTTATGCTTGTTCCTTTGTTCCGGTTTTATGGCACATGGTTATTATACAAACCTACACATGAGGTACTTTCTGATGAAAATTTCCATTGAACCTATGCCTACCAACTTTACGTTTCTCTTTAGAGAAAGTTCAGCTTTCTTTGCGTTTTAAACCGCAGGACACGTTTTTATTTTGTTTACAGTGAACTTCTGCTCCTAATGCCTGCTTTATAAATATTATTTAGCCTTGGATGGACTGTATTAAAGAGCAGACAGAGTATAGAGAATGCGGAATCATCATAAGCTCGTAGCGTAATGATTTTTGTTTTTACTTCAAGTAAAGTTATCACGTTTGCGTCAGCATTAAGCTCTTTTCCCGTTGTCATTTGCATTATCTAAATTCCACACGGGCGTAATTTGATGAAATATACGACCTTCTCTACCACGCACAACGTAAAAAAGTATGGCATTCCACTTAAATGTTTGAAAGATTTCACTGTAAATACATGTTTTGAGGACCCCAGAACGAAATATATAAAAAGGAGTTTTAGGAAAACGCGCGCGCGCGTGTGCGTGTGTGTGTGTGTGTGTGTGTGTGTGTGTGTCTATGAAGAGCATAACTCAAAAACAAAAAGTCTGTTAAATAACAAAATTGATATTGAAGTTTAGCATCTTCCAAGTACGACTTGAAGATTTACAAGAAAATCTCCAACCCCAAACGACCCTTTATATGAAATATTTTTCGAAAATTTTGATTTTTTTTAGAAATAGCTATAACGACTTTTATTAAAATGTCATACGCTTAAGATATTTTCTTGACAAAGGAAGGATATATCTTTGATTTTTTTTGGAAATACTCTCTGAAGTGCTCTTCATTCTGGATTACTTTTACCTAGCTGTGTAGTTAAAGTATTTCCGAGATATTCCCTGTTATTGGTTTTAGTTTTTCAATGCTTGTACGTTTCTTAAATGGTAAGTGATTATTTCTTTTTATTTTTCCTTGTCAAGAATGCAGAACGGAATTTTAAAAGTATTACAGAGAGACCAGCTTAACATTTGATTATCGTTTTAGTCTAATGTATTCCTTTGTTCCAGTTATATCTTAAAAAAAAAATATGCAATAAAACATTTCTACAAATATTTATTTACTAACGCAAAGTATATAGGAAAATAATCATTTTAGGAATAATGTATTGAAGAATGGGGAGAGAAACTCAGAGAATGTAACAAATCATAAATGTTTGTAAAAGGAAAGCAGAGTATTTGACTGCATATAGAAAGCGAGGTTATTTTCGCTGTGATGATGATGATGATGATGATGATGATGATAATAATAATAATAATAATAATAATAATAATAATAATAATACGAGGATCACTCAAAGTTTTGTGATTGCACGTAATAAAATATTAATGATTTAGATCTGATCATTCCATCTTTTCAAAATGTTCTCCACTGCATTGTACACACCATCTTATCCTTTTAAACCATATTTCAAATTCTGAACGCCATTCTTCTTTGGAGAGAATGCAAATACGTTTTCGTAAGCAGCAGCTTAAGGTGAATAAAATCGTTGACCTCGAATTTTTTTTCTTTCATTTTGGGGAATAGAAAAAAGTCCCATGGTGCTAGATTTCGACTGTAGGGAGGATGGCACAAATGGACTGTCATGGTACAACAGAATTTCACGCAGACCAGCCTTAGGACGTTTTTTCTCAGTTTACTAAACATTTGTGGCAGGCATTTTACGGTGTACCATCTGGCAGTAACAATCTTCTGTCTCTCAGGCGGAATCGTCACTTGCTGAGAAGGATGCTCCTTCATCTGCTTGCCAACACTTCTCGCTCGCTTCACTTTTGTTGGAGAATCTTCTCCTGAGAAGACACAGACTGATGACTGTCATTTAGTTTCTGGATCATACTGGTAAGTGCTACTTTATTCACTTATTACAATATCAAATGTTTTTAGATCTTTCCATTGAATTTTTCAATCACTTCCTGGAACCCTTGCATACCACTGTTCATTTGTAAGGTGATGGATCCAGCGATTACAGAGCTTCCTAATGTCGTTTTTTCTTTCTTTCAGAATTGTTTTCATTGCTGCCGATCCTGCATTTAGCGCTTCTTGAATCTGATCATATGCGTGGCGATGACCCTCCCGCAACATGCGCTCTGCTTTCACCACATTTCCAACCATTGTTGCTGCAGCAGGCCGTCCTGCTCGGTCTTCATCTTCGAGGGAATCTCTTCCATCGATAAATGGTGGGTTGCGAAGGGCAACGATATCTCATTGACCTAAACAGACTTTAATTATAGAAAATCAAAGTACGGAAATGCTCTCTCGTTTGAGAGCAATTCTATAGTATGGCGTGGCAACATATACACGCACGCTGACGATACACATTGTTGGAGCATGCCCAGAGTTCCACATGCTACAATCTGAACTTCATATGAAGTTAGGAAAAGTTGTTTTGCTCATGTCCATTCTCAGAACTTGAGGAGTGACCCTCGTAACAGTAGAGTAATAGTAATAATAATAATAATAATAATAATAATAATAATAGTAGTAGTAGTAGTAATAATAAAAGCAAGCCTGAGTAGTGTGATGGTAGCGTGTCTGGTTCACATTCAACAGGTCGTGAGTTCGAATCTCGCTTAGGATGAGTTACCCGGATAAGGTTTTTTTCGGGGTTTTCCCTTATCCCGAGTAGACGAATGTCGAGTAACTTTGAGCTCCATGGACCCCGAGATCATTTGAGCATCATTTCACCAGTTCCATTCATTGTCCGATGTGACCAACCAGGTTAAAGAACGTTAAACTACAAATAAATAAATAAATAATAATAATAATAATAATAATAATAATAATAATAATAATAATGATAATGATGATGATAATGATAATGATAATAATGATAGTAATAATGATAATAATACTTTAGTAGCATTTGTTGTGGTATAAGTAGTGTAAAAACCACAGATTTCCTTGTGCAGAACACTAAGTACAGTTTCGTATAAACCTTGATGCATGAAAAACCGGGCGCCGGTACAAGTCACGACACTGCAATACCGCAGACACCTGTGCGCGCGACCACAACCTGTGAGTCAGAGGAAGGTAAGTGGCAGCGTGACTCATCTCCAGTGAAACGCGAGCCAACTCGGTAGCTCGGTTGTAACATGTGCCGTGCACCAGGGGCGGAACATCTTCCTTGTGCCGATGAAACAGCTCAGGCAAGGACTTTATAAGTTACCGATATTAAATCACCTTAGCAGCAACTTCCAGTGTTTCCAATGATACATATTACTAGCACATTACGGCTAACTTCATGTTGCTAACGTCAGTGCTGCCCATATAGTTCTGGTGGCCCTGACAATTCACGGTAGCAGATTTTCCAAGTTCATCATACTGTTCCATAAAATTTGTAAACTAATAAATAGGCAGAGGCGTATGTATAAGCGAGAAACACTGCAATTATACACAAAATTAAAACCATAGTAAAATGACCTATTTTCTTATGGACCTCTTGAACTATTACATACATACATTTCCCTGCGTAGGTTTGTAACCTACTGAAGTAGAAATATCCCAATACTTATTTCAAAATGATATGACTATTTTACTTCTTTTCTTTTCTTTGATGTTTTAAATCTAACCGGGTAGATCATATCACACGGCGAATGAACGAAATAGTTGAAATAATCCTCAAGTGTACGCGGGGAACCTCATTCTTACAATATGGGAACACCCTATACATAAACCCTTATTCAAGGAATTCAACTCAACCGATATTCGAAATCTGGACTTCCCGAATGATCCCTCAACACGAAGGTGTGCTCGTCTGTCTTGTTGAGAGACGAAAAGAGATATGTTGTTAGTATTGACCTTATTTCCTTGAATATGCCCTTAACTGAGCAGTGCGAAATAAGAAAGAACTTTAACGGAGGATTAAAGGACTAAAAAATGGTAAAAAGGGAATAAGAACGTATTTGTGGTGTCAATAAGGCGGTACCACTTTAGCACATATGGATTCAAGAGTGGGGATATCACTTGGCCTCCAGCGTGCTGCTCCGGGAGACAAAGTTTGATCTATATCCAGCTTACTATGCATCGGATGAAGGGTATAGTAGTGTTTAACTCCGTTTTTTAATATAATATCTTCATAGGTGTTGGACACTTAAAATAAAATAATGATTTGGGAAGGAGCCTTAATATGCCTTCCAAGCTTTTGCCAGTTATGAAGATCAATGAAAACTTGGGGTGGAAAAACAGTTACGGAGTAAAGTATTAGCGGGATTTAAACCTCCGACATTGTCCATGTTTTAACGATTTCGCCGTCCGTGTCTATAGAATTAAGAGTGAGGAAGTGGAGTATAGGAGAAAAATCTTATGTGTTCCATTCACATGACTTTCTCTACTTCTCTGCAACAAATTATTGTTAAAAAGCTTATGCTTCTATTTACATCATGCTAATTGAGAAAAAATAGCAGAAATATTCTATTACTTGTTTCCTGTAAGTAGAAGCGAAATAAGGGAGTACCATAGGTTAAAGTGAGAGTCAAAAGCTGGTTGCTGTGTGACTGAAGTTCCTTTGTTTGTATGGACAGGAGTTGACAAATTCCTGTATGAGAAATGTAAACATGTTTAAAGCTGAAAGCAATAACAAGGAATATCTCAAAAACGATCAACTCCACGATAAAAATGTATATGACATAAATTGTGTGTTTTATCGTGATCTACATTTTTGTGTCGTAAGTTTTTGTCTATCTCTTACGGCTTAGCAGTTATGCAAAAGTCCGTAAAATTCATCCAGAATAAAGTAGTCTTCAGAAAATTCCCAGAAAATTCAATATATACATTCTATTTGTCAGGTAAACATCTTTAATATACGATATTTTAATCAAAATCGTTAGAGCCATTTTTGAGAAAATCAAACTTTTCAAAAAAACAGTTCCATGTAAAGGGTAGTTTGGGGTGGGAGGATGTTTCTCAAAATCTTCGTGTCGCATCCCTGGAAGGTACTAAACTTAAAATACCAAATTGGTATTTTACCGATTTTTCGTTTTTAAGTTATCGTGTTCACAGACACATACTCGGACTTTTTTTGTGAAAATGCTTTTTTTTATACAGGGGACCCTAAAATATATATTTCCGGTGAAATCTCGGTATCGAATTTTTGGGTGGAGTGCAATACCTTCGCATAGTACGTGTACAGAAAGTAAAACGGGAAACATTTTATTTTTATCATCTGACATCTCCGAAAAGAGACCATGTCTCTTGTGACGCATCGTACCTCGGGAGAGTTGTCCTCCATTGCTGGAAAGTCTTTCGGTTCTTTGGTCATGTCCATGGGGAACTAGTCAATGGAGGGGAAGTGTGATGTCGCCCCATTCCACTTGAAATTATCAAAACTGTTGCTCGCCGTGTAAAGTACAAAAGTTGCGGAGCTGAGCAATCTGAATGGAAATTAACTGAGTATCAAAATATCTTGCAGTCTTTCTTCCTCAAGTGAGGCTTTAGAAACCATTTTACTGGCAAATAGAAAGCTGTCACCTTTTCTAGATTCGAATTCATCTAAGTCGGGTTTAATGGTAGCCACAGAGACGCAGTATTAATAGAGGTGTATCTTCATTTAAACTGGAGCGTGTATCACTTTATTACACTTAATTTTTACTTTCTCCATACGCACTATGTACATAGTGTATAGAGAAACTATTGCACTCCACCAAACAATTCGATACCGAGATTTCACCGGAAATATATGTTTTAGGGTCCCCAATATCAAAAAAAAGCATTTTCACAAAAAGGTCCGTGTGTGTGTGTGTGTGTGTGTGTGTGTGTGTGTGTGTGTGTGTGTGTGTGTGTGTCCGTGAACACGATTACTCAAAAACGAAAAGTCGGTAAAATACCAAACTTGGTATTTAAGTTTAGTATCTTCCAGGGATGCGACACGAAGATTTTGAGAAAAATCCCCCCAACCCCAACTACCCTTTACATGGAGCTTTTTTCGAAAAGTTTGATTTTCTCAAAAATGGCTCTAACGATTTTATTAAAATTTCGTATATTAAACATATTTACCTGACAAATAAAATGTATATCTTGAATTTTCTGGGAATAGCCTCTGAAGAGTAGTTTATTCTGGATGAATTTTACCAAATTTTGAATAACTGCTAAACCGTAAGAGATGGACAAAAATTTACTACACAAAATATGTAGAGCACATTAAAACACACAATTTATGTTATATACATTTTTTCGTGGAGTATGTCGTTTTTGTGACATTCCTTATTTTTGGTTTCTGCTATGAAAAACATATACTTTTCTCATACAGGAACTTGTCAACTCCTATCCATACAGACAAAGGAACTTCATTGACATAGCAACCAGTTTTTGACTATCACTTTAACCTACGGTTGTCCCTTATTTCGCTTCTACTTACAAGGAAGCGAGTAATTAGACTATTTCTGCTATTTTTGTCTGATTAGCATAAAGTAAATGGAAGTATAAGCTTTTTAAGAATTATTTGTTGCAGGGATATGGAGAAAGTCATGTGAATGGTACACATCAGATTTTTACTTTCTCTATACTCACTATGTACATAGTGAATAGAGAATGTTTTGCACTCCACCAAAAAATTCGATACCGAGATTTCACCGGAAATATATGTTTTAGGATCCCCTGTATCTAAAAAATGTATTTTCAGAAAAAGGTCCCTGTGCGTCTGTGTGTGTGTGGTGGGTGTGTCCGTGTGTCTGTGAACACGATAACTCAAAAACTAAAAGTCGGTAAAATACCAAACTTGGTATTTAAGTTTAGTGTCTTCCAGGGATGCGATACGAAGATTTTGAGAAATATCCCCCACCCCCAATTACCCTTTACATGGAACTTTTTCGAAAATTTTGATTTTTTCAAAAATGGCTCTAACGATTTTGTTTAAAATATCGTACATTAAAGCTATTTACCTGACAAATAAAATGTACATCTTGAATTTTCTGGGAATAGCCTCTGAAGAGTAAGTACTTTATTCTGGATGAATTTTTCATAACTACTAAACCGTAAGAGATGGACAAAAACTTAAACCACAAAAAACGTAGAGCACGTTAAAACACACAATTTATGTTATATACATTTTTTTCGTGGAGTTGATCGTTTTTGAGATATTCCGTTTTCTTGGTTTCAGCTTTGAAAAACTTTTCTCATACAGGAATTTGTCAACTTCTGTCTATACAAACAAAGGAACATCAGTCACATAGCAACCAGCTTTTGGCTTTCACTTTAACCTATAGCACTCCCTTATTTCGCTTCTACTTACAATAAAGCAAAAAATAAGACTATTTCTGCTAATTTTTCTCGATTAGCATGAAATAAATAAAAGATAAGCTTATTAACAATAATATTTTTACAGAGATATAGAGAAAGTCATGTGAATGGAACACATCAGATTTTTACTTTCTCTATAGGCACTATGTACATAGTGTATAGAGAATGTATTGCACTCCACCAAAAAAGTCGATACCGAGATTTCACCGGAAATACGTGTTTTAGGGTCCCCTTTATCTAAAAAAAAAAAAAACTTTTTCGGAAAAAGGTCCGTGTGTGTGTGTGTGTGTGTCTGTGAACACGATAACTCAAAAACGAAAAGTAGATAAAATACCAAACTTGGTATTTAAGTTTAGTATCTTCCAGGGATGCGACACGAAGATTTTGAGAAAAATCCCCCCACCCCCAACTACCCTTTACGTGGAACTTTTTTCGAACATTTTGAGTTTCTTAAAAATGGCTCTAACGATTTTGATTAAAATTTCGTATATTAAAGATATTTATCTGACAAATGAAATGTATATCTTGAATTTTCTGGGAATAGCCTCTGAAGACTACTTTATTCTTGATGAATTTTTCATAACTACTAAACCGTAAGAGATGGATAAAAGTTAACCCTCAAAAAATGTAGAGCACGTTAAAACACACAATTTATGTTATATACATTTTTTTCGTGGAGTTGATCGTTTTTGAGATATTCCTTTTTCTTGGTTTCAGTTTTGAAAAACTTATACTTTCTCATACAGGAATTTGTCAACTCCTGCCCATACAAACAAAGGAACATCAGTCACATAGCAACCAGCTTTTGACTTTCACTTTAATCTATGGTACTCCCTTATTTCGCTTCTACTTACAAGGAAGCAAGTAATAAAACTATTTCTGCTAATTTTGTCTGATTAGCACAAAGTAAATAGAAGTATAAGCTTTTTAAGAATAATTTGTTGCAGGGATATAGAGAAAGTCATGTGAATGGTATACATAAGATTTTTTATAATTATAATTGAAACTTTAGCTTTTCCATACTGATTAGCGTGTGCAGAATTACGAGTCGTCTTAGGTTTTAATGGCTCACATAGCACAGCTGTTTAGAACAAAATAAATATTCCGTCTGTTTGCCATTCTCTGCGAAATGAGTGTCTTGCAATCTCGTGTGCCATTGTCAATAAAAAGTCACTATCTATTGTTATTCGTCATATACTATACAGCTAAGTATAGTGGAGTGGTTAAGAAAGAGATAGTAAAGTTTGCGCACTGACTTCGTGTATTATTATGGAGGAGTTGAAGTTGATTTGTCGTTAGACTTCTGGTAGAGTTGCTCTTGCTGATGGCCATGGAGACAGTTTCTTTGATGACTGTGATCCGTGGCATTAGGTCGAAGAGTTCGGCCGAAGACCTGTGGAAATCACATTGAACGCGTTGGCCACACTTAGGCTTTACTTGATTTGAATTTTCAATGAGCTAATTCGTTTATTTATCGTGATCATAAAAACAGTGGAAATAACTATTTTGGGGGGAAAAATGGAAAATAGGGACATTTTTTCCATGTGAAGGAAATTTGGGTGGCGAATATTCCTGTATGTCTGCGTCTGGTGTTTGATTCAAGTATGACATTTGTAACCGATTCCAACTTTTCGTTAATGAATTTTCTAAACACTCACTCTCTCTCTCTCTCTCTCTCTCTCTCTCTCTCTCTCTCACACACACACACACACACACACACACACACACACACACACACACACACACATATACGCCTTTTAAAATGCTCTTTGGCATTTAGTAGAAGTGTAAACCTTGATATAGAATTTTTGGGTGAAATATAATACTTCCTCTACCAACTACAGGTAGGTTAGTAAGTTAAAATGATTATTAAAATTCTTAATGGAGCTCTCTTCGGTAGCACCACCAAACGTCACCGTAATACGAAATACATCTTAGCAAAACAACGCAAAAGTGAGTTTTATGCCAAGAATAACTATTTTTCTCTTTCTCTGCCATCCACCTGTAGCAGAGAGCGGATTTACTGTATTTCACCCAAAACTTCGATTTTGAAATTTGACAGGAAATATAAGCATGAGAAGAACAATATCCCAAGCTATCTTTTATATGGACAATATTGCGTCATTTTAATTTTCCCCAATGTTTGAACGTTGTTACCGCGATTATTTATTGCCTAGTTTAAAATACAACTACAAAAAATATTGTGAGCAGCCTAACGAGGTTAGAAATAAAATAATTTTTGGTGACTGCTATAAATTACAAGCTATTCCTCCGAATGTATGCTTAGTACAAAAAGAGGTGCCACACAGGTGGTTGGCTAATCATAGATTAGATAGGAATAAACAAGGTGCTTGCAACTTCTATACATCGTTCAATCCTGGACTACCGGTTGAAATTATCAGCCAATTGGCAAGATACACCCATTTCTCTTTTATCTTAAAGCTTTCAATTATATAAAAATGTATGAATTTTGTCTACAGCAGAAGAACCTGACATATATTAATCACACGAAATTGCATATTTGTATTCTTATTTTTTCATAGATTTTCTACAGATTTTATAATAGTACAAAAGCTTATGTTTCCAAATTCAAGACAAAATATTCGCATAAATAGTAATACACCATTGCTGCTATAGGCACGCAGACACTTATAGCTTTATTCTGAACCACAGTACCGTGATTTTGCGAGAGGGCAAAGCTTTGGGCACTCCGCTAAAACTACAAACAGTATTTGCAGATTCACGCATCTGGAATCAGCTGCATTAATAAAATGTAAACCAGAATAATAAAAGTTCCTAACATCTCTCTCGCTAATCTGCGGAAGGGAGGATTTCATGTTGTTGTGGCCCTGCTGGGTTTTAAGTGAACTCTTGCAATTTAATCTCAAGTTGTTACATAGGATTATTTGACTCACTAATTAACTTGTGTGTGGGATGGTCATATAGGGGAGTATAAGCTTATTTTGTAGATATTTTATAATTTCGATTTCTTTGATTACAGAATTATATTTTGAATAGGACGCTCAATACATTTTCAGATTTTCGAATTGTGCTCATTACATTAAACAAAATTATTAAACATCACTCACTACAAAAGCAAAGAACACTGAATATTCAGAGGTGCTTTCCTGCATAGCAAACTTTTTTTTTTTTTTTTTTCCTAATTCAAAAAATTAAGCAGGCATGCATCTTTCTTTACACCATTACTGATTCACACCTGTTATCATCAAACATAGGGGCAATATGTACGTATGCATATATGTACGCATATATTGTAAACGCACGAATTGTAAACCACCTTATGATTTCACAATATAAATAATTAAAAAGCTAAAAGGAATATACAAATCCTTCGTTGAAAATGACATGGAATAGAAGCCGGATGGTTGCTGTGCTTCGCAGAGAATACCTTTAGAAACAAAAGTCAGTTAGTTGTACTCCACAGTGAATGCGTGTAACGACAAAAGTAGTTTATTCTTTAATCCAAAAAAAAACAATATATATTATGATAACGTAACACTTAAGTAAACTATTTTAATGTTGATTTTTGAAGAGATTAAGTTATGTATTAGGTTATGAATATCATGCAATAGCTATTAATAAAGCAACTCTCCTACCCGACTTGATAAAGAGTTATTCACACTTCGTAGAGACAAGAGTAGCAATTTCCATTCTGAACCTCAATGAAATATATATTAAGCTTCCTTGAAAAATATACAAGCTATCATAATGCAAATTTTACCTCTCATAAAACAACTTCTTCTAATTAAGAAAACATAGTCCTATCATGATTTAGGTTAATGATTGCTAACTTGCTGATATTTCAATAAACAAGACTTCTTAAAAAGAGTATTCTCTTTCCACACAATGCTAATCGAGATAAACATTAGCAGAATGTTCTTATTACTTGGTTCCTTATAAGTAGAAAGGAACTAAACGAATGCGCTATGCTAAAGTGATAGTAAATTTTTTTTGAAAGCCATCGTTTTGCGATTGTCAATGCAAATCGCTTTTTTGCTTGGCCGGAGAACAAAAGAAAAGTGGGCACTTCCGTCTGAGAAAAGTATAAGAACAATTGAAACCAATAACAAGGAGTATCTCAATGGTTACCTCCACAACAAAAACGTAGAGGATATAAATTGTGTGCTTTGAGAAATCTACATTTTTGTTTAGAACGTTTTCGACTATCCCTTACGTTTTGGCAGTTCAGCAAAATTCGGCAAAACTCATCCAGAATAAAGAGGTCTTCAGAGGCTATTCTCAGAACATTTAAGATATACATTTTATTTGGGTTGTTATGCGATTGTCAACGCTTCTTTGCTTGGCCAGGAGTAGAACAAAAGAAAAACGAACACCTATCTGAGAAAAGAATAAGAACTTTACAATTAAATCCAATAAAAAGGAATGTCTCGGGAACGGCTACATTTACAACAAAAGGTAAAGGACGCAAATTGTGTGTTTTGACGAGATCTACATTTTTGTGTACTACGTTTTCGACTATCGCTTACGGTTTAGCAGTTAAGCAAAATTCGGCAAAATTCATCCATAATAAAGAGGTCATCAGAGGCTATTCTCTGAAAATTTAAGATATACATTTTATTTGGGATGTAAATATCTTTAACATGTTGCATTTTTGGAGGATTTTCTTGTGTCATCCTTGGAAGATACCAAAGATACCAAAGCTAAATTAACGGTCTTTTCAGTTTTAAGCTATACTATCCACACACACAGACACGAGCCTTTTTCTAAAAATACTTTTTTCGGATCCCAAAAACATATACTTCCGGTGAAATCTTGACATCGAATTTTTGGGCGGATTACAATACATCCAATGTATATTGTAGATAAGGGGTTAGAGAAAATTAAAATGACAGAAACCGTACATCTTAGATTATTTTTCTTTTTACTTCATTTTGATTGAGATAAGCATTTACGGGAACAGCTACGTTACACCTTTCGTCATAGATACAAAAGGAATTGCGATTGCCAAATGTTTTAGAATGGAAGCGAGAAACACCTAAAAATCGATGAGCCTAAATACTGAACAATTCGAAGCATTAATAACGGATGTCTTGAAATTGACTGATGCTACAAAAAAGTTACTTGAAATTGGGTGTTTTGAACAGATCGACATTTTGTGTGGTATGTTTTTATTTATTCGCTTAAAGTTTACCAGTTATGCAAAATTATATAAATTTCCTTGTTATGTATTTTGTTTGCAATGTAGATACATTTAATATATAGGTAGTATTTTTAATAAAAAAATAAAAAATATGTATTTTGGGATGGAGTCTTTTCTTGAAGGTACTGAAAATGAAGTTTTGTATTTATCCCAGATTTTTCGAGTCATGTTATTCAAAGACGGACATAAACACGTGCGCGTGAGCTTTTTTTAAAATGTAAGGGACCTCAAAGCATGTATTTAAAATATATTATTGTGCCTACATTGATAAAACGTTTATGAAATCAAAGAGGAAATTCCAGTTTATTAGGCTAAAAATATAATTTAATATATACATATATTTATTTATTTGTAATTTTCGTAATTTAGTGTCCTCTTACTTACATTAGATTTATGTATATTCCCTTTTATTATATTCACTCTAAGATTGGCGCCCCTCAGACGCTACGGAAGTTCGGGAAGATTCTAATTATGGAAACATTCATTCGACACGCCGGGAATCAAAGCCGTAACCGGAGGGATATAAAGCCAGAGCGCAGTCTGTTTCTAAATATTATTGTGCAGATGTCAAAACAAAACAAAAAAACAAGAGCACTGGAGGATCATACGCACTAAAGGTGAGCGAACTGGTACACAGATAGAAAAAACAAACCACAGGTCACTTTACTGAACAAATGCCCTCGTTGCCATGGTGTTTTATTAGCGGGTCACTCCAACATGTCGCAGTTCTGGAATCGGCCAACTGATACACAGCTACAGATGTATGACCCATTTACAAGCTGATCACGTTTCGTTAGCATGACTTGCAACACACATTCTTCGGTGCAACTTTTTTTAATTACACATTTTCTATATTTTAAGGAGCATCAGTTTCCACGAATCTCAAGTGAATTAGATTAAAGTTTCATAAGTTTGTTTCTGTTATTAATTATGAACTCTTCAGGTCTTCTCTAGTCTCGAATAGTAGTAGGTAGAGGCAGTATCAAAAAAATTCCATATCGAGACTTCAGCAGCATTATCCTGGGGATTTGAGGTACCCTGACTTTCTCTAGCTGTTCCACAAACCAACTTTTCTTACAAAAGATTATTCTTTTATCTACATCATGCTAATCGAGATAAACATTAGCAGAAGTGGGCTTATTAATTGCTTCTTTGTAAGTAGAAGGGAAATAAGGAAATACACCTCGCTAAAGGGACATCAAATCTTTTAAAATCCGGTCGTTATTTGAAACAATTGAAATTTGGTTCTCTTTGCTTGCTAGACGAGAGACGAAAAGATAGACGAATTTCCGTTTCAGAAAAGTTTAAGTACCTTAAAACTGAAACCGAAAACACGGGATATCTCGGAAACAGTTGACTCTACAAATAAATATAAATGACAAACCGCGTGTTTTAACGAGATCTACACTTTTTATGAAGTAAGTTTTTGATTATCTCTTACGGTTTACCAGTTATACAAAAATTTTCCGAAGGTCTTCAAAGGCTAAAATCATTTGGAAGGGAAGTAAAGCCGTTGGCCCCGTGTCGTAGACTTACGGCACGTAAAAGAACCTCAAGCCTGATAGAGAGGCCTCTGAGCAAAATTAAGCGGTATTTCATGCCCAGTATAGAATGGGACGTTGAAAACCAAAGCAGTTACAGAGCTTCTATAAATAAAACTCCATTTCCATTTCAAAGGCCATTCCCAGAAAATTCAAGACATCTCGTGAGTCATAAAAATATTAAGCATGTGGCATTTTAATTATAGTCATTTTTGAGAAAATTAAACTTTTCGAAAAGTGTTCCGTGTAAAGGGTAGTATGGGGTGGGGGATTTGCCGAACATTTTCGGCAATACCCCCCCTCCAAGCACATACGCCTTTTTCTAACAATACTTTTTTCTATTTAGAGGATCCTAAAACGTGTATTTCCGGTGAAATCTCGGTATCGGATTTTTGGGCGGAATGCAATACCCTCTCTATCTGCTAGGTACGTTGCACATACGTGCTACAGAAAGAAAATATAATTTCTACTTTTTTTATGGCGCATAGTAAGTAGGGGAGATAATACAGGATGTCCATAAAGTTTTTCCAACATTATAACATCCTATAAAATGAAAACTATTAAAGTTAGAGTTGTGTGGTTTGTGGCAGATGAATGGAAAACTCTTAAAGCTTTGTTTTTGATTTTAATTATAACCTAAACTTGCGTCAAACCAGGAGAAAGTGCAATGTGCTTTATGGTACCATGAGACACGGTCACCATTACTGTTCAGAAATTTTAGAAGGGAATATGGAGGAGCGTCATCTGATTACAAACCTATCGTTGGTTGGTACACAGAGCTTAAGGAGAAGTGTAGCCTCCCGTCCACAGTCAGAACGTCTATCCTAAACAGAAGAGAGAGTTGAGATTGTACACAAAGCATTTCAAAGAAGCCCTTCCCAGTCTACTCGACTTGCATCTCGTGAACTCAGAATTCCAAGGTCCACAGTGCATAAAATGTTACATAAGCGTCTTCATCTGTATGCTTATAAAGATCAGATAACACAAGATTTGACTACCCTCGCCGTACTACTTTTGCACTGGATATCTTTGCAAGAGGATTGATGTTGAAAATGAGCACCTGCAGCGTGTCTGATTTTCAGACGAATCTACCTTCCATACTTCTAGGAAGAACAACCCGCACAATGTGAGAATATGGGGCTCACAAAATCTTAATATCGTCTTAGAACATAAGGGAAAGAGCCCAAAAGTGAATGTCTGGAATGGCTTAATGATGACAGGTTCATTGGTCCCTTCTTTTTTATTGAGAGCTCAACAACAGCTAACATTTATCTGGACATGTTACAGCTTTACGTTGTACCTCAACTTAATGGCCTGCAAAATGGAGCACGACCACCACTTTGGAGATTAAACATCAGACAGTTGCTGAATAACACATTTCTTAGCAGATAGATTGGGCGCAATGGTCCAACGACCTGCCCACCGCGATCCCAAGACATAACCCCTCGACTTTTTTCTTTTGGTTTCTGTAAAGGGCAGGGTATAGGCTAGCATCACACAAGAAATGCGCATAAAGTATGACGAGATATTGAATTTCGCTTAGACGTTTTGAGGCGACAAACGGCGCACATGTGGAAATGTACTGACCGTGTTTTACAAACTTGGAGAGTTTGCCTTTCATCTGCCACAAACCATACAGGTCTAACTTTAATAGTTTTCATTTTAAAGGAAGTTGTAATGTTGTAAAGACTTTAGGACATCCTGTAGATTCCACCCAACAATTTGATGCCGAACACACACCATGTGTGTGTGTGTGTGTGTGTGTGTGTGTGTGTGTGTGTGTGTGTGTGCGCGCGCGTGCGTGCATCTACAAACATAACTAAAAGTCGTTTAAATTGACATTTAAGTTCAGCATCTTCCAAGAATGTAACCGAAAATTTACCACACAATTCCCCAACTCTTCACATGGAACATTTTTTAAAAAAAAATCTGATGTATTACTCTCACATGACTTTCTCTAGCTGCTCTACAAACCTCCTACAAAAGAATATTCTTCTTTGTACACAATGCTAATCGAGATAAACATTAGCAGAATGTTCTTATTACTTAGTTCCTTATATAAGTAGAAGGGAATAAGGGAATGCGCTATGCTAAAGTGATTGTCAAATGTTTTAAAAGCTATCGTTATGCGATTGTCATTGCAAATCACTTCTTTGCTTGGCCAGGAGTAGAACAAAAGAAAAACGGACACTTCCTGTCTGAGAAAAGTTTAAGTACTTTACAACTGAAACCAATAACAAGGAATATCTCGGAAACGGTTACCTCCACAACAAAAACGAAGGACATAAATTGTGCGTTTTGTCGTGATATACATTTTTTGTGCATTGAGTTTTTTTCTATTTCTTGCGGTTTAGCAGTTCAGCAAACTTCGGCAAAATTCATCCAGAATAAAGAGGTGTTCAGAGGCTATTCCCCCCCCCCCAAAAAAAATCGAGATATACATTTTATTTCGGACATATATAGCTTTAATCAAAATCGTTAGCCATTTTTAGAAAATCAAAACTTTCGATTTTTTTTTCCATGTAAAGGGTAGTTTGTGGTGGGGGGATTTTTTTTAAATCTCCGTGTCGCATCCTTGGAAGATACTAAACCTAAATACCAAGTTTGGTATTTAACGGTTTTTTTGTTTTGGGGCTATGCTGTCCACAGACACACACACACACACACACACACACACACACACACACACACAAACACACGGACCTTCTTTTAAAAATGCTTTTTTCGGACTCAAGGGACCCCAAAACATATATTTCCGGTGAAATCTCGGTATCGAATTTTTGGGTGCATTACAATACCTTCTCTATCCCTATGTACATTGTACTGTGGGGCTAGAGAAAGTAAAAAAAAAAAAAAGTTTTAATTAAATTATATCTGTATTTTTCAGAAATAGCCTTTGAAACCCTCTTGATGATTTTTACATAACTGATAAACCGTTAGAGGTAAACACCATTTTACTACAACAAAATAAAGATATCATTAAAACATGCAATAGATTATATTTGACTTACCCAGTTTACGAGATATTCCTTATCACTGGTTTCAATTTCCAATGACTTATACTTTCCTCAAATGGGAAGTCGTTATTCATTTACTTACATCATAGTCGTGCAACGTTTCAATACAGCACATATCGAACGGCTTTTGAAATTTTTGGCTATGGCTTTAACACATGAATCCTTAATTTCCCTTGTATCTACGAGGAAAAAAATGTAAATGGCGTGTAATTTATGGACGCTCTTTAACTGCTGTCGTTCTCAGCGTCCCATTCCAAATTGGGCGTGAAAGACCGCTTAATTTTGCTCAGAGGCCTCTCTATCAGTCTTGAGGTTCTTTTATATGCCGTAAGTCTACGACACGAGACCAACGGCTTTACTTCCCTTCCGAATGAAGCCATGTTAAGGATTTTTACACACGAAAAAATCCATCGTCCTCCGCCGGGTTTGAACTCGCGACAATATGCAATAAAGTCTTACTTATTATGTTTATTCTAGAGTAAATAAAGTAGATAAAAGAATAAACTTTTCGAAGAATAGATTGTTGCAGAATCTGTAGAAAAAGCCGTGTGATTTTTAGAAAAGGTTCATGTGCTTTGTGTGGGTTTGTGTGTGTGTGTGTGTGTGTGTGTGTGTGCGCGCGCGCGCGCGCGCGCGCAAGTATATAAATAGCATATCAGAAACAAAAAATCTGAAAAATATCAAAGCTAGTGCTTAAATTCAGCATCTTTTCAAGATACAGCAGAAAGTGTTCCACGAAAATTTCCTCTTCCCAAACTACCCTTTCCATGGAAGTTTTCTCGTAATGCGTTGTTTTTTTCTTATTTAAAAAAAACGGCCACAATGGCAGTGATTCAAAAACGTATTTAAGATATTTGGATACCTAAAAATTGTATAAGTTGAATTACATATGACTTTTGAAGTTCTCTTCATTAAGATACACTTATGTGATCGTATACCGTATAATTGTAAATACCGGGTAAACGACGATAGAGAAAGGTTGTTATATGGAAAAATATACATTTCTTTAAAGCAATATGTTTTCAATAACTTTTTATAGCATCAGCCATTTCCGAAATGCCATTATTGCATGGAATTTTAATAATTTTATATTTTCATTTTTATACCACGTACCTAGTAGGCAGAGGAATGGCATGGAACTCAAAAATTTGAGGATTAAGATTTTAATCAGAATATATTTCTGAAGATCCCTGCATAAAAGAAAGAAAACAAAACATTTTTCTCAGAAAAGGGTCCTTGTTGTGTCTGCGAACAGCATCACTCAAAAAAACGAATAGTCAGATAAATATCTAGCATGAAGTTCAGCATCTTCCAAAGATACAACACGAAGATTTTCATGTAAAATGAAAATTCCCAAACCAAACTATCCTTTTCACGAGATCTTTGATTAAAGAGCATATATTTATAGTATTTACGTAATAAAATGCAGTTAAGTACTGTTTAAACATACGCCACTTTAACGAATATTTCATATCAACGAGGAAATCCGAATTCTCTTTATCTCCATAAGCGTCTATGTTAGAACATTCCAACTGTACGAACGTAGATAAAACGCATTTTAAAACGTTTTCTTGAATTGCTGAACAATTTAACAGCCACCAACAGCAAAGTGGAAGCCCTCAGTTTTTTCAAAGTTGAATTTTACATAAAAGAAAGCTGTTAATGGTGTTTGGGCTAAGGCAGACATATTGGATGTATTCTACCGATATCTTCAGAAATTTAAATATATTTTTCTGCCTTGTACTAAACACCTTGACAACTTCCTTTCTCTTAAAATTCAATTTTGAAGGGGAGAAAAAAAGAAATAAAAATAAGGTTACAACCTTGCTTTGGGAACTATCAAATAACAATGTCGTTTCCTAGTTCAGAGAGGTTTTTTTTTTCTTCATTATAAACACAATTGATCAGCACTTCGTCGTACTATACAAATTGCAGATATATAGAAAATTAATTAAAATATAACTCTAAAGAATACAAAACAAACGGGACGCCCACATGCGAGCCCCCTAAGAACATGAATGTATAATGGGAAGAGAAAGTAAAGAAAGAATATATACATCACAGTGTCCTTAAGGGAGAATGATGTTTTGCGGCAAGTGCGACGTCAGTCGAGACTCTACACCCAAACGGCGTCCCAGGTCAAAAGTATGTAGCACCACATACTTGAGGAAGGTGAGTACAGAACTTGCGGGTCACAGCCAAGATGTGCTCCTGGATGTCAGCTATTCCCAATTCACGGCGTAGTTATGCATTCCGGATGTACCATAGGGCGTTCACAGATATATGCAACACCTTGTCCTGGAATACCTAAAGCCGTTGTATCTTACTAGGAGAAGCACAACCCCACACTGGACAGGCATATAGAAGGAGTGGTCTCAGAAAGCTATTGTATAGGAGCAGGGAATAGTCAACTCCTAGAGAGGATTTGGTTCAGAGAGTGATTTATTCATCCGTGGTCATACCAAGTTGCACGCGGAATTAGTCTGTTCATCCCAGACATTTGATAACCTTTAAACAGCATCGTGTTAGATTTAAAAGATGCAACTTCAGGCTCTTTTGAGATAAACGTTATAAACAATCGATTTAACGAAATTTCAGCACAGCAAAATGAATTTCACAATCCCCCAAAAATTAGTTAAAACGGCAATTGACCTATCATATCTTAAATTCTGCTAATAGAGTGTGGAATCGTCTTCACTGGAATGAATTTTGTGTATTTTTTATATAATTGGTAAACAACAGGTAAGAATTAAACAAAAACTTACCATATTTTTTATAGTATCAGACATTTTAAAGCTATCCGTGGTTATTTATTTGCCTAAGTCAGTTCTTTCTGTTACCTTCTCTATCATTTATCTAACTGGTAGGGGTATTGTAACCCACCCAAAATTTGATGTCAAAATATCAAAGGAAATGTAAGTTTTGGGTACTCATAAGTAAATAAAAGCATATAACAAAGGTTTGTGTGTGTGTGTGTGTGTGTGTGTGTGTGTGTGTGTGTGTGTGTGTGATGCCGGGAATATCCCGCCTTCAAAATCACTCGTATGTCCAACATGAAAACAAAATCCTAGGATACCGGGCTCGACTACCAGCTGGAATGTCGGAATTTTTCTTTAACCAGGATTATTTCCGGTCTTCATGAGAGTCTGGAAGCATGAGTAAGAGAGTGAATGTATGTGTGTAAATATAATCGAACATGACATCCTGATGACTACATGGCCTTTGATGTACACAAAAAAAGAGGAAAGAAAGAATAATAAAACATGTGATTTTTTAAATGTAACACTGTATTTAAATATAGATAAAAATGCCATTAACAAGCGGTATCTGGTATAATCAGTTTAAAGTACGAAACTTATACAAAACCAAGATATGAAAAAGGTGCATGTTTAGCCCTGTTCTAGGTTGTAGGAAATGTTTCATGAATCTCATCCTATACACTTAATAGGATCTCCAAGTATGAAATTTTGTATTTATCTATATGTTACTTATTTTATTTATTTGTATGCTCTGAATATACACATCACGTGTGTTTGCAATGAATTTTCATGTAGAGCTTTAGGATGAAATGTAATACTTCCTACGTCGAATAGTTGAGTACAATGCTCGCACCTATTCTTAGGCACTAGTTTAACTGGGAAGTGAGGCTTGGGGGAAGAAGAGAACTCACCCGCAATGTTGTCATCCAAATAGTGTTTCCTTCTTTGAGACCTTCAGCGATTATGGTGAATAGGTTATCTAATTTATCGCGAACTAGCTGAATTATTAAACAAAACACACCTACTGGAAATCTAATGTCCCAAGAGAGGTTTGTCGACAAAGCATTCTGCGAGCACATCACATTGTTGTGTCGGATCACATTACAGTGAGATGAAAGAAGATAGCTCCTTGAAATTATTTGTTGCTGTTAACATCTCTATATGCAAATACATATAATTATTCTATTAAACACATTTGTGCTCATGTAATTTTAAGACCAATCCATCTTCCATCTAACCTTGCCTTAATTCAATTACAAAAAGACCGAGAAGAATTAGTACCAACACTAAAACGGCGATTCCCTACTATAGGGTGGTACGGACAGCTTAATTTGGAATACCCCATATTGGATATAAATGTTTATGTTACAAGTAGCAATCAATCAAGTATCAATCAGGACATTTGTGTTTGCTTCTGGTAAATTTATGTATAAATCCCGCCTTTTCTTTAATAAAAATAATGATAATAGTAATAATAGTATTAATAATATAGATAATATACAATATAAATATACATTTTGTGAATTATGATTTGTTTTCCTTTATTTTGAATAAGCCCTGCCAGAGAGAATGTCTCAATAATTTGTCTCCCTCCTCACAGCACTAACAAACTTCAACCCCTTGAATGTGGCTTTCATGGGGCCATTGAAGGCCTACACTGCCAAGAGATCGAAAATGGCTAAAAAAAATCATATTAGTCGAACGGTTACGGTTTACCAGAAAGGGTAATCATTTGGAAAGACAGTGCAGAAACAGTAAATAGTGGCTTCCGCAAAACGGGATATATCCATTCAACGCCTATATTTTCAGGCTCCAGGATTTTGCAATCCATGAAAATGAAACTAAACAGGTGCTTCAGGCAAGTGAACATCAGGAGGCTCCTGAATCTACGATTCACCAGTATCGCAGGGACGAAGGGGGAGTCCTAGCAGTGGACATCAGCCCAACCCATCACTGAAGCAGGAGGCAAGCTCCTCAGGACAGGCCAGCTCATTAGAGCTGGGACATCTTATGTAATTAATTAAAAGTTCGCCTTACAATTCTCAGCTCACTGAACATAAATCAAAGAAGGCCGAAAGACTCTGTCAAAAGCCTTAGCATTACAAACCAAAGCAACAACGCCAACCAGAAAAGGAAGGAAGCGTATTGCTGAATCTTCATCCTCTGAAGACGAGGACATTGTGCCTCTGGAATCGGAAGAACAGTGGGGAAACGAGAGGGACGACGATGACGCAGAGTGCCTGTACTGTTCTCGGAGGATCGAGAGGGAGAAACTTGGATGAGGTGTTGCAAATGTTTCAAGTGGGCGCACACTGTGCAGGTGATGATTCCAATAAATTATTTTGTGAAAAGCGTGTGAGCAAAGGAAATAAATAAAACAATGAACCGTCTAGTTATTAGAGACACGGGATACCATTTTATCATTTAATTTTCATTTTGTTCATCAACCAATCATTTTTAGTACAGACTTGTAATGGTCTAAATGAACACTAGAAAAGTCATCCCATATTAGAAACCACTGTCACTCCATATCAGGAATCACACTTTGCTATTTTAGAAAATTACATTGTATTCGCACAATAGTGTATTTAAGTTCCTGTATTCTGCAAGGCAAATATATAGTTGGAATCTACAGTCATATTATTCATGGACAAAAATCTATGTTATTTTAGTAATTATTATAAAAAGAAAAAAATCTTATGTGTTCCATTCACATTACTTTCTCTAAATCTCTGCAACAAATTATTGTTAAAAAGATTATGCTTCTTTTTACTTCATACTAATCGAGAAAAAATTATCAGAAATAGTCTTATTACCTATTTCCTTGTAAGCAGAAGGAAAGAAGGGAGTAGCATACGGTAAAGTATTAGTAAAAAGCTGCTTACTGTGTGACTGGAGTTCCTTTATTTGTATGTATGGACAAGAGTTGACAAAATTCCCGTATGAGAAAAGTTTAAGTATTTTAAAGCTGAAACCAATAACATCTAAAAAACGATCCACTCCACTAAAAAAAAAATTGTACATAACATAAATTGTGTTTTTAACAAGGTCTACATTTTTTGTTAGATAAGTTTTCCTTTATATCTCTTACGTTTACCAGTTATGCAAAATTCCGTAAAATCCATCTAGAATAATATTTGTCAGGTAAAATACCTTTAATATAAGATATTTTATTCAAAATCGTTAGAGCCATTTTTAAGAAAATAAAAATTTTCGAAAATGTTTCCATGTAAAGGATAGTTGGGAGTGGAGGGATTTTCTTGAAAATCTTCTGTCGCAGCCTTGGAAGATACTGAACTTAAATACCAACTTTCATATTTAACGGACTTTTCGTTTTTGAGCTATGCTGTCCACAGACACACACGCGCGCGCGGACCTTTTTCCAAAAATGCTTTTTATGCATTCAGGAGGACTCAAAACACGTATTTCCGGTGAAATCTCTGCATCAAATTTTTGGGTGCATTACAATACCTTCTGTATACACTATGTACATAGTATAGGTAGAGAAAGTAAAAACTATTAGGCTATTTTGCTTACATATGATACATTTTAACATTGTCAAAATAGGGGTTTCAGCACACTCCTAAGCGGGCTGTTTAGACGTCACATTTAAATGAACGCAAAACTCCAGTAGCAGTTGAGTTTCTGCTGATTTATTTATTATTCCTTTACCCCTCTTAAGTTCCTTAGTATTTAATTAGTAAGGGATGAATGGCATAGAAGAGAAAGAAGCACCTGTTGCCTTAACAAAACTCACTCTTAACCACCCTTGCAATATTGCTTCTCTGTTCATTGGTTCAAGGATTAACTGGTTGCAGAACATCAGCAAGATTTCTTGCCACTCGTACAAATATTTGACGCGCTGATACCACAAGCCGCAGAGGTAATACACCTATGCAGGAAAGTAATTGGATGGAATCTTCATTGTTTACTTTTCATTTCATGGCTATACCGAATTACTACCTTGCTTTATAGGCTTTTTCTGCTCGTTGATTCACAAGATCCAGCGCGCTTTTATAAATGGACAAGAGCGATGCCGCAGCACTCATACAGAGTGATTTATATAGAACTGACACATTTCTTTCTTTAATTATTCCATTGGAAATTCATTTAACGACCCAATTTTAGCACCAAATTAAGCAGAATGTTCTGGAATTTCGATTCCTTGTCACTAGATGAGCAGATGTTTATGTTTTATTCCTAATTGCATTGTTGGCAGCTGTTTCGATATTTTGTTCTTGTAGTCAACGTGAAAATGCAGTACGATGTAGAGCTGAGTGAAGGATATTTTCAGCAAGATGGCGCTACATATCATACATCAAATGAATCCATGAATCTAATTGCAAGTTTCTTTGACGACCGGATAATTTCCAGGAACCTGTGGGCACCGAGATCTACGGATTTGACATCGCCGGACTTCTTTCTATGGGGTTATTTAAAAGACAAGGTTTACGCCACACATCCCTAGACATTAGACGATCTGAAGCACATCACCACAAAGGAGATTCAAGCTAATGACAACAGAGTCCTCCAACGAGTGACCAGTAACATGAAACGACATGTTGAGTTGTGCCTTAAGCAGGATGGAGGACAGTTTCAACATTTGCTATAGAGGTAAATAATCTTCCAAAATTCCTCTACAATTTAGGTATAATAAGTTGTCGCTGGCATAACACGTTTTGAAGCAATTAATGAAAGAAAAGCTCTATATAAATCACCCTGTACAACGGATTTTAGTAAGTACCTTTATTTTCCATAAGACAGAGTTCCCTCACCTTTGTATTTACCTGTTTCATTATTAGGTCTAAATAGCGAGAGTGTCGTCCTCCGTGGTCTAGGGATAATACGCAAGCCTCTGATTCCCAAGGTTGCGAGTTCAAATCCGGCTGAGGGCGATGCAATTTTTCGGGTGTAAAATTCTCAGCATGGCTTCATTCGGAAAGGAAGTAAAACCTTAGATTTAGGCACGCAAAAGAACGTCAAGCCTCATAAAGAGGCTTCCGAGCAAAATTAAGCGGATTTTCAAGCCCAATTTAGAATGGGTGCTAAGAACCACAGCACCGTTCATAAGTAAAACACAATTTAATTTAATTCTCTAAATAGAGCAGCCTTTTGACGTTAGTTCCAGGTGCTACATTTTACAGCCGTTTGCTGTAAACTGTTTATGCTTGTTAATTCAAAATGGCGGTGCATCACAGATAAAGACCATTTGAGGCCTGCCTGCAGAGATAGATATATATACATATATATTAGTGTATATATTAGTGTATATATACACTAATTTTGTTTAACTAATATGCTGAAGTGCTGAAAGAAACACCTTTATCGATTCACACACCTTTCGATAATCGGTTTTGTGATTGCGAGTGGAGTGCCTAACCTGAAAATGTGATTATGTAATTACTTAATTAAAAATGGAGCTTGTTAAAATGAGAGGCAAAGAACCCCAACTTTACGGCATTCAAACAAAATTTGCCGACTTGTTTTAAAATACAAAAACATTATAGAAAATAAATAAAAGAACCGACAGCGTTTCCATACAAAAGAAGGATGTAGCATGTTAAATGAAACAAATAAAGGTATGCTTTATTACACTACTTTACTACAGAACACACCTTATTCTCCTCAATACACAAACACGTACATGGATTGAGTATAATACAAACTACATACTTCAGTGACTGACGAAATAGTAGGGGAAAACTGGAAACACATAAAAACTTACAACGTAAACATTAACCGCAAAAGAATGGAAGAAGTGGCTTATAATTTACACATTTTGACAAAAATGATTTTGTAGCTAATTGAATAAGCAAAACAAAACAAAAAAACAAAAAAAAAAAAAAAACGTTTAAAGCAGATTATTATAATGTTGCAAGTACTCGATTCATTGGAGATTTCTTTGAGTAAGGTACTCTAACCTCTCATTCAATTATTGGCTAGTAACAGCACTATTGGTTTACATAACTAGTGCCTCTCATGATATTTCCTATCATTCTATCGCTGAATGGACCACTTCTTTCAAATACAAGGATTTACATTACGCTGATTAAATAATTGGTCTGCAATGGCTCTTCTTGAAAATCATCTCTTTCAAACAAATCCGCCATTTCATGAGGATTTAACGCTCGTAAAGCTGCCAATCGGTAGAATATCTCAGTTTAAAGCTTATGGGCGTTTGGAATTTATTTGAATCTTGCTAGGGTGACGCACCAAAGATGAGCTTACAGGAGTTAACTAATAGCTTTATGTCCATAAATTATTAACGGCGATTAGTGCATTTGCATCTATTTCCTGTTACAATACTTATGTATTTTTGTTTTATTTTTTAATTTTTCCTGTTTTGCTTACGTTATTTTACACCAACCATAAAATCATAATTAAAGTCTCCCATGAATTTTAAAAGCCTGTAGCTATTAAACACAGCAAGAGAGATACAGTGACAGATTTCAACGTAACTGTTTGTTTCAAATGGCATAACTTTTCCACAGATCATTTAAAGAAAGTACTTACATATTATATATTGAGAAGCAAACTAGGCAAAGTTAAATCTTAATCTGTAATTGTGAGTATCTGTGTAATTGTATTTAAAATGTTTTGGGTTTGTTTTAAAGTCAACTTTGCACATAGTCATGTTCAGACTATAAAATTACTATTTTGGTATTCTTTTTAATATCTGCCTATTTATATTTCAATACAACAGTAAAAGGGCCTATTTTAAGCACCTAAAACATTGCTTTATAATGCCTAAACATGCGCTATCCTCATTATCAACAGAACTTTCTTTCGTTTTCAGTAGATTTCAGGAAGTGACAAAATTAGAGGGGGGTCGTTCCATGTAAAGCAGTAACTCGAAAAACTCAAAACAAAAAATAAATAATAATAAAAATAATAAAATAATAAAATTGAAACAAATAATAAATTTATACGATTACAGACACAGAGTGCAAGTGTATCTGTCTATAAGTGTGCGCGTGCGTTGAAAAATACTGTTCTTCTAGACGAATATAAGCTGAAAATGTTTCAAAATTTTTAGAATTGAAGAGGATGCGCAGATTACAAATATTGGAAGACATTTTGGCAATTAATTGCGAATGACACTGTTTATTAACAAGTTCCAGTACAAAATGAAAAACACAAAGGTGTAAATCTTCATGGAATATTTTGGTTTGCATTTGAAAAAAATCTAATATGTTCCATTCACATTATTTTCTCTACATCTCTGCAACAAATTATTGTTAAAAAGCTTATGCTTCTTTTTACTCGTGCTCATCGAGAAAAAATTCGCAGAAATAGTCTTATTATTGCTTACTTGTAAGTAAAAGGGATATAAGGGATATAAGTGCTATAGGTTAAAGCTGGTTGCTATGTGACTGAAGTTCCTTTGTTTTTATGGACAGGAGTTGACAAATTCCTGTATGAGAAAAGTAAAGTTTTTTAAAAGTGAAACAAAAAACAAGGAATATCCCAAAAACGATCAACACCACGAAAAAAATGTATGTAATATAAATTGTGTGTTTTAACGTACTCAACATTTTTTGTGTGGTAAGTTTTTGTCCATCTCTTATGGTTTAACAGATACGCAAAGTCCGTAAAATTCATCCAGAATATTTTAATCAAAATCGTTAGAATAATTTTGAGAAAATCAAAATTTTCGAAAAAATTTCCATGTAAAGGGTAGTTTGGGATGGGGGGATTTTTTTAAAGATCTTCGTGTCGCACCCTGGAAGATACTGAATTTAAATACCAAGTTTGGTATTTTACCCATTTTTCGTTTTTGAGTTATCGCGTTCACAGACACACGGACCTTTTTCTGAAAATGCTTTTTTTTGGATACAGGGGACCCTAAAACGTAAATTTCCGGTGAAATCTTGGTATTGAATTTTTGGGTGGAGTGCAATGCTTTTTCTATTAACTATGCACATTGTACGTGTAAAGAAAGTAAAAATTGGTAGCTACTGTTGTTTTACAATCTCGCAAAAAAATGATACTTTTGCTTACAACTGTGATAGACTTCCGCTTTTCTATTTTCAACTCATGTTTGGCAATAAAAATTAGTACCTACACTAACTTATATTATAGGACCCAAAGAAAACTCGCTCTCTCGGGAAAGCAATAAACCAATGAAAATATGTCGTGTTAACCGAGAATATTTGTCAGCAACAATGCAAGCATATATGTGTATATTTGAGGTGATAGTAACACCTACCCAAAATGGTTATTAGTTATACCACACTGCTGATTAAAATACATTGCACTTATAATAATGATTAATTTATCGCGAACTTCTCAACATGCACAAACAATAGTATAAATAATAAATAAGGGAATTTTCTGCACTCAGAAGTAATGCATGTACAAGAATATTGTAAATCGGTGATAGTTTAGCACATTAAATATAATGCAAAAACGTTTAACTGCATAAAAATACTTGAATGCAATCATCCAAACACTGTAACTTTCATTTTAAAATCTTAGCAGCAATTAAAATAAAACAGGGACGAAAATGGTTAACTTTTCGAAGTCAGTCCTGATATTCCTTAGATGTGCCTCCTGCTCAAGATAATTCCAAATAAACTAATGAAAGTATTTTTGTTTTCTCTGAATTTTAGGAGTCTATTCATTTTTTTTTTTTTTTTTTAATTCTCCAATTTAGTTCGTTAATATCAAGGAGAGGGTCGTCTCCTTAGCGCGGTGTTAGCGTTGCTGCTTGCCAAGCGGGAGACCTGGGTTCGATTCCCAGTACCGGCGTGGGGTGCACTCAGTCTCGTGAGGTCCCTCGGCGGCCAATTGAGGAGCTATTTGATGGAGAAGTAGCGGCTCCAGGTCGTGAAGACCGCATTAGCTGGCCGGAGGGGATCGAAGCGCTGACCACGTCTCACCCCCCAATATTGCACCCCATCCATGACGCCTGTTATGGACCGAGATGGGGGACGCAGCGGCCGGGCGGTAGGCCAAGGCTCTTAGTGAGCTGTGCCAAGGAGTCAACATCAAGGAGGGAAAATGACCACAACAAATGCAGCCGTAGTTACTTAGTTACAATTTAATAACGTTGTTCCACGCCAAAGCTCACCTGGATAAGAGCCTTTCTGAAATTAACAATTCTGGACACTTCTGAAATTTAGAAAAAGCATGAAATACCCACCCATTACCAGCATATAAGATTATTTTAATTACCTCTGTATTTTTAGTAGAGTAAAAGTTTGTCTGCCCTTCTGATTTCCAAATAGTTTTACATAACATTTTTGGCATAGACATGGGAAAGGCAATAACTGCCAACATTTTGAATTTTCAAATTTTTCATTGAGAAAGTAATAACTGACAATGCCAATGGAACAGAGAAAGTAATTTGTCTATATGAAGTTGAAACATATTGCTAGAGAGCATTATTTATATGTGCACAGCTGTTGGCTATAACCGTCAGAACTGTCAGTACCCGAATGGAACATATTTAGAAGTGTTGCTAACGAGTATTGTACAGATCCATTTTTAATAGTTAGTGTGTCTCTAAAACTTCTTTCATTTAGAATGAATGGTAAGCTAATTATTATTCTTGCTTTGCTATTTCCCTAGTGTTTAACCTAAATCAATCATTTACCAAGCAATATTTTTACTAGACAATACGCAAAATGCTATTGTTACAAATGTCACAGAGAGGCTATCATCAAAACTTTACACGGAAACAGATAGCTAATGTGCAACGAGCGTTTTATGATGGGTATCGTTAACTTTGTTTTTGAGCATAACTCTTATCAAAATAAACATCCACATCTGAATTAGAATCTCAATAGATAATTTGTATGTGGTAAAACCGAGGGCATTAATTTAATGACATTGAATTGCGGAAGGAACACAGAACTTTTAAGAAAGGACAGTCAATCACTAATTTGCTGTCCATGCAACGCCTTGAAAGACATACATTCCTGATGCCAAAAAGAGAGACCTTTCATCTTTGTTGGCCTTCCTGTATGCAGTTGTCACGAGAAGATGTGTGTGTAACAATATTATTTCTGATAATTGTGACAGACTTTTCAAATTTTATACGTAACACAAATTGTGAGTATATACCTTCCATACTAGTTTCTGAATAATGTTGGTGAGAAAGTGTGCTTAAATTTGCTTTCTTTATTTCCCCTGAAATATTTTGTTTATGGCAGCTACTACCTGAATACACATTAATAAGATGTGCAGTTCATGACGTTTTCGACAAAATATACGTACTAAATATTTGTTTAGAATTTAATTACTCTATCTTTGAAACCTGATCGGGACATATACCTACGTATTAAGAACATGAGCAAGAAAAATAAATAGAAATAACAATGTTATAAGAAGCCTTGTTAAATACCAAAGAGGCAAGCGCAGTTGAAGAAAATAACCAATTTCGGTGAATGCGTGCCACTTGTCTTGCCCGTGGAATTCACAAAGTCCTATCGTGACATAATGCTATAACCCGTGGCGCCCTGACCTAATTCTTTTGTTTTGAATTTAAAAAGGGGGGAAAAGCTGCATGATAATTATACACAGAAGCTCGTTATTTTTCCGAGAAATTCATATGGCACGTCAAGTTTCACGCTTTATATCCTCACATCTTAATTAGATTTTTAGAATTTAGAATGCTTGCCTTGTATTCTATTTATTTTACTAGAATGAGCTGTTTCATAAGACAATCTATAGAACTCATTACTTGCTAAAAGTCTTACATATTAGTATTCTTACGTTATGGAAAAAGTTTGGATACTTTAGTTTTATTTTATATGATGAAATAAACCTTTGATAGCATCCATAAAGAATTTACTTTGATTAATATTCGACACTAAAATGCCCGGCGCTCAAATTTTGTTCATCTAAGTTTAAAAAAGTCGGTGTGTATGTTCCTTAGGCTTCTATACCGCTGAAACGTTCCCACCAAATTCGGAATTCATACATTTTAGGATAACCAAAATACTGTAGAGCTGACGCCAGAAAAATGTTCGGACAGGTAATTTGGAAGATTTGAAGTACTATAGAAGCTTCTCTATCAATAATTTTCCTAAATAACAATTAAAGTTTGCTTTCTTCATTCCCACTAGGAGTGGTATTGCCCAAACGGAACAGAAAGTCGAAAAAATGCTTGCAAAGAAGCAACCTGCAGACTTTTTTATGCGAACGGGCTTGTTTTAAAGATACCTATTTTTTTTACTTTCTCTATACGTCCTATGTACATAGTGTATAGAGAAGGTATTGCATTCTACCCAAAAATTCGATACCGAAATTTCAACGGAAATGTTTTGAGCCCACCTGAATCCAAAAAAAGCATTTTTAGAAAAATGTCCGTGTGTGTGTTTGTGTGTGTCTGTGGGCAGCATAGCTCAAAAATGAAAAGACCGTTAAATACCAAACTTGGTATTTAAGTGCCATATCTTCCAAAGATGCGACACGAAGATTTTCAAGAAAATCCCCCCAACCCCAACTACCCTTCACATGGAAAATTTTTCGAAAATTTTAATTTGATAAAATATATATATATATATCTTGAATTTTCTGGAAATAGCCTCTGAAGACTACTTTATTCTGGATGAATTTTACGGAATTTTGTGTAACTGGTAAACCGTAAGAGATATACAAAAATTTACCACACAAAAAATGTAGAGCACATTAAACCACACAAATTATGTTATATACTTTTTTTTCGTGAAGTTGATCGTTTTTGAGATACTCCTTGTTTTTGGTTTCAGCTTTAAAACTTATAATTTTCTCATACAGGAATTTACCAATTGCTGTCCATACAAACAAAGGAACTTCAGTCACATAGCAACCATCTTTTGCTATCACTTTAACCTATGTTACTTCCTTATTTCGCTTCTACTTACAGGGAAGCAAGTAATAAGACTATTTCTGCTATTTTTTTCTCACTTAGCATGAAGTAAATAGAAGCATAAACTTTTTAACAAAAATTTGTTGCAGAGATATAGAGAAAGTCATGTGAATGGATAACATCAGATTTTTTTTCGTAGAGTTATTGGTTTCAGTTTTAAAGTACTTAAAACATTACACACACGGGGATTTTTCAACTCCTGGCAATGCATAAAAACGATTTCATCCATAGGGCAACCAGCATTTAAAAGATTTGACTATCATTTTAGCCTAGTTTATTCCCTTAATTCCTTTCTGCTTACAAGATTAGCATGGAGTAGATAGAAGCATACGCTTTTTAACAATAATTATTGTTACAGATGTAGAGAAAGTCATGTGAATGGAACACATCAGATTTTTTCTAAATAAAAGATGTAATGGTGTCTTCATTATTTAAAAAATAAAAATACTCATAACCACCTAGGAGTGGTATTGCCCTAACGTAAAAGAAAGTTGAAAAAATGCTTGGAAAGAAGCAACCTGCAGACTTTTCTATACGAACGGGCTTGTTTTAGAGGTACCTATTTTTTTCTAAATAAAGATGTGATGGTGTATTCATTATTTTAAAAATAAAAATATTCCTAACCCCCTTAATGGAAAAGAGCAGGGGTATGTTTGCTGGGGGAATTTTGATATTTTTCAGCATTAATGGGATTATCTTATGATTTTTTTTGTTATACAAAAATTAGGTGTATACCGTCAAACTATGGACAATGCCCGGTATTTAATCTAGTAGTTTTCCACCTAAATGGTTGTTTTGGGCGAGGGAATTTTTATATTTTTAATCTTAGTGACATCCTTGTAAGAAGGAGAGTTTAAATACTAAGTTTGTTATTTACAGATGTCGTTTTCGAATTATTCTGTCTACAGATATACCGCACGCGCACTCACCTTTTCTAAAAATGCTTTTTATTCACGGGACATCAAAATAAATTTTCCAATGAATCTCGACATCAAATTTTAGGGTGGGATACAATAACAAAATGTCTGATTTCTCAATGCAAAATGGTAAACTTAACATCTAACTTATCAACTTCAAGTTAAGCATATGTGAGGCGTGTTGATTAGTTTTTGCTGCATCCATATTATGTGAAGAAAATTGAGAGTCGCCAATATGTCGTGCTTTAATATTTGACTATTACTTAACACGTAAATAAACTTATTTTGCAATATTTTAGTGTCACGGGCAGACTTTGTAATTCTAAGCTATACATTTAATTTAGCCTTATATTAACTAAGATACCTGTGGCTATATGCACATGTCATTCAATTATATTGGGGGCTAGCACCATAGCACGTAGTACACGAGATCTCCAACTCTCTAAATGTAAAGAGAAAAAATACTCAGTGGAAGTTGCTATCATATTTTCTTTTAATTTAGTTCCCTAATTAGTGGAAGGATTATAAGTATTTTGTCCCTTGGTGGTTATCAAGCATATCGTTATCCCCCTCCCCCGATATTTTTGATATAATTGTTTTGAAGTTTAATTTGTTGTGCATACTAGTTTGCATTCACTCGTGTTTAATCATTCGCACCACAAAAGCGTGTACAAAGTTTTTGCAGATATTCTACTTTTCTCTAGGAAAGAGAGCTTTCGGGCCTTTCTAGGTCACATGGTTCCCTTGTCCAGGTCGATAATTTTTGGTCCACTCTGTGAAGCTAGTAAGTATGGAGAAATGTAAAGATGAAATAATACAGATACGTTACCCAAAGTTGTTCCCGAAAGATATATAGTATATATATACTATGACCAACATTGTCTAAAAACAGTTGAATTGCGTAACATATATATATATATATATATATATATATATATATATTTATTGTAGCTTAACGCCCTTTAACCTCGTTGGTCATATTGGGGGATGAATGAAATTGGTGAAATGATGCTAAAATGATCTCGGGGTCCGTGGAGCTTAAAGTTACTCGACATTCGTCTTCTCAGGATAAGGGCAAACCCCGAAAAAATCCTTATCCGGGCAACTCACCCTAAGCGAGATTCGAATTCACGACCTTTCGAAGGTGAAACAGACACGCTACCACCACACTACCCAGGCGGGCTATAGAATATATTGGTGCATATTCTGCGAAGGCATTTTAAAAAATGTCATACAAAATCGTAAAACATTCGTACTGCCTACTGATCTTGGGCGTATAGTGATTGACACTCATGACTAGAGTTCGATGTGTTCCATTCACATGACTTTCTCTACATCTCTGCAATAAAGTATTGCTAAAAAGTTTGTTTCTACTTAATGCTTACCGAGAAAGTACTGGCAGAAAGGATCTTATTACCTTGTTCCTTTAAGTTGAAGGGAAGTAAGGGAGTACCATAGGCTGAATCGATAGTCAAATCTTTTAAAAGCTGGTTGCTATGTGATTGAAGTACCTTTGTTTGTATGGACAGGAGTTGACAAATTCCCATATGAGAAAAGTATAAGTATTTTAAAGGAGTACCTCACAAACGGCCAACTCCAAGAAAAAATGTATAGAATACAAATTGTGTGTTTTAACGAGCTCTACATTTTTGTCTATCTCTTACGGTTTACCAATTCTGCAAAATTCCGCAAAATTCATCAAAAATAAATGCCTTCAGAGGCTATTCCCAGAAAATTGAAGATATACATTTTATTTGTCATGTAAATATCGCCAACAAAAGAGATTTTAGTCAAAATCGTTAGAGCCATTTTTGAGGAAGTAAAAATTGTGGAATTTTTTTTTCATGTTAAGGGAGTTGAGGGTGAAGGGATTTTCTTGGAAATCTTCGTATCGCATCTTTGGAAGACACTGAATTTAAATATCAAGTTTGGTATTTAACGGACTCGTTTTTAACTATACTGCCACAGACAGATACATTCATATACGGACTTTTTTCTAAAATGTTTTTTGAACTCAGGGGGTACCAAAACGTGTATTTCCGGTGAAATTTCGTATAGAATTTTGGGTGCAATACAATACCTTCTCTATACACCGGCGGGGGACGATGGATTTTTTCGGGTGTAAGAATCCTTGGCATGGCTTCTATCGGAACGGAAGTTGGTCCGTTGTCGTAGATTTACGGCACGTAAAAGAACCTCAAGCCTGATAGAGGTTTCTGAGCAAAATTAAGCGGTTTTTCACGCCCAGAATAGAATGGGAAGCTGAGAACCACAGTAGTTAAAGAGCGTCCATAAAGAAAACGCCATTTGATTTTTTTTTCTATACACTATGTACATAGCACGTATAGAGAAAGTCAAAATGCACTAATATACACATAGATACTTTCAGTAATGATAAGCATTAAGGTAGACACAGTGATTTATTCATTTGTCATTTAAAACACATTTTGTCTTGACAGAACAATATAGAAATATCGAATAGCCGTATACAATATATCTATTGTGACGTAGCCGTCCGTGTATGACTGAGCTGATCAGATTCGCTCTGGTATATGATTCATCGCATGGGATGAATCACACCGCAATTACTACATCTAAACAAGAGTGATGCGACAGTAATCAGAACCTTCGGGAACGCGACTCTCGATTCTTCTCGACTTCCAGAAGCTTCCAGAAAGTTCTGTGGGTTATTTTCTAGCTATAAAAGGAGAAGGGAGTGTTGTAGAGTGTGGTGTTGTGAATTGTACTGAGTCGTGAGTGATAGTAATGTTACCGCTTAGTGGTGCGCGAGCCATTGATGACGTGCAGCTGTAAAGTGTCTATGCATCGAATTATTTGCAGCAGTGAATTTAAGACCTTGTTACTACATTTTGAATCAAAAAGATATTTGTTACAATATTAAATTTACTAAATTCCAGTATTATTTTTATGGAGTGCACACTGTAAACATTATATCCTTAAATTTGCACTCTTAAGTTAGTGGTTATCTCTTATGAAAAAAAAAAAAAAGTCATATCAAATTTGCTGTAATTTCTCTCAAATGAGTTTTACACTTCCACGCTGGTTTGCAATTAGTTGTTTATGCACTATTGTTAAACAGGCTATTGTTGCATTTGCAATGAAATTAGCCTATCCTTTTAGGGCAGCATTGTATTTTCGCCCACAGGGAAACAGAAAACGATAAAGCCATCGTATCAATAAACAAAGCAATGGGTTAATGCTAAAATGATTGATTTCCCAGTCATATGTAAATAGTGTTTTGTAGTTGGACATTTACCGCAGCCACTATTTACAATCTAACTGCTGACGTTAGGAAAGGTATGACGCTATTACAAATATCCTAAGGCAAACTGTAAACGTGGGCTTAATGCTGAAAGTGCCATGTAATTATTGAAATACAAAGTGATTGTATCGCATTAATAAATACTATTAATAAAATAATCGACAAGTAATGAAATTAACACATGCAAAAATCTTGATTGCCTTGCTATAATAGACATTTAAGGGGCACTGGGAGTGAAATTTCAAATATCTACAGGCATTTTTTTATAGATTTTCCCGAAAATTTTATGTGACTGCATTGCTGTAATTCTAACATGAATGCCAAATGTCATTCAAATTGGATATAAATTTTCATAAAATATATTATGTAAACATATTGCTTATTCAAAATGTTCCACGCATCTCAAAACTTGAGGAGATTGGTTGGCATTTTGTGAGTTAGAGCTTTGAACCACACACAAAAACTTTACACGTGGATATTTCAATAACTTTGATAATTGAATTCTGATACTTTTTTTAAGTTAGAAAGTGTGATTCAAAAACTTAATAGTTTTTTCATATATTTTTTAAATTACTTTTGGTATTAAGATAATTTTGTTGCCTGTAAAACTGCAATAGATGTTTCTGGAAATTCTGGGACACTTTACTTGTACTTACAAACTGAGACGCTGTACTATAAAACAGTAGGTATACAAGAAAACAAGAGTATTGTACGATCTTAAAATGATTGTAAAGCCCAAAGCAAGGATAGGGGTAACTTAATGTTGATTCTCTATGGATGCAAAAAGCTTCCAATAACCATTTGCTATAAAAATATATTTTCGATTTTTTGATCAATAATCGACAGTGTCCCTTAACCTAACAAAAATGCACTCAAGACAGGCAATTATAGACATTACCAAATAAGCATATATTACTGCAGAGAGTATGAAATATGTTTATATACACAAAGCCTACCATTCCCAACAAATCAGACAAATACTAAGCTTTATCAGGAGCCCTTCTTCAGGCAAAGCACTTCTCATAACATTAAAAACGCAGTATAATCAGTTTGAAAAGATATAAAAAGAAAGAGTTTACCATCGCTTAGGTTACTGTATTTTCATATTTTATTTGTACAAAGAAATGAAACTGTAAAAAAACGTATCTGCTGATATTTATCGCGATAAGCGTGAAGTAGAAGAATAAGCTTCTGTAAAAAGTTCGTTGCAGTACAGGTAGAGAAAGTTATGTGAATGCAGCACATCAGATTTGTTTCTTTCCTCCGCTAAGTTTCCAAATGTATCTAACCAACTCTAAGTTACGCCAAACCCTTGCCTTTTTCTTTATGACTGCCTTGAAATGAACCCCAAAAATAATGGAGGGTCTTACATTAGATGCGAAACGGAGGTGTAAGAAATAACAAATACATTATGGAAATAACTCTCTTAATACATTGAACATTCTGATTCGTGTAAACAAACAAGAGATATATGCAACATGATGAGCGACTCGACTTTATAACATTTATCTAAAACGTTTCTTTTAAAGAAGTCATCGAAACGAGGTCTAAAACTTATTACCGCCAAAAATTATCACTTCGACATATTCGTCAACGTCAATAATTCCTTTGGTCAACAAGCATTTAAATGATAATGATAATGTTAATGATGATGATAATAATGATGATTATAATAATAATAATAATAATAATAATAACAATAATGGATTATCGTTTGACATTTACAACTTCAAGGCATTAAAAATTGCTCTAGTATCTGAATAAGGGTGTTCCTCTCTCCCGTTACCCTCACGACTAGTCTGGATTATTATTATTATTATAGTGGTGGTGATGTAATTACACGGGTGACTGATGTGGCCCTTGTCTATAAAACTTAAATAAATGGACTATTATCATCCGCAATATTAATATCATTAATTGTTATTAATTAGGGGAAATCAGCTATCAAGAACGCAGGCAGCTTATTTGCAATGTCGCGCTCCCCCATCTTTTGGAACGATGTAAGTACTGTGCCGTGCAATGTTCGAACTTGCGACGACAAACCAAGACGAACAACGGGAGCCTAGCTGCATATACAACCATCATAATGTATTAGTGGAGCGTATAATCTAAAATGCCCACATGCAGCCAAATTCGTTCGAAGGAGATGTTCGAAATGATTTGCTGACTGAAAATGGGTGGCATTGTTTGACTTATTGCAAGTTAGGTAGTTTGTTCAGAATTGAATAGGTAAACTCTTAATAACAAAAAGGAGCAAAGCAAAGGAGAAATGTGTTGGTATGGATTGGTTTAATCCAAATAAAACAATGCCTTTTTATTATTCCATAACATGATGATAATTAGTAATTATTTTGTAATTCGCTCCCATTTGGAGGTAGCGTCTCCACTCTTATTTATTTCTGTTTGAATATGATACTGAATTGAGAGAAAAATTAATGTTTTCATATTTGTTGTAAATAACTATTATATCTAGCTTACAAAGCCATAAACTGACAGCTGTGATTTATTGTTTATATATCTTGTATACATATATAACTCTGCCACCGGGTGATACCCACTTGCAGAGAAATAAATACATACATACAAGGTGAACTTTTTCCCCTTCATTTTGAGATGTTTATTTTAGTTTATGCGTTGTAACGGCTTGATAATTTGCATCGTCATTATTTTAGGGTTCATAACTAGCGGTCATTTTTCATAAATATAGTTTCATTAATGCAGTGTCTTTATATAAAATATAATTTTGATAAGGCCAGTAGTGAAATGTATATGTAATATTATGTAAATAAGGGCAACCTATTCATTTGTATTTATTTCCCGTACATAAAAATAATAAAATGCGGTAGGCTCCAAAAATACGCGGGGCACCCCATGAGCTTGAATACCCATTTCTCCGAAAGTGATACAGAACTCCTACTTGTGACTAGAAGAGTTGTCGTGCAAAGGAGACTGAGAAAGTCCATTCAGTAAAAAGGGGCAAAGTCGAACGAGCTTAGCTTGTCTCCCTCTCTATGAAGAGAACTTCGGTAGTGGTCACACTCGACAAACATGAACCGAATATAGAGCGTGTTTTGCATGAAACTAGAAAGTACCTTTTCAATCACGTGGTTTCAATTATGCAAAAGGTGGAGAGAGGGGGAGAAAGATAGTGCTTGGAGAGTGTGGAACTATGTATTTCAGTACCAAACTAAATCCCTCTCGATCCTATATGTGTCACTTTTTCTTCGCCAGTATACAGAACCCAATTCATATATATGAGGCGTAGATCTTACATCTTAAGGTTGTGGTCTCTACGATCATAAATATTGACAGACCTCTGTGCACACAAACCCCAAAGGAAGAAACCGGAAAGTTTGAAAGCTTTGAAAACCATATAATTGCACAACCTCTACCGCACAGTTTTTGTTCACTGACACGGTCCAGCATACTCGAACATGATATTCTTGTTGTCTTTCAAATTCAAAAGACCAAAACGTACCTACGCTTAGCCGTTTGTTGAACTGTAAACAGGGTTTTGTTCATTACTTTCTCTACAGAGTGCATAGTACATAGAGAATGTATTGAATTCCCCCAAAAATTTGATACCGAAATTTCACCGGAAAAAAACATTTTAGGGTATCCTGTATTTAAAAAAAATAGAAAAAGTTCCATGTGTGTGTGTGTGTGTGTGTGTGCGCGCGCGCGCGCGTGCGAGTCTGTCAACACGATTAATTCAAAAACGAAAAGTCGATAAACTAACAAACTTGGCATTTAAGTTAAGTAACTTCCAAGGATGCAACACAAAGATTCTCAGAAAAAAATATTCTCCCCTCCAGCTACCCTTTACATGGAAAAATTTAGATTTTTCTCAAAAATGGCTCTAATGATTTTGATTGAAATACCGCATATTAAAAATCTTTACATTGCAAATAAAACGTATATCTTGAATTTTCTGGAAATAGCCTCTTTAGACCTCTTTATTCTGAAATATTTTTGTTGAATTTTGCATAATGTGTAAACCGTAAGAGATAGACAAAAACTTACAGCACAAAAAATATAGATCTCGTTAAAACACACAATTTATATTATATTATATATTATATATCTTTTTTTTTTTTTTTGAGTTGACCATTTCCGAGATATTTCTTGTTATTCGCTTCAGTTTTGAAATACTTAAACTTTTCTCGTGTGCAAATTTGTCAACTCCTGGGCATGCAAAGAAGCGAATTTCGTTCACATAGTATCCAGCTTTCAAGTGATTTGACTGTCACTTTAGCCCAGTGTACTCCTTTATTTCCCTCTGCATACAAGGAAGCAAGTCTTATTTCTGCTAATGTTTATCTTGTGTAGTATGAAGTATAGAGAAAAGTAAGCTTTCTAACAATAATTTGTTACAGAGATGTAGAGAAAGTCATGTGAATGGAACAAAGCAGTTTTTTTTTTTTTTTTTTTTTTTGCCGAACAACTGTTTCTTATGTAGGTAGTTTCAATGACAATGAACTACCATCCTTAAGAGAGCAATTAACTAAATGCTTGGATATTAGCAGAACGCATGTGTTGGTTTGAAAGAATAATATAACCATGTACAATGCGCATGGAAATTGCAGTTTGTCAAGTGTATTAAAACGCAGTTGATCTGCGGAACTATTGAATTACCCAACACTGTTCCAACACCTGACTTATGCAAACGGAACGAAAAAAGTTACTATTTTCTAGCGCATTCTGTTGCAGAGGAAGTACTGCATTCCATCAAAAATAAAAATCGAGATTTTAGTGGAACAGCAATTTAGAGATGCTTGGAATCGACAAAAATCTAACAATTTCAGAAAAATGGATTCGTGTTGTATATACGTAACAAAGAAGTACAACTAATTTCATTCATAATAATTTTACTTTATCATGCATGTGCAAAATACATAGTAAGCAGAGAAGGCATTGCATTTCACCCAAAAATTCTATACCGAGATTTCACCGGAAATACATGCTTTGAGGTCAGTTGAATACCTTTTTCCTTTTTCTAGCACGTATATACATGCACATAACAGAGGTAAGAAGATATTGTATCCAATACACGATTCCATCGGAAATACAAGATTTGAGGACCCCTGAATCCAAAAAAGTATTTTTTTAGAAAAATGTGTGTGGACAGCATAGCTCAAAAACAAAAAGTCAATTATTTAACGAATTTGGTATTTAACTTGAGCATCTACCAAAGATGCGCCACTAAGATTTTCGGGAATATCCACCCTAAGTACCCTTTACATGGAACATTTTCCGAAATTTTCGATGCTCAAAAGATGGCTTTAAGGATTTTGATTAAAATGCCGTATATTAAAGAGCTATTCATGGCAAATAAAATGTGTCCTGAATTGACCTGAAGTCTTCATCTGAATGATGTTTGCATAACTGGTAAACTGTAAGAGATAGACAAAAAGTTACAGCACAAAAAAAAATTAGATCTCGTTAAAACAGAATTAACTATGTACTTTTTTTGTAGAGCTAACCATTTCAGAGATATTCTCTATTATTTGCTTCAATTTTAAAAATGCTAAAAGCTGTTTCATATCTCTTGTTTTACTCCTGGTCATGCAAAAGAATCGAATTTCAATATCATCGCATAGCGAGAGCTTTTAAATATTTGACTATCGCTTTAGCCTAGTGTATTCCCCAATTTCCTTTCTACTTACAAGGAAGTAAAAACATCATTTCTGGTAATGATTGCCCCGATTAGGACGAAGGAGATAGAAGAATAATCTTTAGTAAGAATAGTTCGCAACAGAGAAACTCTTGTGAATGAAACACTACATTTTTAAAAGGATATATTGCACAATTTCCTAGAAAATTGCAAATAAAAGACATAAAAAATAATGGAGAGTAAAATTAATTAGTGTCAGGCTTCTTGAATGGGAATTGACGACAACAACTGAAGGTGAAGTGGGTGCTTGCCCCGCAAGAGTTATAGTTAAATGCTGCATGAATTAAATCTGAAGCAGATGTTAAAAAAAAAATCTAACGTGTTACACTCACGTATTAGTAGAATGTTCTTATTACTTAAGTAGAAGGGCACTAAATGAGTACACTATGCTAAAGTGATAGTCAAATGTTTTAAAAGCTGTCGTTCTGCAATTGTCATTGCAAATCGCTTCTTTACTTGGCCAGGAGTAGAACAAAAGAAAAACGGACACTTTCTGCCTGAGAAAAGTATATTTTATAGCTGAAACCAATAATAGGAATATCTCGGAAACGGTTACCTCTACAACAAAAACGTAAAGAACATAGATTGTGTGTTTTGACGAGCTCTACATTTTTTGTGCCGTAAGTTTTTGTCTATCTATTACGGTTTAGCAGTTAAGCATAATTCGGCAAAATTCATCCAGAATAAAGGTCTTCAAAGGCTATCCCCAGAAAATTCCAAGATATAAATTCTATTTAGGATGTAAATATATATGCGGGATTTTAATCAAAATCGTTAGAGCAATTTTTGTGTAAATCAAAATTTTCTAAATTTTTTCTATGTAAAAGGTAGTTTGTGGTGGGAGAATGTTCTTGAAAATCTTCGTGTCGCATCCTTAGAAGATACTAAACCTAAGTACCAAGTTTGGTATTTAACGGTCTTCGAACTCAGGGGACCCCAAAATATATATTTCCGGTGAAATCTCGACATCGAAATTTTGGGTGGAATACAATACCTTCTCTATCCATTATGTACAATATACATGCGGGCTAAAGAAAGTATAAAGGGAAGTAAAAAGGACGGATCTGAAGGGCAAACTCAATTATAAAAAGTGGTATTGGATGTGTACATTAATAAACATCATTTCAATAGTGGGAGGTTTAAGTGCATTTGATTAACATTTGCGTAATAAAAATGCAAACCTTACGAAGAGCAAGAAATGATTAAGGAAAATAATATCGTCGAAAACCCTTTATAACAGTGCTATGTGTTTTCGAAGCAAATCCAGGTATTCATCCCTGCAGGTTTTCCATCATCCGTTGAGAAGCAGTATTGGCAATCTCTTAAAAATTCCACTGAGTCATAATGTACTTTTATTTGAGAATCCCGTCAAACCAAACCAAGCACTGGCAGCAATTGCAGTTTTTAATGATATTTTTAGCATTTTAATCAAGAAGGTTTGTCTTGATTTTAAAGCTAAAATTATAGTAGAAAAGTTTATATTTTCTTGTACAGAGAAAATAAGGAACAACATTCCTATCAATAGCAAACTTTTTTGGCGACTTAATCTTCGTTAAGTCCTTTGCGCTTGCAGTTAATTGCCAAGTATCTTATCAAGTTATGACTGTTTTACAAGGAAATGCACTGGAGACCGAATGATACTTAGTAAATTATGAGATGGTTGACTTGTATCCATAGCCAAACATAACCAAAATTAGATTTTGTTCACATCCGATACTAAATTAAAGCTGATGTTTTTGTTTGTCAAATAATTTCCTTTCCACTAATATAAACAAAAGCTGGAAAGCAATAGGAACGTTTTATTATTGGGTTTGTGTGTGTGTGTGTGTGTGTGTGTGTGTGTGTGTGTGTGTGTGTGTGTGTGTTTCTTTACCTCTGCAAAATTTACCAAAGGTTTTGTTAAGAACTTGGCTTATAACATGCCACTTAAAATAGTTAATAGCACCTTTATTATTTACTAAACCTCGGACTGCATCACTTGCCTTCTCAAGTTCCCTGCTCGTCGGACTTTACATGTATGCTAAGACGGATTTGGATGGATGGTGAGATGATGACGCATTCGCTCCGTTGTATAAGTACGATGAAGCACTACGGAGCTACTTAATTTGCATGACATTTTTGCAATATAATTTCCATCTTCCATCTTTATAACTTTCTGATATAAAATATTAATGAGTATTGTAATAGAATACAAACAATAATAGTTTCTTTTATAAACCACTCATTTGTGTTACCACAGTCGTTTAAGAGACCATTACTTACTTTTCAGTCATCTGATATTTATTCTTCAAGATAAATTAGACATTCAGTTGATGAAATCATTAGCAGAAGTAGATTCAATTACAACAGGTATAAATCTGTGGTTAGGTGCATTATATAGGTCGCAAAGTAAATAAAATCTAAATACTTTGATTATTCATTTTTATGCATAAGTGTTCAGAAACGTTTATAAGCATGTTTTGCACACGTTTTGTAATTTAAAAACATTTGAGAGAGTGAATGTACAAGCAGATATTGCAATTTTTTGTTACCCTTATTCGTTTGTGTAAACCGGTTACCACGATAAACAGTATAACAGACATAAGCAACACTCACACGATTGGGTATTTTTAATCTTTAATGTTTTCATTTATTAATACCCTTCAAGATGTTTTTGCAACCTTTTCAAAATTTCGAATTGCATCTGCAATACAGAGAGAAGCGATTCGAGCAGTGGAGGGGGAGAATGAAAAATTGGAGAAATCAGTGATAAAGAAAAGGGAGAAGAAGGCTAGGATGGAAGGGGTACGATTAAGGGATGAAATTGAGAGTAAAATCAAGAATCTCTGCATTAAACACAATAACGACAGCATAGCCTACCTCCTTGATGTGCGGGCAATGTGTCGATCTAACTTTCAATCAGTCCTAAGTTCGATTCTCAGTTGAGGTGCTACCCTGATAAGATTTCTCCATATGCTCACGATACGATATTAGTTTTAACTCTATGTCCGATATGACAAAATTGGCTAAAGGATTTAATTCACAGAGAGAACGAGAGAGAGAGAGAGAGAGATATTCCCGATTAAACCGTAAGTAAAACACAGCGTGCTATGTAATTTCTGATTTCTCAGTATATGGCTCAGCCTGTACACGAAGTTGCGTTTCACTTATTAAAAAGTTACTTAAGTGATGCGGGACTTTAAACTAATCCTGTATATTAGCTCTGTTTATTCTCATCTGACATAGCGTGTACTTTGCTTGTTAGACCCTATAATTGGAGAGAATTTGCAATGTATAGCACAAGCAACGACACAATCGGGTTCACCGTTTAACGCAGCCAGACGCCTATAATTTGCACATCAACCTGGTTAAGTGTATCGCACCAGGAAATTAAGTGTGAGAGTGAGACAGACGGACTGATCGCGATGGGAAGCTCATGATTCGGGCCTGAACACACCACACTTGCGCTTGCATTACGTTAACCCTCACATCACCGAAGTTCATATCTTTTGTTTGCTAAGATTGAGTAATAACATCCTTGAAATGGGTAAATGAATACTTAAAATTTATAAGTAAACAAATAAATAAGATAAACCTATCTCGCCAAATACTGTTATTCAGAAAAGAAAGAAAAAATAAGTTAATACCTGAAGTTAAGATAAAATTTATTTTCAGAAGCAAAACAAATCTTAAGAATAGCAGAAAACTTAAAGAGGTGATGGAGATATTTTAATTTTTATTCAATGTATAAACGCATTAAGATGTAACTTTCTTTTGTCTACATAAACATTCGTAGAAATTGCCTTATTACTTGCTTCCTTGTAAATAGAAGTAAGGGAATGCACTAATGCAACAGTGAAATCTTTTAAAAGCTAATATCTATGTGAAACCTTTGAAATGCGTGTCTCTTTCCATGACCAAGAATAAAACAAAAGATATATAAAACGAACGAGGACTTCCAATTTTAGAAACGTATTTTAAAATTTAAACCTAAGACAAATAATCTCAAAAATGATTAACTGTAACATAAAAAAATGTATATGACAAACTGTGTGTTTTAACGAGATCTACATTTTTTGTGCAGAACATTTTTATCCATCTCTTACGGTTTACCAGTTATACAAGTAATCCAGAGTATAAGGAAGCTACAGATTGTGCGTAAAGGCTGCACTTCTCCCTTTTCCGTTAACTTAATAAGAAAACATCAGGCACTGATAAATAGATTGAGAACAGGTCACACAAAATTAACCCATTCTCACCTCCTGTCAAAGCAACCGCCTTCAAACTGCGATACATGCATTTCACTGACTGCACACCAATGCAAGAAGATACTACATCCCTACAGGAATATCTGGGGCTCCCAACAACCTTAGTCTACAATTAACTTCCACTGGACTCTACAACTGATACATATAATTTTTTATACTATGTATTTTCTTTAATTGTTATATACTTGATTTACCTTTAGTGATCATTAATTAAACTGTTCTGTTTTTGCTATGCACACTATTGTTAAATGATGCATGATGATATTGTAATCTCACATAGAATGCAACTTTAAGATGTCGCGATAAACCTAAAAATCTAATGTGTTCCATTCACATGATTTTCTCTACATCACTGCAACAAATTATTCCATTTACTTCATCTAATTGAGAAAAAATATACAGAAATAGTCTTATTAGTTGCTTCCTTGTTAGTAGAAGCGAAATAAGCGGGTACCATAGGTTAAAGTCATAGTCAAAAGCTGGTTGCTTTGTGACTGAAGTTCCTTTGTTTGTATGGATACGAGTTCACAAAGTCCTGTGTGAGAAAAGTGTAAGTTTTTTATAGCTGAAACCAAAAACAAGAAATATCTCAAAAAAAATCAACTCCACGAAAAAAATGTATATAACATAAATTGTGTGTTTTAAAGTGCTCTACATTTGTTGTGTCGTTAAGTTTTTGTCCCTCTCTTACGGTTTAGCAGTTATGCAAAATTCAGAGGCTATTCCCAGAAAATTCAAAATATACATTTTAATTGTCAGGTAAATATCTTTGACATACCATATTTTAATCAAAATCGTTAAGAGCCATTTTTTAGAAAATCAAAATTTTCGAAAAAAGTTCCATGTAAAGTGTAGTTTGGGCTGGAGGGATTTTTCTCAAAATCTTCGTGTCGCATCCCTGGAACATATTAAACTTAAAAACCAAGTTTGGTATTTTACCGACTTTTTGTTTTTGAGTTATTGTGTTCACAGACTCACAGACACACGGAAACACACACTGACCTTTTCCTGAAAATACTTTTTTTTGGATACAGTGGACCCTGAAACATATATTTCCGGTGAAATCTCGGTATCAAATTTTTTTGGTGGATTGCAATACCTTCTCTACACACTATGTACATAGTACGTATAAAGAAAGTAAAAATCAAATCGACAATAAATAAAACTTAATAAAAAAAAGCATCCAGAATGAAGAAGTTTTCAGAGGCTATTCCCAGAAAATTCAAGATACACATTTCATTTGTAATAAAAATGTATTATATGGTATTTTAATTTCAAGACGGATCATGTAGTTATTGTGGGTGGGCCAGGGAATAGCTTGGATAGAGACGGTAACTATTCGATTGAGAAAGATCTGTGTGAACATAAGGGAATCCAGTAGCCATAACAGTGTGAGGTTTGTGGGTCTTTTCCATAGGCACGACAGCCAGTGGCTTCATACGAGGATGACAGCTGAATCTGCGACTTGAGTGTGCCTTGTTGAGTCCTGCTGCTTCTCACATTGATATGATAGATGTTAGAGGTATAGGCCGAGATGGTTATACATCTCATGGTCTACACCTTAATTCTAATCGCCCTCCGTGGTGTAATGGTTACCATGTTAACTTCATATACCCAATGGACGATGACTTTTTCGGGCGTAAAAATCCTTAGCATGGCTTCCTTCGGAAGAGAAGTAAACCCGTAGGTTCCGTGTCGTAGATTCACGGTAAAGCGGTAAAATTAAGCGGTATTTCACGCACATAATGGGTCGCTGAGAACCACAACAGTTAAAGAGCTTCCATAAATAAAAAATACCAAAAACACCTCAATTCTAGAGGCAAAAGGCAGCTTTCGCAGCTAATTGCTGACAGAATTATGAGAGAATCCCTGTTGTCATATCTGATAGGACTTTTTTAGGTTCAAGGAAATCCCCAAAGGCAATTGAAATAAATAGAATTTCATCAACAAAGAATTTGGGAATACAGAAAATAGCAGTAATTTTATCAAGATAAGTGATAACAGAAACTCGTGTATATTTCACCAAAATATTAGGGGTTTAAGAAACAAAATTGATGAATTTTCTCTTAGTCTTGCTTCTGAAAAATACAGCCACATGTTTTATGTTTATTCGAATTTTCACTGCATGGGTACTCTCTTAAAGCATCATATTCAAGACAAAATTTATAAAAAAGAGGGGTTTGCATATATTTAAGAGATGATGTGTCCTATAAAATCATTAATCTTAACAAGTTTCTTTGGGCTAGACCTAGAAATGTGAGCAGTTCAGTAAATTTAAATGAAGTAAGTTTTGTAATAGTAGCTCTACATCATACACCACTGGGTAACTACGAGGTATTCAAACAATAGATGATTCCTTAAAGTTTATATTGAAACCGAAACGAGAATTGATAATTTGTGGTGACATACATATTGATTATCTTATACCTAGTCTCCGGAAGGATCAACTCAATTCTATATTTTTTACATACAACATGTCACACACAGTACATTTTTCTACAAGAATTCAGGGTGGCTCATCTTCGTATAGATAACATATTCATAAATATAGATATAATTAAAACTTCTATTATCCCGCCATTTTCAAATGGCCTTTCAGACCACGAGGCAAATATATTTCTTAAAGAGATTAGCCTAAAATTAAAACCAAGCTATAAATATTGCAGATTAAGAAAATTAGATGAAAGCATCCTCAAAATGTTTAAATATGCATTCAACAAGAAGCATGGTCAGAAGTCTATGAAATAGATGGTGTAAATGACAAGTTCAATCATTTCCTATAACATTTCAACTGAAGCATTCTTTCCAGTCAAATATAATAAAATACGTAATCACAAGGAAAATAACACAAATTAGGTGTGTTAATTTTATAAACAAAATAAAATAAATTAGGCATTAACACTTCTTGCAAACATATGCGAGAATTAAACAAAGAATTGGTTTATAATAAGACCCCAAAACATAGAATGTCGCTACAAGAAGTACTGTAACATTCTAAAAGAAGCAATAAAAACTGCTACTTTTCGTTTTTAAGCGACACTGCCCCCCCCCCCCACACACACACACACACATACACACACGCGCACGAACGTACTTTTTTTCTTTGTAAAAATGCTGTTTTTAGACTCAGGTACCTCAAAATAAATATTTCGGGTGATATGTGGAACCTAATTTTAATGCCTTCTCTGCGCGGTGATAGCGTTGCTGCTTCCCAAGCGGGAGACCTGGGTTCGATTCCCAGTACTGGGAGACCTGGATCGGGGTGCACTCAACCTCGTGAGGTCCCTGGGGGCCAATTGAGGAGCTACTTGATGGAGAAGTAGCGGCTCCAGGTGATGAGGATCGCATTAACCGGCGCTGACCACGTCTCACCTTCCAATACTGCACCCCATCCATTACGTCTGCCATGGACCGAGATGGGGGACGCAGCGGTGGGGCGGTTGGCCAAGGTTCCTTGTGAGCTGTCGTGCCATGGGGTTATTATAATACCTTTTCTGCCTGCGTTGTACATATTACGTATAGAGAAAGTTTTATTTGCATCTGTACGTATAATGTTAGTCCAAAAATGGATTTATGACATAATTAAATATCTGCCTAGACCACGGTGTTCGAATTCTGAACGCCTGAGTCAGAATACTCACGCGTATATACATTAATAGATCTCGAAGCCCGAGTAGAGGGGGAGCGTGATAGACAATGCCACAGTCACGACGAAGATTATGTAGCACGAGTGCATGCGCTTCCTACACTTCATTCCAAACTTTATTTAGCCCTGATGACAACTTAATCTCAATATTGAGTTCATTGCATGCTGTATGTAGATTCCTACGAGTCGTCAGTATTCTACATACCCAATTTGGAACATCCTAGCGTAGACTATACACAGTGCGAGATATTCGAACATCTTGGAGTTGATAATGCTGTTGACCTGAACTATGGAAGAAAGAAGAGCATTTGAATACAGCAAAATGCATGCTATGACTGAAATGACACAAAAACGACGTTAAATCTAATATGATTCTTGTACTGTCATGTTTTGGGCGTGACTAATGACAATTCTGATTTAAGCTATGCCGTTTATTCTATTGATGATGTCGATCCTTAGCAATGACAGAGGGCAGTAGTGCTTAGAACTGGCTGTTTCAACTCGACTCGTGGGTACTCGGCCACACAGGTGTTGTGCTACCTGTCATTTCATTCCAACAATCGATTCAGTCATAAGGATATCTTGCACTCAATTCCAAAGTGCATTAAACATTGCCTTAAATTCGTGTGAATCGCGAGTTACTCGCTGTTTTTTGGCGTGCACCCAAGCTCGAACAACCTAATACGCGTAGAAGGTAGGCATTTCCTTTCCTACAAGTTTTAACGCCCAAGTTTATTGCATATGGCGCTGTGCAGCTGGACACTGAAGGAACATGGGTTGAAATAGCTGTGAAAAGAAATTTGGGAAGGAAACGTTCTCTGCTTAACCTTATGGTATCTCCCCGGCATTTGCCAGTAGTGAGGACTAAGGAAAACCTGAAAAAAGACAGGGATGAGGTTCTGGCGGGATTTCAACCGTTTGCGAGTTCGTTCTTAACGACCTCAGCACATGTAGCAGCGTAACTAGTAGACGAGTTTACTCAAAACAAAGCATGTGTCCAACAAACAAGAGGAGGATTTCTGCAATGTTGCACAAATCGGAACCTCCAGCGCTGTCACCAATTACCAGTTTTTAGAGGACCAATACGTAGATTGTCCTTATGCTGGTGGTAAAATCCGCTATACCTTTAAAAAGCAAAGGAAAAGCTTTTAAAGAAGTCTGCCCCATTGCACTTTCCAATGAGAGTCTAATAAAACCTCACTAAGAAATAATGAGAGTGAATATTGGGCAGATTAGTTAAGGGGCCTATCAACAGCGGGAAGAAACAAGAGTCCATTTTAAACCAATCAGCGTAACACTCCCAGGAGGGACTGTGTCTTAGCACGCCACTAGTCATCATCTGTACTACTGCCATCTATATGCAACGATAACATACTACATGTATCTAGTTCACAGCTTATTACACACTCAGGTAAATCATGCAAGTTATACTGGGTCAATTTTGACAAATCTTTTGTAGCAGTCTTACAGAAAAGAAAGGGGGTAAATCTGATGTTTTACAATCACATGACTTTGTCTACATCTCTATAACAAATTATTGCTAAAAAGCTTATTCTTTTATCTGCCTTATGGTAACCGAGATAAACATTAGCAAAATTTCCTCTTATTACTTGAAGGGGGAAAAATCTAATGTGTTCCATTCACACGATGTCCTCTAGCTGTTCGGTAAACAAACCTTTTACTCAAAACATTAATTTGTTATCTACATCAAGATAAACATAAGCAGAATTAGTCTTATTACTAGCTAAGTAGAAGGCAAATAAAAAAAATGCAAAGGCTAAAGCGATAGTCTCGTCCTATGTGAAACAATTGAAATTCCAATCTCTTTGCTTTCTAGGAGAAAACAAACGAAAAACTATAAGAAAAATGTCTTCCCGTCTGAGAAAAATTTAAGTGGCTAAAATTAAAAATAATAAACCGGAATATCTCGAAAACGTTAACTCTACAAAAAAAAAAAAAAAAAAAAAAGTATAGAACATAAATTGCTTATGTTACTGAGATCCACATTTTTTGTGTAGCTAGTTTTTATATATCTCTTACGGTTTGCTAGTTATACAAAAAATATCCAGAATGAATAGGTCCTCAGAGGCTATTCCCAGAAAATCCAAGATACATATCTATTTCGTTTGTAAAATATATAAACTCTTAAACTCACGGTATTTTAACCAAAATCGTTAGCCATTTTTGAGAAAATCGAAATTTTCGAAACATTTTCCATGTAAGGGGTACTTATGGAGGGGGGATTTTCTTGAAAATCCTCATGTCGCATCCTTGAAATATACCAAGCTTGAAAACAAAAGTTTGGTATTTAACGGCCTTTTCGTTTTTGAGCTATGCTGCCCACAGTACACGCACGCACACACGGACAGTTATTTAATTTTTTTTTTTTGATACAGGGTCACAAAACATATATTTCCGGTGAAATCTCGCTATCGAATTTTGGATGCAATACAATACCTTATCTATATACTATGTGAATAGTAGGCATAGAGATAGGTAAAAGGAAAAGAAAATAAACGTGATTCTTATTATTGGAATTGACATATGTTTTTACTCCCGAAAATGTAGGTTACTCCCGAACTTTGAATTAGGTAAACTAGAAGTTTTTTTCAGAGGAGTGCCATGAATACTGATTGGGTGGGAGGGGGGGGACTTTTGTTAGTAAACAGCGAAGAAAATTTAAAATGTTTTGAGAGAAAATCTGTAGAATCCCTAGCACGATATGTCAGGCCGGAAACAGCTGTCAAAACAGTGGTAAAGCAGAACTCCTCGCTCCTAAGGAAAATTTAAACCACTGACCAATTTGTAGTGTTAGGAATTCATTAAATTGGCTACACGAATCTGAGAATCCTCTTGATGCAGCAGGGCAAATGCGAGCACAGTTAGTAATGTTATAAGGACATCTACTAAGCATCTCCCATTGTGCTTAACATAATTCACTAGACTGATTCGCATTATTAACACTCCGTAAATTTAAAATCACAGTTTGATCTGCTTGGAGAAGCTGCTGCAGTAGAAGACTTTTTGAAATATTTGCAATGATATTTTCAAAAACTGTTTGTGCAATTAGCTATTGCTGAACAAACTATAGGTATTATTTAACTGAAATGAGAAAAATTAAAACTATTTTAAAAAGTTAAAAAAACAAATAAAAATTATGTGGAGATCACATCTTTTCAGATTTTCCCTCTTCTGCGGTAGCTGCAGCACCTTATTCACAAATTCAGCATTTAACTGTATCAGCTGCTTCATTAACTTTATACTTCTTTATTTCAGAAGACAATTAATTGTAATCAGCTTCAAAATATAATTATAATATAATTATAGCCACTAGGCCGTAGTATTTTTTGACATAAGGGCGTTTTGCGATAGGGGGCACTAGTAAATACCATCCCTATTTGCTATATTTAATCACAAGTGCTGAAAAATGCTTAAAGTAATGCAGTGCGCACTGCCAAATAAAAAAAAAATGTCGTGTTTCCCGTTCACATGACTTTCTCTACATATCAGGTAACAAACTAATGTTAATAAGCGTATTCTATTTCATGTTATTTGAGATAAATATTAGCAGAAACTATCTTATTACTTAGTTCCTTTAAGTAGAAGGGAAATAAGGGAATACACTAGGCTAAACCGAGTTTTCTGTCAATCTCTTACGGATTACCAGTTATGCAAAATTCAGAAAAACCCATCCAGAATAAAGAGGTCTTCAGAGGCTATTCTCAGAAAATTCAAGATATAAATTTTATTTGCAAAGTAAGTATCTTAAACATACGAGATTTTAATCAAAATCGTTAGAGCCACTTTTGGGAGAGTTAAAGTTTTTGAAATTGTTTCCAAAAGTGTAGTTGGGGTAGGGATTTTTTTTTTAAATCTTCGTGTTGCATTCTTGGAAGATACTGAAATTAAATATCAAGTTCGGTATTTAACGGCCTTTTCGTTTTAGAGCATTTTTCTAAACATGCTTTTTTTTGGATTCAGGGGTCCCAAAACATGCATTTCTGTTGAAATCTCGGTATCGAATTTTCGGATGCATTAGAATATCTTCTCTAAATACCATGTACATAGTATGATAGGTGTAGAGAAAGTTATAGAGAATTGAATAAAACTAGTGTGGACAACCACTAGCGCGCGCACGCGTACACACACAAACACACACTTTTTTTTTTTTTTTTTAAGAAATATTCTTTTTGGTTAGAATGCAAAACTTCTACTTACTCTACACAGCAGAGAAAGGAAAATGCTCAATACTACGTGATGACTTTGGAATTTCATCCTTTTGTATACTAATGAGATGTATCTGTTCAGGTTTACAAATTATACAAAATTAGAGAAAATTAATTCAGAATGTAGGCTACTCGCAAACATTTTAAAGAAAATTCTACATATCTACTATTAACATATTAACAAAACTGACAGTAGTTTCTGAAGAAATAAAGAATAACCAACAGTTTTCCATATAAAGAGCAATTAGCGTGTAAATCAGGGTCTCTCAAACGCCTAAAATCGCATCGGAGCAAAGCAAGGTGCAGAGATTCTCTGCACTGTGCATCGGTCGATTCGGTTCGGGACAATTCGCAGTTAGGAAGAATAAGAGGAAGGAAAGGAGCGGTAAAGATTTTTCTAAAAATCTTCTTGTAGCATTCGTGGAAGATGCTATTTGGTATTTACCAGACATTTCATTTTTGAGTCATGATGTTCTCTCTCTCTCTCTCTCTCTCTCTCTCTCTCTCTCTCTCTCTCTCACACACACACACACAAACATTTTTCTAAAAAAGCCCTTCTTAATAATTCGACCACCTCCTCAAGTAATGCATTTTCGGTGAAATGCTTCCATTATCTATTTAGGTAAGATTCGATTGCTATATCACTCATCTTAATGGTGATAAACATTTTCTTCAAAAGAATATGAAAATGCTCATAAAAGACGGTAACAGACAAGCTGCAAAAAAAAAAAAAAAAAAATAAATAAATAAATAAATAATATTCTAAGCTTAAACCGCTCGCTTAGTGTTGCGGTGCGTCGCTCACTATTGTACACGACACAAAACTGGATAAGAATAGGTTGTTTCCTTTCTGTTAATGTGTCTATGCTGTAATGTTTGTACTCACCCGGTTGGGTTGCATGAAGGTGCTAAGCCGCAGCAATACCGCCACCACAGTTTCGTCATCTGCACTTTAACAGCATCCACGTGGTAGCCAGTAAACAAGTGATGAGAAACGGCAAAGCACTTTTTCTTAATTTACAGGCTCATAAACCACCCCATTCAAATTATGTGTCATTTAATTATGCAAAGTTCTTCATTTTCACATTTTCTCTATTTTGAATACTAATAACATTTTTGTACCTATATTAAGTCAACAGTTTATTCAACCTATTCTTCATTAACCGTCTTTGCAATCCATGACCATTTAAGTTTCGTTGCTTTCATTTATTATTTGAGGTAGTTCTCACCTGCTAGAATTACTATAATGCAATTTGTCACCCAGTAGAATTTTTTTCTCGCAACCATGGATTTTATTGTTCTTTAATCGATTTTTTTTTTTCAAACATTTTATACATTCTTGTGCGGCTCAAAATTGATGGGCATACCACTGAGCGTCTTTGGAGTATTAGAAGTAAACATGTTGATCAAGCTACATTTTTAATTAAATCTGAAAGTTTCTCTTTAAATGTGATGCCTTTACTGATGTTTTAATGCCTACTTATTTGGACAACCTGGAAAAATGTCCTTCACATTCAACAGGCTTTGCTTTCTCCGTAGGCTTTTATTATCCTTAAAACTTACAAATAACGCATTTTAGTCTCCCCTAGTACGACTGTTTTCTATTGTATTCCCTTTTTGTCCCTGTTTTCTACCCTTTCTAGAGTACTTTAACTTCTTTAAGATGTTTCTCCGCGGTTATCATCAACAATCCTCGCTTACTCTTTTCGCCATCATGACACTGTATAACTCAAGCACTTCACCAATCTCACCGATCACTCTGTGCCGCGTGTTTCGGGGAACAGAAAACCACCCCTCTGGATCCCGTTGTTGTGTTGTTAAAGAAGCGCCCTCAACTGCAGACAAAAGTCCGAGCTAATGACTTCAACCCAGCGCCGCGAGATAAAAAAGAAATGTGGACGCGAGTTTGGCTGTTTGTCGTCGTGCCAGCTTGCTTCCTGGCAACCTTTCGGTATTTTAACCCACCGCTGTGTTACAAACAAACATGGCCTACAGGCAGACGCTTCATTGATGACCGAAAGCATCGGCATTGGGCCCGGTCTCCAATGTCTGTCGCATATTTGCTCTGAATAAAGGGAATGATTCTCCGACGCATCCTTTTAAAACGGATTTTCACTGCTCAGCTCCATACAAGCGTTCTCACGTTGAAGATCCGGGCCATTAATACAGTACTCTTCCATATGGAATTAAATATGTACCTGCGCTGACTTATTTTATTTGGCTATTATATTCACCTACAGTAGAATGTAATTTATTATTATCAAAGCAACCAACTGTAAATATGTTACCATTTTAGACACGATAAAAACATTTTAATTGATAATACTTAACATTGTTATGGTTAACAATAAATGTTATTTTTACTTATAATTCCACTGAGATATAAGTTCTCTTTAAGCGATATCAATCGATAATTTGTGTGGCTGAAGTATTGGATGTTATAGATATGGTATCATAGGATTTTATGGTATTTAAGATACCACTGATGTTCTTCATAGGAAGTTGAAAGCTCCTCCAAAGTGCCATCGAAATGCTGAGGTACAGTTCTGGTCCTTCCAGCGTTAATACTATCACTTCTATTTTCTGCAGATGACATTTGAATTTATAGTAAAGTTGGTTCGTGGATTTTGTTTGTTGTTGTTTCCCCCCGTTCTTTGCCTAATTCACATCTTCGGGATGACCAGTAAGGTCTCAAGCCAGACTGTTGGTTTTATAATGAGTCCTGTGGAGCTACTGTTTTAAGGTGAGCTGCCAGTAACTGTCAGTGCGTGGATTTCTTCATGTACGCCGAATTCTTTCTTTCTTAGTAATTTTGAAATATAACAACTAATGGCACAGTGTTGCATGTTTCTCAGCACTTCACCTGTCAACTATGTCCCGGGTCACGTGCACAAAAAGGTCCGTGTGTGTGTGTGTGTGTGTGTGTGTGTGTGTGTGTGTGTGTGTGTGTGTGTGTGTGTGTGCGAGCACGATAACTCAAAAACGAAAAGTCGATAAAATACCAAACTTGGTATTTAAGTTTAGTATCTTCCAGGGATGCGACACGAAGATTTTGAGAAAAATACCCCCACCCCAACTACCCTTTACATGGAACTTTTTTCGAAAAGTTTGATTTTCTCAAAAATGGCTCTAACGATTTTGATTAAAATTTCGTATATTAAACATACGATTATTTACCTGACAAATAAAATGTATATCTTGAATTTTCTGGGTATAGCCTCTGAAGAGTAGTTTATTCTGGATGAATTTTACTAAATTTTGAATAACTGCTAAACCGTAAGAGATGGACAAAAACTTACTACACAAAAAATGTAGAGCACATTAAAACACACAATTTATGTTATAAACATTTTTTCGTGGAGTTCGTCGTTTTTGTGACATTCCTTATTTTTGGTTTCTGCTATGAAAAACGTATACTTTTCTCATACAGAAACTTGTCAACTCCTATCCATACAGACAAAGGAACTTCATTGACATAGCAACCAGCTTTTGACTATCACTTTAACCTACGGTTGTCCCTTATTTCGCTTCTACTTACAAGGAAGCGAGTAAGTAAACTATTTCTGCTATTTTTGTCTGATTAGCATAAAGTAAATAGAAGTATAAGATTTTTAAGAATTATTTGTTGCAGGGATATGGAGAAAGTCATGTGAATGGTACACATCAGATTTTTATAAATATAAAATCAAGCTTTCTGTAATAATATTATAAAGAGATAAATTGACATGTTTGTATATGTAAACACTCAACCCATTTTGATAACTCTTTCACCAATTTGTCCTGACGGACAAGGGGCAACAAAACACAATCTAATTGTATTTCATTTACAAATTTACAAATCCCTTGTGTTTGAATAAAAACACACTTCTTTAGAAGAAGAAAAAAACATTTGTTACTCCACAGAATATCAATATTTGCTGCAATAATTGTATAAAACAATAGCCGAAACATCAATTGCAATGAATATACATAGATGGCCATGATGCAACACTTCAGCAAAAAAGAAGAGTTATACAGCGACAATCGACCCTGTGTTATATTTGTTTCTTTAGTTGTTCATTTATTAAATACTGCAGATATACCTATAAAAATGAAAATGTCAAAAATACTGAATAACCATTATTCTAATTCTTTATATGTATACATTGAGGTTTTTGAATTACAAAATGTTATCAAGTGCCTTGACAGGACATGCTGAATTGTTGTATAAACAGAAAAAGCTGCTTACTTAGAAATCAGACAGTAAATAACTTTTATTAACTGAGATTATTTTTCTCGATGGTTGTAGATTTTTTTTTTTTCCAAAGAGTTTAACTTGGTGGCTCGGGAGTACGGCATTTTGTTTCGTTTGTGTTGAAGGTCTTTGGGTTATTGAACGTTATGTAGCTTTTATGTTACCTTTAATAAATCCAGCGATTTAAAATCTAATCAACTATTATTTGTCCTGCACCGTGACGCAGTGCTCTGGTGTGCCATAGAATGCGCCTGGTTTCGATCGCGCGGGTTTTAAGTCCCTAGTGTAGGACCTGTGCCCACTCAGCATCGTGATGAAGTAAGATGAGCTGCGATAGGAAGGATCACGCGCATTATAGCCACCATTCCGACAGGATTCTTCCACCACAACAGGGTATTACAATCAATGCAACAGTCGGGAAGAGTCAGATGCTTCGCCGATATCTGATGCACTTTTGTGTGAATATCGGTGAGGGGGTTTAATCTGTTATTTGAAATAGTCGGAACTGTACATTACAGTTACAAGGCGCCACTTTGAAACCATTTACAATATTTACATAAAGAGCGGGGGAGGTAAATTAAATTAACTCTCATCATTGAAGTTTTAAAAAGTAACCTGCAATGCCGGATATGACATCTAGTATATTATGAAAATGATAAAATCACTCCGTTTCTTGAAATCTATTCAAGCTTTAGAAACCCTTTTCAGTGGCTCGGCTAGTGGTGGTAAGTTTGAAATAAAAATGATGAATACAGGCATCCATTTCTATATATCCTCTTCCAAAACGTTTGTGATTTTAGCTTCTCTTAAGAATATGTTCGTTACATTCATATTGCTATCATCTGCTTTAAACTTCAAAACTCCAACGAAAGTTTAAATATTTCTAATGATGACTTCACGGGATAACAACCAAGTTAAATCGGAATCATAAGAATCAAAGTTTTCGACCATCTTAACTTTGTGATCTTAACGTGAAGTCATCATTAATAACCAACACCGAAAAAGCTTCAAATCTTTAATTTATATTTCGTTGCTGTTATCGCAATTGGTAATTATGTAAGTAATTTATTAAAATTTATGGTGGAATCATAAGAGATTCACTAGTGAAATTGGTCACGATTTTATATATATTAAGCATGAGTTGTATTTGTGGACTATTCCAGAAATAATATGCAGTAAATTATAACAAATAATAATTCTCAAACACAACAATAAAAACGATAAATAACGATCACTTATAGATATAAGTAACTCTGCCACTTAAGAGAGAAATCGCCATCATCACATTATCAACTCAAGCCAGGGACTTGGCGTTTTTGTAAGGGATAAAGAATCAAGATTATCGCGGACGGGGTCCCCAGTTGCTGTGACAGAGCACCGCATGTAGGCCCCTGTGGCCCTTTGGATCTCATGTGACCCCAGGGAGGGATGAAGGAAAGTACCCGAAGGGCGACCGATTAATGACGGGTGCAGTTACACATGGATCACCCCAACGCCTCCCGGTCCCCGTTCACGAACTCCCGAGACTCCGTTGGTCTCTCCGGAACCGAAAACCCCGATCGAGAGGTACCGACGTCGACCTCAGCACAAACCCTTTACAACGCGCTAACCACCATCCAGCCGCAACTGGCCGAACATCGTAGTCTGGTCCTTCAAGACAGATGACAAGGAAATAATGGAAACAGGACATGGTGGCCGGACAAATTCGGGGGATGTGTTGAACTTGGCCTGGTGACCCGGGGAAAAATTAAATTTAAAAAAAAAAACCAAAAAAACCCGCCTGGGTAGTGTGGTGGTAGCGTGTCTGCTTCACATTCAAAAGGTCGTGAGTTCGAATCTCACTTAGGGTGAGTTACTCGGATAAGGTTTTTTTCGAGGTTTTCCCTTATCCTGAGAAGACGAACGTCGAGTAACTCTAAGCTCAATGGACCCCGAGATCATTTGAGCATCATTTCACCAATTTCATTCATCGTCCGATATGACCAACTAGGTTAGAGAACGTTAAGCTAAAAAAAGGTCAAGCAGACCAACACGGGAATCGAACCAAAGACCTCTCGAATGCGAGTCGCACACGTTATCATCTCGATCGTTTTCTAAGGAATAACAAATGTCGATCATTTTTAGACAATATCATCGTATGAAGCAGTTGATATCTAATGCACCGGATGGGTACCTACGTATGAAATAAAAGTAACTTGTAATAACTTGCCTATATAAACATAAAAGCCCTTGTGTCTCTTGACAAGCATTTCTATGAAAGCTCATGAGGTTAATCTGTAATTTTGAGCTTATATATATATATATATATATATATATAATTTATTTTTCCTCGTCTTCCAGACTGCGTTCTCTCTCTCTCTCTCTCTCTCTCTCTCTCGATCTCTCTCTCTCTCTCTCTCTCTCTCTCTCTCTCGGTTACAGCACATGCACACGAACTTGTCTAAAAATGGTTTTTGATGATTCAGGGGATCTCAAAACATGTAATTTCTGGTAAAATCTGCCATAGAATTTTGAATAAATACAACTTACTACACGTAAAAGAGAAATTAATTAAAATCGATGGCACCATTTTTGAGAAGATAAAAGCTTTCGAAAAATATTCCATGTAAAGATTTCTTTAATTTGAGGAATTTTATTGAAAATTTTCCTGTCTAATCTTTGAAAGATTCGTTTCGTAATCGGCTTACGCTTCCCGTATTTGTAGGACTGACACCCCCCTAGGACTTACCAGCCAATGCATAGGGGTCACAAGACTGTCGGGGAGCCTACAGAATGGAGAACCTGTTACGAGGGGTCGGCTCGTAGCCAGGCATGAACATGAGGAAGTGGATGATATGAAATGTAAGCAAAATTGATGATTAGAAAGGTGATAATGGAGCAATTGGTGGAATGAGTGCCGGGGGAAACCGGATAAGCCGGAGAAAACCCGCCCAGACGCCGCTTATCTTTGAAAGATACAGAACTTAAATATAAAATTTAACGTTTTTCGTTTTTGAGTTATGCTGATCACATATACACACACACTACACAGACCTTTTTCTAAAATATTTATTTTGGGTTCAGTGTCCAGTGAAATCTGGACAGTTAATTTTTGGATGGAACTCAACAGGTCTTATTTTAAGTACGTAGTAGAGAAAGTAAAAGAGAAATGTAATGCGATCGACCTCTGCCATTTTGCATTAAAGTGACTACTGAGAAAGCACTAAGTGTATTCAACAACAGTGTGTTACATGGTTTCTAAGCGAATTCGATTAGAAATTCTTACTTAGCATTGGATTTCAATGCAAACTGTATGCCCATCTCCATGTAGTACAGTAGGGGAACCACAATCGATTTCGGCCCTCCTTGAAAACGTAGGGCCAAGATAGAATCGCTTTATAATTGGGCCAAGAAGAACAACAATGTGCATTATGCATGACCCACTCAGAACGCATTGGCCTAGGCTTAGACGTCTCAGGCGATCACATAAACCTGAGAATTTCCTCATACAGAACGTAGGAAACCCAACACAATATACGGATTGCCAAAAAAATAACGAAACGATTGCAAATGGAAATGGCGTGTTATTTATGGATGCTCTTTAACTGCTGTGGTTCTCAGCGTCCCATTCTATACTTGGCGTGAAAGACCGCTTAATTTTGTCAGAGGCCTCTCTTATCAGGCTTGAGGTTCTTTTACGACACGGGACCAACGGCTTTACTTACCTTCCGAAGGAAGCCAAGCTAAGGATTTTTACACCCGAAAAAATCCATCGTCCTCCGCCGGGTTTGAAGCTAGCATGGTAACCATTACACCACGGAGGGCGATGAAACGATTGCATCATTACGAGTACAATAGTTACAAAGAAACGAGTTTCTCATCAACACAAAAAATAACCGTGCTCGCCTAGGTAGTGTGGTGGTAGCGTGTCTGCTTCACATTCGGAAGGTCGTGAGTTCGAATCTCGCTTAGGGCGAGTTGGCCCTATAAGTTTTTTTTCGGGGTTTTCCCTTATCCTGAGAGATAATTTCACCAATTCCATTCATCACCCGATATGGCCAACCAGGTTAGAGGACGTTAAGCAAAAAAAAACACACACTAACAAAAAAAACGTGTTTTTCCATATCTTTAACTGCATTTGCACGTATGCTCACGCCTACTGCGAAGCAATCCCTGTTATCATCACTAATGCTAGCATTAATTGAATACCATTACATAATATTATACTATCTATCTAGATAGCATGGATTACTTCTGGAGGTACAAAATAAGTGCATGCATGCGAGTTCTGGTAGACTCGTGGTGAGCCTAGATATAGTTGCTGTATACCTGATCTTGTAAGGGCTTAATCATAAGAATGTTAGGCTGATTTTTATATTTAGTGTAAAGTATTTATGTTGAAGGTGTAGCGCTACAGTGTAGGCCCTACATCGGTTGTTTTTTCAGAAGCAGCATCCTTACAGCTGCTGCGCTGGTGTATTAGCTCCAAAGATTGATTTCGATTTTTTTTTTGTGACCACCCATAGGGGGGAGAGGGAGTACTTAGTTCAGCTAATTACTGTTGGCTGTTTAATGCCTTCGTTATCGGAGTGCCCATAAGCCATGTGAGCAACCCGGAACTGTCTGCAGCGGCGTTCAGTAGGTAAGTAATCCAAGGGGTTTTAATGATGGATCAATCTGGTGTAGAAATTTTGAGCCCGGCGCCTAATTACATCCTCCACGTATTAAAGAGCAAAAGCATGTAGTAACATCGCTGGGAAGTAATGGCATACAGAGTAGGTGGACCGAATACTCCATATCCGCTGTAACCAGAGAGGTCAACAGTCTGCTGCCATATCAGGCATAGGGCATCAGTGGGATTATGAAAAAGCGTAACTTTAGATGAACAGGTATTTGGATGCCAGAAGAGGATATATTCACTAAAACATACGCAAATATAAAATACATAGCAAACGTTCACATGCGCGTTTATCGTTATACCTACCGTTTCGTTCTATTTTTTTTTTTTTTTTCCCTTTCTTTTTCCCTTCACGAAGTGGGATCAAAATTAACCACAACTTAAGAGCTCAATGATATGACATATTTATTTGGAGAAGCATACTAATATTACAAACTCTAAGTGGGTGTCCAGTATAATCACCAACTATAACAACAATTGGACAGGGAGAGTCAGACTGAAAAATTCAATGCCATAGCCGGGATCTGAATCACGGATCTCCCGATCTCTAGCCGGTTGCTCTGCCACTGAGCTCCCATGGCAACATGCCGGCATAGCATTGAAATTCTCAACTGACTCGCATGTTTCCCGGTAAACCATAAGGTGATCTCAAATTATTTTGAGATGATAACCCCAATGGCGACTTGCAATGTTGTAAGTACTTAAGACCCAGGATTCATACATAGTATAACCACTATTATGGTCAATTGGTTTTGGATGAATTGTTTTTTCACCCAAACCGTGTGTAGGACAGGAGTTGGATAGGTAGAGTCAGACTGAAAAATGCAATGCCATAGCCGGGATTTGAACCACCGATCTCTAGCCGGTTGCTTTGCCACAATGCTGCTATGGTAGCACTGAATATCGTAACACACTAATTTATTACGGTAGTATACGTGGCAATATAACCTTCACGGTGCAAATGAATGACAACACCGTACATACAGTTGACAAGACAAACCTAGGCCTAAAGACTCTCACTGTTACTGTCACCACACGCTGCCAACGATGTGGGAGGCGCTGAATACCAACTACTGCAGCATTTGCCGCACCATGTGTGAATCCGGTCATCTGTTCGCGCAGAGCATTAGCAATATCCTCTGGTGTTGCAAACCGCCTACCACGTAGTGGTTCCTTAATCTTTCGAATGTGATCAAAGTCACAGGGCGAAACATCGGTGCTCCAATTCTTCCCATCCCCAACGTCGCAGTAACGGCCCTACACACTCTGCTTTATGTGGTTTTGCATTGTCGTACAGGATTATTGCACTGTCCACAAGATCCGGACGTTTCTCCCGAACGTCGCACCAGGAAGTCCCTGTAGTACTGAGCGGTCACTGTTCTGCCATGTGGAACAAAGTGGCAAACAATGACACCCCTGACGCCATACGCGACGATCACCATCAATTTGACTGGGGAAGGCTTCTGACGGAACTTCTGCATCCTTGGTGATCCAGCATTTCGCCACTCCGCGGACTGACATTGCAGTTCTAGTTCGTATGCCCTGGCCCAAAATTCGTCGATGACGATTATTCGTGACAAGAATTTTACGCCATCCTGTTGCCAGCGTGCAAGGTGGTCGGAGCATATTGCATAGCGCACCCACCTTTGAACTTCCCTCAGTGCATACGGTACCCATCGCGATGCTCATTTCGCAATATCCTGTGAACGGTGCGTTTCTCTAACTCCAGTAGCGTCCATCATCTGTCTTCATCCAGGAGCTGCTCGATGACGGCACGTGCCGTCGTTGCACATCACTGGTTAACACACGTCCTTGCTACTGTACGGTATGGTAGGACATTATTCCCAAGGGGTTCCACTAATTCACTGTTACATTCCATCACATTTCTCCTTCAGAGAACGGCTATTTTAATGTAAGCGCGCTGCTCAACACGGGTAACTTACATCTCGCACGACACTCACCAACTGCCTGATTTTACAGCCCTCGCTGAAACCAAAAACAAGGAATGTCTAAACAGCGATCAACTCCACGAAAAGCTGTATATAACATAAACTGTGTGTTTTAACGTGCTCTACATTTTTATATGGTAAGTTTTTATCCATCTCTAACGGATTAGCAGTTATGCAAAATTCCGTAAAATTCATCCAGAATAAAGTAGTCTTCAGAGGCTATTTCCAGAAAATTCAAAATATACATTTTATTTGTCAGGTAAATATCTTTAATATAAGATATTTTAATCAAAATCGTTAGAATCATTTTCAAGAAAATCAAAATTTTCGAAAAAAGGTCCATGTAAATGGTAGTTGGGGGTGTTCTTGAAAATCTTCGTGTCATTCTTAGAAAATACCAAACTTAAATACCAAGTTTGGTATTCAACGGTCTTTTCGTTTCTGAGCTATGCTGTCCACAGACACACACGGACCTTTTTCTGAAAATGTTTTTTTTTTGGATTCAGAGGACCCAAAACATGTATTTCCGATGAAATCTCGCTATCGAATTTTTGGGTACAATGCAATACCTTCTCTGTACTCTATGTACATAGTACGTGTAGAGAAAGTACAAATCTAATGTGTTACACTCACATGACTTTCTCTAGCTGCTCTACAAAACTACTACAAAAAATTCTTCTTCTTTGTACACAATGCTAATCAAGATAAATGTTAGCAGAATGTTATTAATTAGTTCCTTATAAGAAGAAGGGAATAAGGGAATGCACTATGATAAAGTGATTGTCAAATGTTTTGAAAGCTATCGTTATGCGATTGTCATTGCAAATCACTTCCTTGCTTGGCCAGAACAAAAGAAAAAAAGACACTTCCTGTGTGAGAAAAGATTAAGTACTTCACCATTGAAACCAATAACAAGGAATATCTTCGAAAACGGTTACCTCCACAAGAAAAACGTAAAGGACAAAAATTCAGCAAAATTCATCCAGAATAAAGAGGTCTTCAGAGGCTATTCCCAAAAAATTCGAGATATACATTTTATTTTGGACATAAATAGCTTTAATATACGGGATTTTAATCAAAATCGTTAGAGCCATTTTTAAGAAAATCAAAATTTTCGAATTTTTTTCCATGTAAAGGGTAGTTTGTGATGGGGGGATTTTTTTGAAAATCTTCGTTTCGCATCCTTGGAAGATACTAAACCTAAATACCAAGTTTGGTATTTAACGGTCCTTTTGTTTTGGGGCTTTACTGTCCACACACACACACACACACACACACACACACGGACCGTTTTATAAAAATGCTTTCTTCGGACCCCAAAACATATATTTCCGGTGAAATCTCGGTATCGAATTTTTGGGTGCATTACAATACCTTCTCTATCCCTATGTACATTGTACATATGGGGCTAGAGAAAATAAAAAGGAGTACAACATATAAATAAGAGGTGAATTTTCGTAAATGCGAAAAAGGGAGAGATGCTCATAGAGGCTTCTACTCTTATTTTCATTTTTCACTAGTTTTAAGCTACTATATATGTGCTTTGAAAATGCTTTACAAATGAGTAAATTGTCCTGGAAAGAGATATACTCGTAAGTGCAAAATCAAACGTTTTAAATATATATATATATATATATATATATATATATATATATATATATATATATATAAATACCTATCTTCTGAAAACTTTTAATGAGCAATTTCTACTTCCACGGAATGTTTATGATGCGTCTGATACTGTTGGAAACGCGGAAAGGTAATGTGAAAAGGCGAGCAATTTACCCTTACTCGGTGAAATTAAAAATATACATTTTACTGAGACTTATGACATTTAAAATAAATTAAATTAAGCTCGTTGAAAATCTGAATTTTTTGAGCGTAAAAAAATCAATCACAGCTGTGATCGCAATGATGAATGTAATTATTTTGAAGTGTGGTGCCAGGATGTATTTGTTGACTCCGGTCTCAGTCACAATTAGTAAATTAATTACCCAGTTGGAGGGCCCTTTCTATCCATTTGAGCATAAGTTGTGGGATGAGTTGTTAACTTTATGTGCGCGCTGGAGTATAATAACCGAAATATACATTGCAATTCATGGTATTTTTTTCCATTTAGTATGAAAATATAAAAATCTAATTAAAACATATTTGTGAAGTGTATACTTAATTGTAGCAAAAACTTGAGCAGTCGAATGGAAGACAATTTGACATGGTTTTTAATCTCATGGCCAAGTGTTGTCAATAGATGTAATTATTTCAAAATACATAGAAGAGACCCTTCTTTTAGGTTGTTAAAATGGATAGTTTTGTTGAGGGACATTAATATTTACATTCCCAACTGGTACAAATTACGCAGAAAAATAAATATGTATACTCCCTGCAAATACTGTTGTTTGTAAAGTTTAAATATCCAGCGTGCTATTTGGGGTCCTCACAGATAAATATATTCAATAACCACAATTTAATTATAAGTGACAGGGGAAAACGAATATTAAAACAAATTCTCTATCACTGTTCTACCATTTCATTCTACAAAACTCTGATTTACAAACTCCCATGTCTAAAGTTAAATATTTGTGTATGAATTAGTCTTTTGGTTGTTATGTTTTATAGTGTATAAGCCTATTCCATATTTTTCTATGTTGTTTTAACCAATATTGATTCAAAATAAATTCAACATAATAAGTTATGCACCATTACCTCACTATTAAACTTTTACAAATGTGTTTTTAATTTCACATTAATGTAATTTCAAAAGATATTGTGGGTCTGCTTATAATTATTTTACTCAAAACTACTATAAAGACTTAATTTCAAATGTAAAAGGCTATAAAACAATAAATTTGTCCGAAAAATTATTACCGCTGCATATATTGCGTTTATTACTTTAATATTACTTATTCCCTAACACTTCTGACATTTGGAGGCGAATCCCTTTATGCATTAAATGTATGCAATAAATGTTATTCCATTACTTTAATTCAAGACAATTTGCTACACAATATAATTTAGTCAGAAAAGCTTCAACCTCACATGAAGTACTCTATAGTATACAAATACACTATCTTAAATAGTATTAGTTAAATGTAACCATCTGAAGATATAAAAAAACTTATGTGTTACACCCGCATGACTTCCTCTTGCTGTTCTGAAAACTTCTTGCATAAGATTCTTCTTCTTTCTACACCATACTAATCGAGATTAGTAGAATGTTTTCATTACTTTGTTTCTGGTAAGTAGAAGCGAACTAAGGGAATACACTATACTAAAACGATAGTCAAATATTTTAAAAGCTGTCGTTATGCGATTGTTGTAGCAAATCGTCTCTTTGTTTGGCCAGGAGCAGAACTAAAGAAAATCGGACATTTCCTGTCTGAGAAAAAGTACTTCACAACTGAAACCAATAACAACGAATGCCTCAGAAAATGTAACCTCCACAACAAAACTGTAGGGGACATAAATTGTGTATTTTGACATCTAAATTTTTTGTGTACCTAGTATTTGTCTATTTTTTACGGTTTAGCAGTTAAGCAAAATTCGGCAAAATTCATCCGGAATGAAGAAGTCTTCAGAGGCTATTCTCAGAAAATTCAAGATATACATTTTATTTGGGATGTAAATATCTTTAATATACGGCATTTTGATCAAACAGAGCCAGTTCTGAGAAAATCAAAAATTTCGAAAATGTTTCCATGTAAAGGAAAGTTGGTTTTTTTTCTGGAAAATCTTCGTCTCGCATCCTTGGAAAATACAAAGCCTAAATACCAAGTTTGGATTTAACGGTCAACAGACATACACGGACCTTTTCTAAAAATTATTTTTTCGGACTCAGGGGACCCCAAAACATATATTTCCGGTGAAATCTCGACATCGAATTTTGGGTGTAATACAATACCTTCTCTATCCACTAAGTACATTGTACATGCGGGGCTAGAGAAAGTAAAATTGCAAGTTACGGAAAGACGAAAATATACTAAATCACTGCTCACAAAAATTATTCAGAACCTTATTCTGGATTTCATAGTGATGTAATGAGCAAATATTGCTAAACGTGTGCTACAAGTTTAGTTTAATACCAAGTAGTTATTCATCTTTAAAGAAATAGCATATTTGTATGGGAAAAGTCACCAAAAATAATTCCCAGCGTCCTTTGGGATTATCAACAGCTTTTCTTGAACGAAAACTGGTTAATACTGATTGTAGGATTAATTTACATTTTATGTCAACTGAGTTTCTTGGTTCCTGATTACCAAAACACTTCACCTCCCAAACATTTCAAATTCATTTTAGGAAGCCATCATGCCGGACAAAAACTTACATCTGATAAGCTGTGAATGGATGGTCGCTGAAAGCAATAAAATTGAGAAAGCAGAGTGAAAAAAGTGCAGCTATACCACGGTATTTATTTTTATACCTGTATAATCCTCAATGAAAGAAACTGGGTGGGGAGACACTATCGAGAAACTGTAGTTGTGATTCCTAAAGTTACTGAACTCGCTATTAGCCTGATGAGAATTTTTCTTCAGGGATGGAAGATACGTATTGGATAATTTACAAGCTGCTAGAGGGTTCACTTCTTTAAACGCACACAATTCTTACTGCACACGCATCGATCCGCCGTGTCTAAAAGAGACAAAACTACAATGGAAATATCAGTATAATTTTTACCAGAACACCCGTAAAACCGTGCGACAATTTTAGTGTTGGCCACTTTCAACATTTGTGAATCTAGAAAGTGCTTGTAAGTGTAATACAGGTTTCTATATTGTCAGTAAACCAGGCAAGCATCGAATACTTTTTATTTTTTCTGCCGCCTACCAAAAATGATACATCTATATTTCACCGGAAATGCATGTTTTGAGGTCCTTTAAATCCAACAGAGGCATTTCGAGGCAAAGGTCCTCGTTTTTGGGACAGTCTGTGAACAGCTGAACTCAAAAACGAAATTATATGTATATAACTATGGGCAGGGAACTAGCACCTCAACCCAACACATTTTTTGTATTTACTACTGCCAGGCGGAGCGGAAGAGCTTCTAGATGCCGCATGAGACTATGGGCCGCAGGCAGGACGGCGGACAGGGTCGCGCAGAGAGGACAGGGAAGTTTGATGACAGTCACATACGGGCTGGGCACAGGATTCCCTCCGGTAGAATCGGAAAGAACTCAATCCACAATAATGGTGTAATAAAAGTTACTTGGTTAATTGAGAGGAATCAAATATATATATATATATATATATATATATATATATATATATATATATATATATATATATATATATATGTGTGTGTGTGTATGTATATGCATACACACACTTTATTTAAAAGTAAAGCATCACATAAAGCGCCTGTCAAAATATTTTCCATATCACAGTTTGGAAGCCCACTTGCTGTAATAAGATTTAGAATTCTTGAAAAGAATTCACCTGTAACACTTTATGTGGGCCATCCTGTAGAGTGACATCTGCCTATCGATTCTGTATTCTGTAACAGCCTTGTACCTCAACGAAATGTTTAACGAGACTGTTTCCGTCAAGGTTTATTACACTAGCATGAAGTAAATGGAACATCTGATGTGTACTTTCACATGCTTTTCTCTTTTTATACTGCAACAAACTATTGTTATAAAAGCGTATTCTTCTACCTACTTAATACCAATTGAGATAAGATTAGCAGAAGAGATTTATTGAGTTTTTCATTATAGTTACAAGGGACATGAATACTCTAGGTTAAAGCAATAGTAGAAATTTTAGAAACGGGTCCCTAGTAATGGCTTTGAAATTCTGTTTTGTTTGCATAACCAGGATGAAGAATAACTTCCTATGTAATAAAAGCATAAATATTGGTAAATATAAGCCAATAACAAGGAATATCTCGAAAATGCTTGACTCGGAAAAAACATATTTTTTACATAGTGTATGGTTTAACGAGCTCTATTTTTTTGTAATAAGAGTTTGTCTATTTCTTACTATTTACCAGTTATACAAAAGTGATTCAGAATGAAGAGTATTTCATAGGCTCTTCCCGAAAAATTCAAAATATATCTCTGTAAAAGTTCATTTTTCGAAAAATATGATAAACCTACAGCATTTTAATAACAATTATTAGTAGTTTTTGAAAATCAATGTAGCACTTAAGGACTTTTTCTACCCTATAACGCTTATTCGTGAGTGCACAGGCTTTTCTTTCGAAAACATATTTTCCTATCTACTCATTTTAATCAAGAAAAATGTTTGCAGAAATATCTGCATTATTCGCTATAGATATACAGAGATTAGCGATAATTAAATTATAAGGATTGAACGCCATGTGCTGGCCTTAAAAATCCACATTCTTTACATGCAATCGCGAGAAATAACATAAGATGGCCGCGCTCGCTAAAGCGCTTCGCTTTGGTGCTTCGTGGCGCAGGGTATCGTGGGTTCGAGTCCCGCCTCCACCAGACTCCGGAACTGTATTAAAGAAAATAATCTGATGTGTTCCATCCACATGACTTTCTCTACTTCTGTGTAACAAATTTTGTTGGTAAACTTATTATTCTATTTACTTCAAGCCAATCGAGAAAAAATTAGCAGAAATAGTCTTATTACTTGCCTCCTTGTAAGTAGAAGCGAAATATGGGAGTATCATAGGTTAAAGTGAAGTCACAAGCTGGTTGCTATGTGACTGAAGTTCCTTTGTTTGTATGGACACGAGTTGACAAACTCCTGTATGAGAAAAGTACGTGTTTTTAAAGGTGAAACCAAAAACAAGGAATATCGCAAAAACGATCAACTCGTCGAAAAAAAAAAAAAAAAAGTATATAACATAAATTGTGTGTTTTAATGTGCTCTACATTTTTTGTGTGTTAAGTTTCTATCCATCTCTTACGGTTTAGCAGTTATGCAAAATTCTTCCAGGATAAAGTATTCTTCAGACACACACACGCACACACACGGACCTTTTTCCAAAAATGTTTTTATGGATTCAGGGGGACCCAAAACATGTATTTCCGGTGAAATCTCGGTATCGAATTTTTGGGTGGAATACAATACCTTCTCTATACACTATGTACACAGTACGTGTAGAGAAAGTAAAAAAATGAAAAGAAGAAAAAACATCGTAGGACTTTAAAAGAATGAGGAAATATTGAACAAGTATCGAATTTTTGGATGTAATGTAATAGGTATCTTCTTCGCCTACTCGTACGTGGTAGCGAGAGCTATAAAGCTTTCGTTAACCATAGTGGGTAGAGAGAATCATGTTAGTGTAACAAATCACATTTTAAATCAAAAGATTCCCTTTCAAGCCGAAACGCTTTGCCTGCAAGCCCTTTGCTGAAAACAAAAGCATTTATTGTTCCCACAGTTAGGCAAACCAATCTTGTTTTCCATACAAAATGTCCTAAACATGATAGTTTATCATTCACAGTTCAACGCCGACATTTTGTTTGGTACAACCACCGCGGTAATCAGTCGTTTCCGAGCGATCAACTTTAGGTGCCGTATTTCTCTCGGTTAAAGATTAGCACGTTTGACTCCAGTGAAATACGGTTAACCGCATGGAGAACCACACTTCGCCGCGATAAAATGTTAATCGAAAATGATGCATAGTAATGTCCAGAGGCAGCCAAGATTCACTCGATTTCTCTCTATCGGAAAGCAATTTGGATGTTTTTACGGGAAACGATAAGGTTAACGGTGTGGCTAGGAGATGCTGACCACCTCCAACATCGAGGAATGGGGCTAATTTGGCAATATAGTCCCATAATGAGCCCGCTAGCCCCGAAAAAACAAAAAAATGTCACGATTACATTTGATATAGGTGTCTACCCAAAAGCAACAATGCTTCGGCGCCATACAAAAATAAAATCCTCAAATAATATGAATGATGTAAATAGTTGAAAATTATAAACAGTTAATTATATCACTGTGTATTTTTCATATATAAAGGAATCATCAGGTAACAAGTGGAGCAATTCATTTGATTGTGGCGCATCAGATTTTTGCTTTCTCTACCACTATTGTACAGAGGAAGCACTATACTCTACCGGAAAATTCGATAGGAAATTCCATCGAAAATACATATTTTGAAGTCCCCCCAAACTCTTCTTCACCACCTGACTTACAAGCTAATGCCTGGGGCCAGATGCCTGTTGAGCAGACGCTATGGATCACAGAGCCTGGTTTGAACGCGAGGAGGTAGATGATATGAACTGTGGGTGAAATGGATGATAGCAAATATGGAATGGCGGGGGAAACCAAATGACTCGAAAAAAAAACCTTCCCAGACGCCACTTCGCCCACCACAAATTATACATGCGGTCTCCCGGGATTGAATTGGGCCGCCTCGGTGGGAGGCGAGTGACAAACCACTCTGCCATGACGCCTCCCTTCCCTGAACTCAAAAGAAGTAACTTTTAGAGAATAATCGGCGCGTTCAAGTCCCTCTCTGAGCAACACACTTGAAAACCAAAACGAGTGATGAATACCAAACTCGGCATTTAAGCAAGGTATCTTCTCACGATGACACGAATGTTTTCAACTACACTCTTTACATGGAAAGTTTACGATGTGTTTTCACACAGAATTTGACTAAATTATCTTAACTTTTATATATTGACATAAGAAATAAAAATCTGATGTGTACCATTCACATGACTTTCTCTATATCCCTGCAACAAATTATTCTTTAAAAGCTTATATTTCTATTTACTTTATGCTAATCAGAAAACATTAGCAGAAATAGTCTTATTTCTTGCTTTATTGTAAGTAGAAGCGAAATAAGGGAGTACCATAGGTTAAAGTGAAAGCCAAAAGCTGGTTGCTATGTGACTGATGTTCCTTTGTTTGTATGGACAGGAGTTGACAAATTCCTATATGAGAAAAGTATTATAAGTTTTTCAAAGCTGAAACCAAGAAAAAGGAATATCTCCAAAACAATCAACTCGACGAAAAAAATGTATATAACATAAATTGTGTGTTTTAACGTGCTCTACATTTTTTGTGGGTTAAGTTTTTGTCCATCTCTTACGGTTTTGTAGTTAGGAAAAATTCATCCAGAATAAAGTAGTCTTCAGAGGCTATTCCCAGAAAATTCAAGACATACATTTCATTTGTCAGATAAATATCTTTAATATACGAAATTTTAATCAAAATTGTTAGAGCCATTTTTGAGAAAATCAAAATTTTCGAAAAAAGTTCCATGTAAAGGGTAGTTGGGGGTGGGGGATTTTTCTCAAAATCTTCGTGTCGCATCCCTGGAAGAAACTAAACTTAAATACCAAGTTTGGTATTTTGCCTACTTTTCGTTTTTGAGTTATCGTGTTCACAGACACACGGACACACACACACACATACACACACACACATACACACACACACACACGGACATTTTCCCGAAAATGCTTTTTTCTTTCTCTATACGTGCTATGTATATAGTGTATAGAGAAGGTATTGCACTCCACCAAAAAATTCGATACCGAGATTTCACCGGAAATACATGTTTTAGGTTCCCCTGTATCCAAAAAAATCTGATGTGAACCATTCTCATGACTTTCTTCATATCCCTGCAGCAAATAATTCTTAAAAAGATTATACTTCTATGCTAATCAGAAAAAAATAGCAGAAATAGTCTTATTACTCGCTTCCTTGTAAGTTGAAGCGAAATAAGGGACAACTGTAGGTTAAAGTGATAGTCAAAAGCTGGTTGCTATGTCAATGAAGTTCCTTTGTTTATATGGATAGGAGTTGACAAGTTCCTGTATGAGAAAAGTGTACGTTTTTCATAGCAGAAACCAAAAACAAGGAATGTCACAAAAACGACGAACTCCACGAAAAAAATGTATAAAGCATAAATTATGTGTTTTAATGTGCTCTACATTTTTTGTGTAGTAAGTTTTTGTCCATCTCTTACGGTTTAGCAGTTATTCAAATTTTAGTAAAATTCATCCAGAATAAACTACTCTTCAGAGCTATTCCCAGAAAATTCAAGATATAAATTGTATTTGTCAGGTAAATATGTTTAATATACGAAATTTTAATCAAAATCGTTAGAGCCATTTTTGAGAAAATCAAAATTTTCGAAAAAAGTTCCATGTAAAGGGTAGTTGGGAGTGGGGGGATTTTTCTCAAAATCTTCGTGTCGCATCCCTGGAAGATACTAAACTTAAATGCCAAGTTTGGTATTTTACCTACTTTTCGTTTTTGAGTTATCGTGTTCACAGACACGGACACACACACACGGACCTTTTTGTGAAAATGCTTTTTTTTTGGATATTGGGGACCCTAAAACATATATTTCCGGTGAAATCTCGGTATCGAATTTTTTGGTGGAGTTCAATACTTTCTCTATACACTATGTACATAGTGCGTATGGAGAAAGTAAAAAAGTGTTTTCAGGAAAAGGTCCGTGTGTGTGTATGTGTGTGTGTGCGTGTGTGTGTGTGTCAGTGTCTGTGAACACGATAACTCAAAAACGAAAAGTCGGTAAAATACCAAACTTGGTATTTAAGTTTAGCATCTTCCAGGGATGCGACACGAAGGTTTTGAGAAAAAGCCCCCCACCTCAAACTACCCTTTTACATGGAACTGTTTTCGAAAATTTGATTTTCTAGAAATTAGCTGTACTTCATGTTAATCAGACTAAAATAGCAGAAATATTCTTATTACTTGGTACCCTGTTGCTATGTTTGCTTTGTTCCTTGCTGGTTGCTATGTCACTGAAGTTCCTTTGTTTGTATGGAAGCAGTTGACAAATTCCTATATGAGAAAAGTAAAAGTTTTCATAGCAGAAACCAAAAACAAGGAATGGCTCAAAAACGATGACTCCACGAAAAAAATGTATGTAACATAAATTGTGTTTTTTAACGGGCTCTACATTTTTCGTGCAGTAAGTTTTTGTCCATCTCTTACGGTTTAGCAGTTATTCAAAATTCTGTAAAATTCATCCAGAAAAAAGTAGTCTTCAGAGGCTATTCCCAGAAAATTCCAGATATGCATTTTATTTGTCAGGTAAATACCTTTAATATTCGAAATGTTAATCAAAATCGTTAGAACCATTTTCAAGAAAATCAACATTTCCGAAAAAAGTTCCATGTAAAGGGTAGTTTGGGGTGGGGGGATTTTTTTTCAAAATCTTCGTGTCGCATCCCTGGAAGATACTAAACTTAAATACCAAGTTTGGTATTTTACCGTCTTTTCGGTTTTGAGTTATCGTGTTCACAGACACACGGACCTTTTTGTGAAAATGCTTTTTTTTTTGGACACAGGGGACCCTAAAACATATATTTCCGTTGAAATCTCGGTATCAAATTTTTGGGTGGAGTGCAATACCTTCTCTATACACTATGTACATAATACGTATAGAGAAAGTAAAAATAGGAATTTAACCTAAACTTCAAGATCTGGAAGTACATTCCCGATACAGTCCAGCAATTAGAGGTATGTTAAATAAGGTATGTTAGATTACAAAACAATGCACACTAGATAGAATTTAAATGCTAGCTGCACAGTCCTCGTAAAACCATTAATTGTATAGTTTTTAATAGCGGAATTAATGTGACACAAGTCAAAAAAGAAAAACATTATTAAACACATTTGCATGCCTATTCTTTCTGTGTGACCTATATTAACAGACGCTAAATATTTTAAGCGTTTTGCGGACCCGAACCAAGTACCTATATAGCTGCCTGCGGCAAACCATTCATAGAATTACGTACGTATGTACGATGTTTAAACCAGAATGAGCAGTGCATCACAAAAACGTTTCCGACTCCTCCGCAGGGAGATCTCTTTAATTACCTTCCCACTAGATCCATAAAAGCTATAGACAATGTTCGGTCAGATATTCCTATCGATGGCACCATCCAACTTCAGGGTATTAGGTTGAATTCCTCTAATGACGATCGCGTTCATAACTTGCATTACTGTAATAGATTAACTAAGCCATGATTTAACCTTCGAAATTTCATATTTACGGCGAATAAAAAAACATAGCTGATAACATTTAACTCCAAGTTTGTGTAAAGTCACACACTTTTCTCTTTGTAATTACCAGCGTGAAGATATTCGTCGCAGGCTATTACCTAAATAATGATTCTTCTATCCAGCTCGCGTTAATAATTGTTATGGCAAACGTTTGCTTAAAATTGTTTCAAATTAGGCAGTATGAACTTCTATTATACAGAGTGTCTTGAAACGACACCGAACCCAGGTAAATGCGTCCCATTCTATACTGGGCGTGAAAGACAGCTTAATTTGCTCAGAGGCCTCTTTCAGGCCCCAAACTACCCTTTGCATGAAACGTTTTTGGGAAATTTTGGTTTTCTAAAAAATGGTTCTAACATTTTCATTAAAATACCATATGTTTAAGATATTTTCACGATAAATGAAATGATATGTTGATTTTTCTGAGAGTAACCTCTTTTCATTCTGGAAGAGTTTTGCACAACTAATAGATAAACAATTTTGATGTATTCCATTCACATGTCTTTCTCTTCTTGTTCTGCAAAAAAAAAAAAAAAACCTATTCTTACAAAATAATATTCTTTATCTACATCATGCTAAACGAGATAAACATTATGACAATTGGTCTTACTACTTAATTTCTTATAAGCAGAAGGGAAATAAGGGGGTATACCAGGCTAAAGCGATAGTCATCTTTTAAAAGCCGACCGATCGCTACGTGAACAATTGTGAAGTTCGAATCCTTTTGCATTTCCAAAAAAAGCAAAAGAGAAATGAAATGAAAAATAGCCCTGGAGATTAGTAGTTTAAAATTGAAACACATAACAAGGAATATTTCGGAAATGGTCAACTATGCAATAAAAATGTATATGATGCAAACTGTGTTTTAAGGAGATCTACATTTTTTTGCGTAGCAAGTTTCTGTATATCTCTTACGGTTTATCAGATGTGTAAAATTCATCCAGAATGAACAGGTCTTCAGAAGCTATTCCCAGAAAATTCATACATTATACATTTTATTTTAATGTAAAAAACTTTATATAATAGGGCATTTTAATCAAAATCGTTAGAGCCATTTTTGAGACAGAAAAAATTAAAAAATGTTTCCATGTAAAGAGTAGTTTGGGGTGACGACTTTCTTGAAAGTCTTCGTATTGCAACCTTAGAAGATACCAAACTTAAATACCAAGTTTGGTATTTAACGGTCTCTTCGTTTTTGAGCTATGATGTCCACAGACACATTCTTCTTCTATAATTTCGGCGAAATCTCGGTATCGGATTTTTGGGTGAATTACTTCCTCTATACACTTTGTAAATAGTATGTGTGAGAAAGTAAAAATATTACTACACATAAAATATAGATATGGTCATTTACTAAAGCGTTGGCCTTCTCATCCCAAGGTCGTGGGTTCAAACCGGGTCCAGATGATGGTTTTTAAGTCTGCCTAAAAGTGACACCCCATGTCAGAAGATTTACTGTCATTAAAAGAACCCTTGCGGGGGGGGGGGAATTACATCCCACCAGCGGCGCTGATATGCTCCTCGAATTAACAGCATCGTTAACAAAAAATAATCTTAATTTTAAGTTATGCTCAAGTAAAATTACAATACTATTTCATTGTAATCATTTACTTATAAATTGTTCAAAGTCGGTGGGTGAATTTATCTTAGCGGTGGATGCTGCCTCAAAATATGTTCCACAAATTTGAGAGTAAAATGAGAGACAGACCGAAAATAAGTCGAACAAATATGCTTTACTCTTACTAGTAAATAACTTACAAATAAGAATAAGCTCAGGAACTCTGACTCTACAAGGAAGTCATTTACAATTGGAGCTCCGTATTTCCAACTTGTAACAGAAACTCCCCAGTAGGATTTCCAAGTAAAACGTGTAATAACTGGACTACCTCCACCTTACAGCACTATATACACACATTGTTTGCGTTTCTCTCATCCGACCAACTAGTAATACTTTTATTATATATGGGGTTCTACTTCGCCCCTCCAAGCCAACCATGTTCAGTGGGTTCAAAACAGATATTTAGACCAATCACAGACGTCCATGTTACGTACCTACGTGCAAGAACCCTCCATGTTGATCTTAGTCTCATAAGTTCTCCCGAGTTTCCGTACCAGCTACAGTTCATTCATTGCAAAGCTCTTCTTCCCCTGCCTTCACATCAACCGGCACCTTGATGTGTTCTATTCTCTATCTAATCTGCAAACTATTCGTACAAAAGATTATTCTTTTATCTACGTCATGCTAATCGAGATAAACATTAGCGGACATGGCCCTATTACTCGCTTCCAGAAAGTAAATAAGGGAATACACTACATACATTCACATATAGATTAATGCAATAATGAACAAACTTAAGAATAAAACCTTTTGGTATGTGAGGGGTGAATTGGATTGGTAAAACGAGTCAAATCTGTTAAAAGATGACAATGAAGTTTGGACCTTTTTCCATGACCAGATGAAGAGAGAGAGAGACAGAGAGAGAGAGAGAGAGAGAGGGGGGGGTGAGGACTTCCTGTTTGAGAAAAATTTAAGCATTTTAAAGAACACTTCGGAAATTTTAGCTCCACAAAAAAAACTATACGACATAAATTGTTTGTTTTAACATTATATACATTCAGAAACACACAGATTTTTGTGTTTTAATGTTTTGCCTATCTCTTACAGTTTACTAGCTACATAAAAGTCACTCAGAATGAACAGCACTTTAGAAGCTATTCCCAAGAAACCCAGGATATCGATTTTATTTGTCATATAGGTAATTGTCTTTAATATACGGTATTTTAATACCTTCAGAGGTCCCAAGACTCTTGTTTAAGGAAACGTGAACATTTTGGTATGCTAGAAACGAGGAACGGTCTATCACAACGGTAGCATTGGACATTGTTCACTATTGTATATGTTTAATATTTAATAGATAAGATAACGGGGGTTAGAAGAAGTCTTATTGACCCCAGTACGTCAGCCTAAAAGGCTTATTGTACTATAGTACTACAATATTCTCTTACCTCCTCTCCATATTAAGTTAGAAAGCTCCTTCGTGATGTTACTTTGGAAATAAAATAAATTCCAAATAGTTATTAGCACGGCAATCGACGTTGTTATAAAGTTTCCAAGTAACACAAAGGACCCAGATTAAAACGTGTTAAACAAAATGCTGAATGCATTCAAGGAACTTGGTTGTACCATGAGTTTCAAGGTATGCTATATTCTAACTTGGACTACTTACCCGAGAATCTTGGTGACTACAGAACATGGAGAGAGATGCCACCAAGATCTCAAGGAATTAGAAACAAGATACCAAGGCAGGTGGAGCACCACAATACTCGCCTACTATTGTTGGAAGAAGAGGGAAACTCCTAGAAGTGCTTATAAAAGAAAACCAACAAGAAAGAGCTTCACAGGCAAAAAAACAAAAACAAAAAACAAAACAAACAGCAACAAAAAGAAGATTAAATGAACTCTTTATCGCATATATTAAGTTAACAATTATATTGACAATATTGCAATACGTCGTCCTTTCTAACAAATTTGCGTTATTAATTTACTTAAAACATCATAAAAGAAGTTTGACATAAAACCACTGTTTTTATGCATTGAGCGTTACACTAAGGTCTGTTTTGCAAAAAATCCTGACTTTATACAAGGATATCGTTTACAGATTCGGTTTCAGCACATATGAAATATATAAGGGCACATCTCAAAGTTTGTACAATGTTCTGAAAGTGGAAATTTGTTGTGTTATCCTTCTAATTTGGGAAAAGAAATTATGGCGTTAATCATCCGGTATGTGTCCACTGTTTTTCATATTTTTAAAATCAGTTACTTCCCCCACCCATTGGCCAGAGCTGCAATTAACTGCTGTTAATACATCACATTTTTTCTGCTGTCAATCGCATCCTTTACATTAACTCTGCACACCACCTACGTCAAGAATTACGTAGTAACAGCTCAAAACATTCCCAGTGAGAGGAAGCCGCCGAAGGACATGCAATGGTGTAAGACAAGTTGATGGGATCATGCGATGGCATAAGGCTTCTTCGCAATGGAGAGGCTATCAAAGCTCCGTTTAATGGATTATCGATGTCTGCGGTTCTTTTGGCATGGAAATCGATTTGTGTACTTAAAGTGCAGCTCCCCTAGGGGTACGTAATATCCTGCTTCCTCGTGCTGGGCATCCTTTGTTGCTTTCCTCCATTTGCAAACAAAAGAGGAAAGGGAGACCTCCAAATGCATTCTCTCAGCCTACCTTAATACCGTTCCAGAATCCAGTAAGGCTATTCTTTTATTTGCAAAGAAGATAACGCCATAATCTCAAGCTGTTTTATTCTCTCACCAGCACAGCGATATGAACTAAAATGGATAGCACCAAAGCAAGATGCAATGCCCTCAAGTTACGTGGAAAAACTCATGACTTGAATATGCTTGAGCTAAGTACATGAAAACCAATGGAATAGAAGAAAGAAAGAATAAAACCCAGATGTTACAATGATTTCCCCACACATAGATACTCATATGATATGGACCCACCGTGCATGAGAATCTGTCGAGCAATGAATCGTTGAATAATTATACATGTTTATCACGTCCTCAAAACTAACAGTTTGCCTTTTTTTTCTTTCTTTCTTTCTTTAAAATAACACTACAGATAATTCCTATATTTATTAATAGTCACCAATACAAGGTTCGAACAAACGGTTAATGTCTTACTAGCAGGGCACATAGCCACGCTCGAATTATATACATATGTTATATACAGAATGTTAAATCAACTGCACCGAAATATTTTCAGAGAATATGTAGGTGTATTAAACAAGTAATATGAGATGGAAGACCTATTACCTGTCTGTTCCAAGCCTCAAAGTACTAAACTGCCAGTACGCCACTGACTAATGATACCATTCGAGAGCACAACACACAAAAACGAAGGGGGGGGGGTTTCAGAGCGTGACACTTCGTGTAACGAATTTAGCTTTGGAGTAATGTGTAATCTTTGTTTTCAAATTCGAGTCTCATCCACCATTTGCATGTTAGCCTAAACTTTATATTCGTGTTTCAATTTATACATTTAGGAACGATTTTAATCAAAGACTGTCGTATTGGTGTGTGTCGAATAATTACTATTTCCTTTCCTCAGCACATAAACTAACCTCAGTGAGCAGAATCAAGGAAATGGTAGTAGTCGTATTGTACCAGCTAATCAGAGTCGGATGCTGAATGTACTTCTTGGTATGGAATTTTTTGGCAGTAGCAGTAATAATAATAATAATAATAAGGCAGAAAACATACCAATGACCTTAAACTTGTATGCATTAAGCTGCACTGGAGTTAAAATGATCAAAGGCTACATAAGGCTGTAACCACTTAACCAATTTTCAGTGTCACATTTTCAAGTGATTTGTTCGAGATTTGAGAGATTTTTGACTGTAAATCTTGAGAGTTGCTGAAAATCGATATTTGAACACTCAAGCAGCAGTTTTAAAGACATTCTAAGTCAATTTTTCATCTGGCTTTGCTTTAATACCTACCGACTTACCTGCATCTGAGATTAATATAACACCACATAACTGTATTATGTTAAGCCATGGATCATGCACTATCTTAAATTGCTTACATCTGACATGTATATAATCTCTAAAATTATATCGGTGTAGTTTATTATATATGTAATATATAGTTTATTTGGGTTGTACATATATTTACATTGTTTAACGCATATGACCTGCCGGAGATTAAAAAATGGGTGCAATAATGCTCAAATGATCCAAGGTTCACAGAGCTTAAGTTTATCCAAAATTCATCTTTTCAGAATAAGAAAAAAAATACCTCATTAGAAAACTCCCTCTAATCCGAGATCTAACTCTGAAAGTGGGGCAGAAACGCTATCCCCATATCACGGACGTGGGTTTTATTTCTTCGTCTATATTCATTCTACTACCGAGTCTCTCCTTTATCTTTAAATTTTTTATTTTTTTATTTGGGTTTAAAATTTTTCTTTTAAAGGTTTAGTTAAGCAAATAAAGTTAATAATGGAATTTAACTCTCCTCTTCTTTTCCCTACTACTCCCTTGTCCTGCGACACTTTCTCGCCTGTGGCCTCTCACCATCCAATGAACGAGCACATGCCATTTGATGTTTATAAAACCAGTGAGACTAAGACCTTTTATGGTGCACTATTAAGAGTTAAGAAATAAGTATAACACTCGGAAGCCTGTTATGTAATCGGAATTATACGGTACCTGCGATAACAAAAAAGTAGGTGTAGTTTCTTAAATTAACTCAAAACGTATATATAAACAAATATATAATCTATTTTACAAATCATAACAAGGGATATATTTTGATTTTTTATTTCACTGTTAAAAATCTCCCTAATGGTTCTCTAAATCAGGCCTAAAGTACCTTGGTATGTTATTTATCAAGGTTTATAACGGGTTCGGCCATTCTCGGATGAAAATATATTTAATTCTTTATTTTTTGTTTTATTTTGTTTCGGGATATCCTTATACACATTAGCACCAACTGTTAATCCAAAAATGAAAATTACCCGGCGGAGGGCGATAAACTTTTTTGGCCGCAAAAATCCTTAGTATGGCTTCTTTCGGAAGGAAAGTAAATCCGGAGGTCCCATGTGCTAGATTTACGGAACGTAAAAGGACCTCAAGAGACATTTGAGCAAAATTAAGCGGTCTTTCATGCTCAATACAAAATGGAACGCTGAGAACCACAGCATTTAAGAATTCCATAAACAAATTTCGAACTCGAAAGTGAAATAACAGTGAGAATAAGTATTTAATACACAGTCCACGCACACACATTAAAGCGGTAATACATCTGTATTGTTTTAAGATTTCAATTGACTGCTGCTTTTGTTAGTTATTCAACGAATAAAATACAATAGATGATATAAATTATGTCTATAATAATGTAAAATATAAAAGTACACACACCTACACAAATTATATCCACATACTGTTTCGAAAGCTGAATTATGCGTGAAATTTGTAGCGTGGTGCTTTCATTACAAACAGCAATGCATGTGATTCATGTATGACGGTAAATCAAAATGGTCGGAGTGCGCTTGGCAGAGGGAGTTCATTTTATAGCACTAGGTATACAAAATGTTGCGTAGTTTCAGCGTCTCAATTTGCAATATACTTGGAGACCCATCATGTTACGTTGTATTTGTAACGTGCAAATAAACGGAAGACCCGAAGACCTTGCATAAATCCTGGTGAAATATCTATAGTAATATCTTGAGGTAAATATAAATAGCGAGAGTTTTAATTGAAGGCTGATCTTTAAACTTAAAGAATATTGCGGTATTATAGTGTATTTAGAAGAATTTGTTATTTAATCGATAGTTCTTCCTTGCATATTATTTTAGCAATCAAGTGTATGATGCATTTCGTAACTCTCCAAATGAAAAGTGTACATTCCAAAATTAATGCAAGCATTCGGTTCTGAATCCACCTTGAACATTTGAAATATTACATTAAAATGGACCTTTTAAACCCTGTCCCAGCCATTTTAATTTACTTTCATACGTCACGTATCGATATGTTATGGAAACACTATACTAGATATTCTTCATATAATTCAACTATGAAAACAATATGCAGATGTCATCTGTGAAGGCTGTATACCTTTTTTTGAACATACTCCAGGTTTTACAAACCTAAGACATTTTTTGCGTTTAAAAGAATTAATAAAACCAGCTCTTGGTTTTAAAATTTACCTTAATACCTAAAAACTTCTGAAAGCGTTTTACTTCTCAGAGCTTTGTTGTTTGTATTTTAGAAGCATAAATTTTAGTTAAAAAATCTGATTTGTTCCATTCACATGACTTTCTCTGCATCAAATTATTGTTAAAAAGATTATGCTTCTATTTACTTCATACTAATGGAGAAAAAAATAGCAGAAATAGTCTTATTACTTGCTTCCTTGTAAGTAGAAGTGAAATAAGGGAGTACCATAGGTTAAAGTGATAGTCAAAGGCTGGTTGCTATGTGACTGAAGTTCCTTTGTATGAAGAGGAGTTGACAAATTCCTGTATGAGAAAAGTTAGTTTTTTAAAGCTGAAAAAAATCTATATAACATAAATTGTGTGTTTTAACGTACTCTACATTTTTTTGTGTGGTAAGTTTTTGTCCATCTCTTACGGTTTAGCAGTTATGCAGAATTCTGTAAAATTCATCCAGAATAAAGCAGTCTTCAGAGGCTATTCCTAGAAAATGCAAGATATACATTTTGTCAAATAAATATCTTTAATATACGATATCTTCATCAAAATCGTTAGCCATTTTTAAGAAAATCAAAAATTTTGAAAAAAGTTCCATGTGAAGGGCAGTTTGGGGTGGGAGGATTTTTCTCAAAATCTTCGTGTCGCATCCCTGGAAGATACTAAACTTAAATACCAAGTCTGGTATTTTACCGGCTTTTCGCTTTTGAGCTATCTTGTTCACAGACAGACTGAGGCACACAAAGACACACACACACACACACACACACACACACACACCTTTTACTGAAAATCATTTTTTTATAGGGGATCCTAAAACATATGTTTCCGGTGAAATCTCGGTATCGAATTTTTGGGTGGAGTGCAATATTTTTTCTATACACTATGTACATAGTACGAGTAGATAAAATAAAAGTGTACCATTTTCGATAGTTGAATCACATCTGTGGATTTTTTAACTACATGCCAAGAGGATTGTTGAATCTTATATTATGAATTCCCCAATTTTCTCCTCCTGAGCGGAAAAAAAAATAGGTATTGTTACATGGTCATTTTTAAATATGCAGTTTCATATAATTACATTATATAATTGCTAACCCAATCTATGCCTCTCAAATGAACTTTGTCATTCGGCCCCGTTTCCAATGAACTAGTAATTGAGAGAATTGAGTTTGAAGTCTTCTTTGCTGGGCTGCTTTGTATTGTTCACCAGATAACACAACGTGAGGATTTTAACTCATTTTGCAAGAAATAAGTCTACAAAACAATAATAATTGAAATCTTAATTTTTCGTTACTTGACTACGAGCAATATTGAAATTAATTTTAAGTAATGTGAAATTAAAAATAGTTTTCATCTACATTTTTAAATAAGTGATTTTAATGATCAAGTGCTGTTGATATCTACTGAATTTGTAACGCTAAGTTTCTGGACATTTGGCCCGAAAAGGGGGGCACATTTGTTCACATTTTTCTCTCTCTTGTCATTGAGCAGATGATCGTATCTATTACCGTGTTCATTCACAATTAAAATTATTAAAATAAATTCTTTGGAGCCAGTTTCGTTATGATAAATTTTCTAGGGCGAATAAGAAAGTTATAGATGAGAATAAACACGTTTCTCTATCTCAAACCAATTACATCACACAGAAACATGTTATTGTTTTAAATCTTAACTCGCTGCTAAAAGAAAATTATGGAGTCACAGTTTTATCCAGGAACATCATTTATTGCAAGATCTCTATTTTTGGTTATTTTCCGCTTATACATCCAACTCCCCATATTCGCATTTCTTCAATTTTTTTTTTTTATCATCTGGAATGTTTTGCTTGCCGAACAATTTATAATTTAAACATTCCATCCAGGCAAATAGTTCCTTCTCGTTCTATGTCCCAAACATACCCCTTTCCTCTTAATCAGTTCCTTAGTCCATTGTTCTGAAAAAGCTTTATTACTTTGTGTATCCATTTCATTCACTACATCTTCTGCATATTCATATTTAGTTTCCATAATTAATCATAATACACACATTTCTGCACGGAAAGCTCTTCATTAATATCCTCCTTTAGATCCCCCCCTCTCTATGACTTTAAAGGAATTGTTTCCTTTTCTATTAAAATTCTTTTCCCTCACTATTGATTGATCTCGTGCGTGCGTGCGTATCTGGTAGGCTCGTGGTGAGCCTAGGTGTTGTTGCTGTGTACCTAACCTGGTAAGGGTTTAACCACAGAATGAGGTGAAGCTGGTAGGCTCCTCGAGCGGTTGCGTTTTCAGGAGCAGCATCCTTTCCTCTGCTCCGCTGGTGTTTATTTTTTATTTAATTATGGTGGTGAAATTTTGATAGACCTCTCCCAATGGGAGGGGGGGTGCTTTGTTCAGCTATTACGCTGTTGGCTGGTTTAAAGCCGTTGTTACCGGGGGTGCCCACAAGCCATGCGAGGAACCCGAAACCGCCTCTTTCGGCGTTCAGAGGGTAAGTACTCCCCCGAGATCTGACAAGTGCGTTCCCATGGTCTCCCAATCTGGCGTAGAATTTTTGAGCCCGGCGCCTAATAACATCTTCCACATATGGGAGGGCTGAAGCTTCATGTAGTAGCCTCAAAGGGAAACGTCGACATACAGAATATATGGACCGGAGTCCTCTATTCTGCACCCGCTGTAACCAGAGAAGCCAGGAGTCTGCTGCCATACCCCACACTTCGCAGGCATAGAGCATCAGGGGGACTACAAGCGCCTTGAAAAGGCGTAACTTTAAGTGAACCGGCATCTGGGAGACCAGTACAGGGTAAAGGGAGGCTACCGCCCCCTTCGCTCTGTCCGACTTTCCCCGCACGTGTTCACGAAAAGTTAGGCCCTTATCAAGAGTGACGCCCAGGTATTTGATGGAATTCCCCCACTCTATCCTTTGGCCCTGATAGGAAAAGTTGGGTATCTGGTTTATTGCGGGGCGTTTTCTGGAGAACAGAACAGTATGATCTCCTCGGCAGATGCTATTGCTATTTATGGTGCATGCCCAAGCTGTCTACCTCATCGAATATGCAAGGGTAGCTTCTCTGCTTTTTCCCTAATAATCATAAAATCTAAATTAATTAGACTTAATTTACATACAGCTAAATCCTATTGTGAAAAAATCCATGAATAATGGATACAATGAACTATTTTTCACAGGGTTGATACACTTAGTATTTATTTTTGTAAAATAATTTATTGTTGCGCATTTTAAGTTAATTTCTTATAGTAGTATTCCTTCTAATATGGAAATGTAAAAATGAAATATAGAAATAATGCACTAACATACATTTTTTTATGACGTAGACTTCCTAAAGTACACAGTTTTGGAAATAATTTAATATTCCACTAAATTACATTTATTAAGTTACAAATCGGAACAAAATTTCAAACTACATTTTAGCTTGTTTTAAATCTGACACCTTACTTATCCCAAGGAGTTACCAATTGCAACATACAACTTAAAGTATATATTACACGTTGCTATGAAAAAAATTAATTTTTAGTCCTATGTTTTTAAACTTTTTGGTGTTGTTTTCATGGTAAACCGAAACTAAAACTAAAAGTATAAACATTAAAAATGTTTTAACAGCCGAAAAATTCGATGAGAGTTTTACATATATTTTTTAAAACACTGCAGCAGCTATTAAATACACATATCTCAGACTTCAATGCACTTGGCCATATTACGTATTATCGGGCTATTAATTTGTGCCCGTGGAACAATGCCAACATCTGCACACACCAGATCAATTGGTACAATTGGTATATCTGCTTTGAAGGGCTTTTATAATAACTATCAAGGAATTATCTTTATAATCTTCATTATCAATGATGATCTTATGTTTTTATTATCCCATGTTCTTCCACCACTTCCATTTATAACATTATAACTCAAATGTTGATATTATTTATTGTATATTTTTTATTTCTTATTGCTCTGTTGGACAATTTATGTGTTCTAGTTGATAATATTCGTATTTGTTAAGTTTTGTCCACGAGGAAACCTTGCAATAAAGGAAGCTTTAAAATAAAAATAAATTTCTCTGAACATGTACAAAGATCGCAAATATTTCAAGTGAACCCATATGTTTCAGAAGTTGAGAATTTTTAATTCAAAATAACTATTTTTACCAAATAGTTTTTTACTTAAAGGATTAGAGAGTTTTGGTATCCTTTGTCAAGGCTATAGATGATTCACATCATTCCCTGCCTAGTAGCTTTGAATGGTATATAAATGAGGGAAGTAGCTTAATTTAAAGAATACTACTTTGTGATTTAAAACGATATAAATGTTGAGAATTTTATTTCGGCGAAATAGTGAAATGAAAGTTCAACATTGTGCTCATAGTGGTACTGCAGGGTGGTACAAAATCCTATCTTAAACCTACTTCCAGTAAGAAGTGTCATATAAACTATATATTTTTTAAATCTAGAATGTATGTGCTCTTACATAACATCAAAATTAAAAAATCTTATGTGTTCCATTCACATGATTTTGTCTAAATCTCTAACAAATTGTTAAAAAGCTTATTCTTCTATCTACTTCATGCTATTTAATATAAACATTAGCAGAAATTGTCCTTATTACTTGGTTCCTTGTAAGTAGAGGGGCAAAATCTGATGTGTTGAATTCATATGTCCTCTAGCTGTACGGCAAACAAACCTTATATTCAAAAGGCTATTCTTTTATGTACATCATGCTAATCGAGATAAACATTAGCAAAAATGATCTTTTTACTTGCTTCCTTGTAAGAAGGAAAATAAGAAAATGCACAGGCTAGTTGCTATGCGAAACAATTGAAATTCCAATCTCTTTGCTTGCCAGAAGTAAACAAACGAAAGACGAGAAAAAGATGTCTTCCCGTTTGAGAAAAGTTTAAGTGGCTTAAAATTTAAACCAATAACCTGGTATATCTCGAAAACGTTATCAAAAAAGTGTTTTTAATAAGATCTACATTTTTTTGTGTAGTAAGATTTTGTATATCTCTTACGGTTTTCCAGCTGTGCAAAAGTCATCCAGAATGAAGAGGTCTTCAGATGCTATTCCCAGAAACTTCAATATATACATTTCGTTTGTCAAAAAATATCTTAAACATAAGGTAGGTATTTTAATCAAAATCGTTAGAGCATTTTTTAAAAAATAACAATTTTCGAAAAATGTTCCAAGTAAAGGATAGTTTAGGGGGGGGGAGGATTTTCTTGAAATCTTGTGGAATCCTTGGAAGACACTTAACTTAAATACCAAGTTTGGTAAATAATCGACTTTTCATTTTTGAGCTATGCTGCCCACAGACACACAGACCTTTTTCTTGAAATGCTTTTTTTTTTTTTTTTTGGTCTCAGGGGGTCTCAATACATATATTTCCGGCGAAATCTCGATATCGAATTTTGAAAAAAATGGAAATGGCGTGTTATTTATGGACGCTCTTTAACTGCTTTGGTTCTCAGCGTCCCATTCTATATTGGGCGTGAAAGATCGCTTAATTTTGCTCAGAGGCCTCTCTTATCAGGCTTGAGGTTCTTTTACGTGCCGTAAATCTACGACACGGGACCCACGGCTTTACTTCCCTTCCGAAGGAAGCCATGCTAAGGATTTTTACGCCCGAAAAAATCCATCGTCCTCCGCCGGGTTTGAACCCGCGACCTAGGGTATATGAAGTTAGCATGTAACCATTACACCACGGATACAATACCTTCTCTATACATTATGTAGATAACACGTGTAGAGAAAGTAAAAATTGAAAATTTTGAAGGAAAAAACTCACGTGTAAATTGTAGCTTAACCTGAGAATATCTCAAAGAATCACATTGTTTCTTTCCTTAGAAAGCAAATCGTAAAATTCAGATTATTAGGATGCAAGCTTGAGCGTCACTCATGCAGTATAAATCCTGCTTTATTGAATGCGCTTCGCTGGTTGCACTTGTGCCGATAGAGCTGAAGGCTGAACTGGCTAGTCAGATTATGTAGGCTCGTGTGCTTAAGCTCTACGTACATGGAGGGGAAAGGAAGAGCTGATTTGTGCTGCGGCTACCTCACAAGTGAGAGTCGACTGATAAAGCTCGTGCCGTTCTCATGTGTAAATTTCTGAAATTAATTATGGGGGATTTACCACATCAACCATTTTTGAAATGTGTTTATTTTTTAAAACACCCATCACGAATCTGGCATATCGGACACTTTATGACTTCAGTTGGCCTATACATTAAATTAAATATGATTCTCCTTTAACACATTTTGAAATACACGCGGCAACAACAAAATAACAAAATGATTTATATAAATAGTTGGTTTTCACGGCCAGTGTTGTCAACTTAAATGTATATAGTAGCCGGGCTGGTAGACCGTGGTTGTTGGAGTCCGGACCTGGACTAATAGCTTTTATCCCTGAAGATGCCGGACACAGATTTTGGCGCAACGTCGGTAATGAAATCATTTGGACCACGGCCTACAAGCCCGGCTACCATATACATTTATGACTTCAGTTGGCCTGTACATTAAATTAAATATGATTCTCCTTTAACACATTTTGAAATACACGCGGTAACAACAAAAAGCAAAATAATTTATATAAATTGTTGGCTTTCACGGCCAGCGTTCCGGGCTTGTAGGCCGTGGTTGTTGGATTCTGGAGCTGGACCAATAGCTTTTATCCCTGAAGATACTGGACACAAATTTCGGTGAAATATCGGTAATGAAATCATTTGGAACACGGCGTACAAGCCCGGCTACCATATACACTCAAATAGAAAACTATTTATAGTTTCCGAACAGAATAATAAAATCTTATACGTCACCTACATTTACACGACATTCTCTACCTTCATTTATTTTTATACAGTTACAGTATTATTATCCTTATACAAACTTTTTTTTTTTTTTTTCTGCTTCATCTTTATCTACTAATGTTTATGTCGAACTAGTTTGGTTATACATTTCGTTTTAAGCACGAGAGGAACAGAGGAAAACGAGTCGATAGTCACGTGCATAAAAACAGTTCACTGTGGCTCTACATTTCCGTATTCTTTTCATGAACATTACGGGAAACAAGTGAATAGTGATAGGCCTTCATAAGCAAATTACTAATAAGTGAATGATAGAATATTAACGAATATTTCCGAAATGGCTGATGCCTCAAAATAAGCTATTTTTCCTACGTTCACTCACAATTACCGTCCAAAATGGTGCATATTGTAATCTAATATACTATTCACAAGAAGTGAATTAACTTCCGCTGTTAAGCAAAATAATAATAATAAAAAAAAAATCACTGTAAACCACCTTAAGGTTATCAAGCAAGATGCATTTTACCTTATTACATCCACTGCGTGCGCACATCGTTTGACGAGACCATGAAGGAACCACATCTACCTGATCTTTTTCCATGACTGACGTGGTATGTTGACATTTAATGGAAGAACCGTCGTTCACAACATACCTAACAAGGATTATATCAAAAGGATTAATACAGTAGAAAACTGTAAACTAAGGTAAACCGTTAGGATAGTAATAAATCATCCACATCCATTGACGCTATGTCTCTGCTTGTGAGATAAAACTTGACTGCAATATTTGCAGGTAAGAACTGTGGGTTTCCACTATGCTGAACAATTACGACTCTGCACCAAGAATGAAACACAAAAGTGAAAGAGAGCAAGGGAGCGTAAGCGGCATTGATCATGCCACAAACAACTGAATAAAGTTAAATCATCAGCACGGTTGTGAAATGTCAGCCGACATGAGATATGAGATTGAGGCTGACTGTCATTTAATTGATAAACCGAAGCGCATTCCACACCTTCAAGCTGTCGCAACAATAAAGCGCTTCCTGCTTCATTGTTGGGGTGGTTTCGACGTTCACTAATTACGAAGCAATCGTGCCGGCGCTGGCGTCCAATTAGTGTGGCGTTTAATGTCTGCTCTGACAAATGTGATGCCCTACGCTTCCTGTTATTTTTATTTTTTTAACACTCTGCAGTTATTGCGGAATCAAGCCATATTTTATTTGCCTAGCGGCGTGGACTTGTTCTGCGCCGGTAAATAGCGCGGAGTATTCACGAATCTTGTTTCCACACCTCATTAATGAAAATGCCAGCTTTTGTATAGGGCGAAATTCCCTTTAAATTTCGACATATAAAAGCATACTATCTGTAACGTTAAATAAATGCTCACTTATACCAAAGCGTCTATGAATAAGCTATACTGATAACATCGCAAACTGAACCATTGTTGCTAATTATGAGATTTGAAGTGGAACACTATATTAATTTTTGCAAAGAAAAAAGTTCAGTTTACTGAGATTAGCTTCAATACCTTGTCTTTGCGTATATTTTTTCTAGAATTACTAATCTCAGGAAAAAATGTGTGTGCGTGTGGAGGAAACCATTGCTATTCCCAGAGAATAGGATGTTATCTTCAATTTCAATTTCTAAACGTCCAAAATATACATAAAGATTCAGGAAGGAGGAAGAACGCGATTGCAATGTTCTCCGAAATGAAGACTTGAACTTGCGCTGCTTTTTAGTGATTAACCAACTACCTTTCAGATGTGTTTCGCAAGCGGCATTAAGAAACTCCAAAAATATTATTTTCGTTTAAGGAAACAATTTTAAATAAGTTAAAATAAATTAAAGATGACATTTTCTGAGCTGGGTGCAAAATGTAAGGATTGCCAAAGACAATACTGATGGAGGTACATTGTTAATGTGATTGCAAAGGTTGTAAGGCCTAAAAGATCAATTAGCTATGTCTCTAGGCAGAATGGACCGAGCAAGGAATTTGCTCCCCGATTTTTAAAAACATCACTTTATCATCCATACAAGCTGAAAACTGTTCAGACAATGCAACACTATAATCCTCAACACAGACGTCAATTTTGCAACTGGATCACCAACCAGATGGACAATGATACTCCCTTTTTAACTTATGTTAGTGGTGAGATTTCTTTTATTGAACAGTAAAGTCCATGCTCGAACCTACGATACTGATCTATATAAAATCCCCATTGGGAGCGTGAAGCCAAGGATAATGGTAATGGTATAGGTCGTGAGATGAGCCATGCACAAAATTTTGCGTATAGGGGAAGTTGCTTTCCTTCCCTCCTTCTTTTCCAAGGCTGAATGATGCTAATGACTAAACAGAACTACAACAGTGTGCAGCGTTAACACATGAAAGAATTGATGGCACATATCCATAGTTATAGCAAAATCACTTTGTTCGTTATCAAGCTAATTTTATTCATGTATGTTATTAGCTATATGCATAACATGAGTATTTTGCTTGAAGGAATGTCGATGTGTTTATTTTTGGTTGCGATACAGCTTATTACACAATTGGTTGTCAACCTTGAACACAGCCAAACAGTATGCAAAATTACTATAGTCAACACATGTTTCTACAACTCCTCAATCCCGCTCATGGCACCATGATGTCGGCATCACTGACTTCTTCCAAATTAACAACAATTTAGTAGCGCATTCCACACCTTCAAGCTGTCGCAACAATAAAGCGCTTCCTGCTTCACTAATGAATGCCGCACTAAAGCTAGTGTATTTCACTCCTTCGTGAACAGAAACGTTATGACTTCTGCGCATACATATTGGCGCTACTTTTTCCGCCCAGCCCTTCAGGTAAACAGTTGCCACTGCGCAACTTAGGTATTGCACTTGTCCTGCCTCGTGAGCTATTATTTCGGGTCTCCTTGATATCGACCTACCATTAAACAGAGTCAGAGCTGTGGTTCCAATAAGATGGGTCTACTCCTCACTATGCTCTAATCACTCGAGATAATTTGAACACCGATGAACTGGACGAGGCAGTCTTAACGTCTCGGCCTGCATGATCAACTATTTGACGCCCCCAGACGTTTTACTTTGGGGATGTGTAAAACAATGTTATTTTTTCCAGACTCAATCAACGTCTTTGAAGACTTAAAAGCAAGATTGAATCATATTTCACAACTATCTTTCAAAGTAGTGCTAACGCCTAGGATCGGGTTATCATTGTCTTCTTGTACATAGATGGCACTCTGAATATACGCTACAAGATCATGACATATTAGATATGGTAAATGTTAACATTCTAATCATTGAAAATTGTTGCATTTAATTATTTATGGGCCACGCGGTACAAGCGTCTGGCTTGTTCTTAAAGTCGCGCTTTTAGCTTCAAAGACCTCAAAAAGGATATTACCAATAAAACACAGACATTGAATTTTTGGATGGAATGGAATATCACTTCTAGTGTTGGAGAAAACAAGATAATCCAAACTGATACTTCTTTCCTTGTGGCCCGGTGTTTACCTGCTCGTTCAACATCCTTAATTAAATGCAGTTAGATTTATCAACGCATTTAGCTGCTCTTTTTGTCGCTCAGACAAAACAAAAGGCTACTTTACTTTGCGTTGTTTTCCCTTTACAGGTTTTTAGCGACATTTACCACCATTTCCCTGGCTTGACGGTGCAATTCGTTTTCTTTTCTTACCAGACATCACCAACGCAATATAAAACACTGCTCCAAATGAAACACTCGGATACTAAGGTCTTACAATTATTTAAACGTTGCTAGGGCAACTCATTACGCCAACCCCGTGTAATTACTTAATTACATCTCTGTTTAGTACTGTAACGCACATTCTGTTTTAAGCGGGGGTTTTTTTTTTCTCCTCAAAATGTTTTCCTCACATAGAATACACATACAGATGCATTACTTATATTAAAAACAAAAGTACAAGGGGAATGGGAGATTGTAATATTGCCGTACACGTCTGAATGCTTAATTGTGTGGCTTAGCTGAGATAAGCATATTATTCTATTATCATTATTAAATAGCAGGGGATGTTAACTCTGCTTTGATCACTCTATTGATATGATACATCTGAAATCAAAGCTGAAAAGTCAGGTCAATAGGACAAACATTTCAGTATCGTAATTACTTGGAAGTTAGAGAACTTACAATGGAGATACACGGAGGATTTCCATACCTCTACTTTAGCATATTGATAAGTAGCGCCGTCCGGGGGCTTAATCAGGAGTGATTCGTTGCAAAATAGTTGACAGATTTCTAACATTTGTAAAAGCTCTGAGCCCCCTGCGCACCCAGGTCGGTGAGCACGAAGAGAACCCCGATGGAACAATCTGTGCTCAATAGAGGTCAAGTGAGGGTAAATTTTCACGAAAGAAATAGATAATTGCACGCATCACAAAGGTCCTCATTGTTTAGCCACAACATACCTTCGTTTGTGTTGCTGTTCGCTTGTTATTTTATCTTAATTCCACAGTCGTAATGGATATAAGTTCATTATTGCTGTGTTGTTTGCTCCGAGTTTTCTGTAGATTTCATGGAGTACACCGAAACCAGCAAGAATAAGCCACTGTTTATCTACAGTGGGTATCAATGTGCAAACAAGAGAAACACCACTTACTGGCACTGTGTGAACTGCAAGAAGAAAAACTGCAACGGGTGTGTTTAAAAACAACAATGCCATTTTGGGAGAACAGCTGCAAATATGTGTTCCGGATGTTGAAACATATGAACACCAGAACAAATGACTAACGCCAGAAAGCGCTGGGAATCCGATCTATTCATTTCAAAAATATATGCGGAAGAATTGGAAAACTATTTCATTGCGATTACGATTTTGTGACTGTTCTCCAACGCAGATAAACAGCAGTCATTGGAGGAAACACCTTGGCGTATTACCAGATCCAGCTTTTGCAGAAAATGTAACCTCTGTCTATCTGTCTGTCTGTCTGTCTCTCTCTCTCTCTCTCTCTCTCTCTCTCTCAAGCATTATTAATAAACGACGGAGAGTTTCATTTTACAAGATGACAATCACGGACCTCAAGAAAGGACACTAGGGTTTGCCAGAACAAAAGGAAGAAATATTTTGGAAACTGCCTACTTTTTTGTTGGTGGAAATAACACTAAATTTAAGCAGGTATTCACGATCCACCCTGATCTGGGAAGTTCTTTAAAATAAACCAACGACATACCTGTGCTGTGGGCAATTCTGTCAAATAAGAAGCGTGAAACTTACAACCAGGGGCGGCTCGTCCTTACGTGCTGAAGAGCTGCAGCACGCTACTTTTTTTTCTTCTAAATTACATAACAGACATGCTGAAGGACCATGTAACAAACATAACACATTATGGTAGTAATAAGAAAGGCAGCACTGCCAATGACGAACTCTCGAAGCAAGGTAAACACGCAAGTTTAGCTAATGGAATGCATCCACGTGCTCAAAGCGATCAAGCACGGTAGGTGAATATTGCGCTTGCGTAGAACCTTCCCCTCTTACCCCCCCCCTGACGGTCGCTGTCCCATCGTTTTCGCACTGCTACGTGCTGCGTTTGGCTAAAGCACGGAATCAATGAAATCGCTACGAGTGTTAGTTCTTTTCCTTATAATCGTTTTGGCAGCAGACGAAACAGCCCTGCCACACTCACCTAAGTGCTACACTAAACATCAGAATTTAGTGAAATTAATTAAAGCGTATTACAACGTTTTATTTTAGTTATAATAACTAATTATATCTTTGTGATACAAACTGAGCCATAAAAGGACTATTATCTCCATACCTTATTCACATTGGAACGTACAGAACATTGTTTGTTATATTGTTTGTTAACATTGGTAACCATAAGTTCATATTGGCGCAATGTGTTACTTCCGCAAATGTGAAATCTAACAGGCCCACGTGTATCACATTGAAACAAAGTGTTCTGTTGTGTAAATGTTATTCAGTGTCAGTTTTCAGTTTATTTCCAACTGTGATCGCACTTTATTATATTTCAGTATCATTCAGTGTAGGTTTGTGTTACTTTCATAGGTAAGAAAACTTTAGTCATACATAATGAATATAGTTGATGAGCTGTTAAAAACTCCCTTTTCAAGGCGATCGTTAGATGAAAAGATCAGGATAAAAAATTTAGGGCGACCTACTCCTGATCTAAAAATTGAACAGAAAGCAAAAGGAAGTAAAAATTCTATTTACACAAGAAAGTTTAACACAAATATATATGACAACAGTGACTGGATCTGTGGTTGTGAAATCAGAAACGCGCTCTTTTGCTTTCCTTGCCTCTTGTTTGGAAGTACAGATTCGTGGTCTACGACTGGTGTTAAAGATCTAGGTCATGTTAATGAATATATAAAAAAACATTCAAATAGCAAGAAGCATATGAAAAACTCGCTTGACTTCTCAATGCTTGGAGGTGTAAATATTGCAACGCAGCTAAGCAGGGCATATCAAGATGCTACACAAAAACATAATGAACAGGTTGAGAAAAATAGATACATATTATCCAGGATAATAGACTGCATCAAATTTTGTGGGGCCTTTGAGCTTGCTTTGCGTGGACATGATGAGACGGAAACGTCAGATAATCCCGGCGTGTTTTTAGGCCTTATAAATCTATTGGGCAGTATAGACAGTGCGATGAAAGAGCATACCGAAAGCAATAAGGTGTTCAAAGGATTATCTAAGACCATCCAGAATGAACTACTTGATTGCATGTTGGAAGTGTGCCACGAAGAAATTGAAAGAGAAATGAAGGAGGCAGCCTATGTTGCTATCATGGCAGACGAAACCACTGATATCACTGAAAAAATTCAGTTGGCATTAATTTTTAGATATGAAAGGAACGGCTTTATTTATGAACGGTTTTGGGGATTTTTTAATCCATCTGATCAGACCGCTAATTCTATTGCCGGTTGTATTTTGAAAGAAGTGGACACCCTTTTTAAGGATGATCGCCATAAAATCATCGCCCAGACTTATGACGGTGCGTCTGTAATGAGCGGCAACACAGGAGGCGTGCAGATCAAGGTGAAAGAACACTATCCTCTCGCACAGTATGTACATTGTTACGCCCATCAATTAAATCTGGTTATGGAGAAAGCAGCTTCTCAAAATCAGTCCGCCAGAATATTCTTCTGTAGTCTCTCAGCTTTTCCAGCATTTTTTTCAAGATCTCCACAGCGTTTAGCAGCATTGGAAGCAACTGTTGCTCGAAGAGTTCCTCGAGGATCTGCAACAAGATGGAATTTCAAGTCTAGGACTGTTAACACCGTATATGAACACAGAGAATCTCTGATCGATTGTTTTGACGAATTAGAACAATCTTTATCAGATAGGACAGTGCAAGAAGCTCGTGGCCTGCGGCATAATTTGGAGGATGGAGAATTTAATTTCTGGCTTGCTTTTTTTCAGAAAATAATGCCACATGTAGACATTTTGTATAATCAGCTACAAGCAAGACAGATGGATGCAGTGAAGGCAAAAAATGCAGTCCAATCTTTTGCCAAAGCAATTGATGCCGTGCGAAGTAGAACGGATGATATAGCACACCAGATTCAGACATCTAACGTCCACGTTACAAAAAGACGTCGTAGGGAAACTAACTTAGGAGTAGATGCCAAGGAAGTATGTGACCGAATAATATCGGAGGTACACAGCCGCTTTGAGTCCACAGAACATCTTGATGCTGCAAAACTATTGGATGCAAAAAACTTTGAATTATTTTCTCAAGTTTTTCCTGAAACAGAACTCGGCATTGTCTGTGATCGATACAAAGATCTCGACAAAAACAAGCTCCGAACCGAACTTAGCATTTTATATGAGCATCCGGAATTCAGGAAAGTAGAAGGTGCTCTTCCACTCTTGCAGTTGACACTAAAAAATAATCTGCAAAAAACTTTTAGTGAAGTGACAAAGGTTTTAAGAATTGTTGTGACTATTCCCATGTCAACTGCAGAACCAGAACGATGTTTCTCCTCTTTGAAGAGGATAAAAACCTTTCTGAGGAACACCATGTGTCAGGATCGCCTTACCTCTCTGGCCATGCTATCCATAGAGAAGAAATGCGTTACAAATATCAGGGATTTCAACGTCAGAGTGATGGACAAATTCTGCATGAAGAAACATCGGCGTATGGACTTCATTTTTCGAAACTAGGTGAGTTGCATGCATTTTTTTTCCCCCGTGCAGCACGCTACTTGTTTTAGGCACGAGCCGCCACTGCTTACAACTGTTCACAGTTGTCGGACAGGGATGCAATGATCTAAGCATATGTAATTATTATCTTATACCCGACATGTTTGCTTCCACAGAACTAATTATAATATTATCATTTAAATGCTGCATGAATTATACCGTAAGTAAATGTTAACAAATAATGTAAAGTTAATAGGTAAGATTTAAATGGATGTTCAACTAACAAATATAATAATTGTATGTCTGTTATAGTGAATACATGTCAATACACTTTATCTCCTAAGTGAAAATGCAAAGTGCACAGCGTGCAAGGAATTTCAACTTCTCACGTTGATAGCCCGTGAGGGACTAAATAAAATCAGAAATTATTCTAATCTTATATTAGAGCAATATTAAAACAGAATTTTATGCTATTGCGATTTCGGTAAACCCTGCCCCTTTGTCTAATGCAGGCAAGGGTATTGTTGATTCCTTGGGCCACCGAATGCCATGCAACTTCCTCTCTTTATCTCTCCTAGATTGCTGTTTCTAACATGCAATTACGCAATTACGAGATGTATTTCACAATAGTTGGTCGGACATTGAGGGAAAATGTGCTCTTTCACACATATTTTGTAGCATTCTTGGCAACATCCAGTTGGAGGAAGCTGAATTTTGCAAACATTATTGTGTTTGTATACACTGCATTAATTAGACATAATTAATAGGAAATTTCCAACTGGAGGCTAGGATAAACAAAACCTGCTAAACAATTAAAGGTAATACAAAATACGTAACTCAAATTGTTAAAACTACGAATAATTGTTAAAGTTACAGTATATAAAAAACAGCCCGAAAAATTATGAGATGGGAGGGAGGGATGGGAGATGAATAAGTACAAATAATTTGATATTTAATAGAGAATAATACATATAACACAAATGTATCTGCTTTTGTCCACTTATAGCATTGTCATAAATGAAGCACACATTTCAGGGTCTAATGTGTTTTGAACGACCCTGCGTTATGTCCCGTTTGTTTTTATTTACATACATCAGTAACGGCCAGCTTGTGTGTTTAGTGCTACTAGCAGACCGCCGACCTGACAGTGAGAGAACAACGCCAATTCAGTATAAACTTCCTTTTACACAATGAATGGATTTACATTAGCTGAATTAGCAGATATTTATTTAATTTCAGTCGCAACTGGGGAATCTGCCGATGCTGTGAGGGTTCTGTATCATCGGCAGTGTTGGGATCTGTGACGAAGTTCTCTTAATTCCTGATTTGAAGGTTTTTAAATTGAGGCTTAATTTTTCACCTTTGTAAGAGCAATGAGAGCGGTTTTGTAGTTTAAAGAACGGAAGTACAAATGCTTACTTACATGTTGGCTTGAGTTATGTATTTGTTCAATAAAATCTAATTTAAATAAAGTATAATAACGTCATTCCCTTAAATTTTTTTAAGTTGTAACTTGAATACATTGTGAATCTAATAAGATGTTGTATAAAAGCAAAACAGAATGGCTAAGTAGGTTGAAGTTCCAGAGCAGTTGATATTTTTCCCTCACATCACACCACCTACGGTCGAGCAGGGCAAAGGAGGGTTAACCGTTTGATCTGTTACTTAATCACCGAACGACTGAGACAGCGAATAATTTTCTTAAACACGTCGAGCAATTTTCTTCATGAACATAACATCAGAAAATAGCGAGAAAAAAAATTGCAAATACTGGATCACATCGTCCTCAAACGCTGATACAAATATTAGCACTTATTTGCCTCTCACCCTGTGTGTATGTATATGTTATATGTACACACAGACACACACACACACACACACACACACACACACACACTATCACTGTATTCTTATATACAAACTTGGGATTATTTCCATCTGCCTGTCTATCAGTCTGTCTATAGACAGAGAGAAAAGGCCCTACATGTGTATATAAGAATACAGTGGCGAACGTGCCACATAGGTGAGTTCTTAATACCTAATGCCTGCGACACCTCGGTAACATACCAGACATTATTAAAATAAAAATGTTGCCCTCCGTGGTGTAATGGTTATAATGCTAGCTTCATATACCCGAAGTCGCGGGTTCAAACCCGGCGGAGGACAATGGATTTTTTTGGGCATAAACATCCTTAGCATGGCTTGCTTCGGATGGGAAGTAAAGCCGTGGGTCCCGTGTCGTAGATTTACGGCACGTAAAAGAACCACAAGCCTGATAGAGAGGCCTCTGAGCAAAATTAAGCGGTCTTTCACGTCCAGGATAGAATGGGATGCTGAGAACCATAGCAGTTAAAGAGCGTCCATTAATAAAATGACATTTCATTTCATTAAAATAAATGAATTGTTTAATTTATAATCTTTGAAACAGGGAATTAGAACCTTTGGCCCCGATTTTTACTTTCTCTACTTAGTACATAAGTAGAGAAGGTATTGCATTCCACTCAAGAATTCGATTCAGAGATTTCACCGGAAATACGTACTTTAGAAATTTTAAAAAAGGATTTGTATTTGTATGTGTGTGTGTGTCCGAGAGCACGATAACTCAAGGAAAGTCGGTAAAATATCAAACTTAATATTTTAAGTTTAGTATCTTCCAAAGGATGCAACACGAAGATTTTGAAGAAAAATCTGCACTCCATTGTTTGTTTGTAGAGCTGATTTAAAATATTCCTTGTTGTTGGGTTCAGTTTTAAAATACTTAAAACTTTTTTCACGCGGGAATTTGTCAACTCCTGGCCATACAAATAAACGAATTTCAATCACATAGCAATCAGCTTTTAAAAGATTTGACTATTGCTTTAACCTTGTGTACTCTCTAATTTCCCTTCTACTTATAAGCAAACATTTAATAAGGAAACATGTAATGTTTATCTCGATTAGCATGAAGAGAAGAATACACTTTTTAACAATTTATTACCGAGATGTACAGAAAGTCATGTGAATGGAACATATGAGATTTTTAAGTCAAATTGAAGTAAGAAGTATTCATTTTATCAGCAAGTTTATAGCCGATATTATGTTTATTTTTCAACTTGATAAAAAATGTGGGATATTTTGGATTTTATATCTATATTTTATGACAGATAATGAACAAAGCATTTGATTTTTTCTAAATTAATACATACTTTGCACTGTATTAGTCATTTACATACTTTCGGAGTTAAGAATTGCATTATACCTGTTCCAATAGAGGGATGACAAGTGCTCCATCTCCTTGATATATGTCCTCGCTCATACCTAGGCCAATGGAACCAGCAATCAGGTAAATTTCGGCCCTTTGTTTATTTCTTCATCGCAAACGCGCAGCCAGCTTGTCCCTCTTCTGCGTAATTCTGCGGGGCTGGATCATGAGACCATGCAACCTCCTTATGTAAACAGAGTTTGTTCAGCCGTTCTAACAGTTAAGATACAGACAGCTTATTTTTCTATCAACCTCGTGTTCGCAACAAGCTAACTTAGGACCAATACACACACCAGATGCCTACATGTAGAGGAATCAGTTTCTTTTCAGAGATTTCTAATATTCTAGAATCTGAGGTGGAACACTCGGGACTAATATCTTCTTATGCCATTTCAGGACCTTTTGGGAAATATTGCTTTTTACTTTCTCTACGCGTGCTATGTGCATAGTGTATAGAGACGGTACTGTATTACACCCAAAAATTCGATACCGAAATTTCACTTGAAATACGTGTTTTGAGAACCATGGATAACAAAAAGCATTTTTAGAAAAATGTGTGTGTGTGCATGTGTGTGTGTGTGTGTGTGTGTGTGTGTCTGTGGGCAGCATAGCCTTCAAGAAAGTCCCTCACCATTACAACACTTTTCTTTATATGGATTTTGATTAAAGTATAGTATATTAAAGATATTTACATGACAAATAAAATGTATATTTTGAATTTTCTGGGAATAGCCTCTGAAGACCTCTTTATTCTGGATGAATTCTGAATAGCTTGTAAACCGTAAGAGATACACAAAAACTTACACAAATAATGTAGAGCTAGATAAAACACACAATTTATATTTATATACACTTTTTCATGTAACTGAACATTTTGTTTTTAAAGATATCCTTCGTTATTTGTTTCAGTTTTAAAGTGCTTAATACTTTTCTCATGCGGGAATTTGTCAACTCTTGGTCATACAAACAAAGGAATTTCAATTGTATAGCAACCAGTGTTTACTTTCTCTACACGTCTATGTACATAGTGTATAGAGAAGGTATTGCACTCCATCCAAAAATTCGATACCAAGATTTCACCGTAAATATGTGGTTTAGGGTTGCCTGTATCCAAAAAAAAGCATTTCAGAAAAAGGTCCGTGTGTGTATGTGTGTCCGTGTGTCTGCGAAAACTCAAAAACGAAAACTCGGTAAAATACCAATCTTGATATATAAGTTTAGTATCTTCTAGGGATGTGACAAAAAGATTTTGAGAAAAATCCCCTCGCCCCAAACTACCCTTTACATGGAACTTTTTTCGAAAATTTTGATTTTCTCAAAAATGGCTCTAACGATTTTGATTAAAATATCGTATATTAAAGATATTTACCTGACAAATAAAATGTAAATCTTCAATTTTCTGGGAATAGCCTTGGAAGACTACTTTGTTCTGGATGAATTTTACGGAACTTTGCACAACTGCTAAACCGTAAGAGATGGGCAAAAACTTACCATACAAAACATGTAGAGCACGTTAAAACTCACAATTAATGTTACGTACAGTTTTTTCGTGGAGATGATCGTTTTTTAGATATTCCTTGTCTTCGGTTTCAGCTTCAAAAAACCTATACTATTCTCATACAGGAATTTGTGAACTCCTGTTCATACAAACAAAGGAACTTCAGTCACATAGCAACTAGCTTTTGACTATCACTTTAAGCTGTGGTATTCCCTTATTTCGCTTTAACTTACAAGGAAGCAAGTAATAAGGCTATTCCAACTCATTTTTTCTCGATTAGCATGAAGTAAATAGAAGAATAAGCTTTTTAATAATAATTTGTTGCAGAGATTAGAGAAAGTCATGTAAATGGAACACATCAGATTTTTAAAAGATGTGACTATCGTTTTAGCCTATGGTACTCTCTTATTTCCCTTCTAACTTACAAGAAAGCAGGTAGTAAGACAATTTCTACTAATTTTATCTCGATTACCACGAAGTACATAAGAGAATAACCTTTTTAACAATAATGTCTTACAGAGATGTAGAGAAAGTTATGTGAATGGAACACATCAGATGTTTTAGTGTTGATGTGCCTCTCCTTACCAAGCAGAAGTGAGTTTGGAAAGGTTATAATACCGATAAAGAGCATAAAATAAACCACGGTTCAGACGAGCAATGAAGATCTTACTGGCACAAATCATATGCAATATATACAAACAAAAAAAATCACTAAATGAAATCTGGATCAAAAGATTTTTGCAATTTTTCTCAGAGACCCGGATAAAAGGGTTAAACGTTATGTCCTGCATATGCAGGAACTTCTGATCATCCTATGTACACAGTATAAATATCAAGAGACGCCTCTACTGTATCTTATTCTGTTAAATATAAGAATATGTGGAAGCGTGGTTTCCTCTTCTATCTTCTTGCTTGACAGTTTGATTTTAGACCGCATATAATATTTTCAAATCGGTAAAATTCATACCGGAATCACAAGCACAACCTTCGCACACTATATAAGAAATATGACCTGTTCCTTTCACAAGGCTTTCTCTAGCTGTACCACAACAAACTGCATATTCTTACAAAGCATATATATAATCAACTATTTTAAAAGCTGCATGCTATGTGATTGAAATTCGGTTCTCTCTCCATGGCCAGCAGTAAGGAATGGCAGATTTCCGTTTGAGAAAAGTTACAAAAATAACAAATCTATGGGCTCCATTCATATGAATTTCTCTACATCTCTGTAACAAGTTAGCGTTTAAAAGATTATTCTTCTATCTACTTCATGCTAATCAAGATAGGCATAAGCAGAAATGCTCTTATTACTCGGTTCCTTATACTAGAAGTGAAATAAGAGAATACTAAAGCGATAATCAAATCTTGAAATTTGTTCTTTTGCATGTCCAGGAGTTGATAAATTCTCGCACGAAAAAGGTTTAAATATTATAAATCAAAACTAATAACCAAGAATATCTCGGAAATGGCATAAAAACTGTATATGTGTTTTAATGAGCTTTCTGTCTCTCTTACGGCTTACTGGTTATGCAAAAGCCATTTAGAATAAAGAAGGCTTCAGAGGCTATTCCCAGAAAATTCAAGATATTACACTTTGTCATACAAATCTATGTGCTATGAACTAAGTAGAAAAAGTAAAAATGAAAAAGAAATCCTAAATCCGCGGTGTTGACATGACAAAAAGAGCTACTTGAGTATCATATGCATCAACCCAAATATTGTGAATGTTATCTCCTGATTAGCAACCATAACAAAAATATTGAACAGGTTACTAAATAATTCTTGTCCAGAATAAGCCTTCCACCAAATTGAATCCTTCAAAACCTATTCCGTCTACTTCACAAAATGTGTTTGAGGGAGGCTAAAAGTGTTGTGTAAACTTTTGTACAGTTCCTAATAAAAAAATCTGAATTAGAGATAGGAGGATTTTCTGGAGATCTTCGTGTCGCGTCTTTGGAGGACACTAAACATGATTTGGTAATAACCCAATGTTTCGTTTTAAAGTTACACTGTATACCTACCGGAACGCGGGCACACATACACCTGTCTCTAAAAAGCTGTTTTGGATTCAGGATTCGAATTACCTTCTCAATCTACTATGTTCGAGTAGAGAAAATAAAAGAGAAAAGATCGAGAGGCAAAGATTGAAACAAGGTGAAGTCGAGCGATAAAATGTCCAATCTGGCAAACCTGCTGGTTTCGTGAACAGTGTTTTTTGTCAGCCCATCCAAATATGACCCCGTAGCGCCCAAAAGGTTTTATTGCAAAGATTGATATTTTCCCTTGAATGATACGTTCGTGTTTAATTTGTTTATTGTTTCATTTATATAGTTCCCTTTAATTTCAGTAGTCATATGGGTTTTGCTTGAGAAACCAACTACTGGTGATTTATGTTCGTTGAACTCTAGAATTTTTTAAAAGTTGGTTTTTCAGTACGTTTCTAATAAGCACGTACCTAATCACTGCCACATTCGTATTTCCAAGAAAGAAAGAAAGAATCTAGTTAAAGAAAAATTTCCCGTCCCAGCTGGAAATCAAACCGGGACCTCTGGGTGAGAAGCCAGAACGCTGGCCACTCGACCGCAGAGGCAGTCAGTTCGTCATTCTTGTACGTACCTCGGTGTGAATTTAATTATTTATGGTTTAAATTTGAGTAACATGTAAAGAACATTTTTGCTTTATCTAAAGAATAATCCTGCTATAATTTGGACTCGTAAACATAAACCTAAAAGAGAACCAAGATTTCATCATGATGGTTTGGGAACATCCTGCACAGATTCATGATCTTTAATCACCTTGCAAAGATGATTATAGTATTTTTACGACCAGCATTTATTTTTCTTTTTTTTTTAGGGCGATAGTTTTGTTGATTAATGATTATTAATTATGCAGGCACTACTTTTCTGCTACGTAGGTATATGTCCTGGATTTGAACAAGACCAATATTTCCAATATTTCGATTTGAAAAGGTTTCCATTTTTGTTCCTCTACCGATATCAACTACATGGTGCTCTTGGGACGTTATTGCATACATTGGTATCAACGTTAATTAAGGGAATGAATACTGCAGAGAATAAATTTATAACGAATACGAGATACTTATTTAATGTATAAATATGCATAGTGACTAGTACATATTATACTTCCTCTGAGAACTATTTGGGTGACTTCTTAGTAAAATTGGATGCTCAATAACCGCACGACTTTCCCATTACACTCTATTTACATTGATATTCTACAAATTATTCATAAACTAGTTAAACCAGATACGGGCCAAAAAACTCACACACCAGACTCCGGACATATCTGCCGATGAATCTTAATCTAGGAAAATCGTTTAGAAGCAAATTCAGAATCCTTGGGATAGCGGGCTACTATACAAAGAGCCGCACACTAGGCGAATAAAATATACCTATAAAAATAAAAAAATTAAATAAATAAATAAAACACACAGCATGAAAACATTTTGAAGTAAATACCGAATATTTCGGCTCATTCCATTCCATTTAGTTAACTTTCTAAACCAGCTGTTTCAGCTTTAATGTGCGCCAAAAGGTGCATCGAGTAACTTCCGACTCACAAGGGATCTACTTCCAACGAGCAATACGTCGCAGCATTGCGGGCAAGCTATCGTTAAGGCTGAATAGGTGTTGGAAATGAAGTGACAGTACCAGACACTGTGGTGTGACCTTTGCTCAGTAACGTATTGGCTACCTCGCTCCTCTCTAACTCTGATCCGAGTTTTGTGGCCGAGTACTCGCGTGTATTCACACTCAGACGAATCGAAATGGAACAGACTGTTCTAAACTATACCATTCGCTTTTTTGAAATAGCAAAACCGCTGCATACTTATGACCGCAAGTTAAACCGCAAGAACTTAAAATGTATCCAGGAGAATAAAGATATCGTTGTTTATTTATGTATTTTGTACATTTCTATAGCTCCCATTAACTACTATGGCGGTCATATCGGGGCTTTTGACCAGAAACATTGGTGTTTTAGTCTTTGAGCCTCAAATTATCTTAGTATAGGTTTTATAACACGCGCATTCACTCTCATTTCCAGAGAATATCCTAATTTACAGAAACGGGAACCGAACCCAGCACCTCCGTGGGAAGTCAGCTCGCTCGCCACTCGACCAGAAGCAGCAGTCCAGTTTGTTTTGTGTATCATCCATCTACACTTCTTCGTACCACATTCGTTTTAAGGTAACCGATGGGGAAACATCCTGGTGATAAACAGAGGCATATATAACTATAATATTCAAGAAACAGTTGTAAATTTGGATAAGTACAGTCAGACTGAAAAATTCAATGCCATAGCCGGGATGTGAACCACGGCTTGTGTGAAAAAAATAATTAATCCAATACTAATTGACCATAATATTAGCTATACTATGAATCCTGGGACTTAAGTACTTATAACATTGTAAGTCGCTATTGAGGTTGTCATCTCAAAATAATTTGAAAACATCTTGTGGTTTACCGGGAAACATGCGAGTCAGTTAAGAACTCCAATGCTATGCCGGCGTATTGCCATGGTAGCTCATTGGCAGAGCAAACGGCTAGAGATCGGGAGATCCGTGGTTCAAATCCCGACTATGGCATTGCATTTTTCAGTCTGACTTTACCTATCTAACTCCTGTCCTACACATGGCTTGTGTAAAAAAATAATTAATCCAAGTTGTAAATTTATTTACTCTTATAGCGAGGCAGGATACAAATAAAAACTATATATGACGCGTTGCACTCACATGATTTTCTTTACCCATTGTTTATTTTTATACAGTTTTTTCAAACGATTCCGTAAAAGTTTATTTTTATTTTCTCTATACGTACTGTGTACATAGTGTATAGAGAAAATATCATTCCACCAGATTTGACCGGAAATAGACGTTTTAAGGTCCCCAGTATAAAAAAAACATTTTTGGAAAAAGGTCCGAGTGTGTCAAGTGTCTATGAACACCATAACTCAAAAAAGAACAGTCGGTATTTAGGTTTAGTACCTTCCAGAGATGCGACATGAATATTTTGAGAAAAATCCCCCACACCAAACTACCCTTTACATGGACAAATTTTCGAAAATTCTGATTTTCTCAAAAATGGCTGTAAACGATTTTGATTAAAATACTGTATATTAAAGATATTTACACAACAAAGAAAATGTATATATTGAGTTTTCTGGGTATAGCCAATGAAGACCCATATTGTGGATGAATTTTGCATAGCTGGTAAACTGTAACAGACAGACAAAAACTTACTATATAAAAACAATGTAGACCTCGTATAAACACACAATTTATGTCATATACGTTGTTTTTTTGTTGTTTTTTTTTTCGTGGAATTGGCAATTTCTGAGACATTGCTTATTATTTGTTTCAGATTTGAAATACTTAAACTTTTCTCACACTTTTCTCTTGGCCATTCATAGAAACGGATTTCAACCACATGACAACCAGCTTTTAAAAGATTTGACCATCGTCTTAGCTTAGTGTATTCCCTTATTTTCTTTCTACTTACAAGGGAGCAAGTAATTAAGACAATTTATGCAATGTTAATCTCTATTGTCATATAGCATATAGAAGAATATGCTTTTAACAAGAATGCGTTACAGTGATTTAGAGAAAGTAATGAAATATCCGGTAAAATCTCAATTACGCATTTTCGATGGAATGCGATACCTTCTTATCTAATACGTACGTGAGAGAGAAATTAACAACAATGTTTAATTTTTCTTACTGCAAATTTTAATCCATAAGAAAATTCAGCTTCCTTCAAGGGATAGGGAGCATTGTGTTGAGCCAAACGCATTTTAAGAGTAAGACTTGCTTTAAAAGCTTAGACAGGGTTGAAAGGAGTGGAAGAAAAAAAAAACGTTTTACCTTGCAAGTGCTGATTCAAGGCGTAAGCAGCGGCAACGGCATAGAAATTGTAAAAAAGTGAGGATTCAGAGCCCAAGTAAAACGCAGTATGGCTTGGTAAAGGCAAACGCATAAACTACATCTACAGTTAAACTGCTTTCGCAGATATATTTTTAGTAGTCGGCGTACCCTCCCCGTATTTAGGACTGAAACCCCCCTAGGACTTACAAGCTGATGCCTGGGAGCCAACGGCACGAAACCACAGAATGGAGAATCTGGATCGAGTGGTCGGCCCGTAGCCAGGATGAGCGTGAGGAAGTGGATGATATGAAATGCAAGTGAGATGGATGCTAGGAAAGGTGATGTTGGAGTAATTGGTGGAATGAGTGGCGCGGGAAACCGGAGAAACCCGCTCAGACGTCGCTTCGTCCACCACAAATCCCAAATGCAGGCGCTTGGAATCGATCCCTGGCCGCCTAGGTGGGAGGCGAGCGGTTTAACCACTCGGCCAAGGCGCCGCCGATATATTCTTAGAATAGGAACTGAAATATGTGCACAATCGTTAAATATTAATGGCTAACAACTATTCTGGTTATAGTAGCCAGATCTCGGACTTCATTGTCTTAAGACACAACGCAAGTTTTCTGTGTATTCTCAACATCCCACCTATGAGTCATGTCCATCCCTCCACTCCTGCTTTACGGCAATGAAATAAGATCCTCATTATCAACATGTACAGAAATGTCATTCGCTTTTAAGAGAGTACAGAGTTGTAAGAGGAACAGTCATGTCATAAACACACACAAGTTACTTGAATATGTAGATAGGTTTGGAAGTGGGTATTTCGCTACAAGAGGAAGAAAGATCTTTTGCAACGAATATCCTATATAGTTTAACGGCCACAGATTAATTTGCAACCAGAATCACTGAAGTTCTGAGGCATATAAAGCGTATAAAGATGTTTGGCAAAAGTGTAATTGAAGACACACTTTCTACGGGTTAAAATGCTTTCACTTTGGTCACTTTAGAAAAAAAAAATACTGTAATAGAACTGTGGAATCACACAAATGGGTTACAAAATAAAATTGTTAAACATTCATTAATGTTTGGTATCAGAATTGGGACACTGCTATTTATTTTAAAAAAATGTTGACGGTCATTCAAATCAAATAGCAGCGTTGTTTTTCACCGCACAACGCAGCGAATGAGTCATTACCTACCGTCTATTCAACCAAAGACCTCGTGCATCTAATGTTCCAAGCATAGGTAACTTGAAGGTAGGTAAAGAAGTCGAAGGTCTAATACTAGTAACTGCCAAGTAGGTGCACACATCTACTCCTCACACCAGGTTGTAGATTTTTGTTCAGCACACATGAAATCCCTCGTCCTTCGGCAGGGATTGAACCTGCAGGACAGAGCTCCGACAGACGCTCAACTAACTGCGCCATAGAACGAAGCTACATCAATTAGAAGCTGTCATTGCAAATGAATACCCCGAGGGACAGTACTCGGGAGAAACATGCACGACCCAGTTTATGCACCATTTTAGAGCAGCTATAACATGTGGGCCTCAGTTTATTCATACCAACAATGAAACTGAAGAATGGTTTAAGAGAATTTAAATGACCTAACTTCCCAATATACATATAGTAGAAAGGCATATTAGGTTTATTACCCACTATGTGAACAACCCAACGTCGGAAAGGTGGCTTTTTTGAACCTCGAATGACGATTAAATTAATTTCATTTCCCTCCCCTGTACTGTCTATCATGTAATTGTAAACTGACTTATGAGGTTTTATGGTGAATTGTTCTCTTTACCCTAGTTATATTATGATGTAAAATATTAGGGTAATATTATGCCATTGTTTCTATTAATTATAGAATAAACTTATGTCATTTGGAAGTAAAGGTTTGCCTTCGGCGACATTATTCACATTGGATAGGTAGAGAGCTACACTGAAAAATTCAATTTCATAGCCGGGATGTGAACCACGGATCTTTAGCAGGTTGCTCTAATCACTATCATGGCAACATGCCGATAAGATAGCAAATTCTTCAACAGACTTGCATGTTTTTCGGAAGCCACAAGGTGATCTCATATTATTTTCAGAAGACATACCCTAACGCCGTAAGCACTTTAAGTCCCGAGCTTCATAATGCCTAGGTCGGTTAGTGTGCGGCTCTTTTTATAGCCGCTGGTAACGTTTTATCTCCTTCCAGTGTATCAAAGACTGATCAAATAATACATTTTATTCCACTACTCTCTTAATGGAGTGCAAACTGAAAACATATATATATATATATATATATATATATATATATATTTAAATCTGATTTGTTCGATTTACGTGACTTTCACTACCTATTCTGTAACAAACTATTTTTACAGAAGTTTATACTTCTAGATACGTCATGCTAATCAAGAAAAATGTTAGCAGCAGTGGTATTATTACTTAGTTCCTTGTAAGTAGAAGGGAAATAAGCGAATACACCAGGATAAAGCGACTGTTAAATACAGTATATTTCAAAAAGGTCTTTATAAATTTGACAACTCGTAGTTCTTTATTCATTTCACTTATAGGCATGGTTTTGGTGTCATCCTGACTGACAATAGATCAAGTTTTGGCTCGCGTGGTACGCTAGTACAGAATCACGTCAACCCAAGCGTTAACGGCTGTTGCCGAGTAGTTGCCTTTACCGGTCCCGAGCGCGCTCGCTGTGTGTTTTGGTTTGAAGAGTTGAAGCCGAAGACAATTGCAAAGTATTTTCGTCCAACGTGTGATAAAGATGCTCCCATTAGCCTTACTATTTATGAATGGCAAAGGTGTTTTATTGAAACTGGATGTTCGGTAAGCCATAAGAAATCCTCAGGTCGTCGGCGTATGGTAGAGCAAGTGAGACAACGCTTTGAGCACAATCCTCGAAAATGGACACGTACTTGTCGAGAGTTGGGCGTCCCACATACAACTATTTGGCACGTGTTCAGAAAACGTTAGCAACTCAAACTATACAAGTTTACAATGGCGCAGTGACTAAAAGAAACTGATAAGATTGCTCGTAAGAGCTTTTGTATAGACATGTTACATCGGTTGGAAGAAAAGCATTTCATTGGATAGCTCATGTTTAGCGATGAGCCAACTTTTCATCTAAGTGATAAAGTCAATAGATAGAATTGTAGGATTTGAGGCAGTGAACAATCCCCGACAAGTGCTAGAACAAGAACGTGGTAGCCCAAAAGTAGCATTGAGCAAAAGCACAGTTTATGGGCTGCTTCTTCGGTGAGAAAACAATCACCGAAATAGCGTACTTAAATATGCTACAAAACCTTTTAATCCCCCAGATTGACGTTGATGACCAAGAATGCAGCGTACATTTTATGCAAGATGGCGAACGCGAACCGCCACACTACCTCTCCGACGTCCGGGATTTCCTGAATGTGCGCTATCCGGGTAAGTGGCTTGGCCGAGATGGCCCCCACGTTCACCAGATCTGACACCTCTTGACTTTTTCTTGTGGGGATTCAACAGGGACACAGTGTTTGTTCCACCCTTACCGGCTTTTCTACCAGAACTCAGGCGTACAATCGCATCGCAAGTTAACGACTCACACCTGACATGCTGCAGTGAGTTTAGGAAGAAATCGCCTTCAGATGGGGTGTGTCAACCTGTTTCAGTAAAACTTGATCTGTTCTCAATTAAGATGACAGTAAAATGACTGAAGAACTATGAGTACCAAGTTTGCAAAGTCCTTTTTCAAACTTCAAAACTGGCTGGATTTCATTGAAATTCAGTTTTTTTTTTTTTTTTTGCATGGTCAGAAGTAAAATAAAAGAAATACGATTCACAAATGCCAAGTTTGAGGAAAGTTTAGTTTTAAAATTGAAACTAATAACAAGAAATATTTAAGAGAACTTAACTTCACAAAAAACTGTACTGGACATAAATTGTGTATTTTAACGGGACCTACATTTTTTGTGCAGTAAAGCTTTCGTCTATCTCTTATGGTTTACCAGTAGGCAGAAATCCTCCAATTAAGACGGCTTCAGAGGCTATTCTCAGAACATTTTAGATACACATTTATTTATTTAATGTATGATACATTAATCAAAATCGTTACAGCCATTATTGAGAAAATCCAACATTTCGATCTTCAATGTAAAGGGTAGTTTGGGGTTGGAGGATACTGATAAAAACCTTCGTGTCGCATCTTTGAAGATAATGAACTTAAAACCGATTTTGGTTCTTAGTTATGCTGCTCTCTCTCTCTCTCTCTCTCTCTCTCTCTCTCTCTCTCTCTCTCTCTCTCCCTCTCTCACACTCACACTCGCACATACATATTCGCGCGCGGACCTTTTCTAAAAAAATGTGTTCTTTTATTTTTTTTAATTATTTATTTTATCTCAGTATTGACTTTTTTGGTGGAATGCAATAACTTCACCCCTATTTTAGTTGTAGAAAAAGTAAACTTGTTATGTGGTCCATTCACATAACTTTCTCCATCTATTCTGTAACAAGCTATTCTTAGAAGCGTATTCTTCCATTTATTTCATACTAATCGAGACAAACAGAAGAGTCGCCCTCCGTGGTGTAGTGGTTACCATGCTGGCCGCATATGCCCAAGGTCGCGAGTTCAATCCTGGTGGAGGACGATAGATTTTTTTCGGGCGTAAAAATCCTTAGCATGGCTTCCCGTGTCGTAGATTTACGTCACGTAAAATAATCTCAAGCATGATAAAGAGATCTTTGAGCAAAATTAAGCGGTCTTTCACGCCCAATTTAGAATGGGACGCTGAGAACCACAGTAATTAAAGAGCATCCATAAATAACATACCATTTCATTTCATAAACAGCGGAAATTATCTTATTACTTAATTGCTTACATGTAGAAATAAGGGACTAAGCAATAGTAACAATTTTTAAAAGCTGGTCACTATGCGATTGAAATTCTGTTCTCTTTGCCAGGATTAAAACGAAAGACGGTTTACCGTTTGAAAAAAGTTTAAGTATTTTAAAATTGAAATCTATAACAAGGAATATCTCAGAAACGATTAACTTCACAACAAATTTATTTGGCGTTAATTGCGTGATTTAACATATACATTGTGTAGCAAGATTTTGTCTATCGATTACGTTTTACCATGCAAAAGCCAGTCAGAATGAACAGGACTTTAGAGGTAATTCCCAGAAATTTCAATTACACTTAATTTGCCATATATATATATATATATATATATATATATATATATATATATATACGATAGTTTAATATCAAACGATATAACTATTTTTGAAAAAAATAAAACTTTTCGAAAAATGCACCACATAAAGGATAGTTTAAAGTGGGAGATTCGCATCCTTGGAAGGAGCGAACTTAAATATGAAGTTTGGTATTTAACCGATTTGTAGTTTTTGAGTTATGCTGTTCATAAACATATACGAGGTACGTCCAGAAAGTAAGGTCCGTTTCAATTTATCTCCGCTGCAGCGCTGCGATCGCAGTTCCGCACATGCGCGGTAGACGCTCTGTATCAAGGAGAAGAAACGTGCGCCATTTTGAAATCGCTGTCAGCCACGTACGCTTTGTTGTGCTTGTTTACAATGTCTGTGTTAATTGAAAATCCCGCCGCTTGTGAAATCAGATCCGTGATTCGTTTTCTGAATGCTAGGAAAGTGAAACCAATTGAAATTTATCGGCAAATTTGCAAAGTTTACGGACAAAATGCAATGAGTGATTCAATGGTGAGAAGATGGGTCCGACAGTTCAATGAAGGACGTAGTGAAGTGCACGATGAAGAACGAAGTGGGCGTCCATCTTTGGTTACAGAAGAACTGGTTCACGCGATTGATGACAAGATCCAGAAAAACCGCAAGTTTACAATTAGTGCTCTCGCTATGGAATTTCCCCAAAGCTCACGATCACTAATTCATGAAATTGTTACCGAAAAACTGAAATTTCGTAAACTTTGCTCACGTTGGGTATCAAAGATTCTTACTGAGCAACACAAAACAAAACGAATGGGTAGTGCACTTCAGTTTTTAACCCGTTATGATGAAGACGGCGAAGAATTTCTGACACAGATAGTCACAGGAGATGAGACTTGAGTTTCTTACGACACCCCTGAAAGTAAGCGGCAATCAATGGAATGGAGGCACACTTCACCCCCAGCAAAGTTTAAGCCGAAACAAATCTTGACACCTCGAAAAATGATGTGCACAGTGTTCTGGGACTGGAAAGGCCTCATTGATTTCTTACCGCGTGGTCAAACAATCAAAGCAGATGTTTATTGCGAGACACTTAGTACGAGTAAATTGCGCCGCGCAATACAGAGTAAGCGCCGAGGATTGCTGTCAAAAGGTGTTGTTTTTCTTCACGACAACGCACGACCACACACTGCAAATGTGACGAAAAACCTCCTACAGGGATTTGGCTGGGACGTGTTTGATCATCCTCCGTACAGCCCTGACCTCGCTCCTAGCGACTTTCATCTGTTCTTACATCTCAAGTCTTCCCTTGGCGGTCAACACTTCAAACAATGACGAAGAGCTGAAAGAAAATGTTTCCAACTTTTTGAAGATACAGGCGGCAAACTTCTATGAAGAAGGTATACAAAAACTTGTGCCACGCTATGACAAATGCCTGCAAAATTTCGGCAGTTATGTGGAAAAGTAGTTTAAGAGTTGTAGAATTTTGTGCAATAAATAATTATTCTGTATCTGTACACAATTTAATTTTATTACCAAACGGAACTTACTTTCTGGACGTACCTCGTACATTCATTTTTCTAAAAATACTCCTTTTGGATTCAGGAGACTTCAAAACACGTAGGTATTTGCAGTACTGAATTTTTGGATTGAATACATACCTTCTCTACATCTCTGTAACAAATTATTGTAATAAGATTACTCATCTATATATTTCATCCTAAAACATTAGCAGAAACGGTCTTATTACTTTGTTACTTTGTAAGTAGAAGGGAAATAAGGGAATATACTAGGCTACACCGACAGTCGAATGTTTTAAAATGTGATTGCTATGGGATTGAAATCCGTATTTTTGGTGGCCAGAGTAGATAAATCCCCGTAAAAAAAAAAAAGTTTAATTATTTTAAAACTGAAATCAATAACATGGAATATCTCGAAATCGGCCAACTCCACAAAAAAAAATGTATATGACAAACTGTGTGTTTTAACATGATCTACTTGCTTACTTACAAAAATTTACTTTTGTGTAGTAAGTTTTTGTCAATCTCTCTTGGTTTACCAGTTGTACAAAATTCAATAAAAATCATCCAGAATAAAAAAGGTCTTCAGAGGCTATTCCCATAATATTCAAGATTTTTATTTTATTTGGCACGTAAATATCTTTAATACAAGGGATTTTAATCACAATCGTTAGTCATTTTTGAGAAAATAAAAATTTTCGAAAATTTTTCCATGTAAAGGATAGTTTGTGGTGGAGGGATTTTCTTGAAAATCTTGTCGTATCCTTGGAAGATACCAAATCTAAATAGCAAGTTTGGTATTTAAGCTATGCTATCCACAGACAGACAGGCAGACACACAGAGACATGTACACGCACACGCACACGGACCTTTCTGAAACAATCTGATGTGCTCCATTCACATGACTTTCTCTACCTCTCTGTGACAAATTATTGTTAATAAGCTTATTCTTCTATCTACTTCAAACGGTTGGATTACTTAGTTCCTTATAGGTAGAAGAGAAATAAGGGGAGATACACTAGGCTAAACTGACAGTCAAATACTTTAAAATGTGGTTGCTATGGTATAAAAATCAGACTCTGCGAGGTCAGGTGTGGACAAGTTCCCTTATGTTAAGAGTATTAAGTATTTTTAAAACTGAAATCAATAAGAAGCAATATCTTAAAAAACGGTCTACTACAGGCAAAAAATGCATATAACATAAATTGTATGTTTTAACGAGCTGTACATTTTTGTGTAGTAAGTTTTTGTCTATCTCTTAAGGTTTACCAGTTACGTAAAATTCCGCAAAATTCATTCAGAATAAAGATGTCTTCAGAGGTTATTTCCAAAAAAAGTCAAGATATACATTTGTCATGCAAATATCTTTTAATATAAGGCATTTTAATCAAAACAGTTAGAACCATTTTTGAGAAAAATATAATATTGAAAAATTTTCCATGCAAAGGGTAGTTGGGGATTTTCTTGAAAATATTTGTGTCGCATCCTTGGAAGATACTGAACTTTAATAATACCAAGTTTGGTACTTAACGGACTTTACGTTTTTGAGCGATGCTATCTAGACACATACACACAAATCTTTTACTAGAAATGCTTTTTTTTTTCTTTCTTTCTTTTTTTTTTTTTTTTTTGATCCAGGAGGTCACAAAACATATATTTCCGGTGAAATATCGGTATGGAATTTTTGGGTGTAATACAATACCTTGTTTATACACTATGTACATAGTACTGTAGAAAAAGTAATTTTTTTTTCGGACTCAGGGGACCCCAATTATTTCAGGTGAAATCACGACATCGAATTTTTGGGTGGAATAAATACCTTCTCTATCCACTATGTACATTGTACATACCGGCTAGAGAAAGTAAAAATATAACAACAAAAATCAACATTTGTTAAAAATATTAAAGCCAAAAAAACAACAAAACAATAAGTTTTGAATTATATATCAACCTCTGCTGGTAAGTTAATATTATAATAATTATTTATGGATAATATAAATAATTTTAGTATTAAATTTTAAAAACAGTTTTTTTTTATCTTCCTTAAACATATACAAATTTATACTTGTGCTTTTAACAAAATGTTTTACAGCATTAATATGACGCTTGTCTCAGCCACGGATATCCCACATTTGGACAGAAAGGAGAGAAAAGATGCATCTCACAAAACTGAGATGCACACCGCTGTCAGTCGGATTAAAACAATTGTCCCAAGAGCCGACGAGGCAGAGTTTTGATGGAATTCCGCTAACGAGATGCATCTCGCAGCTCGGATAAAGTTCATCTGAACCTCATAAAGTCAAGATGCAATTCACCGTTTCCTGAGCACTCCAGTGGAGCTGTCTCAGCGTTAGAGATCGAAGCATGAAATCAAGATTACATACAGTAATAATTGCCTTCGTCATTTTGAGTATCAAACCATAAAGCAGCTTGCAATGAGATCTTTGTGAGCATATTTTAGGAAAAATATTGAGCTGTGAATAATTCGGACCCGCAGCGATTAAAGTTATCAAAATAATGCAGGAGAAAATCTCGGCATATATAGCAGCAAAGCGAGTCACACAATTATAACAAGCAAAAGGCCCTAAAAACAACCGAATGGCAAGAGCGTGGAAATAAAAATTCCCAACATTTTGGTGCTGAAAAAAATCGGATGTGTTCCATTCACATGACTTTCCCTAACTTTCCACAAACAAAATATTCTTACAAACGATTCTTTTATCTACATCCTGTTTGTTAATCGAGACATCATTAACATAATAGTCTATTACTTAGTTCCTTCCATGCAGAAGGGGAATAAGAGAATACACTAGGAAAGAACGTCAATATAATATTTTAGAAGTTGGCCGCTGTGTGAACAATTGAAGTTCGGTTCGCTTTCACAGCCAGCAGTAAAACCACGGAGATGAAACGAAAGGTGACCCTGTTTAAGGAAATTTACGTAGTTTAAAATGGGAACCAATATCAAGAAACATCTCGGAAATGGTCAACTCTACAACAAAAATGTGTTTGACATAGTGTGAGTTTTAATGATATCTACATTTTCTGTTTGGTAAGCTTTTGTCTATTGCATACGGTTTACCAGTGATGGAAAACTCAGCAAAACTCATCCAGAATGAACAGATCTACTAACGCTATTCCCAGAAAATTAAAGATATTCATTTAATTTGTAATGTAAATATTTTTAATATACGGTATTTAAACCAAAATCGTTAAGAGACATTTCTTACAAACATACACGAGCATTATCTGTATCTGGATTTTGATGAATGTTAATAATAATGGAACATTCGATCCACAATTACTACTGTTCACCGACAAAGCATGGTTTAACTTACATGGTCTGTGTCATCACAACATAGACGATATTATGCTACAGACAAGCCCAATTTCGTTCATGAAACCTCCTTGCATGATCAAAAAATCGGGATATGGTGCGCAATAAATGGATACAATCCTGTGACAAGGTAAGCTTATATATTTGTTCTGATAATTATTACTGTGATTTGAGATTTTATTTGAGGTCCACGCATATGTGCCTGGGTGATGGGCCGTGTGACTGCCAATCAAGTGTACAGTGCGTGACCGGGCGAGGGACCGTGCGCCTGACGGCCAAGTTTTGTAGCATACTTACCGTAGTACGTGTAGAAAAAATAAAAAACAGCTGAATTATGTAAGATAACATTTTAAAATACTATGAGGCAAACTAATAAAAAATGCGCTGCGAGGATTATTTTCGAGCAGCATGTTACATCTACTGTGGGAGTGGATGCACGCATTTTTTCTTGGGCGATGGTTTTATTGGTTAACGAGGGTAGGGGGGGAGATCAGAGATCACGCTCCCTGACTTTCCGTAGTGTTGTAGCCAAAGAAAGTTTCTTTCTTTGAGGTCTCAGCCATTGTGGTGAATAAGTTATCTAATTTATCATGAACTAGCTGAATTATTAAACGAAACACACTGCACATGCGTGATCTCCGAGACTACAGACAGAATGAAGCCTTGGCTTGAAGCTCTTATCTATTAAGGTGTACTCGAGGTACAATGTGGTCGCCTTGCTCTTCTTCCGAAATTGCGCGAAAACTACCGAATGACGGGGAGCCGAACGTCCAAGAAAACGTGCGCGCATAGCATACTCCTTCCCTGTCAGAGAATGGGACTGCTGAGGACTTCGGAGACTACTTCTCTCGACACACGATGGTGAAGAAGAGACAGCGCCGAACCGCCGCTGCTACGGCAGCACTCAGCACTACTCCCCCGGCAGTCGCCGAGGATGCAGTACCTCCGTCTCCGCCGGCTGAGGCAAACCTCTTTTCGCCGCCAGTCGCCAGCGCAGCTTCGCCGCAACTGCCACCGCAGTTGCCGCTGCCTACAACACCATCTCCGCCGAGCTCCACACCGCCGCCCCGGTTCAGTGCTGTGGTACGGGTGGCCTTTATGCTTGAGGGCCACCCGCATTTTCTGCGACCGGGGGTCAACTTTGTTGGTAAGAGTGGAGCTTCAGGACCCGGCTGACCTTGACGCTGCTTTGACGTCAGGGTTGCCCTTATTAGGGCGACTTCTGCCAGTCGAAGCAAGCAGACAGGAACGTCACCGGCACTGCCGCCGCTGCTGCGCCTTCGGGCACAGCCAAGACGCCTGCACTTCAGCGCCGCGGTGCCATTACTGTGGGACCAGCGTCTTGACGACGCAGTGCACTGGGCATGATCTCCGCCGCCGTCGCCGGTTCTGTGCCACCTGCCGTGGCACCGGACACTTCACTGGCCAGGCCCAGTGTCCTCTTTACCCGAGGGACGGGCGCAGCCAGTATGATCACCGCACTCAACACACAGACGCCACACCACCTCCAGCTTCTATTGACACAGCGACGCGGGATGCCATTCAGGATCTTCATGCGGAGATCATGTATATCGGCGCTCGCTTAGCTGCGTTAGAAGAGGCCTTCACCAGTGTCATTTCCAGGAAGCTGCTGGACCTACAAGCTGCCACCACCGCCGCCATCTCCACTCTGCAGTCCTCCACCGCTGAGCTGTCCAACCGGATAGCCAGTGTCCAAGCGCAACTACAGCAGGACCACCCAAATCAGCAGCACCATTCCGCCGACCAGTTTCCATACAACAACCCGCTATACACAACTCCAATTTCAACAGACGCTTTATCCAGGTTCCAGCAAGGACGACGACTCCGAAAACACCAGCAAATCCACTCAGAACACTGAGTAAAATTCACCGTAAATCACCATTCATTTTCACCAACCACTTCTCCAGAGGGGCACTCAGAGCGCAAGTCATGTGTGTCCACTGGCTAAATCCACTATCACTCGCTGTTACTGCCACTGGCAGGCAGCAATCATTATCACCAGAAATGCGCAGGTGCTTAATGCGGTACTGCACCAGAGAGGCAAGGGCCTCCTACTTCCGGTGGTTTTTTTTTTTGTGAGTAGTGCCACCCTGGTTCGAGTCCAGGGTGGGGAGTCTCACACTCCCAGGCTTGCCTGGGGTTAGGGCGTCAGTTGCCTTTTCCCCCATCATCAATAAAAAAAAAAAAAAAGGACTGCTCATAGATCTATTACTCCGCGCTTGACATCTAATGAACGAATGGCTGGAGCTGTTTACTTTCGCAAGCTCAGGAACTGCCATACTTACCTCCCACTAACTTCGCGCACTAGTATTGAGTGTTACAGAAACACACGCCCATAGACTTGGTTAACAAACTAAGTGTACTAATTCGAGAAACGACATAGAAGTTTTAAGAAATATATTTTATTCCGTTTACTGCAGAAAGAATCTTATCTCATAACGCTCAAATAAATAATTGATACATTCAAAACTTATATTATTGCCTCCTCTATTATTTGAAAAACAAAAAGCGTTATTATTACACCTAAGGTAGCAATGCATTATTTTTATTCGTTTGAAAGGTGTGTTGCGCAAAGGCACGTCTAGTGTTTCTTTCCGCAGGACCATTTCTTGGGCAGGATATAGTACAGACAAACCTGTGAAATATGTTTTTCCACATTGGCCGATGTGTAGGACAAATGTTGGAAAAGTAGAGTCAGACTGAAAACCCCAATGCCATAGCCGGGATTTTAATCTCCTGGTATAATACGAGGGCCGTTTTTTTTTTCAACCTCCGATAGGCTATAAATAAAAGAGATTCATAGTATACAATTATTTTTTATTAAAAGTTTTTCACATTTATGGTTTCTTTTCAACATAATCACCGAAAAGATTGAGACATTTATCGTACCTGTGCACAAGCTTTGCAACACCCACTTCAAAATATGTTGTCAACAATGATTTCAAATGAGCATTGACATTGTTTTGAAGATCTTCGTACCTTGCGACGTTTGCGGAGAGCCATTCAAAACAAACGAAGAGGAATGCTGACTTCAGGAATTGTGTTGATCCATGACAACGCTCGTCCACACACTGCTGGCACAACCCATCGGCTAGTTGAACAATTTCAATGAGACATTTTCGATCATCCGCAGTACAGTCCAGACCTGGCACCCAGCGACTTTCACCTTTTCCCTGAACTGAAGATGTTGCTAGGAAGATCTTCAAAACAACGTCAATGCTCATTAAATGAGCAAATTTTGAAATCATTGGCGGCAACATTTTTTGAAGCGGATATTGCAAAGCTTATGCACAGGCACGATAAATGTCTCAATCTTTTCGGTGATTATGTTGAAAAGTAACCATAAGTGTAAAAAACTTTTAGTAATAAAATAATTGTTTTCTATAAACTTGTCTTTTATTTATAGCCTATCGAGGTTGAATAAAAAAGGCCCTCGTAGTATAAATATTACTGAAAATATGCATGATTCTAGAAGTTTTCGGTTAATGGATTTCTCAAGTGGTATAAACTTCATGCTCCAAAATGTCTTCCGGCTGCGGTTATTCGTCTCTTGAGTTCTCTCTGTGTAGTCTGTTTCGAGATGACCGGTTGTCCTAGGCACATACACACACACACACACACACACACACACACACACACACACACACATATGCATTCCTTTGTGTATCCTATTTTTGTTGTGCCTATTGTATTTATATATACATATATATTCCTTTTATTCTTTTGTGTATTCCTATTTTTGTTGCGTCTATTTGGATAAGGATTTCTACTGCGTTTTGCCGTTAGTTTGGTTTTATTTTTATTTATCGTGACATCTATATATTTGCTTCTCGTATAGAGTTGTGTTTTGTATTTATTATTTCCTCAGGAATCAGTGCTTGCATTACGCTCGTCTGTTCCGCAGAGTCAAAAAGGCTTGTTATATCAAGGAATGAGAGGTATAGAGTGAGCCTGAATTTAACTGTTTTTTCCATTGGTTGGGTCTGAGATAGTCCTCTGGGCTGTAACCAGTTCTAAAACCCACTTGTTCTGGTATCCAGGACTAATTTAGACTTCTAGTTAAGATCTTACAGAACAGCTTGCATATGCTGGATGATAAGACTTATTGGTCTGTAATTGTTCAAGCCGTCTCATTTCACCCCTTTCTTGTGGAGTCGAACGATCGTACTTTGCTTCCACTGTTGGGTATAACATCTGATTGTAATATATTGTTTATAAATTCGAGATTGGGGCAACAATGCACTCCTCTTCCCATTTCATGTGTGCATTGAATATTCCGTCTTCGTCCGGTGTTTTCTCAATCTTAGTTCCTTAATTGCTTCCCGTACCTCGCTTCTAAAAATGAAAGAGATGTTCTCCACACCTGAACTTTTCGGGTTGCCTTGATGTTTTTTCTGGTATTACATTGTGGCTTGGGCTTAAGTACAGCGATTTGTATAATGCTGTGCCTGATTCTACGATGCCTTTTCTCGCTATTAGGTTTTCAACTGCTTGGTTCTTTACACCTAATGACCAGTATTTGCCATTGTGGAGCAGCTACTTTGCTTTCCTCACAGATTTGAAGTTTGCTTCTCCATTTATTGTGTAGTATGGACACAATATCATAATGCTTAACATGACATTAGCGAAATCAGATAATTCGATTTTATTAATTGCATATCCATGAAATCTTTCAGGAGGAATTAAGATATTGCCAAGTCGTTCATGGAATTCTAAACTTGTTCCATTCTGAACGATAAAGAATAAATTTAATTCTTGTATAGTATTACTTGGTACTTGATTTGTGAATAAAATAAATAAGGTGATTGCCACCTAAGACTGCATCACAAACAGCTCAAACAGCGGGGCAATACTAGGAGAACAAAGCTATGATATTGAAAGTTCCATGAGCAATGTTGCAACGGATAGGACTGTTAGAATTGAGCAAATATCAGTATCAAATCATGATTTTCTTTTAAGGTTTGTTTCAGCTGAAGCCAACTGTTGGCAGGATAGTTTGCTAAAGTATCTCATTTTCACTTTAGTCACCTTGGATGAAGGAAATACCAGCTCAGGAGCTGACATCTATTTTACTGTTGCCAACTGTTGATCCTTCGATTCTGAGAGGCCATTTCATTCTCATAGGCTGTGTTTTCAAACATTAGAATTTATTTTTGGCTTATGCAGTCATCACTTTATGTGATCAATGCAGGACGAGGTTAGGGGGGGGGATTAGGAAGTCCAGTTTTAATTTTGAGAGATTGTGTAGTTCTTCGTTTGTACCAACTGTTATGCTATTTATTTTATCTTCCAGTCCAGGAAGTTCTGTGTTACTTATCTGAGGAACTTTTGTGTTCTGAGATGATTCTGCTTTATCTGCAAAAACGGAAGTACTTGAGGTGCATTGACACGCTAAGTGGCCTTCTGCTTTGCAAAGAGAACTTTTAAATATATCACTGTTCAGACGGCTGTAACTTCAGTACGATTTCCCTATTTGTCACCTGAAGCGCCTCTGGTAATAATGAAAAGTGTTCCACATATGTACAACTGTCGCCGGAAGCTGAGAAAGTGGGAAAACCTTTTATGGAAATACTTGCTTTAATGTTTAAAATGTGTGATTTTGGAGTTATTCCTAGATTAAGCAGCTCTTCAATTATAATTGTGTATTAACTTCTACTTCTTCCTTGTAAGTAGAAACGAAATAAGGGAGTACCATAGGTTAAAGTGATAGTCAAAAGCTGGTTGCTATGTGACTGAAGTTCCATTGTTTATATGTACAGGAGTTGACGAATTCCTGTATGAGGAAAGTATCAGTTTTTCAAAGCTGAAACTAAAAACAAGGAATATATATAAAAAAACGACCAACTCCAGAAAAAAAGGTATATAACATAAATTGTATATTTTAACGTGCTCTACAGTTTTTGTGTGGTAAGTTTTTAACGATCTCTTACGGTTTATCAGTTATGCAAAATTCCGTAAAATTTATTCAGAATAAAGTAGTCTTCAAAGGCTGTTCCCAAAAAATGCAAGATATATATTTTATTTGGCATGTAAATATCTTAAATATAAGAGATTTTAATAAAAAATCCTTAGAGCCATTTTGGAGAAAATCAAAATTTTCGAAAAAATGTCTATGCAAAGGGTAGTTGGATGTGGGAAGATTTTCTTGAAGATCTTTGTGTCGCATCCTTGGGTGATACCAAACTTAAATACCAAGTTTGGTATTTAACGGTCTTTTCGTTTTTGAGCTATGCTGTCCACACACACGGACCCTTTTCCAAAAATTCTTTTCCTGGATTCAGGGGACCCGAAACATGTATTTCCGGTAAAATCTCGGTATCGAAATATGGGTGCATTACAATACCTTCTCTATACACTACGTACATATTACGTGTAGAGAAAGTAAAAATATACACACCCGTAAATTTGATATTCGCGAGACATAGTAACGTTATACAGGATGTGAGCGTTTATCTATTTTAAATACATAATCCTTTATGTATGAGCATCAATAAATGATTGCTTGTCCCTTATTATAGGAAGATTTTATTACTGTAGTACATTTTGATGACAAATTCATTCCAAGCTCCTTAGCAGTATTACTACGAGTATTACATGAAGCACAACGAGATCTGTGTTGTTCGCAGCCATTGTTTAGAGATAACCAAAATTCCGTTCTCATGAGTTACCTAGAACGGCGAGTTAAAGTTAATACGTTCCGGGAGAAGCGAATGATTATACCCTATATAACCTCATCAAACCTCACTTAACGAAACAAACAAAAATCTAGAGATTTCAGTAAAATCAAGAACTCACTATTCAATTTTCAGTTGTTCCCCTCTAGGAACAAATTTTGTATAAGAAATCTACACAAATTATTAGAAACTGATTATTATTTTAAAACGGTATAATACAGTTCATCAATTATTCAAAGTGTTCGAATGACATTAATTTATAACTGAGCTGCACACATCGTCTACAATGCAATGCGCTGTATATTCAATTACTTTACGAAAACCATAATTAGGATTACTTTGCTATTCCATTACCACTAATGCTCACAGTTTATCTATAATCTCCAATTTCATTATTTGTATTCAGTGGCTCGCCTCATAGAAGTGGCTGTTGAAAGTACTGCATGTCCCTTCTGCGAACTCAAGTTTCAGCTGTTTATGATATTTATCAAATTAGTTACCAGCCCGCCTAAGTTGTGTAGTGGGTGTCTGCCTCACATTCAACAGGTTGCGAGTTCGAATCTCGTTTAGGGCAAGTTACACGGATAAGGTTTTTTCAAGGTATTCCCGAAATGTAAAGTAACTTTAAGCCCCATGGACCCCGAGATCATTTGGGCATCATTCCACCACTTTCATTCATCACGATATGACCAACCAGGCTAAAGGACATAAGCTTAAAAATTTATTGTTATTATTATTAACTAGTTACCGGCCGTAAATTGGCGGTCTTCATTGATGCTGTCATCGCTTCTCTTTTATTCTTCTGGTTACTTTTAAAATTTTCCATGAAGAAAAGTGATTTCCATAGATTTGCGAACTTAATTATCGGATTTGGCTCATTCTTGGTATAATTGGAAGTATATCAAGAATAAAATGAAAATCAGTTGATATAATAAATAATATCTACTTTTGTTCTGTTTAAATAATAAATCGCCATCACATGGAAATAGTATCTGCATATGCTTACCTATACCACCGCTGCTGCCGCCGCCACCACTACCACTATCACTTTTACATTGTAAGCAAAGACCTCAACTCAAACTTAAAACTAATCCTTGCAGTAAGACAGTAACCTTTTAATTATCTGCAAAATTCATAGCCATGCTGCTTACTGAACTTATCAAACCTTCCAATATGTACTAACTACTATCCTTTTCTTCATCCGTATTTTCGAGTTTAGCCTGGCATGAATTTTCCTATTTCCTCGTGTAGCAGCCATATTTTTCTTGAATTTCCCACATTTAAACATGCGTGCTTCATAATGCTTCGTATAAAATGCTTTTGCATTTCACTAATCACAAGATACAGTAATTAGGGATGATTTTTCCTCTCTTTGCAAGACGAATGATTACGAATCAATCGTAGAAAAAAAAATTAGAAATTAAAATATTCATTGAATATTGGGGAAGAAGGAAATATGTTATAATATGATTTAATTTGTATATGAATGTTTTGCAACAGCATTGCTAAAATGATCGGTTATTTCAACTTAAACATCACTCCTGTATGCTTTTTGGCGACTATACTAGCTACGAAAACTCCAGACCAGTCATCCCACTCGGAGTCCGCGGAACAAATTAGGTGCTCCGTGCACTCAATTTGCTAAACCAACGCATTACGAGAATAAACCCTTCTATAGTAGAGACGAAAGAATGATGAGACGCTAGAAACAAGTAACAGCACGAGGCTTGCTTATCTTCAAGTAAGTCTACATTATATTAAGTACTTAAAACTTTTTGTTCCCTTTTTCAGTATGTACGAGAGCCTCTTTTTTTCCACCTCCGATAGGCTATAAATAAAATACAAGTTCATAGAAAACAATTATTTTATTACTAAAAGTTTTGTACACTTATGGTTATTTTTCAACATAATCTCCGAAAAGATTGAGACATTTATCGAAACTGAGCACAACCCGCTTCAAAAAATGTTGCCGCCAATGATTTCAAATGAGCATTGCCGTTGTTTTGAAGATCTTCGCTGGTTTGAAAGTGCTGCCCTGCTAGCCACATCTTCAGTTCAGGGAAAAGGTAAAAGTCGCTGGGTGCCAGGTCAAAACTGTACGGCGGATGATCGAAAATGACCCATTGGGATGTGCCAGCAGTGTGTGGACGAGCGTTGTCATGGATCAACACAATTCCTGAAGTCAGCATTCCTCTTCGTTTGTTTTGAATGGCTCTCCGCAAACGTCGTAAGGTGCGAAGATCTTCAAAACAAACGTCAATGCTCATTTGAAATCATTGTTGGCAACATTTTTTGAAGCAGGTATTATGCAGGGAAACAGTTCTGTTAGGTATTTGTTGAAACCTTCCCCTGTTTTGTTCATTCCCTTCTCAAAGGTTTTCATGAGTTTTATATGTAAAGACGCAAGATCCACATTTAAAGGGTTCACCAATGGTTTGCGTTTTTTTATTCTGCTTCCCTGGTTCGAATTTTTCTCTCTTGTAGTGTTGTTCAATAGCTCGACTGTCCCACAGGCACAGGAAACAGCAGAACTTAGTGAATCCACTCTGTAATCTTAGGAGAGGCTAGTAACTTTCAAATCAACACAAATACGTCAGTTATGTTCCTTGTATTTAATGGCTTCTAGAATCAGTGACATGCTTTCATATTTTTCTTTCATACCAACTGCATGGGCCACAGGCACTGGTGTCAGTTCATTGCCATTATGAAGTAGTACAGCCTTCAAATTAATTCTGGAAGAATCTATAAATAAACGCCAACCTTCAATATTGTACATAATGTTTAAATTTCAAATCAAGCCAATCACATCACAACAAACACAGAGTGAACCATCTTGCCTAAAAAATGGTGATAGGTTTTGATTCTTGTGAAAGAAGGTAACTTTCCTGTCCTTTCCCAGTAAATTTCGCTTTTTAAGTCTTGAAGCCAGGACTTCAGCACTTGCTTTGACAGATGTTAAGTCGCTCACTTAGTCATTAAGTTCGTTTTGTGAAGAAAATGTGAATTTCTTTCTTCCATAGCTCTGTAAGATCACTCGCTAGATGTTAATGCCATTCCACCGTTGTCTGATTCGTTGCCCTCTGTTTCTGAATGTTCTTGCCAATTTGTAGGAGCTTCTGGTATTGACAAGTCATTCCCATGAGGTACTGGTCTGATGGGCTGAATGCAAATCGGGATATGAGATTTTCTGTTTATTTTTTATGAAAACCATGTTATTTTGTTTATGCAGAAACAACAGCCACTGGAATGATTTTTTTGTTCGCGCCATATCATTGGAACTGCAAACGGCATGAGCTGTTTCTCTCCTTTTAGCTACTGAATCAGTTTTACACAGCATCAGATGCAACTTATGTGGTGCGAGACATCTTGGTCACCGAGCGGAAAACCGAAATACAGGCGATATGCAGTTTTCAATAGTACTGTAATTTGTTTCCTTTGTTTATTAGCTGTGAATTCTACGCAGATGTAACAAAAACAATTCAGGAAATGAATACATCCATGTATCTGCTCCTTCATCGTTTAAGTATAACAACCACAGCAAAGTTTAAAATTCCACACTGCATGAAATATGTAGAACATACCACCACGGTTTCAACATCAATAGTCTAACATCACACTCCGAGAAGTTCTACAGTCATCTACATAGCTGCAGTCATCCGCTTCACATAAGGTCGGCAGTTCTAGTCAGATATCTACAAGTATCTTGTAGGAAGAATGTGTTATCTCTTAGGGTTTACCAGCTACACAAAAGTCATCCAAAATAAAGCAGGCTGTTCTCAAAAAAAATTCAAGATATGCATTTCATTTGTCATGAAAATATCTTAAGCATGCCTATGATATTTAATTAAAATCGTTAGAGCCATTTTTTGAGAAAATCAAAATGTTACATGCAAAAGGGTAGTTTGGAACTCGATGTTGGATTAAGATTAGTTTTGGGTGTATATGTTCATGAACTAGGTCTGTTCGACCGTTAACATTTAGTGCGCGTTTTTGAGTTATACTGTTCGCAGACACACAAACAGACTTTTTTTTCCTTCTAAAATGCTTTTTTGGTGGGGTAGGATTTAGACCTCAAAGCATACATTTTCGGTGAAATCTCAACGTATAATAGTTACAATATTTCGCCTACTTAATATATATTTCGCTTTATTGGGAAAACTAGATTGCGGCCTGAAATGAACAAAACAGGGCATTGTATTTTGATGAACTAGATACTGGTGTTTTTAAAACGCATATGTAATAGAATAAACGTTCTTTACATTTTCACAGTAGCTGGTAGCTTATATCGTGTTAACACCACACAAATACGCAACAGGAGGTTAAAATAAAGCCTAATGTATAAAAACGACTAGCCTTTTGATGAAACAGGGATTATGGAGGCACCAGTCACTGTTGAAACGTAAGTATATTATTCGTGGGCTGCATTGTCTGTCTGACATTTTAGTGACATTTCGAGCAGGGCTGCATCGATTAAAACCAACGCGGACGTGGAAAAAACCAGCTATCGTGACTAGTTATGTGTAAATAAGCTTACATCTGATAATATGTATATACTAGACAGTGCAAGGCAGTTTCAAACTCATTAAAACAAAAACGGATGCAATGCTGTATCAACTTCTACAAAGTTTACACTAAAGCTGGACAATAGAATGTGTGCTAAACTCAGAAAAATGTTATCACACCATTGTGCGAATTCAGAGTTTTTATATATTTCAAAGAATAGAAGCATCAGAATTGCAAACCAATGAGCCCAATACTAAAACTGCATGCTTATTTAATGCTAGCCACCTAACGGACGTAATACAGTTAGCTTTTTGAATGTGTATGATCTACCTTTCCTCGTTCCTTAAGAAATTATTGTACAATGATCCAGGGGATTTTAAAGATTGAACGATTCTTTTTTTTTTTTTCTTGTGTTCGTTATTGTCACGACAAGATTTGTGGAAAATAAAATTATTAAATTAAAATCTCATAAAACGAATAAAAGCCGTACCAAGCGAACGCATTTCGGTTAATAGCCACCAAATGGCAGTGGTATCACGGTAATTTGTTGCTAAATGGTCGAAGTAATCCCCATTCAATGTTAAGGTAACGCACCAGTTTATCGACACAAAGACGCAACGCAGTAGTGAAATTAAAATACATTTTCACATATTAACTGTCCTTTCCTTACTCCTGTTGTTTAAAATAAAGCAGCAAACTTTCCTGGCGATTAACAGCTAGACAAAGTACTTATTTATTTGCCACTGTGGTATTTTCCCTCCCCATCCAATGTTAACGTAACGAAAAAGTTTATCGAGATGGCACAACGCAGCAGTGAAATTCAAATACATTTTTAAGTATAAACTGTCCTTTCCGTACTCCTATCGTTTAAAATAAAGGAGTTTTCCTGGCGACGAACACGTTAAATACGTACTTATTATTTGCCACCAGATGGCCGTAGTACCTCCTGCTCTTATTTTTCTTCTTCAGTGCTAAGGGAATACACCCGGTATGGAGACAATGACGCAAGATAACTGTGAAAATCAAATATATTTCTTATGTATTCACCATCGTTCCCTTGGTCATATCGTGTAAACAAAGAAATAAGTATATTTTTGTTGTAATTCTTTAAAATGAACAAGTTATAAACAACGCACAGAACCATTAACCCTTCTTACATGAGCTAAAGAACATGAAGATACCCGCGTCATCATCACACTACAATTGCGCTGCTCTTAATACATTTGATCACGTAATATTTTGGGTTAAATGGAGAAATTTAATACATAAAGCTATCATCAAATAAAAGCTTATCAATTGCCCAACCAGATCTACTTGCTCTTCGACGAACACCTAAAATACGTATTTGCCACCAGATGGCCGTAATACCTATTGATTTATTTTTCTTCTCCATTCAGTGCTAAGGGAATGCACCCGGTTATGGAGATAATGACGCAAGATAACTGTGAAAATCAAATATATTTCTTTCCTGGCGACGAACACCTAAAATAGATACCTACTTATTTATTTGCCATCAGATGGCAGTAGTATTTATCGCTTTATTTTTCTTCTTCAATGCTAAGGGAATGCACCCGGTTATTGCGACAATGACGCAAGATAACTGTGTCATATATTTCTTATGTACTAACTATGATTCCCTTGGTCACATCGTTTAAATAAAGAAATACGTATACTTTTGTTGTAATTCTTTAAAATGAACAGGTTATAAACTATGCACATAATCATTAACCCTTCTTGGAATCTGAAAATGGCGGAGAAATGACGGGACCCGTTTTAGGTTTAACGTCCTATTGCATATGTTGGTAATTTGACGTTATGTGGTACATGAGCTAGCTAACGAACAGGAAGATATCCGCGTCACCATCACACTTCAATTGTGGTGCTCTTAATACATTTGATCAAGTAATATTTTGGGTTAAATGGAGAAATTACACAAATCTGTAATAAAAGCTTATGAATTGCCCTACCAGATCTACTTACTCTTTAGTTATGTCATTGTTAGCCTTAAAAATGGCTGTTCTGGCATAGGTGAAAATACAGAAAGAAGTGGAAAACATCAGGAGTAAAGGAAAGAAAGAGATTCGGAAGAAGCATGAATGTCATTGTAACTGTCTCCTTAATGTAATTCATTACCTATGCCAACGTTTACCCGCCTCACTATGAAAGGGCTCCATTACTGTTATGCCAATGACATCCTTGCTTACCCATGCTGTTAACCGTATGTCATCCTTTCCACAATACCTTAAGGGCGCGCTGAGTTCGTCCTTTTCGCAATACCAACTATATATGCTACATTGCGCAGATCATAGCGCTTCATTGCACTTTTCAGATGCGTTAAAGGCATTATTAGACATTTGCAATGATAAATTTCTGTTGTCACTTCTACTGGCCTCATTTCGTTTCCATCACATTTTTTTCACTTCACAACGTCAAAGGAAGAATTAATATGGAACGTGTTTCCAAATATTTGTGCAAATTACAAAAACTATGTTTGTTGAGCGAACGAGCCATTTTAATAGCCACTAATAAGAATATAGATTATTTGAATATAAAAATTCAGGTTAAAATTGATGGGGAAATGCATGCATTTAAGTCGATCGATTCCATTACCAATCCAAATGAAATCGTCAGTTATCTTACTGAATTCCTAAATCCATTGGATTTACCAGGAATACCGCCACACAATTACAGCTCAAGGCTGACTCGGTGATAATTATGCTACGCAATCTCAATCAGCCAAAATTATGCAGTGGAACAAAACTCACTGTTAAAAAAAATTATGAAAATTTTGATTTAAGCTTCTACAACATAGGAAGGCTCAAAGGCGAGGATATGCTTATTCCAAGAATACTACTAATGTCAACCGACTTTCCTTATGAATTTAAGCGTGTTGCTTCCGGAGCGGCTTGCATTTGCAATGACAATAAATCCGAAGGTCAATCGTTAGAAGTGTAAGGGATATACCTTCAATTGTCGTGTTTTTCGCATGGATAGTTGTACTTTGCGTGCTCGAGAGTCGGCAAAACATCGCCGCTATTTGTTTTCTCTCCGGAAGCAAAATTGTACATTACAAGGTATATTATAAAGTATTGTCAAATTATGTAATTGTAATTTTAAGCCATTGCAGATAAGTACTGTAAACGGAAGATTTTGACTGAGTTTTTTTAATTGGTTACACCGCCCGTGCGAAGCCGCGGTGGGCAGCTAGTATTCAATAAAAGGAACACCAACGGAACGTTTGAGTTCGTTAGGTTAACGTACACTGACTGGCCTATCACGGCCGCAAGGGAATGAAGCAAAAGATTTCCGCGATGGTCGAATTTGTGTCATTTACTGGGTAAACGTACATTGGCCGAAAGGAAGCGGCAGTCTTTCACTCCTTTCAAGAAGGGGGTGGGTGCTTGCAACACGCCTCCTACGGAAGTTTCAGCTGATGACGGATGGTCTTCAAAAACGCTCGTTATATTAGGCATTCATTCGGCTCTCAATATGCAACACTTTCATTGTTTCTGGTGTTAGGAGTAGGTTTAGTTAAAAAAACTACTTGAAGCATTGAAAAAAATTCCTAGGCCTTCTGGCAAGTCTGGAAAAAAGATGACCGAACTGACCACTGATATCTTTTGCGATTTAGGCTGAGAATCCACTCTTTCTTTCCAATTCTTTCCTTCTTATTCCATTGATAAAACCTCTAATACTGCAATATCCCAGAGCTAGGATCTGCAGCCTTCATGTTGAATCCATCCATGTTTGATAATCAACTAAATTTTCCGACCGGAACATTCCGAACAGTGAGCGGAATACAAAACTATAAACTTTTGTTCCGATCGTGACGGGCCAGTGTGCGTCAATCTTTAACCTCCCGCCAATAGCCTTCCGAGTTCTCCTAATTCTGCATAACCTAAGAGGATTGCCATTAAATTTTAATTATCACCTCAAAAAATTCAAGCTATGAACAAGAGACTTGGTGATGGGGCTAGTCGTCTATACATTCACCCTGCAATGCAACACATTGACGAATGACTTGGCGGAGACTTGATTGTAGAAGTCTGCATTTTGGTTGCTTAGGAAACGTTCATTCTAGAAAATCAATTGAAGATCAATCTGCAAGTGATGGCTTCTTCATCCGAGGAAAGGTAAAGAGCTTCCTGGTTGCCATGTCTGGAGAAGACCAATCTTGGAGTCTTCCGTAACCTCTCCAGGAGATTTCCGTAGTATACTCTTGTGATAGTTTGCCCCGTAGGAGCGCAGCACTATACCATGACAACCCCTTTCCCAAATAAAAACACTCAGCATCACCTCGCCCGATGATGGTCCAGTCTTCGCTTTTTACGGGGTGAGGAATCCACATGTTTCTAAGGCATGCTTTGTTCCTTTGTCTCTGGGCCATACTGATACAACCAGCACTCTTATATGGTGATTAGACGCTTACAACGTAATTTGGGTTAGAATTACAAAGTTGTAACATTTCCGCTGCTGCCTCGGTTCGGCGGCCTTCTTAAATGCGTGTGAGTGGTCGTGAAACCCAAGGCCGGCGATTTTCACCATGTTCAAAATGTGCAAGATATTCTAAATAATCCATGACTGATTTACACTTTTGCACGATCACGTTGTCTTCGGACACTAGGGTCTCCACGTCGCTTACTATTCCCGGTTCTTCACAGAAAGATGGTCTGCCACTTTATTCTTCGTCATTCAGACTTGTCTGACCACATTGAAAGCGTCTGTACCAATTGACCACCACTTCATATGATGTGCATCCTTACACTTCCACCAACTCAGCATGAATTGTTGCAGAAGACGAATTACCGCACGATTCTCCACTTTATCAATGGGGTGCATAATTTTGTTTCGGCACCTCTAGTGTCGTGCTGCGGTACTGTGGTGCGGGGATTTCAAATTATAACAGAACAGCAGGCATGTATACTTCATTTTTTCGAGGTAATTACCAAACCTTTATAGCCATCTCGTCTCGTTGCTTACCGTTCAGCGGTGAACAATCATTGGTTGGAAGGACGAATAATTTGTAAGATTTCTGCATCGATTTCTTTTTCTTTTGAAATAATGAGCATTTCTGAATCACAATTTCACACTGATTGCAAAAATGAAAACCATTTCGCGTACTACGTAGCATTTTATAATTATAATTTTTATGTTTTGAATATTTTTCGCTATGTACGTACTGTAATAATATTGCAGTGTGCTTATAGTTTGTTAGAAATACTCAGCAGCTTATAATTTCAAATTTATTAATTAAAATCTGAAAGAATATAAATAGTATGTTTGTATTTTATATCTTTATAATTATTTATGTTTATATTTATTAAAATCTACTATATCCGCCTTAGGTACGTTCAAAACAGTGTCTTCCCCTTAAAATGAACAGTTTTGTTTTTCAACAGCAGCAAATACAGAGTAGAAGCATTTCTGGATCACTCGGCATAATTTAATTGCTCTTGTAGGCTAAGTGCTTCGAGTCAGCTGAAATGTTTAATTTTTTGGGGCATTTTATAAAATTGGATAACAAACATTCATATATTGCGTGTAGTACTCCTGAAGGTGAAGGATAAACGACTCAATAGAATTTAGATAATCATCAAAAAAGTTTGAGAGCTCAGAAATACGAGGGTGGTCTGAAAAAGTCTCGGCCTGATAGTGAAAAACGACAATGCATGCTTTCAAAGCAGTTTTATTTTTCAATACAATTTCCTCTAATATCAATACATTTTGTCCGGCGATGTTCCAATGCCATCATCCCCTCTCTGTAGTGTTCTTCTGGAAGTGCTGCAAAGCACACATTTACAGCCGCAATTGCTTCTTTATTGGACGAAAAGCGCCTACCAACGAGGAATTTCTTCAGTTTTGGAAACACATGAAGTCCAAGGGAGCCAAATCTAGGGAATATGGTGGATGTTTCAGAACTTCATAGCGCTGATCTCTCAATTTCCCCATTGCCAAAACACTTTTGTGGGCAGGTGCATTGACCTGATGGAGAACAATTTTTTTCTGTTTTAATCCGAGTCTGTTTTCGCGAATGCTTGCATTCAATTTGGTTAGAAGTTGAGAGTAGTATTCTCCAGTTACGGTTTTACCTTTTTCGAAATAATCAATCAACAAAATTCTTTTGGCATCCCAAAACACTGACGCCATGATCTTTCCCGCGATGGCACCATCCTCGCCTTCTTTGGGGCTGAAGAACCAGCTTCTGTCCAATGCCTCGACTGCTGCTTGAATTTGGATGTGTAGTGGTGAATCCATGTTTCATCCATTGTGACGTATCGGCGCAAAAAGTTACTTCTGTTCTTCTGAGAATGCACCAAGCACTTTTCAGAAAGTGTCGTGCGAATGCGTTTGTTATCCACAGTGAGGATACGCGGCACCCATCCTTTTTCATGTTTAATTCCTGATGCAGGATGTGACCAATAAGTTCCAAGAGCATTAGAATTTCACGCACCTTTGTACGCCGATCTTCCAAAATCATGTCATTTATTTTTTCAATGATTTCCGGTGTAATTACAATTTTGGACGTTCTTCGCGTGGATCGTCTTGGAAGCTTTCACGGCCACGTTTAAAATCGGCCACCCATTTCTTCACAGTGGAAACTGAAGGTGAAGAGTCACCATACACATTTACAATCCGCAAATGAATGTCTATAGGTGTTAAACCTTTTTTTTTTTTTACGAAGAATTTTGTCACAGCACGATACTGGAATTTCTCCATTTTTAAAGCAATGCGCACTTTCACTGCTTCAAACAACTGTCTACAGTCAACTATTTCCTGGAATGACTTGTAATTTTATATAGGGTCTATTAACATGTGTAGCCACGTAAGGAAAAAAAATCATGCAAGTAGTGCCGCGATCTCTGGGTGAGGCCGAGAACTTTTCACACCACCCTCGTAATATGCACGTCAATGTCTGCAAACATTATAAGGGGAGATGAAACTGCCTATCTTTGCAGTGTTAAATTTGACAAATTGTTGCCGCTTTTCTCAAATATTATTTTTTGGGCTCCCCATTTCCTTCTTTCATTTCTTTCTTCCGAACATCGTATATGCATTTACATTTTAATTTTGCGGTTAGTAAATATATAACGTTTTAATGAAATAAAATACTTTATTACTTTCTCTAGCACTGTATACAATATGCATTGTATATAGAGAATTATTACTGAAATTATATATTTGTTAATTACTAGGACCATATCAGCGCCGGCGATGTGCCGGAACTTCCCATAGGAGTTCTTTAACATGCCAGTAAATCTGACATGGGGTTGTCGCATTAAGCACACTTAAAAGCATCGGCCTCGGCCGGGATAGAACCCGCACCTTGAGATCACAAGGGCAGCGCCTAACCAACTGAGCTACCCAGAGCGACGTGTAGGTATGTATAGAGAAGCATTATATTCCACCGAAAGATCCGATATCAAGATTTCACCGGAAATATATATTTTCAGACCACCTGGATTAAAAAAATAGAAAAATATACGTGAGTGTGCTGTGGGCACATAGCTCAAAACTCTGATGTGTTCCATTAACATGACTTCCTCTACATCTATGTAATAAATTATTGTCAAAAAGCTTATTCTTCTATCTACTTCATACTAATAGAGATAAACACTAGCAGAAATGGTCTTATTGCTGCTTTCTTTTAAATAGAAGGGAAATAAGTGAAAACACTATACTAAAGCGATAGCAAAATCTCTTAATAAGGAGTAATATATAAAAAAATAGTCAACTCCGCGAAAAAACTGTACGACATACGGATCTACATTTTTGTGTAGGAAGTTTTTCTATCTCTTGCCGTTTACAGTTATGCAAAATTCATCCAGAATAAAGAGGTCTTCAGAGGCTGTTCCCAAAAAATTAAATATATACATTTTATTAGTCACATAAATATCTTTAATATGCGCATTTTAATCAAAATCGTTAAGAGCTATTTTTCAGAAAATCAACATTTTTAGAAATTCTTTTCATGTAAAGGGTAGGTAGTTTGGGTGGGAGCTTTTCCTAAAATCTTCGTGTCACATCCTTCGAAGATACTAAATTTAAGCACCATGTTTGGTATTTTACCGACTTTTCGCTTTCGAATTGTATTCACAGACATACGGACTCACAGACACAAACAAGAACATTTTCCTAAAAATCTTATATGTGCCATGTGCATGACTTTCTCTTCATCTCTGTATCAAATAACGCTTAAAAAACTTACTCTTTAAAGTATTTTATGCTAATCGAATTAAACATTAGTAGAAATTACCATATTACTTAATTTCGTGTAAGTAGAAGAGAAATAAAGGATTACACTAGGCTAAAGCTGTTGTCATGTGCTTGAAATGAATTTTTTTTTTTTTTTGCATGGATATGAATTTAAAAATTCCAGTGTGAGAAAAGTTTTAAGTATTTTAAAACTGAAACCAATAATAAGGAATATCTCGGAAATGGTCAACTCCACAAAACAGAAACGTATATGACACAGTTTGTGCTTTAATGAAATATATATATATATATAGTATAGTAAGTTTTTGTCTATCTCGTACGGTTTACCAGTTACGCAAAATTCATTCAGAATAAAGAGAACCTCAGAAACTATTCCCAGGAAATTCAAGATACACATTTTGTCATGTAAATATCTAGTATTTTAATCGAAATCTTGAGAGCCATTTTTGAGAAAATCAAAGCTTTCGTAATTTTTTTCCATGTAAAGGGTTTAAGTGTGTGTGTGTGTGTGTGTGTATGTGTATGTGTGTGTGTGTGTGTGTGGACAGCATAGCTCAAAAACGCAAAGACCGTTAAATACCAAACTTGATTTGATATCTTCCAAGGATGCGACATGAGGATTTTCAAGAAAATCCCCCAACCCCAAACTACCCTTTACATGGAAAAAATTTAGAAAATTTTGATTTTATCAAAAATGGATGTAACGATTTTGATTAAAATCTCTTATATTTAAGACATTTACATGACAAATAAAATGCACATCTTGAATTATCTGGGAATAGCCTCTAAAGACCTCTTTATTCTGGATGATTTTATTGAATTTTGCATAACTGGTAAACAAAACAGAGATAGACAAAAACTTACTACACAAAAAATGTATATCACGATAAAATACACTATTTATGTCATATAGGTTTTTTTCGTGGAGTTGACCGTTTTTTTTTTGTTGTTTTTTTTTTTTTTTTTTTTTTTTTTTTTTAGATATTCCTTGTTATTGGTTTCGGCTTTAAAAAACTTATACTTTTCTCATAAAGGAATTTGTCACCTCCTGTCCATACAAACAAAGGAGCTTCAGTCACATAGCAACCAGTTTTTGATTATCACTTTAACCTATGGTACTCCCTTATTTCGCTTCTACTTACAAGGAAGCAAGTAATTTCTGCTATTTTTTTTTTCTCAATTAGCATAAAGTAAATAGAAGCATAAGCGTTTTAACAATAATTTGTTGCACAGATGGTCACGTGAATAGATAACATCAGATTTTTTTTCTTTTGTAGAGTTAACCGTTATCTCTATTAGCACGATAAAGATGGATAAAAGAATTATCTTTTAATATTCTGAGGTTAGGAAAGTTTGTGGAACTGATATATGAATGGAACCACATATATTTTTATCTACAAATCTGTATTCATAAGAAAAAATTACAATATACTAACCCTAACTTTTTATAACATTGAAAAAACTGTCCGGCTTAACCCTATTCATTGTAGCAAGAATAAATGCTAGAAGTTTCATCCATCTATCTTCACTAATTACTAAGAAAAGGTACACTGAAATTGTAAAATTCAGAAATATTCCATTCACATGACTTTTTCTACCAGATCTGCAAACAACCTGTTCTAACAAAAGATTATTCGTTCATCTCATCTAGGTAATCAAGATAAATATTACCACAAATGGTCTTATTAGATATTTATAAGCAAGGAAATGAAAGAATTTACAAGAATGCGACTGTCGTTGCAATTCGGTTCACTTTCCATGGACAGGAGTAAAATAAAAGAGATATGAAACCGATGAGGATTTTCCGTTTGAAAAAAATGTATTACATATTTTAAAATTTAAACTATTAACAACGAATAACTCGTAAAATGTCAGCTCTTAAAAATATATAATAAAATAAATTTAAAAAAACTGTATATCACAAATTGCGTGTTATAACGATATCACGAGATTTACATTCTATTGTATAGTTAAATTTTTGTCTATCTCTTACTGTTTACCAGTTATGCAAAATTCATTCATAATGAAAAGAACTTTAGGGACTATCTTCAAGAAATTCAGCATGTATATTTTATTTGCATTGTAAATATATTTAATGTATGGAATTTTAAACAAATCGTTACAGCGATGTTTTAGAAGACAGAACATTTCGAAAAATGTTCCATGTAAAGAGTAATTTGGGTTAGGGAAATTTTCCTGAAAATATTCATGCCACATCTTTGGAAGATATTAAACTTACATACCTACCAAGTTTGATATTTAACGGACTTCGTTTTTGAGTTACATAGTCTACAACACCCACACAGACTTTTTCTAAAAATCTTATGTGTTCCATTCACATGATTTTCTCTACCTGTGTCATAAATAAACAATTCTTGCAAAAGATTATTCCTTTATTTACATAATGCTAATCGAGATTAGCATTAGAAGAATTCGTCTTATTGCTTGCTTCCTTGTAAGCAGAAAGGAAATAACGGAATACACTATGCTAAAGATGGTCAAATCTTAGATGACTTCCCGTATGAGAAAGGTTTAAGTGGTTTAAATTTGAAATTAAATTTAATTGAATATCTCAGAAACGTTTACTCTACAAAAAAAGATTGTGTTTTAAAGAGATCTACATTTTTTTGTAGTAAGTTTTTGTCTATCTCTTATAGTTTATAGTTATACAAAAGCCATCCACAATGAAAGGTATTCATAGACTATTCCCAGAAAATTTAAGATATATATGCGGCACTTTAATTAAAACCCTTAGTGCATTTTTGAGAAAATAAAAATTTCAAACATTTTTCCGCGTAAAGGGAACTTTTGAGTGTTTTTTTTTTCTTTCTTTATCTTCGTGTCACATCCTTGGAAGATGCCAAACCTAAATATCAAATTTGACATTTTACCGACTTGCACAATATAATTTCATTTTGAGTTATGCTGTCTATAGACACACACATACCTTTTTCTAAAAATCTGTGTTTCATTCATATGAATTTCTCTACCTGTTCTGAAAACAAAATATCTTACAATAGATTCCTTTATCTAAATCATGCTAATCGAGATAAGCATTAGCATAAATTATCTTATCACGGGAACTTTTGAGTGTTTTTTCTTTCTTTATCTTCGTGTCACATCCTTGGAAGATGCCAAACCTAAATATCAAATTTGACATTTTACCGACTTGCACAATATAATTTCGTTTTGAGTTATGCTGTCTACAGACACACACATACCTTTTTCTAAAAATCTGTGTTTCATTCATACGAATTTCTCTACCTGTTCTAAAAACAAAATATCTACAATAGATTCGTTTATCTACATCATGCTAATCGAGATAAGCATTAGCATAAATTATCTTATCACTTGTTTCCTTCTTAACATTAGGGGAATAAGGGAAAACACTAGACTAAAGCCATAGTCAAACCATTTAAAAGCTGATCGCCACGTGAAACAACTGAAGTTCGGTTTTCCATGCATGGCCAGGAGTAAAACAAAAGAAACGAAAAATGACTTCCCGCGTGAGAAAAATTAAGAATGTTGTTTTATTTATTTAGGACACTCTTATAACTACAATGCTTCTCAGCGCCTATTCTATGCTGAGCGTGAAAGAGGCCTCTTTATCAGGCTTGAGATTCTTTTACGTGTCGTAAATATGACAGGGACAACGGCTTTACTTCCCTTCCGAAAAGTCCATCGCCCTCGCCCGAGTTTCAATCCGCGACTTTTAATTGCAATAGTGATAGCCACTACCCCACGGAGGGTGACGACCAAAGTTGCCTCGGTACGTGGGTGTAGCGTGTCTGCCTCGCATTAGAGGTGGGGGATTTCGAATCTCCCTTAGGGTGAATTGCCCGAATAACTTCTCTCTCCCCCCCCCCGCCCTACGGGGTTTTGCCTTGTCCTGCGAAGACGATATTGAGTAAATTTAAGCTCATGGACCCCGAGACCATCTGAGCATAACTTTTTACCGTCCGATATGACCCACTTAAAGGACCTTAAGCTACCTACATGAAAGGAAAATAAAGTTTAATTACTTTAAAATTGAGACCAACAGTAAGGAATATTTCGGTAACGTTAATTCTACAAAAACAGGTGTATATGACATAAATTATTTGTTTTAATATGATCTACATTTTTGTGTAATAGTTTTTTCTCTATTTGCTACAGTTTACCTGTTATTAAAAATTCATCCAGAATGAAATTCTAAAATTCTAAGAAACTTCAAACCATACATTTAAATTGTCATATAAATATCTTTAGTATGCGATATTTAATCAAAATGGTTAGTCATTTTTGAGAAAATCGAAAGTTAAAAAAAAAAAAAAAATCCATGTAAAGGGTAGTTCGGGATGGGGAGATTTTCTTGAAAATCTTTGTGTAGCATCCTTGAAAGATACTAAACTCTTAGTTGGTTAACAGTCTTTTCTTTTTTTTTTGAGCTATGCTGCCCTCACACACGCGGATCTTTTGCTAAAACTGCTTTTTATTCAGGGGGTCTCAAAACATATTTTCGGTGAAATCTCAACAACAAACATTTTGGCGGAATGCAATACATTCTCTACCTGCTGTGCATAAGTGTAGAGAAAGTAAATATGCTGTTTTCTTTTGGATTCAGGGGACCCTAAAACATGTAGCATACTCGATGACATTCATGTATATCACTTTCCCAAAATGAACCCTATGAGTGGTCTGGAATAGGCAAAAATTGTAGAAACATTTTTTGCAGATTTTTTTCCTACTTCTCCAACATCCTCTGCGATATCTCCTGAATTCTGACATGTTTACCATGAACTCTCCTGGATTTTTTACCTAGTTTCATATTAAACAGTAACCCAGGTCATTCCTTTTACTTGCCCTACAATTACCTCTACAGCTCGTTTCTTGTGATAATATTCAGAAAGTTTTTTCTTTCGTTTCTCTGACTCGTCAGTTAATCCTCGGCAACTACTTCCAAAGACACTTTGTAAGTGCTTTTGCAATGCGTTTTCTACACCTTTCCGAAATGCTGCCTACATCTAAATGCAGTTATAGATGTGCCAATGGTTATTTTCTTGTTTTGGTGTCTTAGTAACATTCTGTTTACTTTTTCATAGGGCTCTCTTAGGCCCGACTATACCCATGTACTTCTGGTGATGCTTTAAACATCTTCTCAAGTGCTCTCACGAAGGTCTGGTAACCGGCTGAGAGCAATATTAAGTAGCTGAGCTTGGATTGTCAAGTATGTTATACACTATTACCGGAAATCCACTGACTTTAGAAATAAATGCTCAAATATATATTTTTTATTGGCAATGTGATATTAACGCAAAATCCGGAGGAAAATTTTAACCCGAAATTATTTTACCTTCTATGATACTTTATCCATGTTTAATGTAACATTCTGACATTGGTATGCTTTATGTATAAAATAAGCAAAAAACATATTTAGAAATGTTTATATTTGGAACTGCTATTCACTGTGAATCAAGGGAGACCTAATATCTGATGGAAAAAAAAAAAAATACCTTATAACATTTGTGTGCAGAAAATACGAAGTTTGACGCATGTTTTGTTGTGTTTTCATTCACCAAGTTCTTTAGCATTATGTTACCGTACTGCTTGCAATTTGTTAATATTTTATCATTGAATAAGGCACCTGAGACTACCAGGAATCATATACCTTATTGAATTCAAATATTATCTCTTGATGCGGCATTTTGTGGAACTGATCTATAAACATAACATAGGTTTATTCAACAAGTAGGATGTCTACCAGGAATAAGGCACGTCAGCAATTATTTTACAACTTAAGGTTGCTTACAAAAAATGTTCAGAAGTCACCAATGGGCATTTTGGGTTTGAACCTGAGAAGCTATGAGAACATATGTATACATTCTGTCAAGAAAGTACCGGGAATTATCATTTAATATCCTGTTTAAAAGGGGATTGGAAATTATTGTTGTCGCTAAGTTGGTACAACTTTCCTCTATACCCACGCTGAGTTTGATCGTCATCTGTCATCTAGTTTGTTTACAGTACGCCATTTTGTTAGATCATCTCAAAGGTGATGTGCGATTTTACGATAGATACAAATATTGAACAAAGAATCTTGTCTCAAATTTTGCATTGCAAATGGTATTTCATGTGCCGAATTGCTGAAAATGTAACAGAGGGCTTACGGTGAATCGACTTTAACAAAAACAAGTGCAGGTGGTCGAGATGTGGTGGAAGATTTGCTTCGCTCAGGTCGGCCATCAACGGTTTCAACTGAACTGAACATCGCTAAAATGAAGAAAATGATGTCTGATAATCGCCATTTGGGTCTGAGAGAGATTGCCGCTGAATGTTCTGTCTCACGAATCGATTCGTACCATTTTGAACGATTGTTTGGGCATGACACGCGCTGCAGCTCGGTTAGTTCCGAAAGACTTGAATTTTTTACAAAAACTCAATCGCGTAAGGATTGCTGAAGACATGTTAAAACGAGCCAGTTCCGACCCCACATTCATGAAACGCATTGTAACTGGTGATGAGACGTGGGTTTACGAGTTTGACATTCGAACCAGTCAACAAGCTTCCGAATAGCGCCTTCTAACTGAACCAAAACGTAAAAGGGTAAGTCAAACTCATTCAAAACTGAAGGTCATGTTGACAGCTTTTTTCAATTATCGCGGTGTCGTGCACTCAAGAGTTCTTGCCAGAAGGACAGATGGTAAATGGTAAATGAAGACTATTATCTGAGCGTTATGCGGTGTTTGAGAGAACAAATACGGCGAAAAAGGCCATATTTGTGGAACGACAACTAATGGATTCTGCACCAGATAACGCACCAGCTCACAAGGCTATTATTGTGAACGAATTTCTGGCCAAAAACTCAACAAATTTCATCGAACAACCACCTGATCTGGCTCCTGCTGATTTCTTTCTCTTTCAAAAACTCGAGTTAACTCTTCGAGCCACCCGTTTTCAGTCGATAGAAGACATAAAGGAAAATTCGCGGCGGCAATTTACATCGATTCCTAAAAGTGCCTACAAAAAATGTTTTGAGATTGGATTATTCGTTGGCATAAATGTATAATTTCAGAAAGGGCCTACTTTGAAGGCGATTAAATAAAATTGGATGAATAATTTCTTTTTTTTGTGTATTATTGACCAATTTCCGGAACTTTCTTGGCACAGTAGTAGTATGGCAAATTTTATTCAAAGTAGCAGCAGAAATACAATTATGAGGTAGTACAAGTGACAGCGAACATTTTTTTTTTTTTTTTTTGTAGTTTAAACATCATTTAACCTGGTTTGGTCATATCAGACGATGAATGAAATTGGTGAAATGATGCTCAAATGATCTTGGGGTCCACGGAGCTTAAAATTACTCGACATTCATCTTCTCAGGATAAGGGAAACCCCCGAAAAAAACCTTATCCGGGTAACTCACCCTAAGGGAGATTTGAACTCACGACCTTTTGAATGTGAGGTAGACGCGCTACCACCACACTACCCAGGCAAGCTGAACCTTTGATAATGAACATCACTGAGTAACTAAATGGTTAACACTAATCTGTCTTGTGGTAGACAGAGAATAGACAAGAGATTAATTTACCTTATATCACTCTAAATGGTTTGAACATGTTAGCAATCATCAACTTAGATGAAGGACATTATTACACTTTTCACTTCACATTTATTGCCAGAACTGTGGCATATTTAAAACATCTTAATATATGGCTGGGCATTCCCAAAACACATTTACAAATTAAAAGGAACACAGATTATAACCTTAAATACATAAAACAATAAGGAATCTCAAATTTATAAAACTTAGTATCACAATGCAGTGTTAACCCCCAAAATTTAGATGTGCTTCCATTATTATTTCTCCCTCATTCATATATCTGATTGTAAAATGTACTGATATGGATATCCTATAGCTAGGAAACCATACACAAGGTAGAGTATATATTGAGAAACAAATCCATGAAGATATTTTCAGAAAGAAAATTACTAATTAAATTTGTTAAGTATTTTTAGAACAAACCAGAGCTTCAGAGCATTAATATATAACATCACAAGCAATAACATGAACATCTTGTGTCATCAAGATACAAAGAATTACAGAAATACATAGTATGATTCGGTAATAAAATGGATCTACAAGCAGTTATTCAGTGGATACCAGCACATTGTGATAGAGGAACTTAGAAGGCTATATGTTATGCAGGTCCAAGATTATTTAATATTCTTATGGATAGTAAGAAAGGTTATAAATAAAAATTTTAATCAGAACATAATTAAAATTTAATAGAATTAACGAAAATAGTCAATTAAAACAACTTATGGAAGACTGTATCTTAATTCCTGATTTACTTTGCAAAACTATTGTTGCTATGTTTCTTATGTTTATCTTGATTGATGACTTGAATTTTTATGGCATTTTTGGTAAACAATTAGAATACTTTATGTCTTATTTGTCTAATTGTGAACAGTGTGTTTACTAATGAAATAACATCTCGAAAGTTAATAAAAAGGGTGTTCCCCAAGGCTTCACAATAAGACCTCTTTTGTTTCTTATTGCAATTAATGATTTACCATATAATATATTAATAAAACAATTATGTATGCTGATGACAAGACTTTTTTTATGGCCAATAATAATTTAGATTGTTTGGTCACAGATGTGAATTCCACAATGGAAACAGCATTGGCATTGGTTTAAAGCTAACAAGCTAATATTAAATGAAAACAAGATAATTCAAGTGTTTTTTAGTTTAAAATCATTACCAGCCAACTGTAAGCTAAACATGGAAACTTGTGCTAAATCTTTAGGTTTATACACAATTAACATGGGGAATGCATATTGGTAAATTGAAAGTCAAGTTGTATAAGATTATATACTATTCAGAAATTCAAGAAATTGTATACCAATATTTGAAAACAGCTTACTTTTTTCTGTTTGAATTTGTGATAACATACAGACTAATTTTATGGAGTGGAAGTAAAAGAACTAAAGATATTTTATTATTTCAAAAAAGGTCAATAGAAGTATTAAAATTTATAATGAAAAAATGCCATGCAGGCCACTTTTTACAGACTTAAGTATTTAAACTGTATATAATTAATATATTTTAGATATTTTAATTCACATGCACAAATCGTCAAGTAATACTTAAATTAGAACCATGAACACGAGACATGATAGAAAAGTAATATTGACATACCATTTGCAAGATTGAGCAAAACACAAAACAGTTAAATTTATATGGGACCCAAAATGTATAATAAATTATCAATTAATTTAAAGCAAACAAGCATAAGGGATTTTAAACCTAGGTTATATGACAATCCATTTTTTTCTCTTGACAAAGTTTTAAGTATGAGGATGATTAATATACATAGAACATAATTTTATGGTGCATTTTGACAATGTCTATTGCCTGTACTGTGCTTAATGACAAATAAAAAAAGTTACAAAGTTACTAATTAATTATTGGACATTTAAGTAAACATTTTCACAAATTCACTATTTCCTGTACTCTGTATAAGTTGATACGACATTGAATACCTGCCATTCTGTACATCTTTATAAAACCAACAAAATATCACTTCAGACAATGGTAGGTTAGAAGAAGAATGTTTGTTATTAACTTTGTGGATTATACACATGCATGCACACAAAGCATTTTACTTTCTCTACTTGTACTAGTAGGTAGAAAAATTTGATGTCGAGATTTCACCAGAAATATGCTTCAAGATCCCCTGAAAACAAAACATTTTTATTTTCTCTATGTACAATGTACATAACAGATAGAGAAGATGTATTACTCCACCCAAAAATCTGATGCAGAGATTTCGCCAGAAATATGATTTGAGGCACCTTGAATCCTAAATAAGCATTTTTAGAAAAAGATCTGTGTATGTGTGTGCATGCATGCATGGGTAGCAACAAAAACAAAAAGTCCTTTAAATATCATATTTGGTATTTAAGCATCTTCCAAGGATGTGACACAAAGATTGTCAGGAAAACACCCCCACTCCCAACTACCCTTTACATAGAAAATTTTTGGAAATTTTGATTTTCTCGAAAATGGTTCTAAGAACTTTGACTAAAATACTCTATAAGATATTTTCAAGACAAATAAAATGTATATCAAGAATTTTCTGTAAATAACCTCAGAAGACCTCGGCATTATGAATGACAAGTCTAACTAGTAAATTGTAAGAAATAAGCAAAAACTTTCAACACAAAAAATGTACATCTTGTTAAAACACACAATTTATGTCATTTATAGTGTAGCCTAGTGTATTTCCTTAGCTACCAAGGAACTAAGTATTAAGGCCATTCTGCTAATGTTTATCTTAATTAGATGAAAGAAATTAGTAGAAAGAAAGATAAACTTTCACAAGAAGTTTGTTTGTGAGGAGGTAGAGAATGTCATGTGAATGGAGCACATCAGATTTTTAGAAAAAGGTATGTGTGTGTGTGTGTGTCTGTGAGCGTGAACATCTTTCTGAGGACATCATAGCTCAAAAACGAAAAGAGTGTGAAATACCAAATTTGGTACTTAAGTTTAGTATTTTTCAAGGATGGAACAAAGATTTTCATGAAAATCCCCCCATCCCAAACTAACCTTTACATGGAAAATTATTTGAAACTTTTGTACATCATTTTTGTAGAGTTAACCAATCTAAGATATACCTTGCTTATTGGTTTCAATTTTAAGCTACTTAAACATTTCTCAAACAGCAAGTCATATTTTTTTTTTTTTTAAACCTGTCTGTGTAAACAAACCAAATTTGAATTATTTCACATAGAGATCAGTTTTTAAAAAGATTTGATTATCACTTTAGTCTACAGTATTACCTTATTTACCTCCTACTTAGAAGGAACTAATGCGACCATTTCTGCTAATATTTAACTTGATTACCACATTGTAGATAAAAGAATAATCTTTTATAACACTAGTTTGTGGAGAAAGTCATGTGCAAGAATCATATCAGATGTTTTTAAAAAAATAAATTTTCTTTGAATTCAGGAAGTCTTAAAATGTGTATTTCTGGTGAAATCTTAGAATAAAATTTTGGGTGCAATACCTAGTAGAGAAATTCATAACAATGTGATGAATTAAAGACAAATATTCAAGGAATTGGATATAATTCTATTGCATAATTTTTTTATCCAGACTACCACAAGGCAGGTTATAGAGATAAGATTAAAATCACCACTGTGTTTATTTTCTTTTAAATATTACAAGACTATGATATGAATGCACTTGGAGGAGGGTGCCAGTATTTTGTTGACAGTGTCAAGATTGAAGGAACTGATGGGGAAGGTGACAGTTTATTTGTGTTTGTTCATTTGGTCCCACTGCGAGCAATAGCTCAGGGAGGTTGAACATGTCATACAAATAGAACACGCATTATAACCAATAGAACCCCCATCACCAATTATACTATATTTTTCCCTATCTTTCTAATAAAGAAAGAAGAGAAGAGAATTTGTTTTAAGCCATCAGCACTGCAAGAGTAAACCTATGTCACATGCAATAAATTCCATCATGTATTATTTACCATACATTTAATATTTACTTGTAGTGATATTAAGGAATTCCACAACTGTATATGGGGAGTGAGTATAAGAACATTTTTAAATATTTCTTGAAGAGTTTATGCTGACTGTGATTGCCTAATAGCTTGAGACAACTTGGAAGGTCGTTATATATTTTTATTGCACAGTAGTAACATCCTTTTAGAAACAACTTTAAGTTATTTACTGGTCTATGTAAATCACCTGCCTACCTTGTATTGTTATCATGAACAGCAAGGTTTGTTGTGAAGTTATCATAACTATCTGCAAGATAGTTCAGCAGAGAATATATGTATTCACCTGCTAGAGTAAGAATTTTTTGGGTTCTAAATAATTGGCTACATGAATGCCGGGAAGCAATGCCACAAATAATACGTATGGCAGTGGGAATGTAAACATTAACAAACATTTAGTAATCTACTGCTGTCTTCACATTGTTTGCTTTGAAGCAGCACCTTTGTGAGGGTTTTCTTTGTATCTGATTGTATTTCCGATGTTCCATCCACTTAACTGTTTAGTTATGAATACAGTCACACTGTGGTCAACTAGTATATTAGTAAAACCCAGATGCAAAGATGCTTCATTTTGAAAGTAACTAGAATGTAAACGTTACACAGTGAAACATGTAGAAGTGGATAAAGACATATTTATCATTATATCAATACAATAATCTGCAGCAGGATTTTAAATGACTAATATATTCATATTCACATTACTTTTTCTATCCACTATCTTTAATTTTGTATAGCTTCTAAAAACTATCTTATGTAAACTTATTCTTCTATCTCCTTCATGTTAATCCAGATAAAGCATGCATAGTTTCATTACATATTTTGCTGTAGGCACATGCAGTCTGAAGAAACTAAATCTAGTCAAGAATTTAAAAGTTGCCCGTTATAGCTTACAAATGCCATACTCTTTCCATAGCATTCTCAAAAGCAAATGAATAACAACAGAACTTCAAAAATATTACAAAGTACTGAACTATTGAAACTAGTATTAATAGGTATCTCGAAATTGCTGATGACTTAAAAAAATTTGTTTGGAATATATTTTTTTTCTAAGAAATCGACACATTTTGTGTTTCTCTTATTTACCAGTTACACTAAAATCCTTCTGAATTAAGTGGACTTCACAGGCATTCTCAGAAAATTCAAAATATATTTTGATAAATATATATTATATATATATATATATGATGTTAAAATCATTACAGCTATTTTTGCGAAAATAAAAACTTTAAAAAAATGTTCCATGTTAGAGTAGTTTGGGGTGGATGATTTTCTTGAAAATTGTCATGCAATGCATACATATTTTTGGAGGATCCTGAACTTAAATAAAATACCAAGTTAAGAATTTAATAGACTTTTCATAAACATATACATAGACACACCTTTTTTTTTTAATTCAGGGGGTGTTAAAACATGCATTTTTGGTGAAACTTCAATATCAATTTTGAGTAGAATGCAATATCTTCACTACTTATTCATATGGTACAGAAAACAAAAATTGCTAATATCCCTTTTAACTCACTTCTAGAGATACAGTCAATGAAATGGTATTTAAATGATGGTTAATTGAGCTCAGAATATCAAACATTTGTCTAGTGAATTTAATGGAAATCTTATATCTCATTTCAATTAAGATCTGTACAGTTAGATGCCAGAAAACTACCCTTACACCATAGAGGTTGAATTGGAATGTTTCTCTGGTTTTATAAACAAATGAAAAAAAAATGATTCCATCTGCACATGTTGCAAAAGTTTGTGGTTAATTTCAATATGAACACTTTAGAGCAAAATGGCAAGATCATGTCAAACAAAATTTGCTTGAAATGCGTATTATAATGTCTTGCTATAAATTGAAATGAGTCACTTAAAGCTAGACAATTCACCTTAAAATGTACACATTTCTAATCGTAATTCTTCAATTTGACACAGAAAGAACCAACTGGATAATATTTCTCAACTGATGAAGAACTGAAGTCAATGATTTCTTTCCGGTTGTTAATGCTTTTAACTCTTACTTCTTGTAGCACCTCGGAGCAGAGTTAATAGATCAAAGACGCTAAAGAAAACAGTAGTGACCAATATGAACTGTAAATTCAAAGTGAAACTCACAGCATTAATTCTCTTATGAGCAGAAACCTGCATGGATGGGGCAAAATAAACACAACAAAATAGAAGTTGAAAGTGATTTCCAAATATACAGGAATAATATCCACAGAAACATTCCATGACTATAAACAGGTATATTGTTGCTATCAGTTATAGGATTTACATTAAATTGGTGTTGGTCTGGTTGGCTTATTTGGTTAGGTGCTGGCCTTCTGTTCCCAAAGTTGCAAGTTTAAATCCAGTCAATACTCATAGTTTTTAGGAGTGCTTAAAATGACAGGCTCATCAGTTGTAGATTTATTGGCATGTAAAAGAACCCAAGCAATTGATGTTGCTGGCAATTAACAATGTTGTTAACAAACATATTTATTTTACATAAGAGGTAGACAAAATATTACTACAAAAATGTATGTCTATTTAAAGCACACAATTTATGTCAAATACATTTTTTGTGGAGTTAAGCATTTTAGAAATATTCCCTGACATCCGTTTCAATTTTAAACTACTTCTACCCTTTAATGGAAAGTTATGATTCATTTTGTTTTCTCCTGGTTAAGCAAAAAATACAGAATTCCAAAATCGTCATATGGCAACCAGCTCTTAAAAGGTTTATCACTTTAGCCACCTATATTTCCCTATTCCCATTATATTTACAAGGAAATATGCAATTAAAACATTTCTACAAATGTTTGTCTCAATTTATATGACACAGAAAGAGGAATAAGCCTTTTAAGAATAGCAAATTGAAGATGGGTAGAGAAAGTCATCAGATTTTTCTATGTAAAGGGTGTCAACAGTGGGGGAAATTTGGGACAAACTTTTGCTTTAACTTCGGAAGACACCTGATTAAAATACAGCATTTAGCATTTATGCCTACAAAATATGTATTTCTGGTGAAATACGAAAGCAAGGGTTAGAAAAACAAATCACATAGTGTGGTCAAAACTATATCTCTTACTGCAACAATGCACAAAAGGACTAAAGCACATATTTAATATTTCCAACAATTCAATGTGACTTGAATTTAATTTTACTAAACTACAGATACACAATACTTACAATGCTAAACTACAGCTCAACTGGGTAACGATTTTAAGGTCATTAACCTAGTAAATTGAAATTTGAGTTTTATTTATGGGCGCTCTTTCACTGCTGCAGTTCTCAGCATCTCATTCTATATTTGTCACGAAAAAACTGCATGAAAATACCATAAATGTATGACATGGAACATACGGCTTAACCCTGCTTCCAAAGCAAGTCATGTTAGAGCTTTTTATGACCAAAAAAATTAATTGTCCTTATAGGGTTTAAATCCACTTTTTTGGGAACCAGAGGCCCCTACACCACAGAGGATGACTTTAACTTGGTAGGTCATATCAGACAAATGAATAAAATGGGTGAAATGATGCTCAAATGAGCCTGGGATACCTAAAGCTTAGAGTTATTCAACATGCGCCTTCATAGGATAAGGGAAAAATCCTTATCCAAATAACTCACTGTAATCATCAAACCTCTTAAATGTGAGGCAGGCATGCTACCAAAACACCAGAGAAATGTCGTCCATTATGAAGTTCTAAAGTTCCCCACACCTCCAACTCCTTAATATACTCTGCAACTAAAATTTTCCTGACATTTAGTTTACACCTGAAGAGTCCAGTTATTGAGCATATGTAATTAGGTATCTCAAATTGGCTAATAAACAGAAGTAAGTTATGATAAAATAGATTTTATAAAATTCTGAACTGTAAGTATATAAACTTAAAATTAGTTAACATTTATGCACTATAATTGAGGCTATTAGTATCAAAAAGAATAAACTACACTTTTTTTTGTTTGCAAAATTGAGATATTGGTACCACTGGATTGTGCTACTAACCCTCTACTGAAGTGTAGTGCTCGTTTGTTTCTAAACGAACAAAATCCCTTCTTTTCAGTGCATTAAAATCAAATGTTTGTTTCAAAGGGGACAATCTCCATCATCTGTTGGAATCAAGAACAGAATCTCCATAACTACCTATAGCCTGTTTCCATTCTGATCACATGACTCGTAGCAATATGGCTGCAGTGTTGGAAATAATAGTGCGTGTTCTGCTCAAGTGCGCTATATTATAAAATTGTGAATTATATTAAATATATGTTCAGGTTTTTGAACTGTGTACAGTATTACCATATATTATAAAAACAAGCGCTACTTTTCTTTTAAGTGCTCTGTGATGGAAACGATGCCTCGAAATGCAAACCCATCACTTCCACAAAAGCTAGAAACTGGGTCCACCCTCCAGAGTTATTAATTTTTGAACCCAAATTTATCCACACTTATATGATAAAATCTTTACGAAAAGAACCTTGCTTTAAAGTTACTCAATAGGTCTAAGCAATTTAATTTCTATATTTCAATATTCTAGTTAATGCTCTATTTGAAACATTTTGAAGATAGATAACCAAACTGCAATTGCTCAAAATATTTTTGTCATTCCAAGTTACCTTATTCTTAATGGAGAACAGTTTCATGGATGCTTTCTCTTCCTTTTTTTTCCCCCCTTGCAGTTTTGATAATAGACTGTTTCACTTTTCTAAGAATACTAAGTAGTCTGCCTTATATTACCTTTACTTACTATGTATTTCAGTGCAAAATAGTAATATAATTAAATTATTGTATTTTAATAAAATAAATGCCCAGGTACAACAACCCCTTCTTTCCTTAACAGAAAGAACAATTTCTATGCATGCTGGTAAAAATGGAGCAAACTACCCTAAGGTGTGAATCAAATGGACAATCTCCAAAATTTAGGCTAAAATATCTAATAAACTATTAATCCAATGTTGAGTTCCTCTAGTTGCTTACATTAAAACCACTTGATGAATATGCAAGACAAAAATCAAGCAGATCGAGTGTTGGAAGAAAAAGCTTTATTACAAATTGGGTTCTACTGAAGAATTTAGGCCAGTGGAGATTGCTCTTTTTGATATTAATTGTCTTAATTACTCTGTAGTAAAGTTCTTAGTGTAGTCCTACGGTTTAAATATTATCACGCAAAAGAATAATATTTCGTTCTTACATTTGGAGATAATTACAACAGTTTTGAGTTTATTTTCCTATCTTCATTAAAGGTAAGTGTTTTTTATTACGGCACAATTCCTTACTATTCAGAAAGTTCTTGCTGTGTAACTGTATGTTAATATTTTACCACTATCCTGCCATTATGTACAGTTATTTATAGATCACTGCCAAATATATTTATTTGAAACCCTTAATTACAAGCTTTTGGACTCTTTGTTTATATTACAAAAATTAATCAAATTCTTCAAACACATGTTCGCCTCAGGTAAACAGTTAATTAAACAATAATAAATGTTGATATCAAATATGACAGCACAAAAGACTGTAAAACTATTGAAAAGCAAAAACTCTTTAAATTCATTTTACAAAGGAACAATTCTTAAGGACAATGAAAATTATTAGATAAATTTGTTCAATATGGAACAATATTGGTCATGATTATCCAACAGTGGCTGATAGTGAACACCAACTACATAACAACATATGTGTGATGAATTTGTCAGATACTGACTTTTCCATGAATTTCACTATATGAATCATTGACATCAAAGTATCATTGCTATAGAATATTTTTTCAGCAAATTTTATATGATGCAACAATTTTACTTTGGAATGGTTAATTCCTCTGGACTCTTGGTAGGTATACACAGCTTTGTAAGTAAATCTTGTCTCGCTAATGCATTTCTTCTTCTACTAGGGGGGCACATTCCCCATATAGAACTTCAGCTTTATCTGTTAGGATTATTTGATAACATAGCATGTATTAAAGAGTGTACTATTGCATTATGAACTCTATTAGGTAATTGCTCTCACTTCTGTAAATAGCACCTGTGAAGAATCGTAGTACAGGTTAATTTTTTTTACTATTAATTGAGTAATTTATCTTCAACAGCAAAACTGCACCAGGACTTTCATTGAAAGTAAACAACACTTACACAACATGGTAATCACAGGACAGTTTCAGAGATTGTCCAATGAGATTAGTAAGGCTAAAGTGCTGATATCTTTGAACATTACTGAATTGTTATAATTATGCATTTCCGAAGGCGAGATTTGCCTTGCAGACAAACATATTTTATGAAAAAAATGGTACAATTAAGAGATTTCTTGTTCAGGCATTCATGAGTAATTTTAGCTGCTTATTCCACTAAATGTAACACAAAACTAAAATGCATTGAATAATGAGATAAAAAATGAAAAGTCAGACATGGGGACAACTCAAAGGTGAGAACTTACATACTATGACCGAAAATGTAGAAAATGGTAACGTAAACTGGATTATGGGATCACATAAACTTATTGCAAATTAACTTAGGGTAATAATTTATACCTCCCATTATAATATACTTTAACACAGAAAATATACTGAATACACCCATAAGTGGAGGATGATATATGGCTATAATATAGATATATTCATCACATCTTATGAAACAAATATTCTTTTATGGGAACAAAGGCTTGTGTTCAGCCAACTTTAGTCTTTGTAAAATACCAAATACATTATGCATAATTATACTTGAGACATGCTTAGAGATTTTACTTTCTTAGGCGTTATATTAATTAAAAATCAAACTCTAAAAAGTTCTTGTGCATAACGTTAATCTCTTATACGGTACAAATTATTAGAAAATGACAGCTGTTCTATAAATTATATCCTTAAGTAATACAGCTGACACTAATAATTGCTACGTTTAATTTGCCGTCTAAACAAAATCGGCCAGGGTTAGGGTTTTAGTATATTAAAACGCCCAATTTGGAAACGAAACAAACAAGCATAAAGGTTAGGTTAAATTGCATCACTACAACAGCTGATCTGTCAAGAGTGTGTTCAAGTGTGACTTGAACTGTCACTTTAACATGTGATATAACATTTGTTTCTGTAGAATGGCATACATATCGAAAAACAAAAACGTTTAGTATTTTATGACGAATGGACAAAAGCCAGGACGGTTCATATTACATTTCAAAGCAACGAGTTCTGTCAGCTGAAGTTTTTTTTTTTTAAAAAAAACGAAACCGTTCATAAATCCCCAATGATGAGGGCTATTCTGTTCATTATTTTGCCATAAATACATCTGTACACTATAATAATTCAACTCTGCGTATATTAACAACAGAAAACGCCGTCACATTTTCGAAACATAACACATTTTTTAAAAGGCATTTCACTTATAAGGCTATTTGTGCGTATAACAGTAGCAAAAACATCTATGAATTTAAGCACTGGTAATTGCTCACCACGAAGAGAAGTGCCTCTCAGAAGTCCTAGGGCTGGTCCTCAAATCTTTAAACCCGGGGTTCGCACTCGTGGAGTCACTATTTTGATTTTCTTCAACTGTTGACTTCACCTGTCCGTCCCGAGTTCTCGCTGCGGTATCTAATACATCAGTACACTGTTTTTCTCGCTGTGTCCCACATCTTATGCATCTAGTGCGTTCGGTTGGGTTAATTAAGGTGCACCGTTCACAGTGCCACTGCAGAACAGAAGCAATAGAGCCCATTCTCTTAGAATCATGGCTAATTTACCATGAAACTTCATTCGATCTGCAAATAGTTACACACAGCTGATCCACCATATTGATGCATTCTGTTGCCGATTTCGTCATGTAAACAAATCTTGGATTGGTTGACGTTAGCCAATCATATGAAGTTACTGATATCGCTGCTGGTCGCAGTATTACCAGGCGAACATGCAGAAAACAAAATTTCTGCCCTCTAGTGCATATAAGATAGAACTAATACGAATGTTCAAATACAAATAAGCTAAAATCTAAGAAAAAAATATTAATTGTCACTATTGAAATGTGTAAAGTGGAAATAAAATAAATTTTGAATGAAATACTCTAGAATTATTTCCAATAGGAATTTTCTAGATATAAGTATGGATGAAAATATGAGAATGTTAGTTACTGACCTTTCAGTTAATGTGTGACATCTACCGAGAAAACGAAGAAGCTTGAGCAAGGAAGTGTGAAACACAGTTGACCAGTTTTTCATCTAAAATAATTACAGTCAATCATTTAGTCATACATAAACCAGCAATGGCAACGTAAAAGTGGAAGGTGTTAAGTGAGTGATGGGTTGAAAGTGACATGTTTTTGTTATTTAATGTTCATTTAAATTAATTTTCATCGGATATGTCAAATAACAGCCTTGAAATCATTCATGAAGGCTGGTTAACGAAATCACCTCCATCAAAGCCCATCTGGAGAGCGGTAAGAACTGTTTGTTTTGCTCTTGTTTACAACTATTCGACAGCCGTGGGATAGCGAGTGAAAGGACGAATAAATACAATGCATAGAATATTACTCTGTAAATTTAGTACATAATTACATTAAAAACCAAATATGTATCTTAATTATATCAACTAAGTTCATTTATACGCATTTCAAACTGGATGCGATTCTCAGTGCTGTCATTTTTATAATAGGATTTTTTATTTCAAATTTGTAAACAATACAGTTGCTTGGGATATAATAGATATAGGTTAGGTATACCAAATAGGGCAAGCAGATTTTCGTTGCCATCATCACTTTAGTATATTTGTAAAGACAGCATGATTTACTGGACTCAACTTGTACATCTCAACAGTGGGATCCTTGCTAACTGCGAATTACTGAAAAAAATGATTATTTGTATTTCACTTATATTACTGTATAAATAAGTGTAGTTCTAAAAGTCAAAATTGCTTTATTTTCAATGGCTAAGAGAAAGCGAAAGGGTGTTTCAGACTTCCTTCCTAAAACAATCCAGTATTTAATAAAGTAGATGTAACTTGGAAGAATGCACAACCCAAATATTGGTTCATATAGCAACAAAGAAAGCCCTTTTCTGTATTAAAATTGTATTTATAGTATGTTTCTAATTATTAATAGGATATCCATGCTATTTTATTTTGTTGCCGAAATTCCAGGTTCAGTTATTGAGAACCCCATGAGATATTTTGAATGCATATCGCTGACTTATCCCATCACACCAATGGATTTTTCTGCCATTTGGCTGTCAATCTTGAAATCATTGGTAACTATTTTAAATTACTGAATGTTGAAGAGGAGCTCCAATCAAGATAACTTTCATTTTGTAGCGATTTAAACTATGTCACAAAGTATTTCTCTTCACTCTGATGTAAACAATTTCAACTCCATACATGTAGTGGTTCACCTAAACTTCCTGCTGTTACTGTTTCTGTCATGTATATACATAGTACGAGTAGGTAGAAAAGGTATTGCCTTCCACCCAAAACAATATTACTGAAATTCCATTGGAAATACATATTTTGAGGACTCCAGAATCCAAAGTAAACATTTTTAGGAAAAGGTCTGTGAGTGGGTGAACAACATAACTCAAAACAAAAAGATGGATAAATGTCAAACTTGGTTCTTATGTTTAGTATTTTCCAAAATGCAACGCAAAGATTCATGTAAATATCCCTTCACTGTAAATTAATTTTTACATGGAAGATTTTTCAATTTTCTTAAAAATGGCACTAATGATGGCACTTATGTGGGAAATAAAATGCATATTATATTGAATTTGGGGAAGTCTTAATTCGGAAGGAATCTCTTGCATTATAACTAATAAATCTTAAGTAATAGACAAACACATACTGCACATAACATGTAGATATTTTTAAATTACACAATTTAGATAATTTTGTATGCAATGAACCATTTCCAAGATATACGCAATTGATGCTAAAATTGTTCAATACTTGGTCATTCTTTTACAGTCCTTCCAATATTCAGTTATTTCTCACAATTGCATGCCACAGCCATGGAATTTTAAAGTGTTCAGTTCTTAAAACATTTGATATTGCCATTACCTTTTTAGCTGTAACAAAAACTGTACTGTAGCCATTTCTACAAAGATTTATTTAAATTAAAATAAAGTATATAGAAATATAAACTCATAGGAATCGTTTATATATCCCAATAATAAAGCGAGAGGGAAGAGAAAGTCATGTTAATTCAGCATTTCAATTCATCTTAATTAGGATTTTGCCATATGGATTACCACTCATATGGCAAAACTCAAATGGTGAACTTTGAATAAATTTGAGGATTTTGAAAGGTTTATTTATGTTCAATAGAATTTCAATTGCATGCAAACAAAAGTTTGTGAATTGTTTAATGCTTAAGTGTAGATAGACCAAGTGGGTGCTCCCCATTTTTTATATTATCTTATGCATTTCCATTTAAAAACAACAAACTTGTAGTAAATAAAAATTTAAGGCAAAATGTTCTAGCACAAATAAATTTCAGAATACATACACAATACATACAGTGTTACAAGTTATTAGTTTCAACTGTTTTGTATTTAAAAACTTGGTGACAACTTACATCTAAACTGCTGAAGTTGTATTAGAATACAGAGAGCCTGTGGAAATGCACATTATTAACATTTCATATTATGCAGCTTGTAACATTTATCATGAAGTTATCATCTTGAAAAAATATTGCATTCAACTTAATTTTCCAAAAATGAAACCAAAGATTTTTTCAAATACAATGCTGTAAGCACCCTTCCTTTTGAACAATCGTTTTGTTTTTATTAAAATGTGTTTGTTTGTTTTTTTTTCTGTTTTTTTTTTGTTTTTTTTTTTTTTTTTACTGTTTAGATATATTTTACACATATTTTTAACCGTTTAGAAGCGGATTTCTTCGCTTGTTCATTTTACTGGATGTTTTTTGTTTAAATCAGATTTCAACAAGAAAAGCATTACACAGGCAAAGATTTAATTATATTGTGTGTGTGTGTGTGTCACAGATATACAAATTTAAAGAGCAAGATTTTTACCTGTCCTACCTGCAATTCATATATTGAAGTTTAAAGTATTTTAATCCCTTTACCTATACAATGTACTCCTTTAAATTAACAACTCACAATATGTGTGTGTAAAAATTTCTTTTAAAAGAAAGATCAATATTTATATATACAATGTTTATTGTACTCTTTATGCTGCCCTTTTTTGATAGTACAAAATCCACTAACATTATAATATTACTAAATTTGTATTTTAATTTAGTGCATGATGCTCTGTAGTCTCTCATAAAAAAAAATGTAAATGGCGTGTTATTTATGGACGCTCTTTAACTGCTGTGGTTCTCAGCGTCCCATTTAATACTGGGCATGAAAGACCACTTAATTTTGCTCAGAGGCCTCTCTATCAGGCTTGAGGTTCTTTTACATTATGTGAATCTACAACATGGGACCAATGGCTTTACTTCCCTTCCGAAGGAAGCCATGCTAAGGATTTTACACCCATCGTCCTCCGCTGGGTTTGGGTAGTCTCTCATGTTAATAGTTCTTATAGACTAAATATTGCATGTGTCAACACAATACTCCAAATTGCAGAATTCAATATCATACCTCTGTACATATTTGAAGGATAATTTTCCTAAACAGGTATTTATTTTATAGTAATGTAGGTATTTTGCATTTTTCTTAAATATTTGCATGCAAATGAAGCTGCACAAAAAATAGCCATGTTGATGTACATGCTTCTGGGTTTAAATGTAAAGGTTTGTCTGCCATTTTGACATTGTCGCATCTTTCTAAACATGATCTACATTTAAGGGCATTCTACTATGAGGCACATATCTTCCTAAGCAGTTTTGTACCATCTGTTTTAAATAGGTATCTAATTTGTCAACAGATGCACAATTTTATTAAAATTCTATTGAACATACATAACATAATAAAAAAAATGTGTTCCTTCACATGACTTTATCTACATCTGTGTTACACATTATGTTAAAAAGGTTATTCTTCTGTCTGAATGTCGCCCTCCATGGTGTAATGGTTACCGTGCTAACTTCATATACCCAAGGTTCAAACCTGGTGGAGGACGATGGGTTTTTTCGGGTGTAAAACTCCTTAGCATGGCTTCCTTCAGAAGGGAAGTAAAGCCATTGGTCCCGTGTCGTAGATTTATGACAGGTAAAGAAACCTCAAGGCTGATAGAGAGGCCTCTGAGCAAAATTAAGCAGTTTCATGCCCACTATAGAATGGGACGCTGAGAACCACAGCAGTAAAAGAGCATCCATGAATAACACGCTATTTCCATTTTTTTCTGTTTGCATTATTCTAATCAAGATAAACATTTGCTCAAATGGTCTTATTACTTGCTTTCTTGTAAGAAGAAGGGAAATGAGGGAATGCATTAGGCTAAAACGATAAAGCTTGTTGCCATGTGATTGAAATACGTTTCTCTACATTTCCCGGAGTTGACAAATTCCTGTAAGAGAAGGGTTTAAGTATTTCAAACTGAAACCAATAAAAAAGAATATCTCAAAAAAAGGTCAGTTCCATGAAAAAAAAAAAATTATATAACATTAATTGGTATGTTTTAATGAGATCAACTTTTTTTGTGTAGTAAGGTTTATCTATCTCTTATACTTTACCAGTTATGCAAAATTCAAAAGGTCTTCAGCGGCTATTTCTAGAAAATTCAAGATATGCATTGTATTTTTCATGTAAATATCTTTCATATACAGCATTTTTATCAAAATTGTTAAGAGCTATTTTTGAGAAAATCAAAATTTGCGAAAAAAAAAAATATTTTCCATGCAAAGGGTAGTATGGGGTGGTAGGATTTTCCTCAAAAACTTGTGTCCCATCCTTCTAAGTTTGATATTTTACCGACTTTTGTTTTTTGTTTGTTTTGTTTTTTATTTTTTGTGTTCACATACTCATAGACCTTTTTGTAAAAATTTTCTTTTTTTTAATCAGGGGACCCTAAAGCATGTATTTTTACTGAAATCTCTGAATCAAATTTTTGGGAGGGGGTTTAATACTTTCCCTTCATAAGTACCATGTGCTATGTAGAGATAGTAAAAATCAGAGGTGTATGTTCAATATGTATTTTTTCATGCTCTCAACGTTTTATTTGTGCTAATTTTAAATTATATTATAAAAAAAGTAGTTGTGGAGGAGTGAGAGAGCTTAATCTCAGAAAACCATCCAAAATTTTTGATAATTCTTTCAGCATTGAAAATTCTTTTTCATAGGCTATAAGATACACTTTAATTTCTGTAAGACTTCAGTGGTAGAATACAAAGAATATTAATATAATAGCAATATAATAAAGGACACTTACTTTGATTGTTGTAATTGTAAATTTCACTCTGCAGAGATGGTGGCTTAACAAGTCAATTAAGTTTTATTCCAAGCAATATACGTGGATGTCCATGTAAAACAGCTAAGCCAAAGAGGAGTGCTTAGCAACTGGTAGAGCAAAACAAAAGGCAGTCCTGCTTTATTCATTTGTTCAGTATTTTATCAAATACTGCAGAAATATACAGCAAAGTATCAAAATTTCTTAAGTAGTCTTTATTCTACTTTTATAAATATTGTGATGTATCCAATTGTAGATCCTGTGGCAGAAACATATGATGGTTCCATTTCATTATTAAATACAAATAGAAGCAAAGAGAGCTATGATTTTAAAATTCATTTATTGTGCTATTTTAAAACCATTTGACAAAGTAAACCCATAGATATTGTGGCCAATGTTTTCAAATATGCAAATTGTATTCTGGGCTGAAATGCTGTGGTTGAGGATTAAAGAGGTATGAACTTGACATTGCATCTTGACCATAGCTTTGGAGGCATATATGATAGAGGACAAACTGCTGGATCTCTTGCACAGCTACTGCCATCTAGCGCAATAGGATGTTTAGCTCGAAGATTTGCCACCTTCAAATTATTACTTTGGATTCATATTTTGAAGTCTGTATTTCTGTTGGAAAGGCGTACTTTATGAAAAAATTGTTTGCTACTCTCATTGATGTCAAAGATCCAGCTACAAGCTTTTCCAGTGAAATTAGATCAAAACCAAAAATATCTTTTTGGCTGTCTCTACCATGGGGTTCGTAAACGGAGAAAAAACTTTTATGTTGTAATGACTGACTTAGGTCTGTCTTTTGTCAAACAATTTGTAGTATACGAGGCTCTAACAATAAACTTTGCCCATACCAAGGCTACAAGCAGCCGTGCACAGGACAAAATACAATTAAATTGAGTATTATTTATGGACGCTTTTCTTCATTTATACCATTAATATTAACTGCTGCAGTTCATTCTATATTGGGTGTCAAATGTGCTTCATTTTGCTCAGAGGTCTCTTTATCATGCTTGAGGCTCTTTTACGTGCCTAAATCTATGACATGGGACTGATGTCTTTTTTTCCCTTCCTAAGGAAGCCATGCTAAGATTTTTTACACCCGAAAACAATCTGTTGTTCTCCATCAGATTTGAACTGGCAGAAGACAACATTAAGCAAAGCTTATAGTCAAGATTTCATGTTGTGAAGAACAAATTTGCCAACATTTGCATATCGTTTTTTTCCAATGATGGTTGCTTCCAAGTAAAACACCAATGGTTCATTTAATAATTATTAAACATGCAAGGAATTAGATTTTAGTAGTAGATCATTCTGATTTGTAAAATTATTTTTTTTATGAAATATGGGCCTATGGTTGAGAAAACCAAAAAACACCCATTTTTATTTTCAATCTAATTTCACTAAAAAAATCCTAGTGCACATCAATGTGATAGTGGTCCATTGTGATTCACACCTTTTTATTAATTTTTATTTTTCACTACAATGGTGTTTGTAGTGTTTTTTTTTTTATTCTATATGCGTAAAGTGTAATATTATAAATTTATCAACTGTAAAGATTAAATATAAAGTAAGAACATACATTTTCCACACTTGACTTTTGTAAATTACAGGGGAACACCTTCTCCCCCCCCCCCCCACAAATATTTTTACCTGGATTTATTACACATTCCCAGTGTCCAGTAGATAACTGCCTCAAGCGAGCCCAACAAATAGAAATTATGACACATGCAATTTTAAGTATGAATAAAATTGACTATTATGTTACTATATCATTGAATGATGTTAGAACTGAAGTATAAAAGTGAAAAATAATGCTCTCTCTGCCTTTAAACCCAAGTGTAGTGTTCCTGGCTATTAAAATGTATATGCACGCCAGGGTGCAAGGAAAGCATTTTTGCACTTCCAAAGCAAGGTAAATAAATTGTGATGGTTCTTCTTCAGGTTGTTATCTCTCATCTTATCATCTTAATATGCAAAATTTTTATTATTGTTTAATTTTGCCCTTGCTAGTTGATTTGATTTAGGTTGACAGTATTTCTTAAGAATGCATGAGTAGTGGAGAACTCTTTATAGATAATGCACACACAAGTTCAAATTCTGGGATTTATCTGACAGCTGTAATGAAATTGTCAACAAGTATTTGAAACTAATATTTCTTTGAAAGCCTAGCTGAAACTGTATTGCAACATTGTTATCTTCACATTGTACTCTACCCAAGGTTTGAGACTTTATAAATTTAGTCTTAAGATAAGATTACAATTATTAAAACTGGTCAGCTTTAAAAACATGTCATTTCCACTTCTATGTTTTTAAAACAGGAAATCCTCAGCTGATACTCGACTGCTCCCCTCAGGTGACTGCCACCCTCTCCTCTTGTTGTTGGTTGTTATTGGTTAGTCTTATGATATCAAGTGTGTGTTTGTCAAACTTCATATTTGATTTTTCATTCTTAGTAATGTATATGTTTTCCTGTGCTTTCTATTGCCAATGAATCTTTACCAGTTTTAAAAGTTGTCTATCTTTGAATATATTATGATTATCTGACCAGCAATTATAGGCTATTGTCGATTTATGTATCTGTTTTTATTTTATACATCTCATATTTTTTTTTCTCTCTACTCATGCTATGCTCATAGTAGGGGTATTGTATATCACCCAAATATCACCAGAAATATTTGTTTTGGGATCCACTGAGTCCAGAAAAAGCATTTTTACTTTCTCTAGTGCATGTGTACAATACACATAGTACATAGATGGACAACGTACAGTACCTCATCCAAAAATGTGATACCAAGATTTCACCAGAAATGCATATTTTGAATCCTCCTGAATCCAAAAAAACAAAAAGAAGTATTTTTAGAAACGCTCGCTTGTGCGCGTGTTGTATATGTGCATGTGTATATATATATATATATATTTTATTTTTTTTTAGTATTTATGTTCAGCATCTTCCAAGGATGCAACACAAAAATTTTCGAGAAAGGCCTCCCACCCCCAACTACCTTTTACAGAGAACATTTTCAAAAAAATTTAATTTTCTCAAAAGAGAGTAATGATTTTGATTAAACACTCCATATTAAAGATATTTACATCACAAATAAAATGTATATCTTGAATTTTCTGGGAATAGCCTCTGAAGACCTCTTCTTCTGAATGAATTTTGCATAATTGATAAACCTTAGTAAGAGATGGACAAAAACTTACTGCACATGAATTGTATATCTCATTAAAACATACAATTAATATCCTATTTTTTTAGAGTTGACCCCTTCTGAAATATCCCTTGTTATTTGAACTACTAATGGGAAGTCATCTTTTGTTTCATCTCTTTTTCTGCTGACTGTGCAAAGCGAACCAAACTTTCATTATTCATGTAGCACCCAGCTTTTAAAAGATATGGTTATCACTTTAGCCTACTGTATTCCATTATTTCTCTTCTGCTTAAAAGGGAGACAAGCAATAAGACAATTTCTGCTAATTTGGATTTAGTTTAGCATGATGTAGAGAAAAGAGTAATATTTTGTAAAAATAGTTTGGAAAAGAAAGTTATGTTTATGGAACACATCAGATTTTTTAAAATGCCTTTTTTTAATCCACAGGATCATCAAAACATGTATCTCCAATGAAATCATAGTGCAGAATTTTTGGGTGGAATGTAATGCATTATCTACCTATCGTGCGCTGTACATGGTAGAGCAAGTAAGGATTAAACTCCTTATCTCTGGTAAAAGAGAAAATAAATCCCCTTAATAGATTTACAATCTATCACCTATTCAACTTTGAAATAACCTTAATAATCTTTGTGTGCCATGTATGTTTTACGAATATGTTCTTAGTAAATAATAAAACGTCAAAACAAACAGACAAAAAACAATGCATTCTGTTATTTTCATAGATGTATTACTTTAACTAGCAAAATATTTTAGTCCAAATCGGCTACAACCATTTTTGAGAAATCAAAATAAGGATATTTTAACATTTACCATCAATGGGTATGCTTTCTTTTAAATCTTGCATTCCCATGTTTGATATTTATCCAACCTTTTGTACTTTCTGTACATGTACTATGCATTAGTAGGTAATGAAAATATTGTATTGCACCCAAAACATTGGATGTTGAGATTTCACCAGAAATATATGTTTTGAGATCCAATGGATCAGAAAAAATCATTTTTGGTAAAGCATTCATGTATGTGTGTCTGTAGACAGCATAGCTCAAATACGAAAAATGCCAAGTTTAACATTTAAGTTTAGTATCTTGCAAGGATAGAACACGAAGATTTTCATGAAAATCCCCCCCCCCCCTCATCCCAAACCACCCTTTATATGGAAAATTTTTTGAAAGTTCTGTTTTTCTCAAAAAAAAAATAGCTCAAAACAATTTTGATTAAAATGCTATATATTAAATATATTTAGGGGTTTCTTTACAACATGCAATATTTATTGGTAAACAAAAATAAATTTATAAACAACAGTGAAAGAAAGCTGGTGTATTCCATTCACATGATTTTCTCTACAAACTACTGCTACAAAAGATTATTCCTTTATCTACAACATGGTAATTGAGATAAACGTTAGCTGAAATTGTTGCATTACTTTCCTTCTAAGTAGAAGGGAAATAAGGCAATACATAATATGGCCATGAATAAAACAAAAGAGATGAAATGAAAGATTACCTTCCTGTTTGAGAAAAGTTTGAGTAGCTTAAAATTGAAGTCAATAACAAAGAATATCTTGGAAACAGTTAACTCTACCAAAAAATGTAAACAACATAAGTTGTGTGTTTTATAGTAAGCTTCTGACTCGCTTAAGGTATACTAGTTATTCAAAATTCATCCAAAATGAAGAGCTCTTTCAGATGCTGTTCCCAGAAAATTCAAGATATACATTTTATTTGTCATATAACTATCGCCTCTTCTTTGGAAGTAAATGTCTTTTGCTGGAATGCCTTGGATGAAATTTACAATATCTTTTCTTGATATGTTTATATTTCTAATCATTTTATATTGCTTTTGTGTTTATTTATCGTTTTTGTTATAAATTGCTGCTTAAAGCTGTTCAAAACATGTTTTATATAATCTATTTTTTTATGTTATAATACATGGAAACCATGACTGTGTTGTAGAAATTAAAATCTTTAGAATTGGGCCCTTAATTATAATGTGAATGTTATAGGGCAGTGTGAAATTACAGTATTAACAGATAAAAGACATAAAAACATACTTTAAATCATTGTGCAATATTATAATATAGTATGGAAGGTGAACCAAAATAATTAGTAGATCCATGACGCTCTTCAGCACGTGATGAATGAACATAATCAGTTGTTATGGCTAAAATGCAATCTCAAATTAAAACATATCTTAAACTTTGTGTGGAATTTATGTGAAACCATGCAAATAAGTTGGAAAGTCCTTCTGTGAATCAATTTTGTATAATTATTTGTAACAGATGGATCATAAGAGAAAGACAAAATACTGCTCAATAAAGTTGAACTCATTTAAAAATTACTTGTGTTATTTTTAAATATTTTGAATTATTTGTTATTGGTTTGAATTTTTTAATACTTAAACATGCATTTGAAGTGTTCATGCATTTGAAGTGTTAAATCATCATTTGTTTATGAAGTAGAAATGAAGGTGAAAGTGGAACCATTATTTTTGTTTATTTACTTATTAGCGCTGGCGGAGGTTACTTCTGTCTTACGACATGTGATATTCCACTCTCCAGCTCTTTCTATTCTCTGCTTGATGTAATCTAGCACCTCAATTCTTCTTCAATGCAGAATTCTTGTTCCTTTTATTTTGCATCTTATAGCATTCCTTTCCATGATGTATCCTAACCATTTGGCTTTACTCTGTGTAAAGTGTGCAAAATAATATCCTTTTTAGTCCACTCTTCTTAAAACCTATTCTTTCCATCCAGCAAATCTTCTCCATTTTCCTCATGTTTTGGCTTCATATAAAGGTACACTCTAAACATAGCATTTCACACGCTTCTTCCTTAGCTGAAAATCAAGCTTCCCTGACAGTAGAATTCTCTGTTTCTTGAGGTTAGTTTTAGCCATTGCAGTATTTTCCTGATTTTTTTGGTGGTGAACATTCTAATGACCATCAAAATTGAGATACATTATCCACTTCTAGCAAACATATTGGTCATTCCTCATTCTTTATACTTATCACTTCTTGATTTTTCTGCATTTGTTTCCAATGCATATGTTCTTCCAGTCTCCATCAGCTGATTCATGATAATTTGTAATTTTTTTTTACTTTTTGCCATAACTACATAATCTACATACTTTGTTATTCATGGTTTGCTCTGCTTTAAAATCTTCTATTGCTTTTAGAGCTTCATTCATTAATTATTCTATCCAATAAAAACTTTAAATTTCTCAACCCCCCTCAAACCATGTGTACCTACAACCTCTCTCTGATAAATTATGCTGGCCCATTTGGGGAACTAGATCAGCTTTTGTAGTCTCTAGCACCTACACTATACTTCAGCTGCACCACACGTATGAGTGTCTTCCTTATAAGAATGTTGGTCAACTTTTCTAACTCATATAGACTTTTTTTTTGAAATTGAAATGAAATTAGGAAACAAAGTTATTTTATTTTTTATTGACTTAGTTTGGGAAATATGTATATGCTCTTCAGAAAGGGACTTCAGTGTGAAATAATTATTAGAACAGCTTGTACTTTCCAAGATTACTCATACAATACATATCCATAATTTTTTTTTCTTTATAAAATAATATAAAAATTAAAGGAAATATGTCATCACCAGGCACAGGAACATTTATGGACTAAAGCCAAAAGAGAAGAGATTAAATTGAACCTACCTGACAGTGATCTTTGGCTTTTGTTGTTTTGCATTCTTTGTAGTGACAATGGTTTGAGTGTAGGTAACTGGAAGCAAATTGCTTAAGAATCCTCTATTTGGTCATCACCCTGCTGGGAAAAACTGTTAAATAGCACTGAGATGTTTCCTCATTAGCATCCAAGAAGGGGAGTTTCGTTCAGTTAGAAGGCAGAAAATACTATAACCACCATTGAACTTTTTGTGATAATCTTTATGCATTTGAAACAGTATTCTGGCCAGGAAATGATGGATATCAACTCTGAAATATTTCCCAGTCAGTAAATATTATTCAACCTGGAAAGCCATATCAAGGATTTTTACATCCTCTGCCGGGTTTGAATCCGCGACATTCAACTTGCAACCAATAAAATTGCTGGTTACCTTTTAAAATCTGAATTATTTGTTCTAAATTGTTGGTGTTTGGAAATCAAGAGTACTTCCTTTACTAAATACCTATTTATCAACTGGAATACAAAATAAAGTGTGCTATTCTTTTTTCCAGTAGACCAACAGGATGAATTAATAAGATTTTGTTACTCTGCATTTATACTGGACATCCCTGGAAGTTGATAATGTTTTTAACAAAGAAATCAATTTTTATCTTTTACATCTTGTTTTGCTACAATTACCATAGAATTGGTACAACTAGAGGTTATGTCTTAGAAGAATTTTGTTTTGTTTTTAAAGAGTGAAACATAATCAGAGTCGTAGAGAATATTTGGTGATCCACTCTTTGAGTATGTGCTATTCAGAATCTTGTAAACAACTTTTGTTAATTGTTTTCCTTTTCTTTTCAATATACTGGAATGTTATGCAAGGGATGCATCTTTTCAAGGAACATGTTTGGTATTAAGATAATGGTTGTAGTTTAATGTTGTCTGTTGATTTCTTTTAAAGGACGAACATTGCTGAAGAAAATCTGGCTTAGCTAATGTACGAATTCTTTGGCAATAATTTTCGAGATTACTCAATGCATATACTTGATTTTTGCACTCCTCTACCCGTTTTTGTTGCTGGGAACAGCCGGCAGAAACAGCTTTCTCTCCTGGCAGGCAACTGTCTGAGAGAACCTGTTGTTTCTGTCCTTAAGAATAAATCAGGACGGTCGCTCTTGCGTGCCCCATAGCAAGCAATACGAGAGAGAGAATCCCTCCTTTTTCTTCTTCCTCAAGTTGCATGTAACAGCATCCGGCGCGCCTGTCAACTGTCGGCGAGGATTTTTGTTTCTTTGGATCTTGCCTGTTGACAAATGAAAATTTATCTATTCGTGTGATGCATAACCACAGTCCTTAAGACAGCTTGATGGCGCCAATGTGATTAAATTTGCCATTTACTTCATACCTTCGTTCGTTCGCTCGCACGAAGATAGAATTATGCTACTTAAAAGTTTCTAAAGTTGATTATGTTTTCCTTGATTCTGAGATTTTGGGTGCTGAGCTGTAATGTCTCATAGCAGTCATAGTTTTGCGATCACCTGATTCTTTCAGCTTGCTCTTATTTCCCCCCCCCCCCTTCTCTTTCAGTCTCTCTCTCTCAGAAATTCTGACGCCCCTTTCGATAATTCCAAGTGCCTCCCCCCTCACGCTTTGAGACATAATGTAAATTTTATCCGCAATTTCAGTCCTCCATGGCTACTTATTTCCACAACATTGATTTGATGATGTAAATAGCGGTGAATAATATTCAACCCGAATGTCGGTCAATCACCAGGACGGAATTGCGACCTTGGCGTTAAGGTAAATAATACCGTAGTGGTGGTGGTGCTGCTGCTGCCGTTTCCCTTCCGCAGGGGTGAATACTCCCAGAACCCGGATCCCCTACCACTGTGCTAATGGGACGGGCAACATATATCAGTAAATAAAATTAAGGAACAAAATTACTTATATACCGAAGGTTCCAAATGTATGTACTCACTCTTGATAATTTGGAAAAAAATGACGTAGACATAGCAATTCTTGAGCAGGGATGTAGTGTAATGCGTTGTCATTTTATGTGTTCCAAGTGACACCTTTACGCTTTAACCAGACGATGAGTAGGTAGAAGAGGTGCCACTGACCATATCCCCGCCGCTGAATCCTTGCACTTGACAGTTCGAATGGTTTCTAGTAAGGTTGGCTATGCTGACTTTGCGGCGTTACCAGAGTATCTAGTAAACAACAACAGCTGATCACTAATGACTTTATTGTGAGTATAGACGAATATAAACAGTGTACATAATAAATGAATGCTGAAGCTAATTATTGTTGATGTTAATTGAAAATAGCTGATACTATAACGTATGTAGCATACATCATGTATTTACGACAATACAGAACAAATTAATGCAACATAGCTTGTTACAATGAGAGAAGGATATAACAAAGTGATTTTCACCGGTTTAGAATTTTAATGGCTCAATGCAATCCAAGTCTCCGTCGTCGTCATTCTCGGAAGGATTATCGTCATCAACATCGTCGTCGTCACCAAGGCATATCATTAATCGTTCACATTCACTGATGATTCCGTCTAATTCCTGTGCTTTTCGCATTATTTTGTGCACATAATTCACTTTCTTCCAAAAGCCGCGTCCACTCTCGGCACACCTTCCCACAAAGGTCTATCCATCTCTATAATTGTGAAAGTCTTGTTATGTTCCTTCACGTACAAACACCAACAACAAATATAAATAACAAGGAATAATACGTAGCTTGCACATAACAGCTCAACGCACGTGTTAGGGGTTCACAAACTGAGCGCGTGGTTGGAAATAGCCAGATATTGCAACGGTGCTGCATCTAGATCGGTTTCCGTTGACCGACCGACCGGAATGCTGCTTTGTGATTGGCTCAGAAAGTCAAACGGGTAAAGCTTTCCATCTGTTGTTTGCGAGTGTACCAACTTAACTCCCAACTGTCGAGTGCAAGGATTCAGCGGCGGGGGTATAGCCACCACGGTCTCCAGACCTACACCTTCGGACTTCTGTTTATGGGGGACCATGAAGAATGAAGTTTAAGGGCAAAAGTTAGCTATAGTGATTGCGCTCCAAGAATTCATCGAAACGTCATACGTAGCCATCGTTGATACCCATAGTTTACAATTTGAGTTCTATGGATGGTGTAGAGCTGCTGGTGATGGTCACTTTGAACACACAAACTGACTGACAATTATTGAGAAATCATTAAACAGCATTCCTGCGCAAGAAAGAACAAGCTAGTGCTAAGCGAAGCATAATCACCGCAAAGTCACACTAAGAATGTTCAATAAACGGTCGATTGCACAGGTTAATAATTATCCTTAACGGGTATACAAAGAGCGGGACACCTCGAACGCGACTTATGATCATATACTGCGGCTGCCACCCCTGAAGGAAGGGTTATGATTACAGTGACTTGAAAGAATCCTGTTGTCGACCTGCCATCTAGGGATTTTTTCGGTAATCATCAATGTCATCACATTCAAAGTGACAACTCTGATGCTTATTTGTCACCAGTTTCATAACAAAAAATATCCCTGTCACAAGTACTTTAAGCATATTTTATAATTCCATTCTATTTTGAAGTATATATTTCATATTTTATGATTTTGTCGCCCCTAAAGCCTGCCGCTCTGTGCTTGACCCTCCTTGGAACCGGTCCTAAGATAGTGCATTTTGAGCATCCCATATGACTGAAGTATGCATAGACGTGACTGAAGCGAATGACTTTTTGAGCCCGGCGTCCATAAAACTGAGAATTGCAATATATATTTTGACTCCTGTGAATAAGAACAAATATTCATGAACTCGAGATTCGAACTGTGTTCATTTGAATTATTAGGCGCGCGGGCGCGCACACGCAACTTCATCTCGGAATATATTGTTGCATGGTGCTTTCAATGACAACTAAAAATGTTCCCATAACTATAGTGAAACATCCAACGTAGGTTTTCGCTTATCCTGGAAATACGTGTTTTTTATATAATATGTATTCATTTACAGCCCTTTTAAGTTATGTGGCCATATCGGAGGCTTTGACTTGGGAGCCAGCTCGTATACTCACTGTAGGTTAATCATTTTATATCATTAAACACATTAGCTCTCACATGCATACTTCCAGATTCTGTGAGGGATAGAAATTAATCCTGGTTAAAGAAAAATTCTCCACCCCAGCTTGAAATCGAACCCGGGACCTCCGGATGAGAAGTCAACTCGTTGACCACTGGACAACGGAGCAGTCGACGTATTTTTGTTCAAGCCATAACGCTCACCTTTCATGAGGTTGTAGACTTGCCCATTCTGTTCTTGCGGTTCTAATGACAATAGAAACGGTCCTCCTAGTATACTGTTAAGAATATATTGAGAGGACCTCTTCCTATTGGGTTCAAGACATTAAAAGCGCAAGACAGTTTACAGTTCCGTGGAATTGAGACCTAAACAGCTAAGGGAACAAGGATTTATATTATATCACAATGTTTTAGTTGATTCACTTAGAAGGATTTTAGTACATTGCAGGAAACGGTTCTGAGAGATCAGTGTTCAATTATTATTATTATTATTGAGTGTGGGACATCTCTCGCATTCACATTTTCAAATTTTCCTGTCACAATCATGTGTCATTTGCCCATCCTCACACACCATTCCTCCGCAACAGTCATGGTCTTCTGCAGTTTTGTGGTTTTAATGACCATCTTTCTGATGTAACCTTCTTCCTTAATGAAATTGATTAATTATGCTGCTATACTCTAGAATAATTTCAGTTTTTGATTCATTCTCTTCATGTTGCTATGTATGGTATTGTTCCAAATATGAGATATTGTCCATATGGCGACTCTTCCTTTTCAACCTCACTCCGTCTTTTCTGTGATTTTCGTTTCGCAATCGGCTTACCCTCTCTGTAGGACTGACACCCCTGACACTGACTTACAAGTCAGAAGCCAACGGCATAAAACCACAGAATGGAGAACCTGTAGAAGTGGATGATATGAAATTGAAGATTAGAAAGGTAATGATGGAGCAATTGATGAAATGAGTAGTGGGGGAAACCGGAGGAGACCCGGGGAAACCCACCCAGACGCCGCTTCTTCCATCACAAATCCCACATGCGGGCGCTTGGGATCGAACCTGGGCCGCCTAGATTGGAGGCGAGTGGTCTAACCACTCAACCACGAACTAGCCTTGTGTACTATTATGTTCCTAAATGTGTATATGTTTAACTGCCTCCGTGGTCGACTGGTCACGAGCTGACTTCTCATTCGGAGGTCCCGGGTTCGATTCCGGGTTGGGTCTGGGAATTTATCTTTAAACAGAATTATTCCCTGTGCACCACAGTTTGGAAGTATGCATGTGAGAGTGACAGTGCGTGTGTTTAATGATGTGAAATGATAAACCGAATGATGATCAAACGAGTTGTTTCACAAGTCAAACCCCCCGCCGATATACCATGGAATAAAATTAAAAAAAAATCTGATTTATTCCATTCACATGACTTTCTCTACATCTCTGCAACAAATTATTGTTAAAAGCTAATGCTTCTATTTACTTCATGAGAGAAAAAATTAACAGAAATAGTCTTACCTACTTTTTTGTCGATACCACGCTTTCGAATAATTCCACTACTATTGCCACAAAAAAGTTTATTTTCTGAAAAGGACTTCATTACCAACATTCAGAAAAGGACTGCATGTTTGTCCTTTAAAGCATTCAGGAGGATGAACACCTCGATTTCAGATCCCACAGCATGAGAAAACTCATTGGAATTCAACACTGTGTTCTCCGCAAGATGCATGAACATGGGGACCATCCGCTTAACTTCCTTTAACCTGGTTGTTATATCGGACGATGAATGAAATAGCTGTAAAGTGATAGTCAAAAAACTGGTTCTATATGACTGAAGTTCCTTTGTATGAACAAGAATTGATAAATTCCTATATGAGAAAAGTAGGTATAAGTTTTTTAAAGCTGAAACCAATAACAAGGAATATTTAAAAAAAGAAAACGATCAACTCCACGAAAAAATGTATATGACATAAATTGAGTGTTTTATCGTGATCTACATTTTTTGTTTAGTAACCTTTTATCTATCTCTTACGGTTTACTAGCTATGCAAAATTTAATAAAAAGCATCCAGAATAAAAAGGTCTTTAGAGACTATTCTCAGAAAATTGAAGATATACATTTTATTTGGCATGTAAATATCTTAAATATTAGAGATTTTAATCAAAATCGTTAGATCCATTTGTGAGAAAATAAAAAATTTCTAAATCTTTTCCATGTAAACGGTAGTTTGGGAGGGGGATTTTCTTGAACATCCTCACGTCGCATCCTTGGAAGATACCAAACTTCAAGTTTGGTATTTAACGGTCTTTGTGTTTTGAGCTATGCACACACGGACCTTTTTCCAAAAAATATTTTTGAGAATAGAGAAAGTAAAAATATTCCAATACTATTACGCTTCCTACACCTCCAGCAACCATATGCTTAGTCATAGAAGGATTTATTTATTATTATTATTATTATTATTATTATTATTATTATTATTATGTTGTTGGAAAAATACTTATTATTCCAGGTGAATCATAGTAAGCGCTACATTAACAATTACTCGACGTTCGTTTGAACTATGGAATGTCTACAGGCACCTCAGATGAAATCAAACCCAACTTCGAGTGTAACGAGATGTTCTGTCATGTGACAAATCGGAATCTAATGCGAGCCATCTGCCGCAGCTTGTTGTAGCTACTATACCACGTCTGTTGACTGTCTCGATTTCCTAGTTTACCTTTCATCAGTGTGTCCCACTTTCTTCTTAATATTTTGTTGGAGCGGCTGCTGAGTCTTACAAGGAATAGTGCATCCCACGATATGTAATTGCTTTCTCGGACTATTGGAAGCTGTTTGATATTTTGAACGCATCGTTTCGGTAACTATTTTAGTGCATATTTCTTGAGACTAGAATGTAAGCCTTCGTGGTTATTCTTTGTAGAAAAGTGAATTTTACTAGAGTTGGAAAGCTTTGGTAACTATTTTAGTGCATATTTTTTTAAACTAGAATGTAAGCCTTTGTGGTTATTCTTTGTAGAAAGTGAATTTTATTAGAATTGGAAAGTTTAGGTAACTATTTTAGTGCCTATTTCTTGAAACTAGAATGAAAGCCTTTGTGGTTATTCTTTGTAGAAAGTGAAATTTACTAGGGTTGGAAATTTTTGCCCTACCAATTAGTACTACCTCTAAATACGGCTGCTTCCTTAGGCTCAATCCATGTAATTTCTATTTTACATGTGTGTGCGAGTTTGTTTTCTCAATTTCTGATTTGAACAGTATTTCAGTGAATGGCATGGAGGATATAAATGACCCGTTTTTTTTTTCTCATAAATTTAAGATAGCTGAAAGTAATTTCAGGATAACGTCTTAAAGATACCTTTATAGAATTAATTTCTAATGCCCAATAATTCAACAAAGATTCTTTTTAAGAACTTTAATGTAATAGTTTATTACTAAAAATAAACCTGTTATAATTTTAACTCCTAGACATAACCCTAAAAGAAAACCGAAATTTGTAGCAGCAATAATTGCAATAATTGTATGTCTTCAAATTTTGTTTATTTTACTGTTGCGTATTAAACATTTTGTGTACAATGTAGTTTGCAGCCAGTCTTGTTCAAAGTTTATCACTAATTCGGGGAGAATAAACTTAAATGCAGGCATATCATTTTTGTTTCAATTTTAAGTTGCTCAAGATATGACATAATTAATTCGACAACTTTTAGGCTTTAATTATTTAAAAGTTTAAATTTTTTCTGAGAACTAGAATAGTAAATAAACGTTTATTTGCTAGTTTTGTACATCATTGTTTTAATAATTAGGTGGTATTTTTATTCTTGAAAGTTACGATGTCTGCATTGCGTATGGACCACCTGATAAATTAGCACAATTACGGTAAAATATAATTGTTTTCTCAACAAATCGTAAATTAATGTGCATGAAATTTAAAACACGCTTATAATTGAGGTAGAACATTTGGATTACAATAGCAAGGTTTAACAATTTCTGCTTTAGGTACTGCTGTGGACTGTTTTGGCATTGATAATAGGGTTTGCTATTAAGAAAATAAATTCTAATACATTTTAAACAAAATAAATATGCTTGAGGCAAAATCCTATTCTCCTCAAAAACAATTTATTGGAAAGATGTAGATCAGTAACTTTAGAAGACGATTATCTATTTCCTGTAAAAATTTCAGTCTGATACCTTAAGTAGTTTTTGAAATAATAGGGCATAGCTTCAGCATGTTTAACATTGATGAGGTATGTCTTTTAATATCCCCTAAATGAGCGACTCCCTGATGAGTCATGTTTGCCTGTCTTAGAACAATCTGCAGCTATTCCACAAAACAAGGCTGGCCCGCCTAGGTAGTGTGGTGGTAGCGTGCCTGCCTCACATTCAAAAGTCGCGAGTTCGTATCTCGCTTAGTGTGAGTTTTTTAGGGCTTTTTCCCGGGGTTTTCCTTTATTCTGAGAAGACGAATGTCGAGTAAAGCTCCATGGACCCCGAGATCATTTGAGCATCATTTCACCAATTTCATTCATCGTCCGATATAACAACCAGGTTAAAGGAAGTTAAGCGGATGGTCCCCATGGTCATGCATCTTGCGGAGAACACAGTGTTGAATTCCAATGAGAGTTTTCTCACGCTGTGGGATCTCAAATCGAGGTGTTCATCCTCCTGAATGCTTTAAAGGACAAACATGCAGTCCTTCTTTTCTGAATGTTGGTAATGAAGTCCTTTTCAGAAAATAAACTTTTTTGTGGCAATAGTAGTGGAATTATTCGAAAGTGTGGTATGGACAGAAAAGTAGGTAAGACTGAGCTGATTTGCAATCGTTTCATTTTCATCTCAGAACACCTTGAATGCTACAGCATCTGGAATGGATTATAATGATATTTGGTATTTGATAGCATACAACACGCATTCTAAGTACTTATGGTAACTACTCGTACTATGTCAGTAGTGGCAGCAGAGTTCCTTCACTCTACAACCACTACTGGAGCAGGATCATTATTCCGCGGCATACGCAGTAGTAGTAATGGTAGCAGTGGTCGTGGTAGTCCGGGACGTTAGAATGGACTGCAGTAAAGTAAATTACAGCAGACATTATTAACAAATTTCAATTAAGCGACACCTTGACAGATGTTACAAATAGTTAAACATTCCTGTGCTCAATGGTTTCATTGGTGAAGGTGATAGACAAAAGGAAAATACGAGAAACATAGCAATAGGAGGAAAAGCTAACGCAAAAATGAAGAACATCGTGAAAGACATGTTAGAACACAAACTAAAATAAAAATGGTAGAAATGCTAACATTTTCTGCAGTGGCTATGATAGTGAAAGTTGGACGAATAGAATATTTGAATATTAAGAAAACTGCTTAGAATTTCTTGGACGGACAAAAGAATGATAGAGTTGAAAAAAATGTAACCCGCTCATTCATTAAGTGATGAAGAGGAAGCTGAAATATTTTGGACATACGAAGGCGAAGGGCTCACTGAAACAAGATATGTTAGAACTGCTGAAAGGGTCAAGAACAGGCTGTCTCTATAAAGCGAAACAAGACTCCGGGCTCAAATGGCCAGAATTGAAGGAAATAAGGAGGAATGGCGGAGTATTATTGGTGAGAATACCAGAACTATAGAACAAACCAATCACAGTAGAGCACAGGAGAAGACAGTGGCAAACCACTCCTCAAGAGTCCATGCCTAGAAAATTCAGTATAGGATCTCCAGCAGTCTTAAGGACTACTGCTCAAAAAGTCTGATATGCTCCATTCACATGACTTTCTCTACTTCTCTGTAGCAGATTATTATTGATAAACTTACTCTTACTATCTACTTAATGCTAATCGAGATAAACAGCAGAAACGGTTTTGTTACTTAGTTCCTTATAGGTAGTAGGGAGATGGGGATACATTAGGCTAAACTGACAGTCAAATGCTTTAAAATGTGGTTGCTATGGTATAGAAATCCGATTCTTTGCGTGGTCGTATGTTGACAAGTTCGCATATGAGAAAAGAATCAAGTATTTTAAAACTGAAATCAATAACAAGGAATGTCTTAAAAACGGCCAACTCCAGGAAAAAAATTGCATATAACAAAAATGTTCTTTTAACGAGCTCTACATTTTTTGTGTAATAGGTTTTTGTCTCTCTCTCTTTCTCTCTCTCTCTCTCTCTCTCTCTCTCACGGTTTACCACATATGCAAAATTCATTCAGAATAAAGATGTCTTCAGAGACTATTCCCAGAAAATTCAGTTATGCATGTTGTCATGTAAATAATATACGACATTTTAATCAACATGTTTGAGCCATTTTTGAGAAAATAAAAATTTTCGAAACTTTTTCCATGTAGAGGGTAGTTGTGGGTGGGAGGATTTTCTTGAAAATCTTCGTGTCCTTGGAAGATACTGAACCTAAAATACCAAATTTGGTATTTAACGGACTTTTCGTTTTTGAGCCATGCTGTCCACAGACACACACGCACGGAACTTATTCTGGAAATGCTTTTTTTTTTTTTTTTTTTTTTTCTTTCTTTGGATTCAGGCTGTCCCAAAACATCTATTTCCAGTGAAATCTTGGTATCGAGTTTCTGTGTGCATTACAATAACTTCTCTATACACTATGTACGTAATACGTGTAGAGAAAGTAATAAATTCAGTGCGCCAGTAAAATTTTATTAATTACTTAATTCCTTTACTGTGTTACGTACCCTAGAAACACGCGTGCGTAAGTTATTTAAACTTTCCGCTACTTATTTCTGAGGTGCAAACGTTTTATATATAATTAATAAATGTATTCTGCTTTCAGAATCTCTGCTGCGTCGTACATATGTAATTGCACAATGAAACAAAATCCAGTAGAATACTGATTCACGTTATAGTAGGTTGACGGTTGACCAATAAACCACCTTAAACAGCAGGTTTAATAAGCAACTATGTAAAAACTCAATAGACATACGTCATTTTTGTGTTCTTTTTATATGCATCTCAAATCTTATCGGCGGCTTTTCCTTTTGAACAATAAAGTTGCTCATGTCAGTAATATTCACTCCTATCCGGGAATCTAACCCGGGACCGCTTGCACTGCATTTGTTGTATCTTCAGGTAAATATGCGTTACATTACATGACTCCCTGCTCAATCCTCAATAAAATATTCTTAAAAACTTTATTTCTATCTATAACTTCATATTAATCCAAATAAATATTTGCAGATATGCTTTTATTACATATTTCTTTGTAGATACAGTATGATTAGGGAAATAAGAAATAGTCCAATCTTTAGAAAGCTAGTCACTGTGTGATGGTTATGAAATGCTGTACTCTTTGCTTAACCAGGAGAAAGAAAAACGGACGATTTCCCATTTTAGAAAAGCTTAAATATAGCAAGATTGAAATCAATAACAAGGAATATATCAGAAAAGGTTAACGCTACTAAAATAAAACAGTACGTTTTACATAAGTTGTGTGTTTGAACGAGATCTACAGAGGGCTTCAGAGAGTTTTCCCAGAAAAGTCATAATATACAGTTTATTTGTAATGAAAATGTCTTAAACATATGGTATTTTAATAAAAATGGTTAGAACCGTTTTTGAGGGAAAAAATTGAAAAGTTTCTATGTAAAGGTAGTTCTTGAAAATCTTGGTGTAAGATGCTGAATTTGCAGTTTTTATGGTATGCAGTTTATATACACACACGCGCGCGCGCGCGCGCACATACACAACTTGGCATTTAATTTTGGTATCTTCCAAAGATGCGACACGAAGATGGTCGATAAAATCCCCACATCTAAAACTACTCTCAAAATTTATTTTTTTTAAAATAATGTTTTTCTCAAATATGACTCTCACGATTTTGATTAAAATACGTACATTAAAGATATTTACATAACAAATAAAATGTATCTCTTGAATTTTCCGGGATTAGGTTCGGAAGAATGGATTTTACATAACCGTAAGAGATAGACAAAAACTTACTATACAAAGCAATTAGAGCTCGATAAAATTTACGTCATATAAGTTTTTTTTTTTAATTTAGAATTTCCGAGATATTCCTTGTTTTGGTTTCAATTCTACACTACGCAACTTTTCTTAAACGGGAAGTCACCTCTTATTTCATTTCAGATTTCACCTCTTGTTTCAGTTTTACTGCTGGCCATTCAAAGTGTAGCGAAGTTCAAATGTTCACATGGCGACCAGCTTTTAAAATATTATTGTCGCTTTAGCTCAGTGTACTCCCTTATTTTACTTCTTCTTAGAAGGAAGAAAGTAATAAGACAATTCTTGCTAATGCTTATCTCAATTAGCATGATGTAGTTAAAAAGAGTAATCTTTTGTTTGTAGAGCAGGTAGAAAATGTCATATAAATTTATCACATCCGATTTTTTATCTAGATAAAACATACATTGACCTCAAAACATACATTTCTGATAACGTCTTAACATCACATTTTAATGGAATGCAATACCGACTATTTACTTGGAAGAGAAAGTAAAAATGTCAATAAAGGTGATTGTTGACCTCAGGTGGTAATACTTTTGTACCGAAAAACCAATAAAAGTATACTTTATCTGTTTGCCTCGGTATGTTTCCGATTTGTTGCGAGATTTTGTTTCTCGTTCTTTTAGTGGCTTGGGTTATGGACTAAATAATATGTTTATAGCCTAGGCAGTGAAGTCTTATTTAATACTAGATTAGGGGTACCAAGAATTTCAGCAAGTGTGACGAAAGAAGCAGTGTGAGAGCAGCTCAACCTGTTAAGAATAGAAACGCCATTTTTTCAAACAAATGTATATTTCTCAAAATCCCACTTTTAGGGATGTACACTTCTCCCAACTTTCCTGTTGTTTTTAGCGCTTCCAAAAACGGAATTGCCAACCTCTGCAAAATACGCCTCTGTCTCGACGATGGCCTCAATGACCTCGATCTAAATTTTGTCTTCGCAGCCATTTCTTCCTATTTGGAAACAAAAAAGCATAAAAAATCGCATGAAGCTAGGTTGGGATAATATGGGATGCGAGTGCGGCAGCAGTTCGTAACACATTTCATAAAGTTTGGCAGCGACAACTCCGGATGAATGTGCTTGGTGTTGTGAAAATTGCACTAACGTATGATTATGAATCAGTACTAAATTTGTTTGGCGACGCATAAAAATGACAGTACACTATGGCAACACCAATTTACATCAGCAACGCCATCTCTTTTAAAACACGGTGGGTACTTCTTGAACCGTCTACGTATTACAGGTCTTTAAGTATGCTTGCAAAATGGAATTCATATTTATTTTAAACTCAGATAACATGATGAAGTTTGCATTCTGATTACTTCTTTAGAAGTGGAAGCCGGTGAAACCTCCGGAAGGAAGGGATGAGGCGGGAGTACAAGAGAACAGCGGAGTCCCTATCGTTTGGAGATACAACATTCCCGGACGCCATTAGATTCGTCCTCCCACCCCAAAAAAAAAAAACTGACAGATAAATTCGAGCAGAAAATGCCATGCCGGAGAAGAAGCACCTCTTTCCTTCAAGCAGATCCACCGCATACGCCATCGTAACTCCTGAGAGCAAATGAAGATCAGGAAAATACATGTAATATACAGAAGTATTCAAATCCATTGAAATGGGCCTCAGTATTGAAATCATATACAAAAAAGGAGGAATTATTTATTATTTTGTGATTCCACAGATACGTTATCGTGTATTTCAAAAACTGCAATGTACACTAACGATAAAAAATACGTTTTTATTATTCAGCATGTGATTTCACTTTAAAATGTCACATTATCTTCTAAGGATTCACACGCTGTCATTCACCGAGCAAATGATGGAAATGTTGACCTTTATACCTCCTCATTCGTGTCTGATGTCACTCAATAGCACACAAGCAACTTCAGCTCAGCAGCAACTGTCGAAATGGGTCGGAAAGGAAGACGACTCTAGAGGGAGATATATCTTGTATATGCATGAACCAAATAAAACATTGAAGAAATTGGAGAAGCTGTACACAGAAATTTGTCATTGTGTGGTGTATCATCCAACGCTATAAAGTGAGTAATACCATTGCCAATCAGCCTTGGAAAGATGCTCCGCCAAAACTTACTTTCAGAAATAAAAGACAAGTGGTGAAGACGGAGAAACAAATTCCCAGAATAACAACAATAGAAGAACACCTTGGTAAGGTGATTGATTCATGAAGGAAGAGTTCGTAGGGTTTTGAACAGTATCGGGTACAATTTTACGGAATACCAAGAAGAAAGCCATAAACAAAAGAGTAAACAAAAAGCACTTAAGAGTGATCGAGTGGTCAGTGAGCTGACTTTTCGACCGAATGTCCCGGGTTCGATTCTCGGCTGGGGCGGGGAATTTATCTTCAACTAGAATATTCCCTATCCCCACAGAGTCTGGAAGTATGTATGCAAGAGTGAATGTGTGTGTGTGTTTGAGAAAAACAAAACTATTTAAACCCGAAGCAAAGAACCTTTTTTAATGTAAAGCCCCCGATATAACCTTAGATGTTAAAGGGGGGCTATATCAATTAAAACAAAGTGCTTAATATTTGCCAATGAGTTTGTAATGAGGAACGGTGAGTTCTGAGATTCTGTGTTATGGCTAAATGAAAGAAGGTTCAATGTATACTCAAGTGATAACCGTTTAAAAATGTAGAGACAGAAGACTACTGAATCAGATCCTAAGAATATGGAAGCTATGGTCAAACATGGGAGTGGCATCAAGTAGTATGAGCGAGCTTGCTTTTATTAATGGCAACATGAACAAAATGGAAATGAAATAGCGTTAATTTTATGGACTGATGTGGTTCTCAGCGATCTATTCTATACTGAGCGTGAAAAACTGCTTAATTTTGCCCAGAGGCATCTTTCAGGCCTGAGGTTCTTTTACGTGCTGTAAATCTACGACACGGGACCAACGGCTTTATTTCCCTTCCGAAGGAAGCCGTGCTAAGGATTTTTGAGCCCAGATAAAATACATCGTCCTCCGCCGGGTTTGAATCCGCGACTTTGCATATACGAAGTTAGGTTATACCACGGAGACTACGCAATATGAACAAGAATATTTATAAAAAATCTAGAGAAGTGATCAAAACAGTAAATCATGGAAATAATTATTTCCAACAAGACACCTTTTCCTAAGCACACCTCAGAAGTTGCTATGGATCATCTACAACACACTATACACGAAAAACAAAACCTCATTTACTCGACTTGAACCCAACCGAGAAATCTGGAAAGAACTGTAAAAATATTATCAGGAAACACCATATCATAAGTGAAACAAGACTGAAAGAGAATATTCTGCAAGAATAGCGTAAAATTGATTCGGACTTAAGTAGCAAGTACGTACATTCAAGTCAAAGCATTTGGCAGCAGTTATTCACAGGTACTACAGCGACTTTCAAATGGGATGAGGTTTGTCCTTAAGCGCCAATCGGAGTGCTGCCGTGTTGACATATTGCATTCACGTTTAACTGGGGAGTAACGCGCTAAGTATTCCGCGCTGGGACAAAATATTCAAATTTTACAAAAAATAATTCACGAGGAAAATATGAAGTAATGTTTGTAGCAGAACCGTAAAAAAAGAAAAGAAAAAAAAAACCACACACACAGATTTTTAGCTCAAATAGTTTTCATAATACACATGAATAAATATTATTTGTATGCCCAGTGTGCGAGTGAGAAGGAAATATGAAAAGAGTTGAGGTAGCGACCTGGCAACGCAGAGCACGATAACGCATCTCATTCAGTGCAGCATAGAACTCTTGAAAAACATTATAGAACGCTGTATTTTAATTGAATACTGAAGTCAAACTGTTGGGAGAACATTGTTTCGGTTTTCATTACGAAACTGTATTTAAGTAAATGTATGTAACGTTTAAAATGAAATAAAGGTACTTGCAAACTTTGATCGGTTTTTTAAAATATCATTGTGTGTGTTTTGATAATTAAACGTCATCTTTTAGTATCATAATGGCATTTGATTACGTCTTTCCGCCTCTGAATATACCTCTCCAGCATTCGCTTACGAAAGGAAAAGGCACGAAAAAACCTTAAGTTAAGGTACCCTTGTCCAACGGGATTCGAACCCGGAATCTGCGAATACGAGGCCTAGTCCGGGGCCTTATGAATAAGATTAAAGAAACAGAAACCCGGTTACAACAATATACCATTTTCAAAATGGAAATATCGTCGATATGAGCGTGCGGGGTATAAATGGAACAAAACAATTTCAATGTTTAGCTAGTTTTGTGGTCCTAATGAACTTAATGACCATAACTTGCATATAGGTACATACCTACTATGTATGCTGAATCCGCTCAAGAAACAGGTTTTTGTATTACTCCGCAGAACCGTCAACACCATAATATGCATTCGTTATTCTCAGTTTCAGTAAACTGGTTTGCCTCTAGTTATCAATAACAATGGCGTGTGCATGTTGTAATAAAATCATTAAATGTATCCATTAGCAAGTTTTAAAATCAGGAACGTAAAGAAAAGAGGGGATCTATTTTCTACTTAGACTGCTTGTTACCATCAGGGGACCAATGAGAACATTCACTACTATCAGATGCTGTGAATTTCTCTCGTCTGTTGTTTACCTCCAACGTGTTTTACCTTCTCTAGCAAGTGTGTACAATGTACATAGTAGCTAGAGAAAGTGTGGGGAGCATCCAAAAGTTAGATGCTAAGATTTCACAGGAAGTACATGTTTTAGAGTCCCCTAAATCCAAAGAAAGTAATTTTAGAAAAGGGTGGGTGTGTGTGTGTGTGTGTGTGTGTGTGGAGGGGGGCAGTATTGCTCAAAAGCAAAAAGTCGATTAAGTACTTAATTTGGTATTTAGGTTTAGTATCTTCCAAGGATACGACATAAAGATTTGCAGAAAATCTCCCCCGCCCTCCAACTACACACAGAACTACATAGAACGTTTTTCAAAATTTTCAATTTTCTAAACAATGGCTAACGATTTTTATTAAAATATGTTTAGGTGGTAAATAAAATGTATATCCTGAATTTCATGAGAATAAACCCTGAAGTCCTCTTCATTGTAAATGAGTGTTTAATAATCGGTAAACCATAAGATATATACAAAAACTTACTACACAAAAAATATTAATCTCCGTTAAACACACAATTTGTCATAATTTTTTAGAGTTAACCATTTCCGAGAGAGTATCAATTTTAAATTATTTAACTTTTCTCAAACGATAACTTACTTTTTGTTTCATTTCTCTTTTGTTTTACTCCTAACCATGCAAAGAGAACTGACTCTCAATTGTTTCTTATAGCGATCAGCTTTCAAAAGATTTGACCATCGCTTTAGCTTAAGAGTACTCCGTTATTTCCTTCTACGTACAAGATGGCAATTCTGCTAACGTTTATCTTGTTATCGCATGATGTAGATAAAAGAATAACCTTATGTAGTTTGTGTAACAGGCAAAGAAAGTAATGCGAACGGAACACGTCAAATATTTTTATTTCAGGAGTATAGTTGTCTTGCTGGAAGAACCTTAGGGAATATGTTTTATTCTTGTTTCAGTGTTATGGATTATATTACTCGTTTACTCTGTACGACTTACAATGCAGAATGCCACAGGTAAACTCCAAAATACTGTAGTTTTTACTGTTAACTTTGTCTACATAGTAGGTGGAAAATGTGTTGCATTCCACCCGCAAATTCAATACCGAAATTTCACCAAAAATGCAACACGAAGATTTTCAGCAAAACACTCTCTCCAAACTATTTTTACATGAGAATTTTTCAGTATTTTCGATTTTCTGAAAAATTGCAGTAACGATCTTGAATCAAATACCATGCGTTAAAGATATTAACATCCAAATAAAATTTATATCGCCCACCTGGGTAGTGAGGTGGTAGCGTGTCTGCCTCACATTCAACAGGTCGTGAGTTCGAATAGGGTGAGTTACCCGGTTTTTTTCTCGGGGTTTTCCCTTATCCCGAGAAGACGAATGTCGAGTAACTTTAAGCTCCATGGACCCCGAGATCATTTGAGCATCATTTCACCAGTTTCATTCATCGTCCGATATGACCAAGCAGGTTAAAGGACGTTAAGCTACAATATATATATATATATATATATATCTTGAATTTTATAGGAATGACCTCTGAAGCCCTGTGCATTTTGAATGACTTTTGCATAACATAAATCGTAAGAGATAGAAAAACAAAAAAACAAAAAAACACAAGACTAACACAAAAATGGTAGATCTCATTAAAGTAATGTTATATGTGGCGTTGTTCATTTCCGGGATATTCCTTATTTTTGTTTAAATGTTCTAATACTTTTACTTTCCCCAAAGAGAAATCCTTATTCACATGTTTATTCTGACAATGTTAAGAGAACGAAATTTCAAGGTCATCGCAGAGTAGGCGGCTGTTAAAAGATTTGACTTGCTTTAGTCCATTGCATTCTCTTATTTCTCTTGTGCCTATGTACAAGGAAATGGTACTAAAACCATTACTGATAATGTTTATCTCGATTAGCATGACACAGAAGAATAGCCTTCAAGAATAGCTTGATGCAGAATAGGTAGAGAAAGTCATGTGAATGAAATAAAACTATTTTTAATTTACTCTACTGAGCATTTAGCGCCTTCTAATTTGCACACCATTGCAAGATTATTACATTTTTCTGGACGAGGAAAAGTTCTACTAGTTTAAAATATACAGGAAATAGTCAAGTATGCAATACCACTTCCTCTACCTACTATGTAGGTAAGTAGGTGGCAGAGAAAGTAAATAGTATAAACGCAGTCGTGCGCATACAATTGAGTCCGAAGGATTTGACTTATCCTTCAAGGCAACATTTTATTGTGAAAATATTTCTCAATTTTGAAACTGCTAAGATCTACAAAACAAACTAGAGCTACAATAAACATTAATGTAACAAAAGGGTAAAAAATTAAAAGGCCGGCGAAATCGACTGTTAAATTATATTTTTGCTTGTAGAAAGAAATCCTTGCTACAAAAATACTTCCTCAATTTTGAGGTTGCCAAGTAGGCAAAGTTGATTTTTCAACAAGAAAAATGCAGAATATATGAACCAACATTCCATTCTACAATATACCATTGAGGTATCAAATAGCTGTTCAGTGTAAGATTCGTTTCTAATTGTAGGATCTGTGATATACTCTGAAGATGTACTGGGAGCAAAAGCTTATGGCGGAAGTTATGCTGGCAACACCGACAACGTGAACGCCACCTTGAGATAGAAACAATTGGTCACTTTTGGGTACCTGTCCTTTTGATTAAACTCTACGAAACGCCACACATTACACCATCTAATTAATGATTGCAAACGTCTTGGTAGAAAGCCTTGGCAATATATGGAGAACTCCACGGAATTTCACAAGATGGTTTCTGCAACTAAGGGAAATCACGAAAAAACCACAGCCGGTTTCGTCGGCTCACGGGACCGAATGTGGGGCAGAGATACATAATCATCCCGCTCGGTTGATTATGTATTTTTAATAAAAAAAATTATTGGGTAAAAGATTTAAAGTCAATCTATTGGTTCTCCATAAATATCCATTTTGTATTTAAATTCACATTATAAACAACGGTGTTGCTTCGCATGTCTACTCAATCATTCCAAACTCCATTTGCTTGGTAAATAATTCCAAAGTAATGAAATAGTTCCAGCGCATGTAACACATTATTTCTTAAATGTTTCAACGTTGATGAGTTTTATGCCACATTATGCAGCCATGTGGTATCTAGGAACTACAGCGAATGAAATAAATTTCCTACAGTTCAAGATATGGAATATTTAGTGAACCTTCATATTTTTGCATATTTCTCGAGCGAGAAAAAACTCCTTATATGAAGAATATGTGCAAATAAGCAAGTTTGGCGATGATGTTGAAATACGTAAACATTGAACCATTTTCTATACTTATTTACCTCACAACTGGAAATATCGTCTGTAATTTTAGAAAGCAACCTGGAAGACTCTTTTTAGATTTTAATTTTGCTGAGCTAGTGAGAGTAACATTTCGTTCCAGAAGTGGTGCATTTCGACATACAGAAGTAGCTTCTAGATCTTGCAATAGTAGTTCTCTGTTGTTTTTCTTGTACCCTTTTCCCGTTGATTTGTCTTAGTCATTTCCTCACTCCACCCATGTAAATTTATCCTTGACGCATTTCTCCCGTTCCAGATGTTGAACATTACTGTAATGATCTCGTTGGAGTTTGTTGCGCAAAACTTTGCACCTCCAATTTCTGCGCTGAAAATGTCCATATATGCATTGTTTTATTTTATTGCTCATTTAAGGGCAAAGGTAAATTCTGTCTTTAGATTAAAAATTGTTTTTTCCCCCGTTTCACTACTGAAATCTCCATTCTTTTTTTTTTTTTTTTTATCTAGGATACTGGAATTTTCCTCGAAGTTAAAGTTCCGTATGAACTTTAAGATGAGTGGAACAGTTTTGTAAATTTTAAAAATAATTTACACTCTATAATATTATGCATTGCAAACAATAAACTGAAAAGTTTAAATGATATATAAGTTGTGAGTTTTACTGTCAGCATATTAAAATGTTTATATATTCCATTCACTTGACTTTCTCTAGCTGTTCGATAAATAAACTTTACTTACAAAAGATTATTCTTTTATCTGCATAATGTTAATCGGTCTTATTTCTTGCTTCCTTGTAAGTGGAAGGGATATAAGTGAATACACTAGGCAACTCTTTTAAAATCTATCACTATGTGAATCAATTAAAATTCGGTTCTCTTTTGCATTCCCGAGAGCAAACAAGAAATGAAACGAAAGTTGACTTTCCGCTTGGAAAAATTTCAAGTAGTTTAAAACAAATTATTAACAAAGAATATTCCTTAAGCGTTAACTCCACACACACACACACACACACACACACACACACACACACACACACACACCCGCGCGCACGTATTAAAGTTAATTTTATATTGTAGGATTGTTCGAGGTTATGTTTTATTTCGGTTTATGTGACTAAGTACCACCTCCTATTCGTGGCAGAAGTTTGTATTTGTTTAAACACATTACGAAATATCCAGATTTTAGGGTTAATTTTATATCGTAGTATTCCATGGAGTTCTGATTTAATAGTTTTTTCAGGTTATGTTGCAAATGAATTAACCATACCTCATCACCCTCCGTGGTTTAGTGGTTACCATGCTAGCCTCTAACACCCGAGGTTTCCGTTTCAAACCCGGCGGAGGGCGCTGGATTTTTTTAGGGCGTTAAAAATTCTTAGCATGGCTTCCCTCGGAAGGGAAGTAAAGCTCTTGGTCCCGTATCGTAGTTTTACGGCATATAGAAAAACCTCAAGCCTCTTAGCAAAATTAAGCGATGTTTCATGCCCAATATAGAATGGGACGTTGAGAACCACAGCAGCTACAAAAGAGCATCCATAAATGACACTCAGTTTCATATAGTAGCCCTCATGAATTTTGTAATGGAATACACAGCCCGCTATCCATATAGGTATATAAATCGTTGATTTCCCGCCTTTTTCACCTGTTAGAGAAGCTGTGCATATGCAGCACTAACTTAATTCCTCGTAAATTACTTCACTTGAAATTCTGCTAGATTTGGTTTTCAGGTGATGCTTGCTTAAAGTTACGCAGCTCTAAGATGCAAAGGATGCAATATTACCCAACGCTGTTAAATTGCTCACATTAAATGATGTTGGACCATAAGTTAATTAACTTACTTATTAGAATATTTTTTTTAGTTTAATAAGTCTATCAAATTGTTCCTGAAATAGAAGCTAAAACGAATTATAGGAAATAGAAACAAATGCAAATGTTGTATTAATTTTATTTTACCGATTTTTTGTTTTTGAGCTATCGTGTTCACACTCACATGCGCGCGCTCAGTCCTTTTTCTAAAAATGTTTCTGTTTTGATACAGGGAAATCTGGTAACGAATTTTTGAGTGGAGTGCAAGCAATACCATGTACTGTGTAGAAAGTAAAAATTAACTACAATATGTTGTATGAAATGTTACTAAAGACCTGACTGAATCCAGAACACCTTTCAGAAACCTTCATAGCAAGTTCTAAATGAACATTAACAGGTTCGATATCTTATTTAGATGTTTTGCAAAGTAACGCAAGGAAAGAACGCACTCAGAGAAGGTTGGCTGGCGGTGTGAGAGAAATGACAGACTGACTGGATGTTTGACGCGGATGACTCATCATCAAGCACCGCTGTCCAGCTTGAATAATTCAATTTGTTGGGGTCTCTGGCATCTAACACTCCGTAGAGCATATTGCTAACTCGCTATTGAACACAACGACTCGACTTTCGACTGAAGCCCCTTTTTGCCAATGATTTACAAGTGCATGGAGCTTCTTAGTGAGAGGGGAGCAGACAGATAGAGACAGAAGATGGTTCATCACAGAAGTTACAGCTGCTTTAGGTTCTTATAATATGGAAAGTGCACATGGACGACTGACAATGTGGATCTCGCCACCAACCGCATAAAAATCCGTTCGTTCAACTAGCTCAAGCGAGCTGTTTTCTTTGTGAACGTTGTATTTATACAATTCAATAACTGCCATCAATACGAACATGTCATCTAGCTATTATGGTGGCGCTGAAATCTGGGCACAGGTCTGCTTACCTTCATCACGCTTACGATAGGATTGTTACAAATATATTACTTTCTCTAACTTATTTATACAAAATACTTGGTTCAAGATAGAGAAGGCATTGTATTTCATCAAAAAATTCGGTACCTTTGGAAATGTGTTTTGAAACCATCTGAATCCAAAAAGAGCATTTTTACTTTCTCTACACGTACAATGTACATAGTGTATAGAGAAGGTACCTATTGTATTCCACCCAAAAATTCGATACCGAGATTTCACCGGAAATACATGTTTTGGGTCAACCTGAATCCAAAAAAAAATTTTTTGGAAGAAAGGTCCGTGTGAGTATGTGTGTCTGTGGACAGCATAAAGACCGTTAAATACCAAACTTCGTATTTAAGTTTAGTATCTTCCAAAGATGCGACATGAAGATTTTCAAGAAAATCCCTCCACCCTAACTACCCTTTACATAGAAACATTTTCGAAAATTTTGATTTTTTCAAAAATGGCTAACGATTTTGATTAAAAACATATATTTAAGATATTTACATGCCAAATAAAATGTATATCTTGAATTTTCTGGGAATAGCCTCTAAAGACCTCTTTACTCTGGATGATTTTTATTGAATTTTGCATAACTGTAAAACCGTAAGAGATAGACAAAAACTTATTACACAAAAAATGTAGATCACGATAAAACATACAATTTTTGTCATATCGATTTTTTTCTTGGACTTTTTTTTTTATCGTTTTTGAGATATTCCTTGTTATTGGTTTCAGCTTTAAGAAACTTATACTTTTCTCATACGAAATTTGTCAACTCCTGTCCATACAAACAAAGGAACTTCAGTAACATACCAACCAGCTTTTGACTATCAGTTTAATCTATGGTACTCCCTTATCTCCCTACTTATAAGGAACCAAGTAATAAGACTATTTCTGCTAATTTTTCTCAATTAGCATGAAGTAAATAGAAGCATAAGCTTTTTAACAATAATTTGTTGCAGAATGTAGAGAAAACCATGTGAATGGAACACATGAGATGTTTAGAGAACGGTTAGAAAGAGAGTGTCTGCGGACAAAATAACTCAAAGACGAAATGTCCGTTAAATACCAAACTTGGTATTTAAGTTAGTTTCTCACAAGGATGCAACTCGAAAACTTTCGAGAAAATCCTCTCCCACTCCTAACTTTCAAAATTTTGATTTTCTCAAAAATGGCTCTAACGATTTTGATTAAAATACCGTATGTTAAAGATATTTACAAGACAAATAAAATATATATCATGAATTTACTGGGAATAGCCTCTGAAGACGTCTTCATTCTGAATGGCTTGCATAACCGGTAAACCGTAAGAGATAAACAAAAGCATATTACACAAAGAATGTAGATCTCGTCAAAACACGCAAGTTGTGTTTTTTATATTTTTGTTGTGGAGGTAACTGTTGTATTATATGTAGGTAGATAAAGTAATGCTTTATTATGATTTATTATTTTTTATTATTATTATTATTATTATTACCACTACGTGTACAACACATCTCGACACGCTCTTTAAAAATCTGACTAACGCTTTCCCTAATGTATCCTAATAAGCAACGCGAAATGTAATGTGTAATTCGATGTAAATACATTTCGATTGGTGAAAACGTAGATATAAGAATTTTAGAATAGTAATATGTAGATGGATGAGTAGAGAAAGTCATGTATGCTGCACATATCTCTTTAAAGTGCTGCCGTTATTGAGTTGTTTCTAGCGTTGTCGTGAAAATAGTATTGAATATCAATGCCAGAGTATAGACATATGGCATATGTCTGTTTCCCTTATCCGTTTCTATTTACGACGAATTGTGTAACGAAAGTTTTTCTGTTTATTTCGATTTATTTATTTATATGTAGGTACAAGGGAATACACTAGGCTAAGAGGATGGTCAACTTTTAAGAGCTGGTCACTATGTGATGAAATTCAAATTCGGTTTTCTTTGCCATTTAAGGAACGTGCAAGTATTGAAACCTTTAAACCAATAACAAGAAATGTCTTACAAATGCTAAGTTAACAAGTAAAATATAATAAAGAAAGTCTGACATATATAGTCTGTTTTAGTAAGATCCTTTTTTTCTTTTAATCTTATTTTTAGATAGTTAAGTTTTGTAAGGCGGCTCTTTATCTATACCGGCAGACACTTTTTTCTTATGTTTTTCTTTATATGTTTTCAGGGACTTTTTCCAGATAATTCAAGATATAAAATAAATTTCGAAAAATATTCCATGTAAAGGGTAGTATAGGGTGGAGCGATTTTCTTAAAAATCTTCGTATCGCATCCTTGAAAGATGGTGAACTTAAATATCAATGGGCTTTGCTACATTGGTATATGTTTTATGATTTTTATGATTTTTTTTTTGAAGGTAATCTTCAGCAAAAATTGTACTCATAGACCTTTTTCTAAATCCATTTGTGGATTCCGAGGTCCTCAAAACACACATGTGAAATATACATAGAATATTTGGCTGGAGTACATACTTCCCCTACTTAGTTTACATAGTAGAGAAGGTTCACAATTTAATAAATTTCACAGGAATGTAGATGACACACACGAGCAAAGTTATAGTTTTCATGTCAAAACAAATGAACGATTGTTTATGCTGAAAATGCAAACAATCATCCTATCATATCTTTGCAAACAGGCAAATCAAGTACTTCGAGTTCATATAGTTTGGAAATAACTATGAAGTTTGCTTTTTTTTCCTTATGAGTTTATGGCTATATCTTCATGTAGCAAGACTTGAACACAACCTCTGTTAGAACTACCACTTGTATAGTATTTGAAGACAAGCCTCTTCCGGGATCAAAGACAGCTTTCTGAATGATCCTCCGGTGTGCCGGAAGCCAAAGCCCCAGGGGCGCCTCCGTATATGATAAGGTTAAGAGGAACTGCAGGAGTTCGTGGGCAACGGCAGAATTACTTGATGATTCAAGTATGTCTTAACCACTTCCTTCCTTTGCCTTTTTGGAATAGGATGGTTCCATCCTTTGGAAAGTAGAACAAAATGAGTCTGCAGTATTAAATGATACGTTTGTATACCTTTTTTTTCTGGGTTCAGCTGTAAAGAGTGAATAGATATCAAACTTTTGTTGAACAATTGGAAGTAATATGGGAAGGTAAACTGGAAAACAAATACAAATTAAATTGTGTTTTTATATATATATATACACAGGGCGTTAATGAACTACACCGAAATAATTTGCGATATTGTGCACTGATAGAAGTAATTTGAGATCAGCGATGCATGGTCCCTGGATAAACATAACGCAGCTACATAGTGTTAAACGTGTGGATATCAGGTGCTGATATGTCGGTGTTAAAGCAAAGCAGGTTGAAAAATGGCTTAGAATGTCTTTAAAATTGCTGCCCGAGTATAGATTTTTAGCTGCTCGTTACTGGCGTTCTCAAGATTTAATAGCGCAAAAATCTGTAAAACTCGAACTAATCACTTGACAGTGCGACACTGAGCATTCAGTGCGTAACCTGCTATCCTAAAGGTCCTGAGTTCGATTCCTGTCAAAGAGTAAACTCTTTTTATTATTCTTTTTTTCATTCCGGACGAAGTGCTGCGATACGTGGCGTACTGGTACTTCAGAAACTTATAGCCGTTACTTCGAAATTTCAATAAGCAGGCCATAAGTCTCCTATCTCAAATTACTTATTTAAGTAATCTACATATTCTGTGAAAATATTTCGGTATAGTTCATTAACATCCTCTGTGTGTGTGTGTGTGTGTGTGTGTGTGTGTGTGTGTAATTCCAAATCGTGGACTATAACAAGATGATAATGATGATAAATACAGTCAACAGAGATGAAGTTTGAGATTTGTGAGAGGATGCTCTAGAGCCGATAACATAAGAAATGAAACAATAGAGTCTAAATATTTTGTCAGAGATAAGATAGACAATGCCAAGTTGGTAGAATAGATTACCAGAGAGAATGAATAATCGGCCGATCGGGAAGAGAGATTTGGATAAATCTCGTAAGTGGTGGCTGGATTATGGAGGCCAAATAGGTGACAACACTTAATCCTTAATAGAGGAAGAACCAAGGCGATAGAATTTATAAGGTATTGCAGAAGGTACCATTGATGACCCGTGGCGTGAAACTTAAACGTTACCACGTTTTATGGTGTAAACCTCAAGGTTAAAAACTTTGTGATAAATATTTTCACTGGTTCAACAAGGATAGGTAGTTGCTGAGTATATGAAGGCATATATATAACAAAGATGGCCGATGCCGCATGTCAGTATGGTCAGTGTTCTAACTTGAGTCACTGAGATATATAACCAGAGAAACCATCAGACAACCTATCTACAAAGGAGATACTATTTCGGTCTGTTGCTAGTATTATGAACCATTATCATTATAATATAGTTCAAGTAATTAATATATTAAAATTGAAAATAGAAAATTCCACTGAGTTTGGTCATCAAATCCTTCTCCGTCATAATCGTTGAGTTCTTATGCACCTTAAATGCTAAATTGAGCACTCAAGGATGTAATGGATCTTATTTATATTGCATGCCTATGTTATTAAATGTTGCAAATTATCGTAGTATACTAGTATGAAGAATAACTTAGTTATGTTTTAATATGATTGGGTGTAATTAACCGAAACCAAACTATTACGTGTCTTGGCTTTCTTCTATGCAGATCTTGTTCCTCTAAAAATTAAACCCCACACAACGCTCATACCAAAAATTCAAAAACCAATTCAGATTTCTAGTTGACTGGTAAGGTAACCCCTAATGAAGTTTGGGGCCACGCCATGACCGAGTGATTAGCTCACTCGCCTCTTAGCAAGGGTTCGGTCCCGGGCGACAGTATGCAGCATTTGTGGTGGACAAAGCAGCGCAGGGGCGGGTTTGCTCCGGGTTCTCCGGTTTTCGACGCTATAGTATTTCACCGGTGCTCCGTCTTCATTCCACGTATCAGTGCCATCGTTGGCGGTGCCGTGAGTAGTAAAAGCGGGCGTTAACTATAAATAATAATAATAATAATTTATGAAATTCCGTCATTGACTCGAGCAGTATTAGTGCAATTGTTTTTGCTAACAAAGTTATTGCTCTGAAGAGGTTCGGTTTGGCAAAAGATTATGTGTAAATACATATTTATGACATTGCCTAGTCCTGCCTGGTCTTGTCAATCCTTGTCTAATGTCAAATATTTTTTAACATTTGGCAATTTTTTTTTTAAACGAAAAACAAGTTTGATCTTGTACAAAGGACTCTAGTCTCCGACTTCCAACATTTCTCCTCCTGTAGGTATATAATTTAGTATTTATTTAGACAAGCTGTCGTCTTCATAACATTAAACGAAAAAAAAATTATAAGCTGAACCATAAAACTGGAAGCAACGATGTATGGAAGCGCTTCGAGATTTTCGAGAAACGGACATGTGATGATGATGATGATGATGATAATAATAATAATAATAATAATGTGTTAAAGAGTTTCTTTGTTTCACCTGTAACTAAATTAAACTTATTGGATTTAAATTCATACTGTTGTATTTTTTTTTTAGTTTGGTTTGACGTCCTTTAAACTGGTAGGTCATTCGGTGAAATGATGTCCATATGAGCCCCGGGTCACTGGACTTAAAGTTACTTGATATTCGTATTGCCAGGATAAGGTCAAGTCCCTTCTAAAAGTATGTTATCAGTGTAACTCACCCAACCGAGATTCGAACTTGGGACCTCTTGAATGAGAGGCAACCACACTGCAGATGCGGGTATAATAGGTCTTTGTCATTACCGAGTATATTGTGACAGTGCCGTCTCTGCAGTGGTTTTCACGTTCAGCTTGGTATATGATATCGAGTTGGAGACCTTGGAATGCGTCAACAAGGAAGTGTGTGACACGTCTAGAACACTCAAGATTCAACTTTATCTATTCGCCACTAAGATGATCCGCGCGAAAACAAAACCCCGACGACCAGTGCACCGTTATATTGTAGCCTTCCGCCATTCGCGCCATAAAATACTGTAATATTTTCATAACCACGTGACGAGTACACGCGGTATGTAATGTGTTTAGCCCTTAATCTGACGACTTAAACGGTGACTACCATATTCTGTTATTCTTTAAAGGTGATTATTGATATTTGCAACAAAATGAATGCACATATAATAAGTCATACAGAAACGAGTGACAAAGTATTTGGTATATAGTAACTTACATTTCGTCCTCCTTTGACAAATTCGAATCCAATTTCGCACAAATATTTATTAAATGTGGTTCTTCTCAAAATAGGAAAATCTGGATCAGCATTAATTTGCTGTAGCATGTTACCAACTTGTTATTCTTCATTTTTAAAACGAAATTGTGCACTGTTACACGAGTTGCATTCTTCACAAAAACAGCATTCTTGCATCGCATATTTTACACTATCCCCCCCCCTCCGGATTTAATCACTTTTCCCTATTCTGTTTTTTCTTTAAAGGCGCTGTTTGTTCTTGTAGGCGAAACACAGAAGGTAATTTCACTATATGATTTATCTTATTAAACATACTTATAGTATAAGTAATACTGTTTTCCCTTACGTCACTAATTAATGATTTACCAGCCTTATGCTTTACGTAACTTGAAGGCGCAAGAAGGGCAACCGTCCTCTATGACTCCTAAGAGTAACAAAAACAACAAACTGTTGTAAACAATATTCCGGAAATCAGGTGTCTGATACGAATTGCATGTTGGGACTTGTAGTTCTGTTTAACGCATAAATCAGTAATTGTTAAACTTTTAAGTATTTGTATTGAATAATATTCCATTTAAGAATAAATTCATTCTGAAATTTAGATATTAGCACGGGATTATTTTCCTGCGCGCAATGCTGTTGTACCACGGTGCACTGGTCACGTAGATCCATTGCGGCGCGGATCAACCTAAGAGTGAATAGATGATAGAAGCGTCCAGTATCTTCGAAAAGTTTCCAGAAAGTTTGGTATAAAAGGAGGAAGAATTGCAAGCCAGAGATGTGTTACGAATTGTACTGAGGCGTGCGTGACTGGAGTGTTAGCGCGTAGTGATGCGCGAGCCATGGATGACGGCAGCCGTTAAATGTCTATGCGTCGAAAACACCGTGAATTACTTGCAGCAATGAATTTAGGACTTTAATTGTAAACAATTTTTGAGTCAATAAAGATATTTGTTGTAATATTCTCAAGTTTGTTAATTTATATTGTTTAAGCAAAACACAATCAAAGTACACTTTTTTCAATGGTGAAAATCATTAATACTAAGCAACAATCTTTGAGTTTATTAACCGTACTTTGTTTTAAAGGTTGGTAGTAACATAGTGTACTTTAATAGCAGCTGTGTGGTTTCTTTAGTTTATATAGAATTATCATTGTTTAATTAATTTATTTATTACATATAATTTGTAATGTTTAAATGTTTATACATATATCTTCGAGTTAGTTTTTCCTCTCACAGAAATTTTGAATGGGGTTATGTACAACATTGTGTGGTATTTGCACATTTTATATGTACACTACATAATTGTATTATACCTGTTTTTTGTGTAATCTGTTACATTTTTTGCTTAGAAAAGTCACAATAAATACAGCTTGTGATTTAGAATTCTATAGCTTCTATATTCTCGTGAGTTAGTAGTAAATTGAATTCAGTCATTGCATTGCTTAATTTATTTCTGCAATCCCGGAACATATTTTGCTCTCACTCTTTGTGAGCGAAATGTTCTAACGTGATGTCTTTTTGAAATCCGTCGTTTATTCAGTCTGTCTTAACTCTGGGAAAACTCTAAATGAGTATATATTGCTGTTACTGTATTAAATTGTTTATTACATGCTTGCTCTTGAATATGTCACATATTCAGAGTATTATGTATGGAGCTGCATTTCTAACTGACCGGTTGAAGTGAACCCCGAATTCTTGAATTTTCTGGTTTACCTCCATGAGCCAAAGGGAATGAGTTTGCTTGACAGCACATCAAGAGGGTATCATGCACTTGTTACTGAGTGTGATAAGGCAACGCACTTTATCATGGACCCCAGCGCTTTGACGTCAGAACGTTCGAGGAAACGTTGATCTGCATCCTTTGGGACTGCGAACAATGTAATTCTCTCTTTGTTCCTACCTTTTGTTTCTTTTCTTTTTCCTGCAACCCTCTGGTCTTTGACTATTCCTCCCTCAACAGCTGTTCGCTCATGTAATATGCTACTAATATGGGACCACAGGTTTCGTCCAAATTTTGGAGAGACTAAACAACATATTTAACGGTACGTGTCCAAGATTTTTATCATGACTAGAGCTCTTAAGTTGAAGGCCTAAAAATTATTGAAAAATGACCCCTACAATGGCCTTAAATTTATGAAAACATGACATAAAAATGAGAATAAATGACTTAATTTAAAACTGTAAGTATGGTTTTAGTAGCATTGCGGTAAAGAACCATAGATATTCGTAGTTTCTCAAACGTGGGATCGCCGATTGTTATGAAGAACATAACTATACATTGAAAAACTTCTTTCCACTGATGTCCTGGTTGCATAGCTGAAATAGGCAAATTCTCCAAGCATTGTCGTCTACAAGTACATCAAAGGCAAAATTTTCACCTTGCAGGACTTAGTCAATTTTACACTTTGACTGGTTACCAAAGCTCTTTTACAGCATATTTTTAATTTTGTTGCTTGATATCGTGACCAATTTTCCGACACAAGGTCCCTAATGTTGTCCACCTTTTGAATCTTATGGAGAACTGAATGCATCTCTTCTTGTTTTTCGTTTTGTTTTTCTGCCTAGCTACGCTATCGTGTTGTCTAGTAGAAAATTTACTTCTAACTATTCCACATTTTTCAAGTGAGAATCAACCAGCAAGTCCTGACAAGTTCCTATTGCTACAGAGCTTTTGCTATCAAAATGACATTTGCTGGTTTGACTACATAAAAATTGTCAGAATAATATAACAGACCAATGTAAAAATGTACAGTTAAGAGTTAGCATAATATGAGCCATATTACGTCACCTTATTGTTATGGTATTGTGAGAAAGCTTGCTTACAACAGAAAAAATGTATTCGACAGCGAAACAGGAAACAATACAACAAAAGATTGTACATTCTAATAGACCAGTAGATAACAAAATGCCGAAAAGTATAAAAATTATAAATGATATGAAGCCATTTACGAAACGAATTAATATCCCCTCTGGTATTTTCTCGATGTCTTAACTGCAGAGCCCTAATCATTTCGAAGGGGGGGGGGAAGAGGGTTACGTCACTTGACTTTTATTAAGAAAATACTATGCCGTGGAACATTGTAAACGCTACAAAATTCAGTGTATAACTTACCTTTTTCTTTGTTTTAATAAGGCTTCAAACTTTTTAATTCGGGTCTCAATTACTGTGAATGAAGGTGAAATGATGCTCAAATTAGTCCGGGGCCTTTCGAACCGATAGGTTTTATAAAAGCATAAAGGTAAATCTATTTAGGAAAATTCTTATCCATCTTAGCGAATTTCGTGATCGGGTCCTCTGTTTTGAAAGGCATCGCACCCTGGAGGTGTGTCGACCAAAGTACAATGGACGTTCGATAAGTTCTTGTTCTATCCAAGAAAGCTAAGTTTTATTACAGCCGCACTTCCTTTCCAACGGGTGATCTAAGGCAAAACGACTTTTCAGCTTTTAATACATTCAGTAAAAAAAGATTCACCCAACTGTGCAAAGTTAAACATCTGTCTTGGTTTCAATATGATCATTTGGTGTGAATTTTTGTCTACCCAGCCATTTCATAAGATTTGGGAACAAGTAATAGCAGTTAACGTATAACACCACGAGTAGAGCTGCTGATTTTGCTAAGGAAAGGGTTGCGGTTCCTTTCTCTCTTCATTTCACTCTTAAAACAAAAACAATTGCGTTTTGTGCTTATAGCACTAGGAGCATTAAGCCCGTAATATAAAACAGGATTTTTTTTTATTTTTTTTTTATTTTTTTTTATTTTTGTAGTTTAACGTCCTTTAACCTGGTTTGGTGATATCGGACGATGATTGCAATTGATGATATGATGCTCAAATGATCTCGGGGTCCATGGAGCTTAAAGTTACTCGACATTCGTCTTTTCAGAAAACCCCGAAAAAAACCTTACCCGGGTAACTCACCCTAAGCGAGATTCGAACTCACGACCTTTTGAACGTGAGGCAGACCTGCTACCACCACGCTACCCAGGCGGGCTAAAATAGGAATTCTTATGTTAGCAGGATGTTCCAACAAATTACCAACTATAAAAATCAAATAGGCAAACTTTAAACAATTAAAATAAATAATTATGATACTGAACAATCTGTATTCTATGGATGAATTGACACGCGACTGCAATTAATGTGTAGGTATTTGTAATTAAAAAGTATGCTTTCGAGATATCAGAAAAGTATAACAAAGTTAATATTCACAACATTATCAGCATGAAATGTTTTATCACTTTGCATACCTCATTTTTGTCTAATGCATCCCTGAATAAGAGCTTGAGAACCACTGGGTAATTAGGTGGTACAGTTAATACCTTGTTAGATGAACGAGTGAATGTGCAATTGAGAATAGTTAAAGGGCTAAAGCTGTGCGGTGACATTGTCATACGGATAAAAGGAACTCTCCGAATAAAAACCAGGCGACGTGTCATAAATGGCATTCGAACGCGGGCCATTTAAAAAGCAAGGGTGTAATCAATACACTATAGAAGATAAAGAATTTAAATAGTTTGTATTTCAGTTAACCCGGCCCTATCCTCTAAAATTGTAAAATTTTATAATGATCATAATTGTATGTATATTTCTCATGTAGCTGCATACTTCACTATTTTGCCATGTGCCAACATTAAACATAATGTACGTATTCTTACTTTCTCTACACTGCTATGTATATAGTAGGTAGAGAAAGTATTGTATTCTACCTAAAATTTCGATATCTAGATTTCACCGGAAATGCATGTTTTGAAGCTCCCAGAGTAAAAAAAAAAAATAGAAAAACGTGTGTACGTGTGTGTCTGTGAACACAATTCAAAAAGAAAAAAACTTGGTTAAATACCAAACTTGATAATTAAAGTTCAGCATTTTTCAAGGATGCGACTCGGAAGATTTTCAAGAAAATTCCCTCACCCCAAACTCCTCTTTACGTGGAAACATTCTGAACGTTTTTCATTTTCTCTAAAATGACTAACGATTTTAATTAAAATACCGTATACTAAAGACACTTGTACGGCAAATAAAATGTATGTCTTGAATTTTCTTGAAATGCCTCAGAAGACTGAATTTTGCATAACTGTTAAACGGTGTGCATGTGTGTGTGTGAGAGAGAGAGAGAGAGAGAGAGAGAGAGAGAGAGAGAGAGAGAGAGAGAGAACTTACTACACAAAAAATGTAGATGTTAAATCACACAATTTGTCACATATTTTTTTGTGCGAAATTAACTATTTCGAGAAATTCCTTGTCATTAGTTTCAATTTTAAAATACTTAAAACTTTTCTCAAATAGGAATTTGACATTCCTGTTTCTTTTGTTTTATTTCTGGTCATGCAAAAGAGAACTGAATTTCATTCACATAGCAACCAGCTTTTAAAAGATTTGAAGTATCGCTTTAATCTAAGTATAGGTCCCCGTGTTCCTTTTGCTTATAAGGAACTAAGTAATAAGCTTTTGTAAGAATAGTTTGTTACAAAATAGGTACAGAAAGTCATGTGAATGAAACACGTCAAGTTTAACTTCAAAATTTATATTCAAACTCAGTGACAGAATCGAAATTACTTATTATAGAGACATTAAAATAATTATGTAATCATCGGTGTTGTTCAGAATAAACTTGGGAGCTCTCCTTTCAAGCATACAGGGAAGCTCTGAAATGTTTTAGAGAGAAATCTTGAGATTATACCTTTGCCCTTTGTAGAAATCTTCTAGATAAAAACGTAGTGCTTCCTGAAGAAATTTAGAAATTCTGCCCAATAACATCTGTAGACGTGAAAATATCCTTCGCAGCATACAAACGTGTATTAAAGGTCATAAACTTAAACTGAGTATTTGGAGAAAATAATTGCATACTTCAAATCTGATGACAACGACCAAAATGATACCTAAATAAGAGTGTACATTATAAGAACTAAAAATCTGATGTGCTCAATTCACATGACTTTCTCTACATCTCTGCAACAAATTATTTTTAAAAAGCTTATGCTTCTATTTACTTGCTTCCTTGTAAGTAGAAGCAAAATAAGGGAGTACCATAGGCTAAAGTGATAGTCAAAAGCTTGTTGCTATGTGACTGACGTTCCTTTGTTTGTATGGACAGGAGTTGATAAATTCCTTTATGAGAAAAGTTATAAGTTTTTTAAAGCTGAAATCAAAAACAAGGAAATCTCCAAAACGATCAACTCCACGAAAAAAATGTAAATAATAATTGTGTGTTTTAATGTGTTCTACATTTTGTGTGTGGTAAGTGTCCATCTCTTACGGTTTACAGTTATGCAAAAATCCGTAAAATTAACCCAGAATAAAGTAGTCTTCAGAGGCTATTCCCAGAAAATTCAAAATATACATTTTATTTGTCAGATAAATATCTTTAATTTACGGTATTTTAATCAAAATCGTAAGATCCATTTTTGAGAAAATCAACATTTTCGAAAAAAGTTCCATGTAAAGGATAGTTTAGGGTTAGGGTATCTTTCTCAAAATCTTCGTGTCGCATCCCTGTAAGATCCTAAGCTTAAATACCAAGTTTGGCATTTTACCGACTTTTCGTTTTTGAGTTGTGTTCGCGGACACACGAAAACACGGACACACAGGCACATACACGGACTTTTTTCTGAAAATACTTTTTTAGGATAAGGGGACCATAAAAGATATATTTCCGGTGAAATTTCGGTATCGAATTTTTTGGTGGACTGCAGTACCTTCTCTATACACTATGTACATAGTACGTGTAGAGAAAGTAAAAAAGCACATTAAGCTTAAAGAGAATATTTTAGTACATTTTTGGGCACACATGTTCATATTATAGAGCATATTTTAAATGTTATTAGTGGTAAGCTGATACCCAATTTCATCAATTCCGCCGAAGAATGAATTCAAGAAAAGTAAATCTTGTCATAAAGCGACTTTTGGACCTTAAACAGACTGGCAAGCATTAGTCATAACATATTTGATCTTGCTACAGCAGTGGCGAACTGACGATTATTGCGTTGTTAGGTGTATGTTATTGTATGCAATCAAGATGTTTTGTGGCACATTCCTGTGGCGTAACAAGGATTATGGTGGTGTTGCTTCAAACCTAAGGCTTAATTTCGTAAATTCTACCAGAGGCTAATAGGAGAATGCATTATACTCCGATTTCAAGTGTATCTCTCTCTCTCCTTCTCCCTCTCCCTCTCACTCTCCCTCTCCCTAGACAGTTATGCATGCAGTAGGTAGAGAAGGTGCGGCGGCGGTTAGACCGCTCGTCTCCCATCTAGGCGGCCCGGGTTCGACCCGGGGATTTTTTTTTTTTTTTTTTTTTTTTATAAAACAGTAACGGAGTCTGATCAGGACTCCGGTACTGTATCCCTATTTACATTTCTAGGTTTTACTGATTACTGGTTTACTGTTTTACTGTTTCTTTTATAAACATATACACATTGCACAAACATATAACATCCATGCCCAAGGCGGGACTCGAACCCACGATCCTCTGCCCACGAAGCACCAAAGCGAGACGCTTTAGCGAGCGCGGCCATGGGGACCGGCTGGGATTCGTGGTGGACGAAGCGACGTCACGTTTCCAATCACCACTTCCGCTTACATGTCACACCACCCCACATCCTCATGTTCATGCCTGGCTACGGGGCTACCCCTCGTAACAGATTCTCCATCCTGTGGTTTCATGCCGTAGGCTCCCCGACAGGCTTCTGACCCCTATGCATTGGCTTGTAAATCTTAGAGGGGTGTCATTCCTACATATAAGGGGAGGGCAGGCCGATTACGAAGAAGGTAGAGAAGGTATTGTATTACGCCCAACAATTTGATGTAATTTCACCGGAAATATATGTTCTGAGGTCTCTTTAATGGAAAAGAAGTATTTTAATAAAAATTACCAAACTTTGTATTTTGAGTTGACAGTTTGTAGTTGAGTTCTGAATGGAACACACAGATTGTTTTGACAAATTGTTCATCACGGCTTAGAGCTATGCCATATACAGATAAACTGCAGACATAAAAAATCTGTTGTCTTACATTCACATGACTTACTCTGTCCTGTAACGTTTATTATTGGCTATGCAAACCATTCTTAAGAAAGATTTTTTACTTCATTTTAATTGACATAAACCTCAACTGAAATAGCTACATTACACATTTCGTCATTTATACAAATAGAATAGTATAGCAATAGTCAGATTTGTATATGCTGGCCTGAAAACTCCAATTGTTCTTACCAATTTTTTGAAGACAAACCCAGGACACGGTCGTCTCCTTAGCGCGGTGGTAGCGTTGCTACTTACCAAGCGGGAGACCTGGGTTCGATCCCCAGTACCGGCGTGGGGATTTTTCCCCCGCTGGGAGACCTGGCCCGGGGTGCACTCAGCCTCGTAAGGTCCCTGGGGGGCCAATTGAGGAGCTACTTGATGGAGAAGTAGCGGCTCCAGGTCATGAGGACCACATTAACCGGCCGGGGGGATTCGAGGCGCTGACCACGTCTCACCCTCCAATACTGCACCCCATCCATGACGTCTGTAGTGGACCGAGATGGGGGACGCAGCGGCCGGGCGGTAGGCCAAGGTTCCCCGTGAGCTGTCGTGCCATGGAGTAAAAAAAAAAAAAAAAAACCCAGGACACATGCTAGTTTCTTTGCTCCAAACTCAAAACACTTTCTGTTGGAGGTTAATTTTCCACAGATCATCATTTTTGTGTTATGGCTGTTCAAACATACACTCGCGCGCGCATACTGTGCTTTTTCGGGGTGTCACAAAATGTGTATTTTTAGTGAAATGGAATATAAAACTTTCGCTACTTACTGTTCGTAGTATAGAAAATGAAAAGATGATAATGGTAAAGGCTAATATTGCGTCATTTGCCCGGTACGTGTAGAAGCACAGGTACCTACAGTTGCCTAGATCTAAGGCATCGGTGCCCAACCGGTGTGCCCCAGCACCCTAGGGTGCCGTGTGATTGGCTAAGGGGTGCCGCGAGATATTGAGATAAACATACAAAAATGCTTTCTACTGAAGCCTTAAGTCTTGTAAGGTCTTGAAATAAAATAAGTCAAATCAATTACTCTCATGCACGGCAGATGGTGATAGTGGTCGATTCATTTCAATAATTCAGTTATACTAGTATCCTACAGATGGCATTACAGCTATACCCTGCCGAACATTCCCGAGACTACTCGCTTCCTCACGAACATTCCCGAGACTTCGACAGATGAATATATAAAAGTGTACGCCGCTTGGCGCTTTCAGTTGTCTTCCTCGCGTTGATTCACAGTGTTTAGCTATGGATAAGTTCATTGTTAAACGTAAACGCCAGGACAGTGAAAGTGAACAGTCGGCTCCTATTGCTTGCTTTAAGAAGCCAAATCTTACAGTTTCTCCCGGACCGTTGAATTCACCACATAAAGAAGACAAACGAAAGAAAAGAACACACCAGGACAGTTACTTAGCGTATGGATTTAAGTGGAATAACAACGAGGAAAACCCTATCCCTGTGTGTTTAGTTTGTGGAGAAACACTTAGCAACGAGGCCATGGTACCTAGCAAACTGAAGCGGCATCTTACAACAAAGCATCCTAGTGTGTCACAGAAAAGTGTAATGTATTTTTCACATATATTAGAAGGGAAGAAGAAAACAGCTGTGCGAATGGTAAAGAGAATGACCATAGGTGATACTGCTCTTGAAGCCTCATTTAAAGTAGTAGAACTGATAGCTAAAAAAAAGACACCTCATACTCTTGGACAGGAAATCATTGGCCCTGCATGTCAAGTTATAGTTTCAACAATACTTGGCGAAGGAGCAGCTAATCAAATTTCGAAAGTTCCTCTGTCCAACAACACAATCAGCCGCAGGATATCTGAAATGGCATGCAATATCAACGAACAAGTCACGGAGAAAATAAAACCTTATAGAACATTTGCTTTGCAAGTAGATGAGAGTCTCGATATTGGCGATAAACCGCAACTCCTTGGTTTTATCAGATATATTGATGAAAAAGATATTAGTGAACAGTTTCTGTTCTGTAGACCGCTGGAGACTACAACCACAGGCCATGATATTTTCGTTTCTATTAATTCCTATCTCAATGACCATGATCTTTCATGGAAAGACTGTTGTGGTATATGTAGAGATGGTGCACCATCTATGTTTGGGAAAATTAAAGGTTTTACTGCCAGAGCTCTCAATGAAAATCCATCCATTATTATAACTCACCGTTTTCTGCATAGAGAGGCATTAGTCGTGAAAGCGTGTAATGAAGATTTTGCTGAAGTGTTTAACCAAGTTGTGAAAATGGTGAACTATATGAAGTCTCGACCTTTAAAGTGCAGAATTTTTGAACAGTTATGTCGCGCAACGGATGCAGCTCATACCTCTTTGTTACTTCACACAGAAGTAAGGTGGTTGTCGCGGGGTCGTGTATTGAACCGGTTTCTCGAACTTACAGAACAGCTAAAAACTTTTTTTAAGTATGAAAATCAAGACACATTTCATGAGCTCTTACTAAGTGATTCTTGGTGTTTTGAACTGTCGTATCTGGCAGATATTTTTCATAAGCTGAATGAACTGAATGTTTCGATGCAGGGTCGACATGAAACAATAATCTCCTCAACCAATAAAATGAAAGGTTTTAAAAGAAAACTTAGTTCTTGGAAGTCTGCAGTTCAAAAAGGAGATTTGTCGAACTTTCCATCTCTTCTTAATGAGGCAGGAGATAAAGATCTGGGTAAGCTGAAAGACCGCATTTGTGATCACTTATCAAGATTGCAAGGTGCAATAGATGCGTACTTTCCAACTATTTCCACTACGAATCTCGACTGGGTTGTCTCACCGTTTGATTTCGTAGATAATGCAGAGGAAATAGATTTTACTGCTTGCGAACGAGATGAATTTATTGATCTTTGCGCTGATTCCACACTCAAAAGTAAGTTCAAGAGTGAGGCGTCTGTGGCTAGTTTTTGGCTTCAACGGAGAGAGGAGTACCCTAACCTAATGAAGAAAGCAATTAACGCACTTTTGCCCTTTTCAACATCCTATCTATGCGAGCAAGCCTTCTCTGCTATGGTGACAATAAAATGCAAAGCAAGAAATAGACTGAATAACCTTGAGGATGATTTGCGTGTTTCACTGTCAACTGTAAGACCCGACATCACATATCTGTGCTCTAAGCATCAATCACAAGTTTCACATTAATCATTAATCGAACAAAATTTATTGATGTATTTTTACTCAGTGATTGTAGTAAAGTTTACTGTATTATGTTGTGTACGTTATTATTATATAATATTTCAATAAATTAACATATTAAGCTTAATTTTCTTTTAATTCAAGGAAAGGTGCCCCTGGTGTTTAATGTTATTCCCAATGGTGCCGTGAACTTCAAAAGGTTGGGAAACACTGATCTAAGGGCTCTGGACACGTCAAGATGTCATCTGCCTGTCCCGTATAGACGCAGTGGCATGTGAACGCGTGACGAAGATGGTATGATACAAGGATGAGACCTAGAAGGTTAATTGTCCACTGCATACTCAGCAATGACGTATCTCCCAACCGATCCATCGCGATATGGATACGTAAATAATGAGTATTAGTTATACGCTACTCCTCCAGCTGGGCTTCGAGAAGTGTAGCTGTGTACGCACGAGTACTTATGACTCATAAGAGTCGAGTTGGAGCAGTCTAATGTGCATAGATACATGGACAGGAGTGAATGCATACATGGGCAGGAGTGAAGAAACAAGAGCTGGAATATAATTCCTTCTATCAAGAAATGTAAGGAAACAAGAACTAGGAAGCATAGGCATTTTAATTTCAACATAAATATAATATTTTATAATACGGCTAAAGTATTTGTACAAAAGAATGTTATAAAGTTATTGTGGCCATGTGGGTATGTTTCTTGTATTTCCCATACAACTTTTTGTAAATGCACATCACTGTCTTCCAAAAAATAACCTGCAAAATACTTCCTAACTCCGATTCCAATACTAAATACCCCTAGTCCAAAATTCCAATGTACATAGTCCATAACAAGGTGTATTGCAGCGTTTTAATTTTTGTTAAAGCTCATGGCCTGGCTACTCGTTCCAGGTTCTTCATTTTATGGTTACGTGCCGTTGTGGCTCCCTTACAGGCTTCTGATGATCCCTAGGCACTTGCTTGTAAGTCCTAGGGGGGTGTCAGTTCTACATATGGAGACGGTAAGCCGACTACGTAACGTTAACTTTTTTACTGACGGAAATAACAAAGTTTTACATTGTGGTGCAAACCTTTGCTATATCAACTACGAGGTGTGTAAAATACAGAGAAAAGACACCCATCAGTATGCTGTAATACAAAGGACTTACTCAAGAGTGCGTTTCGTGATTCTAAGCGGTCTATAATCAAGTAAAAAGTGAAATTCCTTCTTATAACTGAAAAATGTTATGTGTTCTATCCCTGCATTTCTGATACATATTGTTAAAATCCTAATCTTCTATCTACTTTATAACTGAGATAAATATTAGCAGACTTTGTCTTGATTATTTGCTTCCTTATAAGTAGAAGGAAAATAAGGTAATACACTAGGCTAAAGTGATAGTCAAATCTTTTATAAGCCATGTGCTTGAAAACCGTTTCTATGCAGGGCTAGGTGTTCACAACTTTACGTGAGAGAAAAGTGTTTTAAACCTGAAACAAATAACAAGGAATATCTCAGGAATGGTCTATTCCACGAAAAAAACGTATACATATGACACAAATTGTGTGTTTCAACGTGATCTACATTTTTTTTTTGTAGTAAGTTTTTGTCTGTCACTTACGGTACACCAGCTAAAAAAAAATCAGGAAAATTCAAGATATACAAATTATTTGCTATATAAATATGTGTATTTTAATCAAAATCTTTAGTCATGTTTGAGAAATTAAAATATTCGAATTTTTTCCCATGTAAAGGGTAGTTTTGGCTGGGGTGATTTTTCTCAAAATCTCCGTGTCACATCCCTGGAAAATACTAAATTAATACCAAGTTTGGTATTTTACCGATTTGACGTTTTTGAGTTACCGTGTTCATATACACACGGACCTTTTTCTAAAAACTTTTTTTGGTTTTGGGGGACCCTAAAACATGTATTTCCGGTGAAATCTCGGTATCGAAATTTTGGTTGGTATGAACAGCTTCTCTATACACTATGTGCATAGTACGTGTAGAAAAAAAAAAGTAAAAAGAGGTTTTCTGATTCCATTTGACTGTTACCACACTTTCCTTACATGCTTAACTAACGCAGTTAGGAACATTGGTTTTCAAGTAAAATGTTTTCTTGTATTTTCAAACACTTTCTTATTGTGTATTTTCGGGCAGGATTATAAAACTTAGAAAGAAAAAAATACTTCCCATTTTTTGTACGGATTAAGCTATCCTCTTTCCATCGGCTTAGCAGAGACGAGAAATCTGTGGTCGCAACAACTGCAAAACATCAGACTACTCAAGAGATCAACGTTCCGGCTTCTTAACCCTGAGGACACTGATCGTGGTGGCGTTGCGGTTACGCGAGCTACTCGCGTTTGGGAAGTCCCGTGTTCAATCTTCAGTGAGATCTCCGGTGACCGACACATAGGCCCATTGGTTTTTCGCCGTTTCGCGGGATCGGCAGGCACTACTTTCCAGTCCGTAATTTCTTGTGCGATCACTTTATTCATTGTCATCTGTTTAAGGATTGTAGACCGTCCCCTTAGCACAGTAGCACGGTATCGATTCCTGGTGGGGGGATCCCCGCTGTTTTCTATTGCGTCTTTCATCCCGCGGAAGGCACTGACAAACCAGGTCTAACCGCCGCTGTAGGGCGGGAATCATGGGAAAGACCGCAGGGTTGTAGCACCTGGCGATGGTGTTGCTGTGAATATGCAGTTTGCAGAGACTTCTTTGCGAAACTACTTGGTTAGGGCCTGCATTCTGGTATTCCATGGGAGCACCCTCAGGGGTTATGTATGACCTTGAGGGTGGGCCCGAGTGATATAGGATATATTTGAACAGGAAACGTTAGGGACGCCGACCATGCGTATTGTCATTCGAGTCTGCTTGCCCCTCGAATCTCCTAGGGATTGCGTCTTTCATCCCGCGGAAGGCACTGACAAACCAGGTCTAACCGCCGCTGTAGGGCGGGAATCATGGGAAAGACCGCAGGGTTGTAGCACCTGGCGATGGTGTTGCTGTGAATATGCAGTTTGCAGAGACTTCTTTGCGAAACTACTTGGTTAGGGCCTGCATTCTGGTATTCCATGGGAGCACCCTCAGGGGTTATGTATGACCTTGAGGGTGGGCCCGAGTGGTATAGGATATATTTGAACAGGAAACGTTAGGGACGCCGACCATGCGTATTGTCATTCGAGTCTGCTTGCCCCTCGAATCTCCTAGGGATTACGGTAGAAGCAGAGGGCATGTAGGCGTGAATATAAACGTGTTTCGTAATAAAAGTTATAAGTTTTATCGGGGTCGGGGCACTTTGGTCATTAAGGACCAATTGGCTATCGCCTTGTCGCATTTTTTGCTTTGATGGTTAAAGATCTATTAACTGAATTGGTATTATCGGATGATCAATTAGAGAAATAGTTGAAATTATGCCCAAATGACCCCTTGGTCCCTAGAGTTTCGTATTTTCAGGATAAGGAAATTCCCTTAAGCCCTGTACGAGAACGTGATTAAGCGCAGGTGTCTTTCTATTTTTTTTTCTTTTTCCTTTTTTTTTTTTACTTTCTGTACCACGTTAAATGTATATAATAGGTAGAGAAGGTATTGCATTCCACTCAAACATTTGATGACATTTCACCGGAAAAAGGTACGCATTTTGAGAACAACTGAATACAAAATAAGCATTAAAAAAAGTAGTGAGAGAGAGAGAGAGAGAGAGAGAGAGAGAGAGAACAGCATAACTCGAAAACCCTTGGCATTTAAATGTTGTATATTCTAAGGATGCGACACGAAGATTATCAGGACAATCCCCACTTCCAACAATCCTTTACATAAAACATTTTTCGAAATGTTCGATTTTCTCAAAAATGGTTGTGTTAAAGATTTTGATTAAAAGTCTTATATTTGCTTGGCAAGTAACATGTATATCTTGAATGTTAATGGAATATCTCTGAAGTACTCTCATTCTGATGGACTTTTGAATATTCGGTGAACCACAAGAAATAGACAAAATCTTACAGATCTTTTTTGTGTGTTGAGCTAACCATTTCGGAAATACTCCTTATTTGTATATTTACCAATACTTATACATGGGAACTCGTCATTATTTTTTCTTTTTCTTTTCTAACCATGCAAAGAGAACAGGATTTCAATGTCATTAATAAGGACCTACTTTTAAAACATTGACTATTGATTTACCCTCCTAGTGTATTCCTTATTTGTTACGTACCTACAAGGAAATACGTAATATGACTATTATGTTTAACTTGTTTAGATGCAGTAGATGGATAAACTTTTGTAAGTGTACTTTGTTGTAGAATAGGCCGAGAAAGTCATTTGAATGGAACACCAGCATTTTTAGTCATGCTTTCCGAATTAAGATGTAGTGAGGTCAAGGAGCGATGACTAATGCATTTTCAAACCAAAACAGTGTGACTTACATGATCTGTGACCATTTCAGACTTTTTTGCATTTTTTTTTTTGGGGGGGGGTCTGCAAACAACGTTTATGCAGGTTAACACCATATGCCATGAAGAGAGCATCTAAAGGCATGTTCTCCTCTCAGAATCACACTTTCTTCCTTGAAATTCGGCTTTTACGCGTGTTTGTTGTAATTAATGATAGAGGAGGAGAGAAAATCTCAAATATTCCAAAAGCAGTGGGAAAGTTCCCAGGTGATAGTACCATCATAACATAAAACGCAGAATAACAAGAAATGTATATCAAAAGAACCACTTTCATTTATGTATACCGTTAGACTGCAAGGGGAAAAGTGACGGGCTCAAGAGAAAATGCAGGCGCTCTCGCTGCAATTCGAGATATATCGAGATATTAAATTGCGTTGTGATGGGAAACATCGTGAGAAACGAAGCGCAGCGGACCCTGTTCGATTCTCAAGCATTGCTGCTCTGGCATTATATTTCCTTCGGCCTTGGTACCGTTCTACACGATACCTGGCTATTGATTATGCAATTTTGTGTTCTTGGTGCTGTGGCAGAAAGGCAGAACGTAATAAAGGGCCGATACGCAAAAGTGAATTATTATTATAATTATTATTATTATTATTATTATGAATATTATTATTACATCATTCATCATCATTGTGATGCGCGTTTTAAAACGTTTAAGAAGAAAATATGATGTGTTACAATCATATGAAATGAAATGGCCTGTTATTTATGGACGCTCTTTAACTGCTTTGGTTCTCAGCGTCCCATTCTATATTGGGCGTGAAAGATCGCTTAATTCTGCTCAGAGGCCTCTCTTATCAGGCTTGAGGTTCTTTTACGTGCCGTAAATCTACGACACGGGACCCACAGCTATACTTGCCTTCCGAAGGAAGCCATGCTAAGGATTTTTACGCCCGATTTTCGTTTTTGAGCTATGCTAAACACACGCGCGCGCGCGGACATTTTTCTAAAAATGTGATTTGTAATTGTATAAACAAAAAAAATTAGATCAATTTCTGAGGTGCGGCGCGGTAATCTCGGACGATTTAGTGCATTTCAACTCCTGTTTTCAATTCAGAAATGACTGAAAGACTTAAAAAGGATTTACAAGATTTGGTACTAAAATACGAATTTGCAGGATTCATAAAAATGTCTTATGTTCCGTTCACAGGAATTTCTCCACTTGTTCTGCAAACAAACTATTCTTACAAACGATTCTTTTATCTTTATCATGCTATTCAAGGTAAGCATTAGTAGAAATTGTCTTATTATTTGTTTCCTTCTAAGAAGAAGGGAAATAAAGGATACCCTAGGCTAAAGCGATAGTCAAGTATTTTTAAAGCTGGTCGCCATATGAACAGTTGAAGTTCTAATCACTTTGTGCGGCCAGATGTAAAACAAAAGATAGATGAAACGAAAGACGACCTCTCATTTGAAAAAAGTTACTTAGTTTAAAAGTGAAGCCAATAACAAGGATTATCTCGGAAACGGTCAAATATTCCCCCCTCCAAAAAATGTATATGACATAAATTGTGTGTTTTACTACACAAAAAATGTACATCTTGTTAACTTTTTGTCTATCCCTTACCAGTTAATGCAAAATTAGTCCAGAATGAAGAGGTCTTCAGAGGCTATGCTCAGAAAACTCAAGATATACATTTTATTTGTCATGTAAATACTTTTAATATACGGCATTTTAATCAAAATCGAGACATTTTTGAGAAAACAAAATTTTGATATTTTTTCCAGATTGTGGGTTTTTCTTGGAAATCATCCTGTCGCATCCTTGAAATATACTAAAGTTAAATGCCGAGTTTAATGGTTTACGGAATTTTTGTTTTTGAGCTATGCTGTCCCCCCCCACACACACACACATACAGGGATCCTTTTCTGAAAGTGTTTTTTTAACCAAAACACATTTCCGGTGAAATCTCGGGATCGAAATTTTGGGTGGAATACAATACCTTCTCTATACACTATGTATATAGTACGTGTAGAGAAGATAAACATCCTTGCAACGATAGCCTTGACTTTTTGTTGGGATGCCACAAAATAAAATATGGTCGCTATTGGTTTCTTCCCAGAAAATGCACTAAAATAAGACAAATAAGCAATATACACGGATGCTCACAATATAGCAACACAAATTGCAATCGAATTCTATGTAGTACGACATGGTTCATTTGCGATATCTGTATCAACTTGTACTGAAGACGGAGGCTCTTCAAATTGAAAATGTATACTTATTCAATATATTCATGTATATTCTTTACAATTTTGATTAAATATAACTGTTTTGAATTCTGGAAAACTAAAATTATATTTTGTTTTCTTTGGGGTCTTGGGGTATTCCCTTTATTCTTGCTTACTATTTGCAACTGGAACACCTTAAAATGAATGAATGTATTAATGTAAAAGCTTGCTGTTGGGGAAAATGTGGGGCCCATTAAGATATAAGACTTAAACTAAATAACTTTTTTCGTGTCATTAACCATTTCCGAAGTATTTACTGCTGTTGATTTTCATTTATCGGTGTCTTAAGAAGTACACTTCCATGAACTCGTACAGAGTATGTAATAGTGTTATCGTTTATACCCGGTTTGTGATCAGTTGATCGTCGTCTGAGTCTTCTGTACGTGCTTGTGTACTGACTGGTAAGTAGATATGTCTGCAAAGACTTTCCAGAATGCGATGAACATTAAATATTTAAAAATAAGCTTTTTTTTTTTTTTTTTTTTTTTTTTTTGCAATTTTGTAGAATCAGTTGAAAAAAATAAGTCATGTGATTGTTACCCATACGATTTTTAATACAAGATTAAGTTTTGGTATGGAGGTACTGTGTGAGGTCTTGACTTCGAGTCTTGTTTAGAATGCTGTTAGAATTAGACAAATGTTGATAATTGAGCTCTATAGACCTCGGAATCATGAACATCATTTCAACCATATCCTACACTCACTCCGATATGACTAACCGAAATGTAATAAAAAGTAAGTTTGTTGCCAAAATTGCGAACTTGAAAAATCGCGTTTCCTTGAAAGTTCTCGATAAATGTGTTCGCTCTTAATACCATTGCAATGAACGACAAAGGTGATTCACAAAAACCAGGATGCCCGCCTGGGCAGTGTGGTGGTGCCTCACATTCAACAAGTCGCGAGTTCGAATCTCGCTTAGGGTGAGTTACCCGACTAAGATTTTTTTCGGGGTTTTCCCTTATCCTGAGAAGAGGAGTGCCGAGTAACTATGAGCTCCGTGGAGCCCAAGATCATTTGAGCATCATTTCACCAATTTCATTCATCATCGATATGACCGAAAGCAGGTTAAAGGACATTAAGCTACCGAAACAAAACTAAAAAAAGTCTGATGTGTTCGATTCTCATGACTTTCTCTACATCTTTGTAACAAATTATTGTCAATAAACTTATTCTTCTATTTCCTTTGCTAATCGAGATAAGTATTAGCAGAAACGTCGTATTGCTTATTTCCTTTTAAGTAGAAGGGAAATAAGGGAATGAATCGAGTCAATTTTTTTTTTTAAATGTGGTTGCTATGGAATTTAAACCGTTTCTTTGCGTGGGCAGAAGTTGAAAAGTTCCAGCATGAGAAATGTATAAGTATTTTAAAACTGAAACTAATAACAAGTAAACTCCACGAAACAAATACATATAACATAAATTGTATATTTTAATGAGATCTACATTTTTTGTGTAGTAAGTTTTTGTCTACATCTTACAGTTTACTATTTATGCAAAATTCATTCAGAATAAGCAGGTCTTCAGAAGCTATTCCCAAAAAAATCAGCACATACATTTTATTTGTGTTGGAAATGGCTTTAATGTGTGGTATTTTAGTCAAAATCGTTAGTCATTTTTGAGAAAATCAAAATTTTTGCAAATTTTTCCATGTTTGGGGTGGGGGGATTTTCTTCAGAGCCTTCGTGTCGTATCCTTGGAAGATACTAAACTTATATACCAAGTTTGGTATTTTACAGACTTTTCGTTTTTGAGTTATCGTGTTCACTAATACACACACATGCGCGCGCGGACATTTTTCAAAATGTGGTTTTTTTTTTATAATACGGGGACCCTAAAACATCTATTTCCGGTGAAATCTCGGTATTGGATTTTTGCGTGGAATGCAATACCTTCTCTATACACTATGTACAGTGTAGTGTACTTGTAGAGAAAGTAAAAACAGGATACAGTTTCTCGAACAGCATCGACGAAGTATAGAAAACAAACAAAGCGATTGACGTGATGCTTTATTACGTCACCAACAGGGTAACCAATATTTTAGCACTTGCTGGACAGTTAAATTGTTACACCATAATGGGATTTTCCGCAGAGTAGTTTCTCCGCCACATACTTCTGAGGAAAACCAATACAACAAGGGGAAGAGGGAGTTCTTGTGACGCAACGTTTCATCGCGTGTTGTATAGCAGGGCTTTCATTACGGGCACTAAAACTTGGAGTTTCTTATGAAGAGAAGTGAGAGCACCTCGCCAGTGTTACAATTGATTACTTTCTGGGCAAGGAAGCAGATTATAGACTTTCTATGTGCCTACATAAAGCTTTTGATTATATGCGCAGAATTATAATACCTGAAGAACAACAAACTAATTTCAGTATTATAATACACGCACGCACACGCGTGCACGCACGCACACCCACACACACACACACACACACACACACACACACACACACACACACACACACTGGTCTCAGAAGGAGGTTTGAAGATATTGGGATAAAAGTTCTTTAGTCAGATACCTATAGAGAGGCCATTAGTATTAGTTTCACTATACGTACTATGTACAGTGTATAGAGAAGGCATTGTAATGCACCCAAAAATTCGATACCGAGATTTAACCGGAAATACGTGTTTTGAGACCTCATGAATACAAAAAAAGCATTCTTAGAAAAATGTCCGTGTGTGTGCGCGCGCGCGCCTGTGGGCAGCATAGCTCAAAAACGAAAAGTCCGTTAAAAACCAAACTTGGTATTTAGGTTTGGTATCTTCCAAGGATGCGAAGATTTTCAATAAAATCCCCCCACCCCAACGACACTTTACATGGAACGTTTTTCGGAAATTTTGATTTTCTAAAAAATGGCTCTAATGATTTTGATTAAAATTTCGTATATTAAAGATATTTACCTGACAAATAAAATGTATATCTTGAATATTCTGGGAATAGCCTCTGAAGACTACTTTATTCTGGATAAATTTTACGGAATTTTGCATAACTGCTAAACCGTAAGAGATGAACAAAAACTTAATACACACAAAATGTAGAGCTCGTTAAAACACACTATTTATGTTTTATATAATTTTTTTTCATGGAGTTGATCGTTTTTGAGATATTCCCAGTTTTTGTTTTCAGCTTTGAAAAACTTATACTTTTCTCATACAGGAATTTGCCAACTCGTGTCCATACAAACCTCAGTCACGCAGCAACCAGCTTTTGGGTATCACTTTAACCTATGGTACCCCCTTATTTCGCTTCTACTCACAAGGAAGCAACAAATAACACTATTTCTGCTAATTTTTCTCGATTTGCATGAAATAAATAACAGAATAAGCTTATTAACAATGATTTGTTACATAGATATAGATGTGAATGGAACACGTCAGATTTTTTATGTTACATTTAAATACAATTGGGAAAGAGAGAGGTATACAGTTAGCACAGAAAGTATTCAATCACTAATAACATTTTAAGAAAAATTTATATTCTGAAAATTATTTAAATGATAATTTGAAGCTTGTTGAATCAAAAGACGCATCTTCAGCTAGATATTACATTTAATAAGAAAACAGCACCAATTTCGAAACAAAATGTCACTTATATAAAAAAAAATTGATGTTACACTCACGTGACTTTCTCTAACTGTTCTACAAACTTCATACATAAGATTCTTCTTCTTTCTGCACCTTGCTAATCATGGTACTCATTAGCACAATGTTCTTATTATTTAGTTCCGTATAAGTAGGAAGAAAATACACTAGGCTAAACGAATGGTAAAATGTTTTAAAAGCTGTCGTTATGCGATTTTCATTACAAATCTCTTCTTTTCTTGGCTAGGAGTAGAACAAAAGAAAAACGGACACTTCCGTCTGAAATGTAAAATGTTATTTATGGACGCTCTTTAACTGCTGTGGTTCTCAGCGTCCCATGGGCGTGAAAGACCGCTTAATTTTGCTCTGAGGCCTCTCTATCAGGCTTGAGGTTCTTTTACGTGCCGTAAATCTACGACACGGGACCCACGGCTTTAGTTCCCTTCCGAAAGAAGCCATGCTAAGGATTTTTACACCCGAAAAAAATCCATCGTCCTCCGCCGGGTTTGAACCATTACACCACGGAGGGCGACTTTCCGTCTGAGAAAAGTGTAAGCACTTCACAACTGAAACTAATAACAATGAATACCTCGAAAACGGTAAGCTCCACTAGAAAAATGTATATGATATAACTTGTGTATTTTAACAAGACCTAAACTTCTTGTATAGCAAGTTTTTGTCTATCTCTTACGGTTTACTAGTTATGCAAAATTAAGCAAAATTCATCCAGAATAAACAGGTCTTCAGAAGCTATTCCCAGAAAATTCAATATATATGTTTTATTTGTTGGATAAATACCTATCTTTAATATATGATATTTTAATCAAAATCGTTAGAGCCATTTTTAAGAAAATCAAAATTTTCGAAAAAATTTCCATGTAAAGGGTAGTTTAGGGTGTGGGGATTTTTCTCAAAATCTTCGTGTCGCATATCTAGAAGATACTTAACTTAAATACCAAGTTTGGTATTTTAGCTACTTTTCGTTTTTGAGTTATCGTGTTCACAGACACACGGACCTTTTTCTGAAAATGCTTTTTTTGGATACAGGGGGTCCTAAAACGTGTATTTCCGGTGAAATCTCGGTATCGAATTTTTGGGTGGAATACAGTACTTCTCTATCCCTATGTACATTGTACATATGAGGCTAGAGATGGTAATAAACTTGTAAATTTCTCCGCGACAAAAAGTATTCGTACATATGTAGTACTACAAAAGCCTTGACATTTAGTGCTTCGTAAGGTACTATTTAGCCTTAATTATAGCTTCTAATCTTCTTGGTACCGAAAGGACAAGTTTTTTTTAACTTCCAAGTTTGATGTTTTCTTCCATAAGAGCAGTTTTTCATTGCTTCTTTGTTGGAAATTGCTCTTTTTCTTATCCGCTTCCCCAGGATGTTCCACACTTGGGTTAATGTCTGAAGACTGGGGAGGAGTATGAAGCTGTTTTGGAACATTATTTAGTATTCACAGTCACATGTATGCTTGGGATCATTATCCTGCATAAACATTCTGTTTTCTTGGAGGCTTATTTTTTGCACACTCATGCAACTCTTGCTTGAAAATCTCTTTGTACTTCCTATGATCTATTATCAATAACGTGGAGATTACTGACACCTGATGTGTTCTCATAACTCCAGACATCGACGGATCATCCGCCGTGCTTCACTGTGGAAATAAGATTTTTTGGCTCCAGTTCCGTATTTGTTTTCCTCCACACTTTGCGACTGCGGTTCGATCCGATCCAATCCAATCCAAACACTCGGAATAGGCTCTCGTCTGTCCATACCACTTTTTCCCAGAAATTTACACCCGTATTACGGTACTTAGTGCGAATTCTGGGCGGTTTTTCCTGCTCTCTGAGTTGACAGAATTTATTGTGTGCTACTCTGCCGTTGTACCTTTGTTATTGTAAACAGCTTTCTCAGGACTTACCGAAACATTAATTCCTGTTCTCTATAACTCGGCTTCTATCTGAGAAGCAGATCATTTTAATGCAGCGAAGATAGCTGTTCCATCTCTAGCCGTGAGGATCTTATGTCAGCCACTTCTAAGTGTATTTAGGACAGATTTTCTGACTCTTACTCTATCAATGATTGAGTGTATCGGGGTTTCCCCACTGAGATCTCTGATAGTTTTCAATTCATTATGCAGTCTAATTTCTCTCCTTCCCTTTTCGGCCCATTTTCCTTTATCCCAGCAAACTATTGTATTCGGTGCGACAGACGAATGAAGACTATAAAGGAATAAGAGCGAACACATGGTATAACCATAGTGCTTTATCTAGTTGCCTTTGGTGTACGTAAACTTTTTGTGACAAATTTGCGGCATCCCCAGCATTTCTGTAGTAAACTGTGGATTCCAGAAAATTTCCGGCAAAATTATATTTGGAATAAGTAAACAAATTCACGAACCTTATAATCCTACAAATTCAGTAAGTGACAAATAATTGTGATGAAACAACACGTGTTGCATCTACATTCAGTTGATGTATGAATACTTTTTGTGCTGATTGTAGGTTAAGATCAGAAGTATGAAGGTTAAAATAGCAGCAAAAGTCTATCCATAAGGTGTAGACGGGGGGAATAGAAGATAAACATTTTATTCGAATGCAGGAAAACCGAAATTTGGAGAAAAGAAAGTATACTGCCTAGAGTGAACACTGTTTCTGCTAATATAAATGAAAGTAATTATAACGGTATAGGGCATATTTGGAGAAGTAAAACAAAAATGGGAATGGACGGAAAAGATGCATATTCCATTCAAATTACTTTCTCTAATTGTTCCGCAAACAAACTTTTCTTGCAAAAAGCCGGTGGCTATGTGAAACAATTGATATCGGTTCTCTTTGCTTGGCAGGAGTCAAACAAAATAGAGACGAAAAGAAAGATGTCTTTCCATTTGAGAAAAGTTTAAGTAGCTTAAAATTGAATTAATGGGATATCTCAGAAACGGTTAACTCAATAATTACAATAAGAAGAAGAAAAAAATATGTTGTATAAATTGTGTGTTTTAACGAGATCTACGTCTTTGTTTTTTTTTAAGTTTTTTTTTTTTTTTTTTATCTTACGGTTTACCAATTAGCCAAAAGTAATCCTGACTGCCTCCGTGGTCGAGTGGTCAGCGAGCTGACTTCTCACCCGGAGGTCCCGGGTTCGATTCCCGGCTGGGGCAGGGAATTTTTCTTTAACCGGAATTATTCCCTATCCCCCACTGAGTATGAATGTGTGTAATATAAAGTTTAACCTACAGTTTCACAAGTGAAAGCCCCCGATATGACCATTGATGTTAAAGGGGGCTATACAAATAAAGCTAAAAAAAAAAGTAATCCAGAATGAAGTGGTCTTCAGCGGCTATTCCCAGTAAATTCAAGCTATGCTGTTTATTTGTGATAAAAATACCTAAAAAGGCTTTTCCTGGATTCAGAGGACCTTAAAACATTTATTTCCAGTGTTATCTCGGTATCGATTTTTCGGTGGAGTAACTCTATCTACTATGTACGTTGTAGTACATGCTAGAGAAGGTAAGGAAACGAATAATAATTCATAACTATAAAAATTAAAGATTATTATAATATTCAATTGTCACTTTAGAGGGCTGCCCTTCTGAAGTGCACAAGGGCAAATTTAGGGGGCAGTCTTAACATATGTAATAACTTACCACTTCAATACATTATTATTATTGTTTTATATACTAAGCAGGAGGATTCTCTTTTAAGACCTTGCCTAGGTTGCTGATAATCTTAAGAAAAATCTCTTTACACCAAGAATGCAGAAATGCGTTTCTGATTATCCAAACCAAAGGATTAAGAAAGATATGGATAACAGCATGCACAGCCCAAACTATTCATGGATTGAGGCCAAGTGAGTACTTTGCTTTGTTGTAAGTGCATATGGAAAATTCCACGATAGTGATTGTACAATAAACGGATATGGTACATTCACATAACTTTCTCTACCGAAGTTTCTACAAACTCTTACAAAAGCTAATTCTTTTAATTCGCGTTTATTAAGATAAACATTAGCAGAATTGGTGTTATTACATATTCCGTTGTAGAGAGGGAATAAGGAAATACAACAACCTAAAGCAATAGTCAAATCCTTTTAATGACAGTCGCGATGTGTTGGTTTTGAAGTGCCGTTCTTCTTGCGTGACTAGAAAAAAGAACAACGAATAAGGACTTCCTTTGAGAAAACATAAATATTGCAAAATTGAAACCTATAACTAAGAAATGGTTAACTCAAAAAAAAAAAAAAAAAAAAAAAAGAACCTCAAACCTGATAAAGAGGTCTCTGAGCAAAATTAAACGGTCTTTCACGCCCAGTACAGAATGGAACGCTGAGAACCACAGCAGTTAAAGAACGTTCATAAATAAAACGCCATCTCATTTTTTGTTTTGTTTATCCTTTGGTCATTTAAGGGAGCAACTTACAAGGAAGCAACTAATAATACGATTTCTACTAATTTTTTCTCGATTAGCATGAAGTAAATAGTAGCATAAGCTTTTTAACAATAACTTGTTGCAGAGATGTAGAGAAAGTCATGTGAATGGAGCACATAAGATTTTTTTTTTTTTACTAAGAGTTTGTTGATCCGTTGGCGTTAACCAATTATACAGTCATTCAAAGTGAAGCCGGCTTCCAAGGCTATTTCTAATAAAGTCAAAATATGCATTTTATTTTTTATGAAGATATCTTAAACATTCTACTCTTTTAAATTGTAATTTATTGGCACATCCTTTGAATATGTTGAACTTAAAGGCCACGTTTGGTATTAAACCGTCTTTCAGTTATGCTATGCATAGACGAACATGTACATTTTTCTATAAAGCCATTTTGTTGGGGGGTCAGAGGGTCTGAAAACATGTATTTACGCTAAAATCTTGACATCGAATCTTTGGGTGAAATAAATTAGGCACTGTAGTATCGTAGTAGAAAGAAAGTTAAAATTCATACCAATGGTAAATATGGTAACAATAATTGTAACAAATAGTTAATAATGGAAATTAATCTTGCTGTAGGAAATCAATGAGGTAGATTTTCACAATTTGGTATTAAAATAATATGCTAAATATATACTAGGCGCATTTTTGCAAGTCACTCCATTGGCATTTTTCGGCATGAAACATAGTTTAGAAATGAATGTTGTATATATAATCTGTGAGCGCAAGAATTAATTTTACAGTTGATGCTGAGCCAAAACAAGTTTCTTAATTTTATCTTCAGATTCTTCAAACAACATGAAACAAATATGTATATTTTCTGTTGATGTTCTAAATTATTTCTCTATTCTTACACGTGCATCTTCTACTTAAATAGCAGTTATATTAAAAAATAAACTGATCTATTCAGTTTTGTACACTAATTTTAGTTATATAAACCTCAGTTTTAGGTGTTTTGTGAATTATTGTGTATTTTTAAAACAGCTTAGTCCTATAGGTCATTTTCAAACACTTAGGTCAACAAAATGTTCCTTCGGAATCATTATTTGTTCCGAAGTCCTCAAAGTTTTCGTTAATTGTGTTTATTTAGAATTTGTTATGAGTTTAAGGATGTTAAAATTTAATTCTTGTTTTGTTTTTTTTTATTTTTAATTTCTATTTAGTTTTTGTATTAAAATGTTAAATGTAATTTTAGAAGATGATTTCATTTTTTTTTTTTCTGTGTGTATCTCTCTTCATTATAAGTTTAAGGTAAAAGAGTGATTTTGAAATTATTTTCTATTTTACAAATAATTTTGCACAGTAAATATCGAATTAGATACATCACACGCAATTAATGGGTTCACGTAGCAAGGGGTTACATACAAGAATAGGTAGAAAACACTAAACAAATCTGATATATTCCATTCACATAACTTTCTCTACATCTCTACAATAAAGTATTCTTAAAAAGCTTATTCTTCTGTTTAACTCATGCTAATCGAGAAAAAATTAGCAGAAATCGTCATATTACTTGCTTCCATGTAAGTAGAAGGGAAATAGGGAGTACCATAGGCTGGTTGCTATGTGATTGAAGTTCCTTTGTTTGTATGGACAGGAGTTAACAAATTCCCGTATGAGAAAAGTATAAGTATTTTATAACTGAAACAAATGACATGGAATATCTCAAAAACGATCAACTCCACGAAAAAATGTGTATAACATAAATTGTGTGTTTTATAAAGCTCTACATTTTCTATTCTGTAAGCTTTTGTCTATCTCTTACGGTTTACCAGTCATGCAAAATTGCACAAAATTCATCCAGAATACAGATGTCTTCAGAGACTATTCCCAGAAAATTCAAGATATACGTTTTATTTGTCATGTAAATATCTTCTATGTATTTTAATCAAAATCGTTAGAGCCATTTTTGAGAAAATGAAAATGTTCAAAATGTTTTCCATGTAAAGTGTAGTTGGGAATGGGGGGATTTTCTTGAAAATCTTCGTGTCGCATCCTTGGAAGATACTGAATTTAAATACCAAGCTTGGTATTTAACGGAATTTTCGTTTTTGAGCTATGCTGTCCACAGACACACAGACACTTTTGTAAAAATTCTTTTTTTGGATTCAGGAAGTCTCAAAACATACGTTTCCGGTGAAATCTCGGTATCGGATTTTGGGTGCAATACAATACCTTCTCTATATACCTATATACGTGCTACGTATAGAGAAAGTAACAATATACCGCCTACTGGCAGAGTAGTGCAAACTTGCCTTTTAAATATTTTTTCAATAACAGGCAAATAGATGCTTATTGGCGTCAGGAAAACCAAGTGCATTTTATGTAGGTTTCCCGTTATTTTCCTAGGCTGTTTGCTAATACTAATATGGTATTTTGCACTGATTTTCGAAATAGGTAACGGTAAAACGCGGAAATGGGGAATAGTATGTAATGAACAAAATGAACTTCTAGAAATACATGGTAAAATGTGTTCACAAAGAACGAGGAACAGGAACAAAGAGAAAGGAATGTAATATAAACAGATGAAGGCTAAAAAGAGTGTAGGGGGGGGGGGAGAAAGGCGCAGAACAGGGCCAGAGATCATATCATTGCATGTTGTGAATGTCGAATGAAGTATGTACAGATACAAGGTCAGATCTATAAATAAATTCCTGACGGGGATTACCCTAGTCGATTTGCTATTTCCTTGGATAGCTGGCTGTGTGTTATCACTGCTGCAGGTGACAATGGGATGACAGCCTAGAGTTTCTTCCAGGATAAATATTTCAATTTAAAACAGAACAAGAAGCATGGAGGTGCTAACATTAGTAGGGGAGAATATTCACCGTCACAGCTACTTTTCGCAGTGTCTGCCTCAGGATAAAAAAAATCATGACTTTTTCTACATCGCTATAACAAACTATTGTTAAAATGCATGTTCTTCTATTTACCTTATGATAATCGAGATAAACATTAGCAGAAATTGTCTTAATTACTTGCTTCCTTTGTAAGTAGAAGGGAAATAAGAGAGTACAATAGGCTAAAACAAATGTCAAATCTGTTAAAAGCTGGCTGTCATGTTGAAATCCGTTTCTGCACAGGGCCAGGAGTTTACAACTTTCCGTGTGAGAAAAGTTTAAGCATTTTAAATCTGAAAACAATACAAAGGAATCTGACTGCCTCCGTGGTCGAGTGGTCAGCGGGCTGACTTCTCACTTGGGGGTCCCGGGTTCGATTCCCGGCTGGGGCGGGGAATTTTTCTCTAGCCAAAATTATTCCCTATTATTGTATGTGAGTGTGTTTGAGTAAAACAAAATGATTTAAACCAACGTAAAAGTACCTACAGACCAGTTGTTTCAAGTGGAAAGCTCTTGATATGACCTTAGATGGAGAAAAAAAAAAAAAGAAGAAAAAAAAAAAAAGGAATACCTCAGAAATGGCCACTTCTGCGAAATAAAACTTACATTGTGTGTTTTAATGTGATTTTTGTGCGAAATTCAGCAAAATTCATTTAGAATAAAGAGGTCTTTAGCGGCTATTCTCAGAAAATTCAAGGCCATTTTGCCATGTAAATGTCTTTAATTTACGGTATTTTAATCAAAATCGTTAGAGCCATTTTTGAGAAAATCAAAATTTTCCATGTAAAGGGTAGTTTGGGGTGGGAGCTTTTTTCTCAAAATGTTCGTGTCGCATCCCTGTAAGATGCTAAACTTAAATACCAAGCTTGGTATTTTGTGGACTTCTCGTTTTTGAGTTATCGTGTTTACAAGCAGACGGACACATACATACGGACCTTTTTCCAAAAATGCTTTTTTTGGATTCAGAGGGGGGTTAAAACATATCTGGATATCGACTTTTTGGGTGAAATGCAATACCTTCTCTATACACTATGTACATAGTACATGTAGAGAAAGTAATAAAAGAATGCTGTTAATTGGTTTATAACTAATTATTATCAGGGCCCGGATTCTGATCTCATGTCATATTTTAATTATTACATCATAGGCATTACTAACGTGTAGATGCTTCAATCTTATCATGGATCCCCAGATTATGAAAATATAAAGTGCTACATTTGGATGACTTTCTTTAACCTCAATCGTTTATTATACAGATATACAATTTATTTATTATGTACTTAATTGTTATCGAGATAAGCCTTTACAAAATTTATATTACACTTTTCGTTATAGATGCATAGGGAATAGCGAGTCAATTTAAGAAGTAGATGCCATATAATATGGAAAGGACTAAAAGAATGATTAGTATTGAACAATAATAAGGAATGCCTTGAAAATGGCATATGATACGATAAAGTACTTATTTGGAATAAGTTATGGGTTTTAAACCTATATTTTTATTGTGAAATTCGTTTTTGTGTAAAGTTAAACATTTACCAGTTATTCAAGATTATTTAGAATCCCTTCCTAATAAAGAGGACTTCATAGGCTATTCTCAGAATACTCGAGATATACACTTTGTCGGTAAGTGCCTTTAATGTATTTTAATCAAAGTCGTTAAGAGGCATTTTTAAGAAAATTTGAACATTTAAAAAACTTCCGTTAAAGGGAAGTTTAAAAGTCTTTGTGTGGCATCCTTGGAATATATTTGGTATTTAACTTTGTTTTTGAGTCACTCTCCACACGCGCGTTATCACCATTTCTAAAACTGCTTATTTATTTATTTAGTGGGTCTCGAAACGTACTTCTGGTGAAATCGTTGTCTAGAATGTTTTGGATAGAAATCAATACCTAATTCTACTTACTATATGTACTAGAGTAAGTAAAAATTCAATCTGATTAGGTCATTATTTGCCATTTTGTGATTTTTCCCAATTTAGGATATTTTTTTTTTTTTTTTCAATTTTACGTCTTTTTTCTGTCATTTACTTGTCCTTATGTCTATTTTCTTTCGTTAAGTTTTATAAATATTGATAAGGTGCATTATCAAACGTGGGTATTTTCGGTATTCAACTAAGAAACGAGTAACTTTGTATATCCTCTATTCGTATTCTCAGTTTTAAAAAATCTTATTTCTAAAGGTTAATCAGAAAGGACGACTGTGCGTAGAGATGGTAGCAGGTGAGCAGGTAGCATTCGATACAGTTGTGAATTTGTATCCCAGACTAGGAATGAAACATTTAAATACCTGGGCTTTAATGTACTCGTAAATTATGTAAAAATCCACGAGATAGAGAATAGACTTAATTCCTTTAACTATTTCTGTGGAGTCATACGGCGAACATTGGTCAAAATATAAGGAAAGAAACACTTCTAAAATTGTACAAGGTTATGGCCTTAACGGCACTTTTACATGACAGTGAAAACTGTCTACTAAAAGAGAAAGATGAAGGGGGACTTCAAGCTGCTGAAATGACATTTTTAAGGTTCGTGGCAGGCCAAATAAATACACTTTTAGACAGAAAAAGGGGTGAAATAAGAGCTGAATTAAAACTGCAACATATTTTGCAAACAGTAAAATATCAAGATAGATGGCATACATTACGAATGCCAGATGGTGCCATAACGAAAGTAACATATACTCAATCCACGAAGAAACACCTGGCAAGGCAGACCCAGGAAACAATGGGAGATCTATTTTTTGGAGATGAAACATGTCAAAAGACAACCCATAAAGAATATGATGATGGCCAAGATGAGGTTTAATGAATGCGTACTGCCAGGTTTTTATTTCCCTTATTCCTGTCTTGTCATGTTTGTGAATTCCTCTTCATTAGCTATGCTTTTTGAATAATCCGATAACTCATAATCGTGAACGTTGTCGGTTTATACGAGCGCTTCAAAAGAAATTTCTTAACGTTATCAGATTCTTTCAACAAAAATTAGAAACAAATATATATGTTCAATTATTTTAAATATTAGCCTATTCTTATACCTTACTTTTTCTGCTTGTAAAACAGTTATGTACGTATAGGTTAATTTATAGCACACTGTACACTGTTTTCAATGCAGTAAATTAAATCTCAGTTTAACATTTTAGGTCATCAAATCCCGGACCGCAACAGTTGTAAGATGGCGAATACCAACGTGTCCCCTCTCAGGTTGTAATCAGGTCAATGCGTAATTGTTTGAAGCACATGAGGCAGTCATGTCTTATTTCATCCGTGTGTCCCCTTTCCCCAGCGTATCCACAGGAATAAACCCTCAGGGATAGTACGCAAGCAACCGGTAGTAGTTCGTTTCACTGTGCTGTTTCTGGCAATTTAGATATGATATATATAATTTCGAAACTTAGTAAGCAGTAGATTTCTCAAAATCTGTTCGCTGTGGATGAGCCTTTTAAAAAGGCGGATGGGAAGGTATTATTTACCAACGAGGCTATTGGAGTTAAAAATTAATAAAACAAGAATGCATTCATCTGATTGCACTCGCTTCAACCTCATGAGAGTATTAATTATTGAGAGTAATTCATTTCACACAAAGGATTGTGAATATTCCCATGATAAACCCAACATTATCTTAGCCTCGAAATGAGAAAACGATACAAATATAGACTAATGAAATTGCATCTTCATTGCTGCGATGTGTTGTAGGAACTTCCATCTAACTCTTCACGAGCATGGTAGTTGCTGATGATCTTATGCCTGAGATAGATTCTGGCATTCAAATAGTTTTCATTGCTAAATGACATGCTTTAGTGTTGCTATGTTTATCCTTACACGTCCATCGTAAATAATTTGTAAGAGTGTAAAGAACATTTTTATAACTCTTGTTCAAATTGAGGGGCTGGTTATATATAATAAACGTAATAAACGTGCTAAACAATGAACGATATCTAAGCAAGCGGCTGCAGGTTTGGAGTTCAAATGATATATGAAGATTTGAAGAAAATTTGACAAATCAATGCAAAATTAAGGGCAGCTTCTTAAAAGATACCGTTATTATCTAAATTGCTCAGCATTGAGGTAGTATTTTATATCAAAATTTGAAGAAAATTACCTCTTCAAATTGGTATACCATTTCAAAAACTGATGTATGTGCATCAGCCTAACAGATGTTTTATCTGTGTGTTTCAAATTGGTTGAATTCGGTGCAAAATTAAGATTACTTGTATAAAGGACCTCCTAAAATCTTGTTTTTTTGTTTTTTTTTTTTTTTTTTTTGTTTTTTTTTTTTTTTTTGCAGTTTAACGTCCTTTAACCTGGTTGTGTCATATCGGACGATGAATAAAATTGATGATATGATGCTCAAATGATCTCGGGGTCCATGGAGCTTAAAGTTACTCGACATTTGTCGTCTCAGGATAAGGGAAAACCCCGAAAAAAACCTTACCCGGGTAACTCACCCTAAGCGAGATTCGAACTCACGACCTTTTGAACGTGAGGCAGACATGCTACCACCACGCTACCCAGGCGGGCTATTTTCGATGTTATTCTCTAAAATATGCATAACATTTTTAATCAGTTCTATCGCATTATGTAGCCCACAAAACAAATCAACTAAAATTTAACACTACAGTACGTACTTTTCCCTGAACACATTGGAAGTATAGCTTTAATTTGGTGGTTTCTCATGATTTTTTTTTTTTTTATTACGAATATTAAAGCTGTTGACTGAAGCACAATACTGAACAAAGATGTGTAATTGTTCACCATTTACTTTAAAGAGATTGGAAATTAGCAAAGAAATATTTTTCCCCTTTCTTTTAATAGTTATTCCTTAATACAAAGTTTTCTCTTCAATCAGAACACAGAACATTTTTGTATTTTAAGCTACTTCGACACACATTCCTATCTTGTGTATATTCTTCTGATGCGCTGCTATGCGGTCATTAGTCTTCCTTCCGCATGAAATAATTATCCACTGGCATATTTTTACTTTCTCTAACCCCATATGTACAATGTACATAGGAATAGAGCAGGTATTGTATTCCACCAAAAGATTTGATGTCTAGATTTCACCGGACATTTTTTCAAGAAAATCCCCTCCCCCAGCCCAAATTACCCTTTACATGGAACATTTTTCGAAATTTTTGATTTTCTAAAAAATGGCTCCAACGATTTTGATTAAAATCCTGTGTATTAAAGATATTTACATTCTAAATTAAATGTATATTTTGAATTTTCTGGGAATATCCTCTGAAGACCTCTCTCTTTATTGTGGATGAATTTTGCCGAATTTTGCTTAACTGTTAAACCGTAAGAGATAGACAAAAACGTACTACACAAAAAATTTAGATCTCATCAAAACACACCATTTATGTCCTTGACGTTTTTGTTGTGAAGGTAACGTTTCCGAGATATTCCTTGTTATTGGTTTCGATTGTAAAGTTACTTATACTTTTCTCAGACAGGAAGTGTGTTTTTCTTTTGCTTTACTCCTGGCCAAGCAAAGAAGCGATTTGCCTTGACAATCGCATAACGATAACTTAAAACACTTGACTAGCATAGCGCATTCCTTTAGTTCCCTTCTACTTATAAGGATTTAAGTAATAAGAACATTCTGATAATGTTTATCTCGATTAGCATTGTGTGGAAAGAACAATAATCTTTGTAAGAAGTTTTTAGAGCAGCTAGAGAAAGTCATGTGAGTGTAACACATCAGATTTTTTTTTAATGCTTCCAATACTTAACATGTCAATGCACTAAATATGAACGCAATTCAAAGGAAAGCTTCTCTTAGAAATTACGTTAAATAAATACCAATCATAATATGTATTAAAACAATTTTTATCACATGTTTTCCTTTTATTTGAGAAACAGATGTAGAATCTGAAAGGTCCACGGTAAGCATATGACCCATGCATTTAATTCTCCTGGCTCTACCTTTAACATTTGCGCAATAAAGCTCTGCAGACTCCTGGTGGTAGTGCAAAAGCTTGCTCATTGTGTTAACGACCTCCCCTTTTAAAACCTCACCAGTAAACATCGGGTACATATTTTGAGTTTTGGTTCACATGCTAAATTATTTTCTCAGTTGAATTATTAGTACTGAATGGACTGTTAACTAGCAACATGTGCAAAGGATACCCTGAGGAATCCAGCCAAACTTTTTACAATATTTGCTGTTATTGAAGCATAATAAAGTTACATAACAAAATAAAGCTGCAGCAATCTTAAAGAAGAACACGTGTTTTTCTTGGCATATAGGTAATTTAACCAAGACATTTATATCGGATATGCAGGATATGAGAAAGATCTGTTCCCTTCTCGAATCCTTATAAAATATATATTTTAATGAATGGTGTTTATTAAGTAATTTTCAGTGCCTACACACTTTTCGAATTAGTCAATAGTATCTTTCCATTAGATTCCTCCACGCTTTCCTTAATTCTTAAAAAAATCTGATGTGTACCATTCACATGACTTTCTCTATATCCCTGCAACAAATTGTTCTTAAAAAGCTTATACTTCTATTTACTTTATGCTAATCAGAAAAAAATGAGCAGAAATAGTCTTATTACTTGCTTTCTTGTAAGTAGAAGCGAAATAAGGGACTACCATAGGTTAAAATGATAGTCAAAAGCTGGTGTCTATGTCAATGAAGTTCCTTTGTTTATATGGATAGGAGTTGACAAGTACCTATATGAGAAAAGTATAACTTTTTCATAGCAGAAACCAAAAATAAGGAACGTCTCAAAAACGACGAACTCACGAAAAAAATGTATATAACATAAATTGTGTGTTTTAACGTGCTCTACATTTTTTGTGTAGTAAGTTTTTGTCCATCTCTTACGGTTTAGCAGTTATTCAAAATTCAGTAAAATTCATCCAGAATAAACTACTCTTCAGAGGATATTCCCAGAAAATTCAAGATATACATTTTATTTGTCAGGTAAATATCTTTAATATACGAAATTTTAATCAAAATCGTTAAAGCCACTTTTGAGAAAATCAAAATTTTTGAAAAAAGTTCCATGTAAAGGGTAGTTTGGGGTGGGGGGATTTTTCTCAAAATCTTCGTGTCGCATCCCCGGAAGATACTAAACTTAAATACCAAGTTTGATATTTTACCGACTTTTCGTTTTTGAGTTATCGTGTTCACAGACACACGGACACACACACACACACATACATAAACACGGACCTTTTTGTGAAAATGCTTTTTTTGGATATTGGGGACCCTAAAACATATATTTCCGGTGAAATCTCGGTATCGAATTTTTGGGTGGAGTGCAATACCTTCTCTATACACTATGTACATAGTGCGTATAGAGAAAGTAATAAAAATCTTCATTGAGAGCAAAACATTTTTTCTAATAGAAACCCATTCCAGCCGTATTGTTCTAAAGATAACCTGTTGCGCATTCTGAGCCCTGACTTTTTTTTAAATGCGTCATCTGGGAATCATGGCATGCAGACAGTTAAGGTCAAGAGGATTACTGACCACGCTTCACTGTCGAAATATCTGCTGTGATAGTATCCATCAACTTAGCTGTACCTCTTTGCGACTTCTTGCATCGGCGCTTTTTAAGCGAGAAGACGAGTAATTTGAATAAAACTGAGTATGTGGCATATACACGTACTATGTACATAGTGTATAGAGAAGGTATTGCATTGCACCCAAAAATTAGATACCGAGATTTCACCGGAAGTACATGTTTTGGGATACCCTGAATCCAATAAAAGTATTTTTAGAAAAAGTCTGTGTGTGCGTGTGTTCGTGCGTGCGTGGGCAGCATAGCTCAAAAACGAAAAGTCTGTTAAATACCAAACTTAATTCTAAGTTGAGTATCTTCTAAAGATGTGACGCGAAGATTTTCAACAACCCCCCACCTCCACCTAGCCTTTTCATGTGAAAAAAAATCGAGAATATTTGTTTTCTCAAAAATGGCTTAACGATTTCGATTTAAATCTCTTATATTTATGATATTTACATGCGAAATAAAGTGTATATCTTGAATTTTCTGGGAATTGCCACTGAAGACCTCTTTATTATGGATGAGTTTTTCTGAATTTTGCATAACTGGTAAACCGTAAGAAATTAGCAAAAACTTACCACACGAAAAGTGTAGATCTCTGTAAAACACACAATTTATGTCATATCTATATTTTTTTCTAGTTGACCGTTTTCGAGATACTGCTTGTTATTGGTTTCAGTTTTAACATGTACATTTCTCATACGGGAACTTGTCAACTCCCGGCCACGCAAAGAAACGGATTTCAATCTCATAGCAACAAGTTTTAAAAAAAAATTGACTGTCGGTTTAGCCTAATGTATTCCCTTATTTCATTTGTTGAGATGTAGACAAAGTCATGTGAATGGAATGCATCATATTTTCTTTTTTACAGTAAATGCACTGTTTAGTTTAATTAAATCTTTCAAGTACTTAAATAATTTTAGTACATAATCCAGTAATTGCGCAGAACATGTACACACTGAACCATTTAGCTCGTCGTTAATACAATTTTCCAGCAAAAGCTTTACTTAATTTTGTGTTTAAGTATTTTAGAAATAGCAAATATGCCAAAAGCGTATAATACAAAGAACCACATGACCTTCTCTACAACTCTACAACGAATTATTGTTAAAAATCGATAGATAATAGAGGAAGTAAGCATCATTTAGTGATTCGCTCTTAACAGATTTTACTGTGGCTTCGTAAATGCCGTTTCCGTTATGTCGAGGGAATATGTAATGAAACCACTTTTGCTAATACCTTGATTATCGTGAAGTATACATGGTGTTTCAAAAATAAAGGGCATAACTCCAGGTATTCAGTTCCCTTAAATAGACAGTAAAAACACTCCATTGCAACATGTGTCGGGAAATACTCGGGTTCTGAGTAATGCCCTTCAAATCAGTGATATTCACCAGAACGTCGATTTTTCCTCAGATCATTTTCTTTACAGAAGATGTTCAAAATGCTTTAATACAGGCCTCACATCGACGTCTCATGGCCGTGCGAACACGACTCCAAATTCTAGGAGTATTGCGTACTTCCTCACAACCTGTCACAATTCGGTTCTGAAGGGATTCCATGCCAGGCACCGGAGACGAATACACCAACCTTTTTAATGACCCCACAAGTAAAAAAGACAGGCTTCAAATCAGATTAGCGTGATGGCCAAGTAATTGGGCTACCTCTGCATATCGATCGATCAGGAAATCTTCATTCCAAGTAATGGCGAGCGGTCCGATTGAAGTGTGCATGAGCGCCATCATGCAAGACGTGAGCTTGTTGATAAAAGCTCAGTGGACTTTCGTATATATCAGGTATGGCCTTTTCCAGGAACTTTGTGTACGCTTGTCCCGTTAGTCTTATTACTAGTCCGTAGGGTCCAACTAACCGATCATCAATGATAGCGACCCACATGTCGAGAGTGAACCGCACTGATTAGATGGAACGATTGCATGTGGGTTTTGACATTACATGCTGAACGTGGAAATTTGTAGTGCCATCTCGTGTGAATTGTGCTGTATCTTAATAATACTAAGACAGGAAATTTCGGCTTTGTAGCACACTACTGTACGAACTACTGGCAGAATATCAATCGAGCAGAGTAATCCGCTGATGACAGGGCATTTACACGTTTTAAGTGATAGGGATATAACTGGTGCACAGAATTCAGAATCTCCTTTTCATCTGGAGTTGTAGATCTTGGTCGTCCCCTGCCCAGGAAATGCAAAGTTCCCACAGCCGGCGATGGACGAACTGGACATCTTTGCTTACAAACAAGCCAGCACAGCATTGCGTCCGTCTTATCGTACATGAGGTGCATTCTGCCGGCTTCTAATTTGAGTGCATGTCGCTCAGTCAAACGCCGAACACAACACTCAGTGTACCCTTCGGAACGAATTGTCAAGTGTCCTGTTTATCTTCTGCCACGGCAGCTACCTGCGAGAAGAAAAACGTTCCGGTGAATATCTCTGTTTGAAGGATATAACTCAGAAACCAAGCATTTCCAGACACATGTTGTACTGGACTGTTTTATTGTCTACATATGTGTAATACATATCTAAAGTTATGCCCTCTATTTTTGAAACATTCTATATAGAAGAATAACTGCGTATCAGAATAGTTGTAGAAGAGGTGGAGAAAGTCACGTGTATGTAACACATCAGATTTTTTATTCTTACAAAAATGTGTACCTTCTCATTAAGCTAAGTATACGTAGTCAGGAGTATGAACTAAGTGCCACTTCTTCATAAGTACCGTTCTTAGTTTAGGGGTAACATGCTAGCCTCTGGTTACCAAGGTCGCGAGTTAAAACCTGGCGGAGGGCGGTGGAGTTTTTCGGGAATAAAACTCCTTAGCATGGCTTACTTCGAGAGGGAAGTGAACCCATGTCGTAGATTTACGGCACATAAAATAACCTCAACCCTGATAAAGAGGGGCTCTGAGCAAAAGTAAGTGGTCTTTCACGCCCAATATAGAAACTGCTGAGAATCACGACAGTTAACGAGCGTCTATAAATAGAACAATTTATTTTTTATAATATTTATTACAATATATTATCATTGGTGTGTGGAGCCTTGTATACTGACCAACTTGAGTTACGTTTGAAAGAGGTTCACATACTTCTTTGGCCCTTTATTCAGAAGAGAGTCAACATTGGAACATATAAATATAATGTAGAAAAAATTAAATAATTTAATATCGTTTTTAACGATGCCAGCGAAAATAAGTTGAAGCATACTAATCAATAGTTTTCCGAAATAACAGTTTCATTCCTAACAGCATAGAAAAGCTGAATACACAGTACATTTAAATAGAACTTGGGAGTTGTATACGAACACCTAGCACTAGCTAATCATCCGCTTGCTACTTGTTTATTTAGAGCAATGAAATGTTGCACGAAAAGATCTACATCCATTGAAACACCGACTTCAGAAAGACACAAAATTTACCAAGTGATTTCTTCAGTGTTTCAAACCATTCCTCTCTGTGTTTCACAACTTCATTTAAGAAGGTAAAATGGTACAGTGGTTTGTATTAAGATGGTGAATACGTAGGAGTTAATATGGGTTAACTTCTACAGAATTAACGAAAATCTATGTTAAAGGATAGGTATAGAATTTTTAAATTAAGATCTTGCGTATCAGAAGAGAATTGAAGACATAAGACAAAAACCAAAACTATTCGAGTTATGAGAGGGACTAAAGGAGCTAGAAAGATTCCCACATTACAGAAAAGTAGCTACTATTACACAAAGCAAGTAGGAAAAAAATATTTCTCGCCTATGAAAAAGATGGAAAGACTTTCATAGAGTATTTGGAGTTTTTTAGGCAGAAACTGGCAGAAATATCTAGTCCGTGTAGCGAAAGATGACCATAATGGTGAATGTCTAGACTTTGCACGCGTTTGTGTGTTGATTTGATGTGACTATCGTAGTGATGGAGCCGAGTTAGTTTCTATTAACATTGAAACCGTAGTTTGTTGTATCTCCTATCACTGCCCTTTAATCAAGAATTGTTGAAGAAAATTATAATTATGCATTAGTTAATATTCATTCACGCCTAGTTTTAAATTAAATTGTAGACATTCTAAAATATTACAATATTTTAAATTCTGAAGAGAACATTTCAGCCTTTAAGATAAAGTGTAGATCTGATAATGTTCCGTGTTTCTTATATTTTAACCAGTTAAAGTTTTTAGTAGTAAATTTGGAGCGTAAGTACAGGTTTCCGGATGGAGAATATCACAGGAGAGATATCTGGGAAAGTAAAATCAATAACAAGAGTTAACAAGGGGAGGTAATAGAGATATACTTGAAGACGCAGCAAAAGTTACTGCTGGGCATGTTTCTTTGTTCTGTCGCGGGAAGTGGTGCGAGATAATATTTTACAAAAAGTGAGCGAGTGAGTATTGTTCCATGCAGGAGGCCTGTAGCTGGGTGGGACAGACAATATTTTTGGCGCCGCATCCGATGATGCCTGCTATTTTTATATTTTATAATGTGTATATGCACTGAAGTAGGGGACCTCCCTTAGGCACGTGCTGAGCGCCCACAGGTTGGGGAGCTTGCAGGGACCGATGCCCCCACCCTTCCTCTTAATTCATCCTCAAGATCTTAGCGTACTTTTCGTGCTTTCCGTTTTGTCTCTCGTTTTAATTCCCTTACGGTGTGTGTACATGCAAGAAAGCCAAAGGCATAAATATCGCATTCGTACATTTGGCTGATTTTAACATCTATCTCCACCGTAGGCAGAGAATGTATTGCATTCCACCCACAAATTCGATATCGAGACTTTTCCATAAATTCATTTTTTTTAGGCTTCCCGAATAAGTAAAAAAATTACAAGCCTTCAAATATCCATGCTCGTGTGTTAAAATCTAACTCAAAAATGAAAAATCGGATATATATCAAATTTGCTGTCTAACGTCGACATTATCCAAGGATGTGACACGAAGCTTTTCAAGAAAAAACGCCCCACCCCAAACTGCCGTTTACATAGAATTTGTTTATTATTTGTTTTTATTTTCTCAAAAATAACCAACGATTTCATTAAAATACAGTTTCCCCCTTGAATTTTTTTGGGAATACTCTGTGAAGTCTTTTTCATGATGAATTACTATTGTATAATTGGTAAACCGCAAAATATGGACATGTAGGTCTCGTTAAAGTCACATAGTTTAATGAAATTATTTTTCTTTCTTGTGCCATTAACAGTTTTTTAGATATTGTTTTGAATTTTCAAGTACCCAAAAAGTGATAAGTCTTGTATAATTTGTCTCATGTTCATGCAAAAGCATTGCATTTTTAAATCATCACATAGTGCTTTTACTTATTGTATCCTTCTCATTTCTACAATAAAATGAGTAATGAAATTTGCGGGTGTTCGTTTCTATAACGCCATTGGAGGGGCTTTGAAACGTTTATTGGTTCTTGTATTCTAAACTTTAGATTAAGTTACTGTACTAGATTCAGTAAAGGCCGTAAACCAACGATATGATTCTCGCTGATCGTTGAACGAAAGTTCGCGAAGTGGCAAATGCCATAGGTGAGTCGACGGGAACGGCAATTAATATTTTGTATGGTAAGTTGCCCGATGAGCACCGCAATATTACTTTGAGTAGACAACAAGCTGCTGTGGCTTTCAACTTCGAAGCTGTGTTTGAAGCTATCTAAGCAAAATCTTTTGCGAGTTATCACCGTCGATGAGACCTGGATACAGCAACAATCGAAACAATGGCTAGCTACTAATGAATCTGCTCCAAAGAAGGTAAAGAAAAGAGATGGCGAAAATTTCTTGAGATGCGATACTAATTGACTTTCTAGAAATAGGAAAAACTATTAGTGGACAATACTACTATGAGTTATTGGCCCAATTTGACAAGAAATTAAAGGAAACATGCTTCCAAGAAAAAGTGCTGATTCATCACAACATACATTCATCAGAGTTATTACCACCAAACTGCATGAATTGTGTTATGAATTCCTGCTGCACCTCGTGATTCACCTGACCTAACTGATTACGATTTTTTGTTCCCAAACATGAAGAAATGACATGCAGATTAAAAAAAGGGCAGGAATGTTGGGATAAGTGTAATATCACTAAAAGAGATGTTGAGTATGCTGATAAATAAACATTTTGGTTTGAAAAAAAATGACATCCTCATTCCTTATTGAACTACCCTTGAGGATTTTTGTTATTTTTAGCAACTTTTCACATTCACTCTCATATCTAAACTTCCAGACTCTATGGAGGGTAGGCAATAACCCTTATCAAAGAAAACTTCCCTCCTGGAATTGAATACTTTACCTTCAGATGAGAAATCAGCTTGCTGACCACTCAATCATAGGACCAGTCATGAATGTTTTATTTTAATCAACACAAATTAGATAGAAGAATAAGTTTTTATAAGAATAGATTGTAGAAGAGTGGGTAAATAAAGTTAATGCATGTTAAATATTAATTCTTTGTATTATCAGATTAAATATGCAATCTCTACTAATTAATCTTTAAGGCATAAATGCTTTGAATTCATGGATATGTTGGATTCTACTTGGAATGTTACAATCTTTTTGGAAGATTTGTTTAACTCGTAGTTACTTATGGTATATTTAATGGCGTTATATAAAATGTTTATTACCAGAATATGGTTATACTTATCCTAGACTCAAGGAATTAATTATGCGTCTACGTTTTCCTGATTATGAAATGATATATTATATTTGAGAGTGTTCAATTGTAGGGTTATTAGGAACTTTTATAATCCCAAATGGAAATGATGGTTATGTCCCAATTCCATGGAGTTGTAAACCTGACCTTTCCCTTCTTGCAGTTCTAATGACTTAAACACAATATGGAGGATTTATGTTTTATATTATGTGCAAGAAGGATGAATATCAACTTTATCACCCCATGTAATATGGATGTTAAAGCCAGGATACAACTATACTTATATTGTGGCCATCTTCAGTAGTTTGATAACTCAAAAATTTTTATTTTTAATAATTTTAACAGTAGCATGCATTATTTTGAAATGTTTCAGGTGAATAATGCAAAAATTTCTATAAAATATAGCTGACATTAGAGTAGTTATGTATGCAATAGTGTATAAAAATATCAATAATAACAATCTTATTGCAGAGGTGGCGCCGTCGATGGTTTGTACTACGTCATTCTGGGGAACTTCCTGGTCAGTACTTCCTTGAATACTACACAGACAGAAATTGCAGAAAACTGAAGGGGAAGATTGACCTGGATCAATGTGAACAGGTATGCTAAATGAATTAATTCTGTTCATGATTGGTTGAAATTCAACAAGGTTATTTATAATAGTTCTTTTTATACACTAAATGAAACCATAACTGAAAGTTTAAAGTTTTTATTGATATATGTCTACAGCATGTCTGTGCCTTTTATAGAAAAATGCCAAAAATTATTGCAATATATTCTCAATTCACTTTTACAGAAAACTATGTTTGGTCTTAATCATTTTTCCAAAGGGTAGAGGATTTAACTCGTAAATGGAGCACAGAGTCAGAAAGTAAAATTGTCTCACATACTATGTAGTTATTTGAAAAATGTTGTATAGCAAAATATTATAAGCATATATTGGTAATTAAGGTTTGTTATTTAGAAAATTCTGATAAAATGAGTTAAAAGAAATTTTACCAACTACTGTATTTTACCCATGGATGAGAATTAATCAAACAGTAATTTTGACTGCTAACAAGAATAAGAAATTAGTTTAATGCTTAATCTGATGTGTGACATTCACTTTATTTTCTGTACCCTCTATTGTTTATTAGAAGCATGCCCCAGAATTGTTTATTAGAGGAAAATTCTCATGAAGGCTTACTTTTCTATCTACTTAAGTTTAATCTGGGCAGTACAAAGGAAACATCAGTTGTCAAATCTTTAAGAACTGAAAGTTATACGCCAGTCTTAAATTTCAGACTCTTTCCATGCTACTGCAAGAAACAACTGAATGTTGAAATACTACTGTTTTATTAGCTTCTGGAATTACAATTACATGAAGTCATCACGGACTATTAGAAAATAATGATAATCAAGTTATTCAAGAATTAATATTTACTATTTTATTGGGTATTTACTTTACAGCTTTACAATTATTTGAATATATTGAAGCACCATTTACTATTGCAGATTCAGTTTTTGGTTCAACCTTTTTCATAGCTTTAAAGAATAACAATATATTGGACAATCCACCATTAATAATGATTATCTTGCAAATGGTGGATGTCAAAAAGAGATCTATCTACATTTTTGGTGTAGTAGGTTCCTGAACATCTCTTAACATTTACATGTTATTCAAGATTATATCAAATTTCTTGTGAATGTAGAAGACCTCACAGGGTCTTCCCAAAAAATTCAAGGTATATTACTTTCTCTACATGTACTATGTACAAGTGTATAGACATGGTATTGTAATGAACCCAAAAATTGAATATCGAGATTTCACCGTAAATACATGTTTTGGGTTCCCCTGAATCCAAAAAAAGCATTTCTGGAAAAAGGTCTGTGTGTGTGTGCACATGTTAATGTGTCATAACTCAAAAACGAAAAGTATGTTTAACATCAAACTTGGCATATAAACTTCAGCATCTTCCAAGGATGTGACACAAAAATTTACAAGAAAATCTATGCACCCCAAACTACCTTTTACTGGAACATTTTTCAAAATGTTTACTTTCTCAAAAATGACTTTAATAATTTTGTTTAAAACATCATATGTTTAAAATGTTTTTATGACAAGTGAAAGGTATATCTTGAGTTTTCTGGGAATAGCCTCTGAAGCCCTCCTCATTCTGAAGATTTTTTGCAAAACCGGTAAACCATAAGAAATAGAAAAAATGTACTACTTAAAAATGTAGAACTCATTAGAAGACATAATTTATGTCCTAAACTTTTTTTTTATTTTTCTGTGGAGTAGTTAACATTTCCAAGATATTCCTTGTTATTGGTTTAACTCATCATTCATTTCATATCTCTGTAGTTTTTCTCCTGGCCAAGCAAAGCAATCCAAATTTTAATGTTATCGTGTGATGACAACTTTTGACTATCACTTTAACCTTGTATTCCCTTATTTAATAAGTAATAAAACCATTTATCTAATGTTTATCTTGATTAGCACAATTCAGATAGAATAAGCTTTTGTAAGAACAATTTGTAGCCAAATAGGTAGAGAAAAGTCTTGTGAATGATTCAGATTTTATGACCCTCTTCTCACACTACACACATCTAAATCATATGTATGACAACATGTCTCAACATACTTTTATCCTCTCATTGCCAATTTTCAAAAAGTAATATAATATGGCACATTTAACAGACCATGTAACAGAATTAGAATATTGCTTCTGTTTTGATTTACTACAGTCTACAAGGGAAGTAATTGCATTTTAAAAATAAATGTAACTTTTGCCCAGCAATTGTGAGCTATGAAAATCATTTATTTCTATTATAGAAATTAAATTCAACCGTTTTGTGTTTCCCTCTAGCTGTATGAAATTCTCTGTGTATTCAGTGTATCTTGGTGTCTTATAAGTTACTTTAAATGATAAGAATGCAATTTTCTACAATATAAAAATCATCTATCATGGATGGCTTGTTATAGGAGGTTTTTGCAGCAGAACTTTTAATGTGACCTAATGAACAATTTTTAAATGGATTTAAAAATTGTTTACTTTTTTATGACAATGGAAAGGATATTGACATAGGAGTAATAGTGCAGCAGATGCAACAAGTGCCATAGATTTTTCTATACCAGAACCTAAAAATGCCAATGGATTCTGAACCATCAATATGGCATTTTAATTAGAATCATTATTGTTCAGAAAATAAACAATTCCAAAAAATGCTCTTATGAAAATGTAGTTTGGGTTGGGGAATTTATTTAATGGTGTCAGTCTTTGGAAATACAATGTTTGTTATTCACCCAAGTTTTAATTTTTGAATTGTGTTGTTCTGTCTCTCTCTCTCTCTCTCTCTCTCTCTCTCTCTCTCTCTCTCTCTCTCTCTCTCTCTCTCTCTCTCTCTCTCTCTCTCTCTCTCTCTCTCTCTCTCTCTCTCTCTCATGCACACACACACACACACACACACACACACCACAGTCCTTTTTCTAAAATGCTTTGTTTTTATTTACTAAGAAAGAGACTCCAAAAAATTATTTCCAGTGAAATCCGATATCAAAGTTTTAGGTGGAATGCAAATACCTTCTTTATCTACTGTGTATAGGTAATGAAAGTAAAAATCAATTTTATAACCTTCAGTGATAATTAAGATGGCAGCATTTCAAATATTGGCTCATTTACAGTAAATCTATTACAGCCTTTAAAAATCACATGACCGAGAAAGGGAGGAGTGTGATTTAAGAGTGAGTGTGCAGTAATGCATGCAGTGCTGTGGGTTTTTGCTAAAGATTTAAAATGGTCTCCAAACAAAGTATACTTCCAACTTATCAAGTTGTGGCAGAAAGATTTCAGGCACAATCGTTGCTAGGATATATTATTTTGATGTTATCTCCAGCTTTAGAACTGATAATAGTTTTATCTCTGAAGATGATACACAATCTGAAATATGCTCTATTAGGAATATTTTTCTTTGAGGTAAGAAATGTTTTGTTACAGTTATCAAAACCTTTAAGAATAAAGTACAATATATTATATTTATAAGAGCAATTTAAATTTTTTTCTAAAATATGTGAGCTTCTATTGTCAGAATTTGTTATATGGGGGAATTGTGGGCTCTCTCTCTCTCTCTCTCTCTCTCTCTCTCTCTCTCTCTCTCTCTAGGAACTTTAGTTACATATATCGATCAGATGGCTGAAAATTAATATATACTTTTGTCAAAAATCAAAGATCCATAGTTTTAACCTTTGCTCAGTGTGAAAGAACTTTTAGCTTGTGCAAGTTTATAATTATTGATTATATTGAATAAACAGTCTTGATGTTATTTAAAACACAAGGTTTTAGTCATTTTCAGTAAATGTTTACATAAAGGATTTGTTGCCTATTGGTTTATATTTTGTGCATCCCTTTGTAGTCTGATTGAAGTTTGTTGAATGACTAAAACATAAGGTACTTCGGTCAAATTTACATCTTGGTTTGCAGGTGGATGCTGGATTGAGATTTGAAAATCGCAAACAAAAGTATCAGCATATGTTCGATGTGAAGACTCCAAAGAGAATTTATTATCTGGCTGCAGAGTCAGAAGAGGACATGAACAAATGGGTTGAATATGTCTGTCATGTTTGTGGACTAAAGGCATACAAAGAGGATGAAGAAGGTATGACATTAAAAAATAAAATATTTTTCTGCTTACCTTATTCATGTTTTTAAGAACAAAAAGCTTGGTTCCTCTAACATTTGAAAAATCATTTTTACCAACGTAATTTATAAAGCATATTCATGATAAGATTAGCAAACTTTTGTTTTCACTAGGGGGACAATTTAGATTTGAAAGCCCTCTCTCCAGGAAAAGAGTAATGTCAAACTAACTAATTTTCAAGGATTTGTTTACTCAGTGTTGCTTATACTGTTAGATTCCTGAGGAATTTAATTGGTTTATGTATTCAGTTGGGAATGCTTACACAATGCTTATTCTTTGATCAAATTTTTTAGAGGTGGTCCACCGGACAAAGTTAGGAAACAGTGCTTGTGCCCAGATTGGTTATGTGTGTTATCTCTCTGTGATAGCCACTGGCACAGCCACATGATATTCTTATCTCCCCATGCCAGTTTCTCAAAAGAATGACCAAAGAATATAAAAATTATCTAAAATTTTTACTTACTTTGAATTTCTTGTGAGAATAAAGAAAAAAACAGACATGCATGGCACAAGACAGTACAATTGATGTGAGACCTAAGCATAGGCTCTCAAATGGCTTGCATTTAAATCATCTCTGTCACCAGAGCTGAGATAGACCAATTATTCTCTCATTGACAACTTGTCCATTCTTAGGCACCCAAATCTTATTCAAAAAAGCAAATACTGTCAATAGCTAATATTAAATATTCTTAGCAACCATTTGTATAATGTTTGCTACTTGCAATGCCAATATATTCATATTTCTAATGCACACCAGTTGGCGATGAATACAGTAACAGTTGAATTTCTTATATCTTATTCAGTTATATATTTTTTGTCATTATAGCTAAACTTTTAAGCACTGAGTTTTGTTCATTAATATTTAGCTCAATCATATGTTTTTAGGTCATACCTTTTCTCAATATGTAAGATTTTTTGGCCTCCGTATATGAAACGTATTAAGTCATTTAAATGTTGTTTATGCAATGTGAATATATATGTTTTATGCAAGTTTTCTGTATACTGTTGTTTCTGCAGTAAGCAGTTGGTTGAGGCATCAATATTTCTGGAACAATTAGCGTGTTGCAGAAACAAAGAAAATTTGACAATTTTTTTAAACCATTGAAAACCCTCAATACTCAAGTCTTATTCTTAGTTTGAACTATGAGTAACTTCTGATATGCATGCAACTATTCTAAATAGCATATTGTATTTATTATTTATGTGTTTGCATCATTTATTGCTTTCTTATAGTAAATAATGCATTAGTGTGAGTACCCTAATAAAACTGTTTAGTTGCCTAAGAAAATTCAGTTTTTCATTTTATCATTTATACATTATTTTAGCTGGCTCTCTTTAATAACATATAGCATATTATACTGTAGTTGATTCAGGAAGACCTAGCATAAACAGAAACATTGGCTAAAGTGAGAAGAGAATCTCCTTTAGGAATGAACAGAAAGAAACATGCAAGCCTTAGCTTTTATTCAGTATCTACTCATCTATCCTCATTTATCAATGGGAATGCTGGCAACTTATTGTTGTGTCTAGGTTACATTATGTAATATCATAAGGAGCTGTGTGACAAAAAAATATATATACACAGACACAAAGGACATTCAATAAGTAATGCAACACTTTTATTTTTTTTTAAAAGCAGATTGGTTTCATTCAGAATTCAAATACAGCATGTTATTCCCCAATGTTTTGGCTACAAAACCCTATTTTCAACATAATCTCCTTTCAATGTTAAGGCCTTATGCCACCTTGATAGGAGGGTCTGTATGGTACCACTCTATTGGTCTATGTTGGAGCCAACGTCTTGCTGCATCAATAGCTTCCATATCATCCATGTAGTGCTTCCCACGGAGTGCATCCTTCATTGGGCCAAACAGGTGGTAGTTGGAAGGTGCAAAATCCGGCTGTAGAGTGGATGGGAAGAACAGTAAGTTTTGTGAGCTCCTCTCGGATGTGCAGATTGTGTGAGGCCTTGTGCTATCATACAGAATGAGAAATTCATTTGCATTTCTTCAATGACAGAAATGCACAATATACTTCAGAGTTGATTGTTTCATTATGAGGGAAGACATCGAACTGAATAACCCCTTCAGAGTTCCATAAAATCGTAGCCATGATTTTACCAATTGAGGGTATGGCTTTGAACTTTTTCTTTAAAGGAGAATTGGTGTAATGCCACTCCATGGATTGCCGTTTTGTTTTGGGTTCAAAGTGATGAACCCATGTTTCATAACCTGCGACAATATTTGACAAAAAATGGTCACCCTCAGCCTCATAATGAGCAAGCAATTGTGCACAGATGGTCCTTCTGTGATTTTTATGATCATCAGTTAGGCATCGAGGAACCCATCAAGAATTATTCGAGTATTCGAACTGGTGGACAAGTGTGTCAGCACTACCAACAAAAATACCAAGTTGAACTGCGAGGTGTTTGATTGTGATGTGTTGAGCACCTCGAATAAGAGAGTTGCAGGAGTTACAGCTTGTGCAGCTGGCCTCGGTTTGCTCCACCTTTAGATGATGACAGACACCTCGCCCAACACCGTGCTTTTGTCCACTGCGAGGTCTCCATAAACACTCTACAAGTGCCTAAGAATACCTGTGATGCTCTGGTTTTCGCCTAAAGAAACTCAATAACGGCTCTCTGTTTAGAATGCACCTCTATTACAGATGCCATTTTAAAGGGTAGTTATAGCACTGTGGCGTATCAGAAATTAAGGAAACTGTATGAGGTGAAGCAGAATATTGAAAGATCTCGTACACAACATTTAAATATTTTTCAACCAAATTGGCCGAGAGGAAAAGAAAAAGAGTCGCATTACTTATTAAATGTCCCTTGTTCATTCAGACAACAAATTTCTAAAATCTAGTGCAGCTTTCTACTAGCTCCTTTTACTTTAATGCCTAGGTTGTGTGTGCATAATTACTACACTAACTCTTCAGATTCTGTTGTCCCTGATCTGTTGTTTAGGGTCCTTGTACACTTCTCTCTTACATTTCCTAAAACTTTTTCCATCATTTTAATTGTTTCTGCTCTTGGATTCACCAACATCTTAAACACTATTATTTCTTTGTTTAAATTATATCATTCTTTGTTCCTTACATTATCTATCCATCTTTTGTCCTTTTCACATTCTATTAAACAATGTAAAATATTGCCCAATTTCTTACATATAGTACATTTCCCTGAGCAATTTTTGCTTTCTGTACACATACTATGTACATAGTAGGTAAGAGAAAGTACCATATTCCAAGCAAAAAGTTGATGTCTATATTTCACCAGAAGTATATGTTTTGAGGTCCCCTGAATAACAAAAAATCGTTTTTAGAAAAATATCTGTGCGTGCGTGCATAACTCAAAAACAGAAAGTTTGATTAAGTATCAAACTTGATCAGCATCTTTCAAGGATAAGAATGCAGGTTTTCAAGAAAATCACCCTGCCCCAAACTATTCTTTTTTATGGAAGATTTTGAAAATTATGCTTTTCCAAAAATGGCTCCTAAGAGTTTTGAATAAAATACCATATGTTTAAAATAAATATTGAATTTGCTGGGAATAGCCTCCGAAGACTTCTTCATTCTGGATGACTTTTGTGTAACTGGTAAACCATAAGAAATCAATGGAAACTTAACTGAACAGAATATGCATATATTAAAACACACAACTTATGTCATATACATTTTTATAGAGTTAACCATTTCACTTAGCAACCAGCTTTGACTTTGACTTTGTTGTTTTAGTTTAGTGTTTATTTATTTCCCATCTACTCATAAGGCAACAGGTAATAAGACATTTCTGCTTATGTTTATCTCAATTAGCATCATGTTGGATAAAAGAATAAACTTTTGTAAGAATAGTTTGTAGAACAGCTAGTGAAAGTCATGTGACCATAACACATCAGGTTTCTTTGTATTTGTTTTAATAATACTATTCATGTGCATAGCCATGCAAGACCTATTCTTTCGCATTTCTTGCACATAATTACATATTTCTACCTTCTGCAATTTGTCTTAACCATTTACCACTGTCTAAACTTTTTTATTAGGGAGTACAATTACAGAAAGAAGCCTGTAAACCAATTTTTACTATTTTTTGACTGTTCTAGAGTTTAAATTGACTGTATCTCAAAATAACATTCTGGAGTTAATGACTAAATGCCAACAATATTGCCCTGCCCCTTTTACTTCTTAGGTATGTGTTCACTATGGCCTATATTATCATTATATTATCTATTGTTACTCCACTTCTAAAACCTACTTGGTTTTCAGACAGTAGCCCCCCCCCCCTCCAACAGTGTCCATTTATATATAATCTTTGAGCTTATACACCCTTGCTATACTTCTTCTGATATGCCTAGATAATAAACTAATTCCTCTGTGCTTGCTTGGGTTATTTGTATCTCCTTTCCCTTTATATAATGGTATGATAATGTTCACTTTCCATTTGTCTGGTTTAGTTTTCTTTCCTTTAAATCCATTAAGAAGTTCTGCCAACTTCCTACCCCCCTTGTATTTCCCCAAAAGTTTTATAAAATTCCCATAGAATTCCATCTACCAAAGTGGCATTTTTCTGTCTTAGTTTTAATCTTCTGTCTACTTCTCCTATTAATCTCTTTGTCCAAATAGTTGTCTCTTTTGACATAATTTCACAGATATGCTTAATTTCCTTGAATTCTTCCTCCCCAATAGTTCTGTAAAATAAAATACCCATTCTGCTGGCGCTATCTTGTATGTGTTTCTTTTTAGAGATACCCTTAACAATAGATCATATTATTACCTTTGCCTCTTACCTCCTTCTAATCTTCTCTCCCATTCTCTGCAGTCACACTTTCTTTTATTCATCTAATAAGCATTTAATAACCCCAAGTCATTTAGTATATAGATAATGAACATTAAATTTAAAACACTTATGAATGGCTATCCAGCTGAAATTTTTCAGAAATACTTTACGTCTGGAACCTTTCATAAAGTATACACTTGTAATACACGTTAGGGTCAAATCTATTGGTAGAAACTTTATTCTGATAAATTGACAACTCCTATATGCTAAGCCATATGTCTCTCTCTCTCTCTCTTTTCAGCTTAATAACCTATAACCTGGGAATCAGGTTGGACGAAAATGAATGAAATGGGTAACATTTTGCTCCAAATGAGCTCAGAGTTACTAGAGCTGAGAGTTAACTATTTGTCTTCTCAGGATAAGGGAAAACCCTGGAAAAAATCTTATCTGGCAGAGTTACCCTGAGATTTGAATCCAGGACCTTTTGAATGTGAGGTAGACATGCTACACCACACCTGAGAGAAGGGCTCTGATAATTTTCATGACCACGTCACTCATAATATATAGTTTTCCATTTTTAAGCATTTTTTTTACATTCTTTCTGTCTTTCTCCTCCTCCTTGGAAATACCACGTGCTTTAATAAACTGTGTGTATATGTAACTGTTTTATACATTGTGAGTATTTAATGTAGCTTATTATCAAATGTTATTAGTGAAGTTTCAGTTTTTACCTATTCCTAAAATTTCAGTACTAGTTTTGTTTGTATACTTATACAAATACTATTTTGTTTGCATGGTATTTACACAAAATGTGCTCTTCAGGATGTGAGCACCAAATATGGATGTCTATGGTTGAAGAAGTGTTTTATTTATATATATATAGTGAGCATAGAACAGGGAGTTTTGAGAACACAGTGCAGATTTCATTATTTTTGCACTGTCAATTTCTAACTACACAGTTAGCATTAGTTTTACATAATTCATAAAAAAATAATATACTTTTATTCAGTAGCATTTTAATATTTTTGGCATTGAGGCCAATTCAGGCATTGGTAAATTTCAGAAAATAGTTTTTACTAGAGAGGGCAGCTGTACTACTTAGAATAAATTTGATCAATTTATTTGCCATATTTTATTTTGTGAAAAACATTTTACTTATGACATGTGAGGTAAGATCAGCTCAAATCCAACCTTGCCCTATTGCATATCCCACTTGCATGTCAGGGGTGGGAAAAGAGTAACCTTTAAATTAATGTTCATTATTGTGTTCCACGAAGTGTTGTAATAAGCCTGCGAGTTGCCTCTCTAGGCATTGAGCATATATGGTGACAATGTCAAACACATAAAAGTCATTATATTGACATTCACTTTTAGGCAGCAGAAGAATTTCGGTTGAATAAATCCATGTACAGTGAGAAGTTGCAGTAAGTTCATGTTCGCTTACCCTGCAGCTTGGCTTATAATCTCCTGAATTTCATTTGTTCATACCTCTCAATAAATTTCATAGGAGCAAATGCTTATACAAGAATTTTAAAATCCAGCCTGCTGTGTAGAAATTGTTTTCGCACTTCTCCATCCCCCTTCTTATTTGCTGATACCAAATCTTGGTGTAGCAATGTTTTGCTTAAGTTGATTTTTTCAATATAGAAAGTATTCCTTTTTATTCCTTAAATTTTGGGACATTAGTTAGCATTTAATTCATAATTTAATTTGAAGATTTATTTTAATAAATGCTATTAGGTGTCTTATAATTAATAACCTTTCTTACATTAGATTTAATAACCTAAAAATTAATGCTTTTTCATTGTAATGCACAGAGTATGATTATGGTGCTGGAGAAGAGGAACCTGGAGCTGTAAGCAAGACAATATCAACTGATCAGGAGGCACCTATACTTGGACAACCTTCAGAATCCCCTCCAGTATCCCCAACAAGCACAAGTTCTGGACCTTACATTCCCATAAGTGAATGTATATCTGGAAAATCTCTATCAAGTCCTAATGGTCTAGAAGATTTTCACAACATTCTGCGGCAAGGAGGTTATGCTGTGACAACAGAAACAAGATCTTGGCATAGAAGCCAAAGGATTTCTTCACAGGTACCAGTATTACCCTTGAAGAAACAGGGCGATGCTCAGGAATCGCCCCAGTTCTATGACTCGCCAAGGAAACTCCATCCTCCAAATCTGGAATTACGGCAGATTTCTGGAGCTGGTAGTGGTACCCCACCAATGCAGAGTCCCACTACAGATGGAGAAAGCGTCTTCACAGATGATGAGTGGACCAATCCAGTTTTACCTCCATCAGTGAACTGGAAGACATTTCCCAATGGTGCATCAGATGGGGATATTCATCCAAAAAGACCTTCTGATAGCTCAGTTGAATTAGATGTAGGAACAAGTGCAGATTTGGGGTCATGGAGTGTTGAAAAGCGTTTCGGAAAGCTTACAGTGGTAGACAGACCAAGGGAGGGTCCAATCCCAATGCATGACCGACAGCTTAGTCTTCCCATTAATCTGCAGCCAGTAGCACCACCACGTCCTCCCAAACCCTCCCATCTGCTCAAAAGCCATAATTATCTTAATCTGGAAAATGTGTCTTCACGCCCTCGTGGCAGCAATTTTAGGAAAACAAGTGTAGGGTCTGCATCATCAGACTCTTCCAAGAGGACAAGTAATGCAGTGGCCTCAACTGAAACTGTTAGTGCTTCTGATGGCAATGAAGAACCACCCTCTCCTCTCTCCCCAGTTACGGGTGTTAGTGACAGTGCAGGTATAAGTGATGAAATGTATGATTTTCCTCGTTCTCATCAATACAGTGCCAATCCTTCCAGTCCATCAGCTTTCCCTGGTAGTGGTGAAGGAAAAGCAGCACTTTCAAACCGCCATTGTTATAGCAATGCTGCACCAGGGCAATTAAATGGAAATGTTTTCTGTTATGACTTCCCTTTTATCGTTCAGGAAGAAGTTTTTGTGAATGAAGAACCTGTATCACCTTGTTCTGATGGATCCAGCTCTCTAGCCTCATCTTCAAATGTTGCTCTCTATTCAAACCTTCCAAGCCCTCAGAATTCCAGTGAAGGGGGCCCTCCAGCAGTTAACCGCTGCCTCAAACCAGATCGCAAACTCTCGGACTCTGCCTCAGTAATGTCAAATGAACCTTCACCTGTGAGCCCAGCCACCCATGTATATCCTCCAAGTGTGGATAGAAAACTGAAACCTCATCGCAAATTACTTGATCCGGCAACATCTGATCAAGGTAAGTAAAACCAAATATTCTTAAACGTTTTTATTGCTAGTAAAATTTACTACTTAATATGTAAGTGTTGAAGCACAGTCAATGCATACTGTGCATGCAAATGAAATAGAATTACTATTTTTCTTTGGTTTTGAAATGTTAATGTAATTTCAGCTTTACTTGTTAATCCTGAAAAAAAAAAAATTTTTCATGGAAAAAAACTATCAGCACAACCAGAATATATTTCTGTAATTGTAATCATGTAATTACAATTTTAGATAATTTATTAGATGTGGTTTAGGACCTGAGTATCTTGAAATTATTAAAATTATCAACATTTGATTGTTAATTACCGACACATTAAAATTAATATTGAAAATGCAGTACTCATATCCATTTGTAAATATAGTTCTGGGATTTTCTGGCTCCAAAAAATTAATATTTAGTATACTAAAACTTGTGTCATAATTATATTTAATCTTTCTCAGTTTGTGCTTTTAGAATGTTGTTAATCTGGATGTGGAAATCTTTAACAGTTATAAATTATTCTTTTATCACCTACCAGAAGAAATTATTTTACATTAAATAAAAATGTGTACAATTAAAATATTATATTAGTTTTAAGGATGTAAATTATCAAGCACTGTGATAAATAATACTGTGGGAAAATAATGTAAGGAATTAAATGCAGAATTTGTGATTACTAGGGGGCAGATTTCTATAACCTAAAAGTTGGGAAATGTGCATGTATTTATGGCCAAAAATTCCATTAAAATAAGCAATAAAACTTATCATTTATATACATAAGTGACATAAGGACATTTTATTGCTTTATTTTACTTAATTTGTAGAATAAAATATCCCCTTGAGTACTAAATATTCTGTCAACAAATTCATGAACGTAACACTGCCATTTTTCACTGACTGGAACCTTCATTTTAGGTGTGTTGAATATGCATTGACATGACTATTAAAGGTAAATAAGGAAAGGAGCATTTAGCAAAAAACCCCTTCTGCCTGCCTGCTTTTGTACATTTTTTCTTGCAAAAGAGTAAATTCTACCTGCTGCCTTTAAACTATATATTCAGTTGTTATTTGCATTCTTAGATAATAGAGGCATTTTTAAAAACTGCTGAAAATCCATTAAAAGTAATTAGCAAAAAGTTCTAAAAATTTAGGTATAATCTTGAAAAATATTTCAATTTATATATAGCTTTTCCAGTAATTATAAACAGTGATGAATACAGCCACTTTCCTCTGGGGCAGATATTAAGCTTGACAGGGCGTAGAAAATGTTATAGGCTTCAAATTTTAATGATACTGTATTTAAAAAGAAATAACATATTTTTAATTGGCCCCTAATCTATGACATTTAATAAAATTATGTGTAACTAATAAGGAGGTATAGCTTAAGCTATATCTCAATGAATAAAATTATGGGAATCAATAAAATAATATTATTCCATGCATTAACTTACATTTACAGCAAACTAATGTGTCGAAGCTTTTTTGCAGCATATCTATTGATGACATCTTCAATGAAAAACTCAAAAGGATCCTCTTCCCCTTCTGTTGAAATCTTCACACAAGCTTGAAGTGCATCCTGATCCATCATATTTCTTAATTTTGTCATTACCCAATTCATTGTACTGAATGACCTTTCTATCCCGGCAATAGAAATGCAAATGAAAGTACACATTCAGTGAGTGTCTTTAGTGCTTCATAGATGAATTTTCTGATTTATTACTGCTAGATAACTTAAAAGAATGCAAGTCTGCAATAGCAGCATCAACATTTTTAGGTCCTAACACCAAGCACAGTTCTTTACAATAATTATCACTAAATTCTTGAAATGTTTTAAAGTTTTCAAAATATGCACCTAGTTCTATCACTTTCACTGCCTGTTCATTGAACGTTTCCTTATTTCATTAATCATACTTTTCACAAATCTCCTTACATTTTTCATACTTTGTTCCTATGTGAAGTGCACAATTTTAACTTCTAGTCCATTAACTTAGTCCATTTGTAGTTTTTTAATTTTGTTTCATTTTTTGCACTATGGTTATTGCAATCACAGAGGTGGTCAGTATTACAGAGTTACAGAAGCAGGCATAGGGAGTTGTGAAACTTTGAGTGATTGCTTTTGCAAAACTTTACGTTTAGTTTGAAACTGCATTTAATGTATAGTTCAAAATCACTAAGCCTATAATGAACTTCTAACAGGATTCCTCCTGCCAAACTTGCTAAATCTGCACCATCCTTGTGTATATGTTCACATGCCATCAAAATGGACTTGTAGCATAGGAATATAGCACACTGTTGTCTCAACCAGCTGAAGTCAACAGCTTTGGGTATTTTTAAAACAGGTTGTTCTAGAGCACACTGAATTTCATGCAATATATTTTCTCATTTAGGAGAAGCATGAAAAAGCTTATAAATACCCTTAACAATATGTAATGTGCGCTTTATTACATGGTGTTTATTCCTACAGTTGGTGACAGAATCGACAAAACATGTGTACAGAGTAAATGTATGGCCACTCATGCCCTTTTTTCTCTGATAGCCGAGTGTGGTCCCCAGTGACAGAACAACTGAAATTAGCAGTACCATCGAAAGATCATATTACTAATTTGTCATAAGAAAGGTTTTGTTTATTTAGTCCACTATCACTTTAACAATTTGCATCCCATCATCTACAAATGAAGAAAAAACATCCATATGAAAATAAACGAATGAAACGTTGTAAAATGCTAATTCTTAATGACTAAACTGTCAACAACTTAGCATCAACCTAATATATACAAAAACGTCTTTTCTATAAGCATTTCCAGATTTGTCATAGTTTTTAATATCCAAAGATAGGATGGCTTTGCACATTTCTAATCCTCCACTACTACCCAAAAATGGCATAATTATACTAGAAAAAAATTAATGCAATATTTATTCATACTAACCTTTTCATGTTGTAGAACAACCTCTTCCATTGGCTGCCCCTCCAGCTTGTAGATTGGGATCAGAGAATAATCGCAGCTTAAAGAAACATAGGGCAGCCCCTAGTCCCACTCCACCTACATCTAACAGCTCTGCACAATGTAATGGTCTACGGCAGCGTTCAGAACACAACTCTAGTTCAGACGATGACCATAGAAACTCTCTGGATGAACAAGTAAGTAATAAATGTACAAAAAAAAATATTTAAGTCTTAGGAATACATGAAGATGGTAAATTGGTAGGAATGGAGAATGCTTAAATTTGTTTAGTTGGAGAAAAAGACCTTAGAGGCTCATTGATCAAGGACAGAAAAGTAAAAAAAATACCTACATTTGGCAGATTCACAAATGCAATGCAAAATTATGGTCTTGGGATAATCTGTGCTAACAGATTAAGGATTTGACGCTGGTTGATGAATCAGTAATATGATGTAACTGAAAAAAAAAAAGCATCTGTCTGAAAATAATCTGCAATATTTTTAGGCCGCAAATTCCTTTCTTAAGATTCTTAAGACTACAAGTACTATTCTTAGCCACTTTGTGTAAAAAATCATTTTATTTTTTTAAGGATAAAACAATTGCAACTAGTTTATATGCTTATGTCCTTAGGAGCATACCCTTATAATTAAGGCAAAATCTTGTGATATAATCTTCAAAGTATTCAGTTACTTGATTATTATCATCAGCATAATTAGTGGCTTACTGTTGCTATGTATATATATATATATTTTTTTTTTTTAATACTCCAAGTCACCTGTAAATTTTATCAATATTTCTTCCAAATATCAAGCAATAAAGTACTAAATGTTAAGTATTATTTATTTTTGTAAACACAGTTATGCTGTTGAGAACTGCATTTTACATTTTTGTAGAGAATTTGGCATCTTTGTCAATGCCTTAACTTTTAGAGTAGCAACTAATGTGACCTAACTGGTTTATAATCATATATGCAGTTGTTAACAGAATGCATAAGAAACCCGAAAGCTTTTTTCTAGTTCAATAAAATTACTCCCTGCAACTATAAATTAATTGTGAGAATAAAAATGGGCTTTTGTTGCTGCCCGGAGTAAATCAAACTCTAATGAATTATCCCTACCAAAAGTCAAGATGGTCCACCTTGACTGGAAAATTGTTTCAATGCTTAGGTTTTTATTTTAAATTTTATTTTATTTTTTCAGGTGGGGCGGGGCTTCAATTCATGTTAACATTGTTTGTCCTTTTGCAGAACTTGTAATTATTTCCTTTCTAGGTCCTTATTATATTAATCAACTTCTCTCTATAACCAGCACAAAATTTGTATTGGAAAGAAAAACATTAATAACGGATTTACATATATTTACATTTCTATTTTCTCAATTATCTAATATAATAAATTTAGAGGTTTATTCCCATATATTTTCACTGGAATGAGTTATGTTGTAATAACTTGGCTTCAAAGATAGGGCACCTATTATGACATAACTTCTAAATAAATGGGCCATACATGGATTAAAGTTGTAGGTTTTATTGAATATTTTTGTAATATTTAATATGTATGACATGTGCTGAATGTGTTTCCGTTATTTCAAACACAAGTGAGCAATATGTATAAACCAAATATCACAGCAATATATGTTAGGGAAAAAAGCCACAAATAGCTCACTAAAAATTGTTGACATGGAAGGCTGATTTTGTGGCTGACATCTGTCATTAAGGGGAGGTGCACAGGCGAAGATATGGTAAAGAATTTCAATTTTTAATCATTTTTTAAAGATAAAGTGCAGTTCTGTACTGATTTCAATATATATATGTATATATCTGTTACATTATTTGTAGCTTTGGGTGAGTATTCAATAAAGGCATGTGTGCTTGAAATCTCTCTCTGCCCTTTAAATTTGTTACGTCCAACCATTACAACAGCAATGGCTTAACAGCTATAACTTTTTGAGAAATTATTATATGGCCTGCAAAAAATTCCATCTTTGGGAGATGCTGGCTGTACTGTCATGCTCACCTTTGATATATATGTAGGCTGACAGCAAGAAAAGAATGTGGAAGAAAATGAGTTTGTTTTGATTTGTGTTTTGGTATATTGTGGAATAGTTTTTATATGTTTTGGTGATTTGTAGCAAGAGGCTTTTCTGAAGTGCAATTTGAAACATGCCTAGCTCCAAAACTGTCATCAAATGCAGGAAATTTATTGAAAACGTTTTTACCAGATAAAAAGAAATGGCTGTGAATCTAACTAACCACAATGCACCATGTAGTTTGAAAAAGAAACTTAGTTATTTGAGCAATGTAGATGATATTACATGAACTGGGTTGTACATTGTGGGCTAAACTGACAATGCTCACAATGATGTTACACTTCATGCTGTATTTTATTAGACTTACAAAGCATGTCATATGGAAATATTGTATAGCCAAAACTCTGTGTGTGAATATATAGCCGCAGAAAGATCTTCTAGATTTAACAGGCATTCATTTTATGGTTTCATTGTGAAGTTTGTCTATTGCATGAGATGCACTGAAGAGGCTTGGAGGCAGCCACTATATTTAATGCTGTGCTAATCTTCCACCATCACAACCTATAATGATTTGGAGGTAGTCTTATGCTGAAGAGTCCAGTTGGGGATGTTATAAAATCAATGTTTAGAGATCTAGTTGGAGAGGGTGTCTTAAAAAGTGTCTCCATGGACAAACACAAAATCACAATGAAAAGTTTGATGATAATTTAATATGGAGCAAAGTACCAAAAACAATAATTTTGAGTACATGTTTAAAATCTCAGAATGCATTTTCAATGAAGAAGCTATCACTGGGGTTAGTGTTCTTCACTATTGATGTTAGCTGTGGACAAAACATCTAATCCCTTTAATTAAAATAGACTAAGGGAGGATAAAAAAAAACTGAGGTTGCATTTCTGGATGCAGAAAATGAAGCTAGAACACACAAAAGGAACTTGAAGAGTAAGCTAATAAACAGAATGACAAAATTATGTAAAATTGTTGTAACACTATATCACTTACTTTTTATTTCAGAAAACATGTTTCAGAAGCCATGTGCTTCCATTGTCAATTCCTTTGGTCGACTGCCGGCATTGCTTGCTGTGGTGCTTGTCTCTGTCTCTGGTGGTGGTGTGATGAACCTCTGAATCAGTAGATCGCCTGGCGGGATTTCGAAATTGAAAATGCGGTTCTTGTTTTTCCAAACGTTTAATTCTGTCTTCCTTGTGATGTTTTTGAGGATTTTTGGGCTTCTATTTATGGTGTGTTTCTCTTTCCAAAAATGCCAAGCTACTGCAGATTTGTCTTCTTGTTTGAGTTTAATATTTCTGTGGTGTTCTTTTGCCCTTGTTTTTATATTTCTTTTTGTTTGGCCGAAGTAGATTTTTTCACAGTCATTGCAGCTGAACTGATATATTCCTGGTTTGTTTTCCTGTGGGATATCATCTTTTAATTTAGAATTTAAAATGCTTGTTATAGAGTAATTGTTTTTAGGGGCTAGAATTATGTTATGTCGTTTGAAGATCCTCTGGAATTTTTAGAAAGTTGTAGGGTGGTATGTAAACTTCTTGTAGATCTTGTTTTCTTTCTTTTTTTGAGTGAGTGTGCTGACTTCTTTAATTCTCTTCCTATTTTTGGCCTTATTAACTTTTTTGTACACCAGTTCTGCCCGGAATCCATTCTCTGTAGCTATGTCCAATATTTTAGCAAGTTCACATTGGTATTCTGTTTTGCCCATTGGTACATTTACCAATCTGTGTGTAAGGCTGTTGAGCAAAGCATGCTGATGGGGAATGGGATTGTAACTCTTTTGTTTTATATAGCTGTTGGTGTGGGTAGGTTTTCTGTAAATGCCAAATGTAAGGTGATTATTATTTTTGATGATTTTTATAGACTTTTCTTGCATATTTAGGAGTTTCAGTTCATCTTCTAGGTGTTTTTCTGGGACTATTGCATCTACATAGTGGTACCATACTTTGAACATCCAGGGGAATGCCTTTTTAATCCTAGTTTCCAAAGTGCTCATGAAGAGATCTAATATTGGTGACAGCGGGCTGCCCATAGCTAAACCAGATGTTTGTTTGTAATATTTCCCGCTAAATGTGAAAAAAAATGTATTTATGCAAAGATTTGTTAATATGATGTATTCTTGGACTTCTTCTGTTGTTTTCCCTATTGCAAGTAACCAATTTTTGATGTGGGATTGTATGCTTTCTGTAGGTATGCTTGTTTCCCTATTGCAAGTAACCATTTTTTGATGTGGGATTGTATGCTTTCTGTAGGTATGCTTGGAAACAGAGCATTAACATCAAAGGAAACTAACATATCAGTTTTTTCTAATTTCATGTCTTTAATTTTATCAATTATATCCAGAGAGTTTTTTATGCTTGCTGTTTCAAATTTAGGGAAGGAAGAGAATCTGTTTGTTAAGAATTTTGCTAGATTATATGTAGGTGCACTTATATTGTTTATAATTGGTCTGATTGAATTTCCCGGCATGTGTATTTTTGGAAGGCCATAAATTCTGGGCAGAACTGGATTATCAACTTTAATTTTGCATTTTTCTGTTTTGTCTATTAATTTACATTCTTGAATAGTGGCATTTAATTTAACTATACATTGGTTTAGGGGGTTCTTTTGTACTGTAGAATGTTCTTCTTTTTCTAAAAGTGTTTCCATTCTTTCTACATATTCAGTTTTTTCCATAATTATTATTGTGTTTCCTTTGTCATTTTTGCTATAAATTACCGGTTTGCTTTTTAGTGCTCTTATTACATTTTTTGGGGGGTTAGTTTTGTTTTTGTTTTCTATTGTTTCGATAATTTGGCAGCATTCACTTTTTATAATGCTTTTATCAATGTAATTTATGTGCTGGGTGGCTATTTGTATGTCTGCAATGTAATCGTCAATTTTATCTGAAAAATCGACACAAGTTTTCATCCTTTTATTTAAGAAATCCAGTTCTGATTTGGTGAAAGTTTGATCCGATAGGTTTTTGACGTTCATTTGTGGTGTGGATTTTTTAATTGGTGTACATAAAAAGTGAATGCTGCCAAAGGAATTGACAATGGAAGCACATGGCTTCTGAAACATGTTTTCTGAAATAAAAAGTAAGTTATGTAGTGTTACAAAATCGACTCAACTAAGTTTCAATTGTTAAAACACATCACTGTCACAAGTCCACCATATATCAGGATACTTATTTTTGTCTTGTAAAATTTTTCTTGTTGAATATTATTTTTATGAAGGCCTGATTTTGCTAAAGTTTTTATCTTTAGTCAATTTGAACACTGTAGGGCTGCAAGCTTCCACAAAAATTTTCATTCAGTTAGGCATTCCTAAGACAAAGTACATGAAGATTTGGAAAACACAATGCTACAAATACACTAACTGCTCTACCGAGCAGGATGGCTCAGGCAATAACATCTGTGGTCCACCTTCAGGAGGTCCTGGGTTAAAATTTCATGATCCAGCCAATCTGGCTGTTTTTTGTGGTTTCTCTCAGTTGCCAGGGTAAGTATTGAATTGGATTATTAATAACACGATCAAAAGATCCACCTTCAGCTTAAAACAATAACAAAAACTGAAAATAGGTGGTAATTGCAATTACATGCCTTTTATCCACATTATTACAAAGTGCAAACACTCTAACCTCATTTGTTTGTTATGGAGCTAAGTGGTAGATTGGAGATGAGACCTATCAGGCCAGCTGCATGAATGGCGTTCTCTAACACTATCAGCTTGACTCGAAGCAAAGATAAGATAAGATGCTTTATTGTCACATATGCTTACAATAAATGAGTATAGACTCCATAAAGAGGTGACTCGTCAAGTATGAAAGAACAATTGAAGGGTTTGTTGCCAAAGTGACTTTTCTCGATGAAATCACATTTTTCACAAAACACAAATTTCATATAATTCCTTGCCATATTAAGGTAGAAGCCTAATTTTTGGCATGTGGAATTCAGTAATACTTGCAAATGTATTTATATATGTGAAAAAAATCACAGAGGGTAGGAATGTGGAACTGGGATCACATGACAGGGAGTTAAGTCAGTTTGGCAGTAAACTAAAGTTTTTTATAGATGTCCACAGCAATATGAAGAAGTTGATATGTATTATTGATAAAATAAAAGTGCTACAGCTATCAGTCTTATGTTTATTATTTAAACACCATAACATCTAAATGGTAAACCAAAAGCCTTCAAAATGTTAGTTTAATACCATACCAGATGAGATAATTGATTACATATTTAAACTTCACACACTATAAAGATAGCCATTACCAAACTTCTTTTTCCAACTGGAAATAATATTACTAGCTAAGAATTAATTGTAACCTGACTTTGTGTATTTAAATTATTTAAGTTTTCAGTTTATAAACCTTAAAAACAAACAAAATTAATATAACAGCCAATGTCAATCATTTTACTATCACTAGAAATAATAGTATGGGCCTAAGCATCACTGTTATCATAACTGACTTCCACATGAGTGCAAGAAAATACCTGCTTATAAAATTACATTGCAGGATGATCATCAAAGATACCTAGTTTTTTTATAAGTAACTTGAAGCATTCCGATTGACTATGAGGAGATGAGACGTTTTGAAAATAAACTCAGCTGGGAGATGCGTCACTTTGGAAATAAGCCCTTCAATTAACAGTTAAACCACAATAAATATAAATTGACAATGTACAGTATATATATATATACTACTAACTAAAATCAGGGAAATATAAAACAGGAATTGTTTCAACAAAGCATTGAAAACCTATTAATTGACAAAGTGTACTACTCAGTCGCTCTATATATGAATGACAAATCTTTTTAACTTTTTTTCGCTCTGTAAGTTATATATTACACTATTGTTCCTAGGTTAGTACCATCACAGTTAAACACGGTTTTGTTTGTATGTATATATTTAACTGTGATGGTACTAACCTAGGAACAATAGTGTAATATATAACTTACAGAGCGAAAAAAAGTTAAAAAGATTTGTCATTCATATATAGAGCGACTGAGTAGTACACTTTGTCAATTAATAGGTTTTCAATGCTTTGTTGAAACAATTCCTGTTTTATATTTCCCTGATTTTAGTTAGTAGTTTGTTATAAGCTTTTATTCCAGCATTCAGTGGACTTTTTTCGTATAGTACTAACCTATGCATGGATAGTTTCAACTTATTTTTAGTTTTTGTTCCATGGTTATGCTGTGTTCGCAAGTTATACATGGCATCAAAGTTTGCGTGTATGTATTTATTTATTTCATATAGGAATTGGGATGGTAGTGTTAGAATTTTAAATTTTTTGAACAAATTTCTGCAAGATTCTTTTGCTCCTGTTTGTGTCATTATACGGATTATTTTTCTATGGTTTGGGGATGAAACTTAAAAGGCCTCTGTCCACCACTGCCTTACCGAACAGTTCTGTGGCAATATGACAAACTTGTTAACGCATTGTAAAAAAGAAAAAAACTGCCTCATCTATGTGTAATTTATATCATATGCAATATATAATATAGAATAAGTGATCAAAAATTGGTTTCTCTGTTTTAAATATAGTTTAAGATATATTTATTGTATTAAATACAGTGCATTTTGCTCAACCTCAGTAGTCCATTCACTTGCGGTGCCACAAATAGTTCAGGCAGGCATTAAAGACTATCAAAAAAAAAAAAAAAAAAAAAATCTTTATTCCATTCCCCTCAATTTAAGATTTTGTTGTGCAAAGACAAAGTAAATAAAGAATAAGAATATAAATGCAGAAGTAACCAATGACCAATGTTAATGATGGTTGTATTTGCTTCTCATAACTGTACCAACAAGCATTCTTGAAACATTGAGGTTTTTGACATTACCAGAATATGTTTTGATAGATTATTTGTGAATCCCAACACAGATATTACTTTGTGGCCTTTTTTTAATTTGCTAAATGAATGTGATGATTGTGACAGTATTTGCATTAGAATGACTAAGAGGATTTTGAGTGTTAGATTGAAAGAGTATAAAAGAAGCACCAAATTTAAACAAATTGATAAGTGTTGCACACCACTTGTGGACAATCACAATATTCAAAAATAAATTAAAGTATTAAAACCTATGACAATAACACTAGAACTCATCCTGTTAGAAAAGATTGTCGTTATTAAAAATTCCAAGATGATATTAAATTTTGAGATCCCACCAGTTCAGCAAGGTTATTAAATTTACTACCAGATGATAGCAGTTGGATAATCAGGCTGAGGAAAGAGAATAACGTCCTTTAGGTGTGACCATATTGAGGAGTAGATGAATTCCAAAAATTATCCAAGGTTTTCCAACTAGATATAAATGAAGTTGTAAGTGTGTACATCGATTCATTCATATATTAAAACAAACTGCTGTTTATATATATATAAACATAATAGCTCTATTGACATTAAACACAAAAATAAATAACCAATAAAAAGTAGCTTGCAAAAAACAATTTGACACCCTTGATAGACATCACAAACTGAAGTAGGCTGTTATAAATAGGCAACAGAACCACATTCACTTCTGCTTTGTGACTGACCACCCAGGATGCTTGTGACTTATTCAGGAAGTCTAATGGATAAAGACATTTTTCTGCTTTTTTGCAAATGTACCAACTTATTGCAAAGTTGCTAATTGTCAAGTGCAAAGTTTCAATAGGGGGTATATAGTTTCCTAGTCTACAAAATATCAGAAAACATTCAGAGTGTTTACTTTATGCTGACATGGACATTCCCAGACAGATTAAAATATTCAGTCATTAAGCCATTATACAAGAAAGGGCAAATCTCAGAAATGTCAAACTATAAACCAGTATCTTTACTTACAGCTTTTTCAAAAATCTTTGAAAAAATTATGTTTAAAAGAATTTATCACTATCTAGATAAGTATAATATTTTAGCTAAAGCAAATTGGATTCAAGAAGAGCATATCAACAAGTGATGCCATTTTCAAGTTAACTAATGAAGTTCTCAAGCCATTGGATGGCAAAACACACTAGGAATATTCTGTGATCTATCAAAGGTATTTGCGTTAATCATGAAACACTTCTATCAAAATTATCGCACAATGGTATTAGGGGCAAAGGGTATCAATGGGTACATCTCACATATCGAACAGAAAGCAAAAGGTTATAATAAATACTTTAAATAATAGTAATGTATATTCTGAATGGTGTGAAATGAAGCATGGTGTCCCACAAGGTTCTATTCTAGGTCACTTATTATTTTTAGTGTATATAAATGATCTACCTGCAGTAATAAACAACAATGCCTATCCAGTTCTTTTTGTGAATCACACAAGTATTATAATTAAAGAACACAATGTCAGTCAGCTCCCAGATTCATCTAATAAAATCTTCAACACACTAAATAATTGGTTTGAAAGTAACAAAATTCACATAAAGTTTGAAAAAACTAACTACGTTAAGTTTTGCACAAAGCATAAAAACATCACAGACCTAAGGATAGAATATGAAAATAACCAGATTGCAGAAGCCTGTAATACAAAATTCCTGTGTCTTACGATTGATTGTAACATGAATTGGAAACACCATATTGATTATATCTTACCCAAACTGAGCTTTGCATACTTTGCAATCCGATCTTTAATTCAACTTATAAATAAGAGCCTATGAAAAACAACTTATTATTCATATTTTCATTCATTGATAACCTATGGAATAATACTTTGGGGAAATTCAGTAAATCTAAAAAAGTGTTCATTATGCAAAAAAAAAAGTAATAAGAATAATGGCAGGGGAAAGACGATCAACTCACTGCAAACCACTTTTCAAAGTGTTTGGAATTTTACCATTAGCCTGTAAATATATTCTAGCCATATTGTCATTTGTAATAAATAACCCAGGAAAGTTTACAAAAAATACAGATATTCATAAGAAAGAGACCAGACATAGGCAGGATTTACATAGACCAACAAATAATTTGCAGCTATTCCAAAAAGGTGTTTACTACAAAGGAATAGTTTAATTCACTTCCCTGTTCTATAAAAGGATTGCAAATGAACAAAACAAGGTTAGATCAGAATTAAAAAGATACCTTATTACTCACACTTTCTATACGGAGGAGGATTTCATTCAATCAAAAAACACTGGTAATAATGTAACATTGTAAATATAATAAACATGAATATTCTAAGAATGCAAATGTATGAGTAGACTTTTGGAAACAGACATGTAATTGAAAATTATGCAGAGCTGACACCTCTGAAAATTCATTGTCAGAGTTATTATTTGTAAATAAATGTATTAACAAGTGTGAATAAATGTAATTCTTGACATGATCTACATCCTAGAGTTTGGACTTTGAGTCTAATCTCATAATACGATCAGCAGATTACAATGTTATGTGTGTGTGTGCGTGCGTGTGTGTTAGCAATTGCTGTGAAGTGCTGTCACTTATTAGGAATGTTTTGCTGAAATCAAGGACAGGCGGAATAAAATGAAGAGAATAGAAAACTTTGCAACATTTAAAAATGCTGAATTCAATATTATAATGTTAAAATTGCAGAGGCAGAGAGACATTTACACTGATAAATCTGGCACATTTTGTAATACATTGTGAGTTACTGGCAAAAAGTTTCTTTCAGCTCAAGGTGTTGAATTTAAACAACTAACAAAAGTTATATTGGTTTACAGTTAGAAGTTTGAACTATCATGTGGTTCACTAAACAAGTACTTGTTTTAGACCTGGAACTGTGTGAATATCCTTCATATTTCATTAGGGTCCTGGAGTACATTACTGTCATTATATTACTAGGTCCCTGGATACCTCATATTTAGATGAAAGGTCATTGATCCCCGTGCTTTGTACTATCTATGTGTATTAGATGTTGTGTGGATATTCCCTTTATATTTAGTTATGAATGTTATTAAACAGGACCACTATATTTGAATTTATTTTCAAAAGTTAATAGATTTTTCATAAAATTAAGAAACATTGTTCTATTTGTTACAGATTTATTACTTTCAATACGATAATAAGTTCATTCCTGCAAATTTCCTGGATGTGCCGTATGTAGACCTGGATTTTGAGTCAGATGCCACAACAAATCCAGCAGCTCCTAGTGGCTCCAATATGCCTGGAACACAAATGCCAAAGTCACCAGAACGTGGACCACCAGGAACTGCAACAGTGTACCTGAAAGTGGACTTCCTCAAAACAGAGGCATTCAACAAAACTAAGCAGAGACTAGAGGAGGAAAGAAAGAAATGCTCTGCTGCAGATGGGCTCTGACCCATGCTTATTTCTAGTTTTCTCAGTAAAGCAATTTAGGTAGTTAGTGATTCCCAAATTACACCCATTTTAGAACAAATCAAGGGAAAAGGCGTTGGTTATTTTTCTCTTTTTTGTAAGTATTTTTAGTGTTTTATGTGAATGACAGCTGCCAGGGAAAGGAAGTCTTGATGACTAATAGAAAGAGAATATATGTTAAGAATGTGTTATTAGGCACTTGCACAGTTGTAGTGGTATTCCTGAATAAACATACATTGCAATTATAAAGCGTGGAAGTGAAATAAATTGGACATTTTGGGAAAAAAATTGAAGTCATGCACTCACATGACTTTCTCTACAAAGTTGTACAAATTATTCATACAAATGCTTATTCATCTATACATTTTATGTTAAAATAAACATTTGCAGATATTCTCTTGCATATTTTCTTTTGGGTAAAAGGGTATTAGGGGAATGGATGGGCTTTAAGCAGTAGTCAAATCTTTTAAGAATGGTTCACTAAGCGTTTTCTTTGAAATTCCGTTCTCTTGCATGGCCAAGAGAGAGAGAGAGAGAGAATTCAATCAATGACAGGGAATATCTTGGAAATGGCTGACTCCAAAAAAGAAAAAAAAGTATTCCTTAATTAGATCTACACTTTTCGAGTATTAAGATTCTGCCTATTTCTTATGGTTTATTCAGAAAGAAGAGGACTTCAGAAGCTATTCTCTGAAAATTCAAATTTTGCATTTCAGTTGTCATGAAAATATCTTAAAACATATATTTCAATCAATATCATTACAGCCATTTTTGAGAAAATGAAAATTTTGGAAACGTTTCCTATGTAAAGGCTTGTTTGAGATGTGGGGGCCGGTCTTTCTTTTTCACACATGCCAACACATGGACCTTTTCCTAATTTTTTTGTTTTTCCCCTGGGGTTTAAGAGAGTCTCAAAATGTATATTTCTACACTGAAATCCTAGCATTGAATCTTTGAATGGAATGCAATTATTCCTCTAAGTAAAAATGAAATGCCAGTCCATTGACTTTCTCTGTTATTAATTTTTTTCCCAACCATATTACAAACTATTCATATGAAAGCTCATTTTTCTATTCACCTCATATTAACTATGATAAATATATGCTGCAAAAAGGTTTGTTAGGTAACGCTGCTGTAATATGTATTTTTAGGATGTACTAACACTGTTTAAAAAGGTGATAATTATATGCGATTCCTAATATTGTTAACTCTCTACATGAACTCATTAGAAACAAAAGAAACTACATGAAATATAGCAAAAAATGAAACAAACAGCAATATGAATTTTGGAAATGGTTAAAACTGCAAAAGAATATATTTTTCATACTATGCATATCTTGATAAGGTTTACATTTTTACTGCAGTAAATTTTGTAAATAATTTGTTTCTAAATTATGAAAAACTATCTGGCATAGCTTATATAGAAGTGGCTTTTTAAACTTTGAATGAGGAATAAATAAATTAAACCATTAATTTACTTCCAGTCTTTCTCTTTTATATTCGTTATTACATTTTTGTACATTGATATAAAGGTTTTATAGGTGAAACATCCCTTTACCTCTTATATTTTATAACATGAACAGCCCCATCATATTCCTAACAAATTATTATAAATTCTAATATTCACAGAAATGGGAGTTTCATATTAAAACATGTAATATATTTCTGAGTCTTTAATCTACCTCCATACTGACAGCCTTCCAAAGTTCTTTAAATATTGTAAAACCTGTAACAATTTCTAAACTAAGAGGTAAACCAATTATCAGAATGTGGAATAATTTTATCGGATAATTGCTATGGGTGAATTTTTAAACTTTTAGGTCCCACAAACAAAAATGGACATAACTGATGAATATTAAGATTTGCAACTCTTAGGTGCCAACTCAAACATTTTGGAAGTGTCATATGGTCCACAGCCATTGAGAGGTAGTTAACCTTATTTACTTTAGAATATATTACATAGATTTTGACAATTAGAAGTATTGCTGGGATCTCAAGAGAGCTTGAATATGAAGATTTACATGAAAAGATATGAAACAGCCTTTATGAATTTCCAACTGAAGATACTGTCTGTCCAGACTCTTAACAAACTTATTTCCAAGGCGTAAGACATTGCTTACCCATTTCATTCTGCTCCCCTGGTAGAAAGCTGTTAGTGAGTACAATAGAACCAAGCATTTTGTAAGTTTCTGAGGCAGGATTGCAATGTTACAAAATATACTAGTTATATGTTAGTTCAGTCTTGCTAAGCTTAGGAGCTACTTCAAGAAAAAATAGCGGCTCCAGGTTGTGTAGACTACATTAACCAGCCAGAAGGGTCTTAGGGCTAACCATGTCCCACTCTCCAGTGCTGCACCCCATTCATGATGCCTGTAAAGGGTAGGGATGGGGGATACAGGCTATTGTGCCACAGAGGAATTTTTATGTAGTTCAGTATTGCTAATAAGCAAAGCCTTGAGTCATATGCAGCTGATAATGTAGCCCAGATTCTGCAATACTGGTTCTGCTGTGTAAGTAACAATTTTGATGAAGCATTGTAAAAAATGACTCATAGTGCATTACAATTAAAATCTTGTTTCTTGGAAATAAGTTTGTTAGTCAGACGGTAACCCTCTCAGAAGTTTATAAGATGCCTGACAGAGAACTGCCAGCTTCCATGTTGGATGCTAGCAATGCTTGAAACAGATAAAATCAGCTGAATTGCAAAATACATGTAAAGCTAAATGCTAAAATGCAACTTGAATGTTACTAATTAAAATTCTGCTTCATTGTGTACCGCATCCAGTTTGGATTCTCAGGATAAATAGTATCATGTATCTGTCATTTGTTAACCATAATTTTAAAGAATCTCCTTAATTTAACCACTCATTTGTTTCTATTCTTTAAAAATCTACTGGAAACAATATATAATTTTTTAAGTTAACTAATATGTTCCATATTTTTTTTTTTTAATCTTGCATAGCTAGGCAAAGAAATATCAATTGATTCCTTTCATTTCTTTAGCTTTTTAGCTAATAAGTCTGTAATACAAAAGAGATCTTGCCAAAGCAGTCATAGTGCCCAAAAATTGTGCAACAGAGTCTGATTATTAAACCATAGAATTATTTCTAAATCTATTCTATATAAGTGCTGTCTTTACATATTACTGTATTGCAAGCTTTATCACCACAAATGTAAAATGTAAATGGCGTATTATTTATGGACGCTCTTTAACTACTGTGGTTCTCAGCATCCCATTCTAAATTGGGCGTGAAAGACCACTTAATTTTGCTTAGAGGCCTCTCTATCAGGCTTGAGGTTCTTTTATGTGCCGAAAATCTATGACACGGGACCAACGTTTTACTTCCCTTCCAAAGGAAGCCATGCTAAGGATTTTTACACCCGAAAAAATCCATCGTCCTCCACCAGGTTTGAACCCGCAACTTTGGGTATATGAAACCACAAATGCAAGTCTTTGGTATTGATCAATATACATTATTGTTATTTGTACACGTATGAAATGTTTTATTAGTACTGAACTGTGTTCCAGAATTGAGAGAAAAAAGAAAACAGTTTTTGCTGGCATAAAAGGGAGAAATAACTAGTTCCTTTGTAATGCAAAGTGTAATGCAAAATTTCCCATGTGTAGCGTAAAGTTTTGTGAAAAATGACAAATTAATAAAGATCAAATAAGTGTACATTATAAATGAAGGATTAGTTACATTGACATTAAATACCTTATTGCATATGATTATCCATTGGGAATCACTAAAGAGAATCAGTTATACACTGCATTTCTACATTTTTAAGAAAAGAAATTATTGTTAAGCTTCAGATTTTTCCTTCCAGCTTTATAGTAATGTTCAACCATGTATGACTATAGCAGTCACACCAAGGAAAATTCTATGGGAATAAAAATGGTATAGCAAAGTTCAGTAGTATTACATTTAATTAATGGATACTTAAACTGAATGTAGGAAGGAACCAATAGAGTTTTAAAAATATCTTTATTCTGACCTAAGCCTTCACCATTAACAATGCAGAGGAGTGCAGGACATTGACAGATAGTTCACATAATATATATTAACTTATGCTGTGGTGAGTAGTCATAATGCAAACATTTACAGTTTTTCATATGATTTTCTAACTTATGTAAATCTACAAGCGTTGGTTTTATCATCTTAGTTTATAAATTCCTGTCAACCAAGCAGTTTTGAAATAATAGCAACTTGGCAAATATACAATAACATCAAAATTAAAATGTTTGCAATAAATTTGTCTTAAAAATTACCTCTTTTATGGGACTCTTTAAGAATAAATCAGTAATTCCAATTGACCATTTTTATTCCTAAATTAGTGCTATTGTGTAGTGCCTTTGCAATTTAATATAAACTGTATTAATATGTGTAAACATACAGATTTTACATAGCCGATCTAAGCAGCAATAAACCAATACCAGTGACTTCATATAGTAAAACATTTATTTGGTGATAAAGATAAGTCATAATAGTCTGTAGTACCTTAGTAAATATAAGCTGAATGCACAAGTGATGTATACCAACCATTTTAATAATTCTGAAGCAGTAAATTTGTTGAAAGATTTATATATACCAAAATAATATGACTGTACAAAAGTTATTTGTTAACTAGTTTTTTGTAATCTGTTTATATTCGAGCATAATGTGTGCTTGATTTTTATACAACCTTTTATTTTATTGTTATAAAATCTGAATATGGAGCAGTATCAAGACTTAGCAACACACATTTTTAAGCTTTACAGGTTAATATATATGTTATCAGTCAGCAAGTTGTAACGGAAAAAACTGTTTACAAAAACAGAATTATTTTGCAATAATGGCATAATCAGAAATAAGTATCTAATTGGTTCTCTATGCACAACGCTTAGAAAAGCTAAATAAGAATGAAACTGTTTTAATCAAGTTGTGTTGGACAAAAGTTGGAAAGGAGAATCGCATGTGGGTCCAGAAGTCAAACATCAGATCTGCCGTGTATTCTAATATTCATATCAACTAAGCTGCCTAACTATCCTAAACTTAGCTAGAGAGTCATGAGAAAAGGTTTGACTAAAAAGGGGTCATTGTCACATTGATGATGTGATTTAGTGTAAGTAGATTGAAGATAGAAATATGCTTGTCTTGGCTTTCTCTCCTATAACCTCTAGTTTGACAAGAAAAAAAAAATTAATAAATGAGAATGATTCACTAATAATGCAGAATCCAATGTTCAAGAGGTCACAAGTTCGAATCTCACTTAGGGTGAGTTTAAGACTTTTTTTTTAATTTTTTTCAGGGTTTTCCGTTTGCCTGAGAAGATGAATGTTGAATAATTGCTCTGTGGACCCCAAGGCCATTTGAGATTAAATTCACCAATTTCATTCATTGTCGTTTAAATGGCAGAACTTGTCTTTTAGTTTTTATTCATCTTTCTTGAAGGCACCCATCACTGGGAAAGAAATAAAATGTAACTGAAGTTGATTTTTTCTTCGTCTTGGGTTAAAATTGTCTTTAATGTAGTCTCGGAGAGAACAAAGTTAATTATCAGTGCCTGGCATAGTACTAGCTAGTTGATCATTCAGTGGAAGACAGGCCTGAAGTCGACTGTCCTTGGCAAATAGAGAATCATATGTGTATTCTTATTTTCAATGTATTTTTACTATGAAAATTGCAGATTAATCTGTGGTATCAATGCAACTATGGCCTCTTGTAAGTTTAAGAAAACCATAAGTCACTTAAGTGATATGAGTAATACCATAGAAGAGTTGAAGGACTGTGGTTTAAATTTCAATCATCTTGAATTTTTTTTAATTTCATCCTGTTGTACAGTTAATAATGAATGAATAAGAAGATTGCATTGGCTCGAAAAAATGATAATATATGAGTGCCTTTTTCCTTTCATTTATAATACAGTAAGCATAGAAATTGTGGCCTATAAGGGATCCACTGTTTTTACTGTACTTATATGCATTTGCTGTGTGCTAATCTGTAGTGTTGGAAGTGTAGTATATTAGAAACCTTGATTTCTAAATGTGTTAGACCCACGTATCAAGCCGAAAGAAACAATACCATATAACTGACCAAATATGAAATATACAGGAAAAGGAAAAAGTTAAAATATGATGTAGAAGTCATGTTTTGGCTCTTAATTTTTTGAAGTAAATAAGTAACAAAGGGAAATATTTTTCTATATTTGTCATCCAGTTGCAAGCATACAGGTATATAGAATTTATTTGGTGTCTCAATGTCATTTATAAGGGAAAAGTGCTCTCTTTGAAATTTCTAATATGGGTAAAAAATGAATTAAATACTATTTCATTCGTTAAAAGAAAAAAAATAGGATATACATCTAACATTGTAAATGGTTACCAATGCAACAAAAATATATAAAAACCATTAAAATATCAGTTATATGATATTTTTTCTTTTATGATACATACTTGGTTGTCTTCATAAGCAGCCAAAAGTGTCACAAGTTAAGAAATTAAGTTTTCTTTTTTCTTGCAGAATTTTTAAGGGCATTTAGTCTGCAGAGTAGATTTGAGAGCTTTTCGATATTCTTTAATGATAGTTTTGTGTCGTTTAAATAAAATTCATCCAGCTCAGTATTGTTTTATCTTGTGTGTAAAATAACATATCTGAATGCTGGAATTAGAACGATAATTCTAAAATAGCTCCGAGTTTAAAAGAAAACCTTTTAATTGTGATCAAATGACTGAAAAGTAATTGGTTCTGGTGCTTATCTTCTGAAAATTATTACTCAAGGTTGTGCAGGTGTGCATCAGGTTCTAGTATGTAATGCAGGTTTGGCAATAATATATATTGCTTTTTGGGATGATTCTGAATATTTAAAATGAATAAAATAAATGAACCTACAGCAAAATACTGGTTCCTATATTGTTTCTACTGAGCTGTTAAACTGATTTGCTATATGAAGCAAATGTACAAATCTTAATAATCCTTATTTTCAGGACTTCATTTCTAGAAAATAAATGCTAATGTTAATTTTGGCACCTGCAGTGTATTACAATGCCTTCTGTGATTTGTTATTTATTCAGAATTGAAGCATTTTTACCTTAAAACAGACTAAACCCCAATACTTGAATTTATATGGTATTTATGGAAAAAAATATGCTGGACTAGACCAGGCTGTTCCATCTGAATGCATGTCGAAAGAGTAGCAAGTAATTCATAAAACTCATGACTCACAGGGGATTTACCTGCAACATGCTATATGGTGCAGCATTGAGGGCAAGCTATTATCACAACTGAAGCATTTGTTGGAAATGAAGTGACAGGATACAAGTATATTGTGGTATGCCCAGTAACTTATTGGTACAATGCCCCCCCTCCAGATCTGCTGGTTGAGTGCAAACATGTACTCCAATTCAGATGAGTCAAGTGGCAACAGCCTGGACAGATGGAAGAAAAAGAAAGAAAGTAAAGTTAAAAACGTCAATTCTTTTCTAAGCTTTTCATTTAGAAATCTTTAATTATTAATACCTTTTTTTTTATCTTACACAAAATATGAAGAAATGCAAAATACATACATAGTTTTTATTTGCACTTTTCAAGTTGACCATAGTGCCATTATGTGCCATCCTGCTTTGTGTATTTAAAGCTACTTCTAAAGTATTTAATACTTGTGTTATAACCGAATGGGTTAGGAACATTAGTTTTGGTGTTTGTATATGCATGTACATGTATCGTTATGCTAAGGGCAATTATTAATTGTACAGAACACACTTTTAATTGTATACCAGATGAAATCTGGTTCATGTAAATTGATTTAGACATATCTTCCAATTCGTTCTGCCATTATACTTAAAGACAAATATAGTGGATGAAACTATAAATGTTATTTTTTAAAATTCTGCCCTGAAATACCTTGTCCAGATCTCCTTTCCTGTACTTTAATACTTTAACTGGGAAGAAACCTTTGTTCTTGAGCATGAATAAGAATAGAGGGTGCATACTCATGATATCACAGTGTTGAAAAGTGAATTATGTAAAATGATTCTTGTAGTAACTGCAAAAGTGCAGGTTTCTGAAACCTTTACTTTCTGTAATCCAAATCAGTTTTTATTACAATTTGATTGAGACTATTGTAAGCAAACACTTGTTGCCTCCTTTAAAACCCTTAGTATAAGTAGCTGAGAAAGTTAAGTTCTTGAATCTAAGTTATTCCAGAAACTTTGGAATGGTCATATGTTTTTGAAAAAGTGCATTAATACAGCCTGGATACCCAGGAAAATACATATAATTAACCTTTCTTTTCTTCTATAAGCATCATATGAAAACATTTGCAAAACAATGAGCTTTAACCTGTACTTATTCAATTTTTAAATTATAGTAATATTTTACAGGAAAAGCAACTCTTGGTATTTGTTTTGTAATGTTTGCATTGAGACTCGCTAAAAAGCTCTGCTGTCATATCATGGTTGTTTCATGAAACTACAGGTCTGGGGCCCAAAATTTAATCAGCCCCTTCTTTTCATGATTTTTTATACCCCCTTTTTTTTTTTAAGGAAGACAAAGAAGTTGGTTGCCCTCCCACTTTTTATTGCACTCATCTCTGTGGCATGCATTAATGTCAGTGGCCTGTGTAGAATTGCTTTCTTTACTCTTGTATAAACTATACTTACAAATATTTATTTTTCTACCAGCAGCCATTTACAGAAATTGTCTTATTGCATATTTTCTTATATGAGGAGTGTCCCAGAAGTACCCGACCTGATGTATAGATAGCAGTTGTTTCAAATAACATGGTAAAAAGTACCAACCTTAGAAAGCTTTAAGTTTGAAGTTTGACGATTTGACATTGTTTAGCATTTGTTTGGCAGCCATCATTAGTAAATGCTCTCAGCAAATTTGTAAACATGGATAAAACTGGTCATCGTTATGTGATACAATACTTTAATTTGAAAGGTCTTGATCTAATATTAAAACTGAGCTAGATTCTACTTTGGGGGTTGTCTGCTCCTTTGTTTACAACAGTGGAATATTAGGTGGCAGAGAATAAGCACGGCCGTATGAGCTGCCAAGACAAACATCACAGTGGTTTACAAATTGTGGTTACCAATCCAGAAATTGTAAAGAAAATCCACAAAATAATATTGGATGACTGTTGACTGAAAGTGCACGAGCTAGCAGACATTGCAGGCATTTCAAAAAGTTCTGTACATTGCATACTGACTGAAATTTTGGATATGAGAAAGTTGTGTGCAAGGTGGGTGGGTACCGCATTTTCTCATAATAGAACAAAAACAGCGTTGTGAGGATGTTTTGCTGCAATAAAGCTAAGTTTTTGCATTGATTCATAATAATGGATGAAACCTGGGTCCACCACTTCACACCTGACACGAAGGAACAATCAAAACAATGGATTAGAAGGGAAGAATCGGCTCCAAAGAAGGCAAAGACAGTTCCATCTGCAGGCAAGGTCATGGCGTTAGTTTACTGGGATGCACGCAGGATAATTTTCATTGATTATCTCAAAAAAGGAAAAGTAATCAATGGCAAATATTGTGCAAAGTTGTTACAGTGTTTGATTGATGAAATCAAACAAAAATAGCTGCATTTAGCGAAAAAGAAAGTTTTGTTTCATCAAGACAATGCACCAGTTCACAGTCCATTATCGCCATGGCCAAAATCAATGAGTTAAAGTTTGAATTGCTTCCTCTTGCACCCTGTTCACCAGATTTAGTCCCCCTGATTAATTTGTTTCCAAACTTGAAGAAATGGCTTGGTGGTAAAAGATTTTCCAGCAATGAAGAAGTGGAGGAGTCTGCAGTTGATGGCTATTTTGCAGACCTCGATAGTTCTCGCTATAAACAGGGTATCAAAACTATTGAACATCACTGGGACAAGTGTATTAAGTTGAAAGGAGACTGTGTAGAGAAATAAAGATGTTTTTTTTCCAAAACTTCTGTGCTTTCTTTGTTAGGTTGAGTACTTCTGGTACAGCCCTCATATGTACTTGAGCATGGCATGTAGGTGCACAAATTTATGTTATTTCCAATTTAATGAAAATATGAATTAACAAAAACATATGAAGGGAAGGAAAACAAGGTAATATTACTGACTGATGGTGTGTTTGCCACAATACACCAGGCAGGCAACCTTTGCAGAACTAAAATGCTGAAACATTGTGATCTGTGGTAATGTTGGTACTTTTGTATCATTCCATAGGAAGACAACAAAAACACACAAAGAAATACCTTAGGAAGTTGGGAAAATGCATAAATGTGCAAATCTCCATTTAACCCAGAAAGTCAGGTGAACAAATATATTACCATGCTGCAATTACAGTATAACAGAGATTAGGGTATCTTCATAATCTAATTAAATCACCTTTAACTAGTCTGTAAACCACATAACACCAAATATTATTAAATAATAACCATCCTTCTGCAATAAATAGGTTAGCCTTAAATTGTGTACTATCTGGGTTTTGTCACTTTTCTGCAATTTTCACCTTCCCTTCTGAAAATGTCATTTCTCTCACCAATAGGGTTTTAATACATGCACAACAAACAGAATGCTGGGAAAAGGCAAATGGCAATCACAATTCCATAATAGGTAGGTTAGCTTTTAAACTATCCGGGCCCCATCACTTTACCAATTTCAGCATAATAATTTATTCATTTTAATGCATTTGGGAAACAAAAAGGTACTTTATATGCAAAATGAGTGCATATTTATTTATATATTTGAAAGGATAGGAGCAAGATAACAAGTTTGTATATGAAAATTCTTTTTAATACATTGATTTTAAACGACATTTTTCATTTTATAACATTTATTTCATTAAAGATGGACACTCATTTTACAGCGGTACAGGACATAATGCATTACTGCTGCCATCTTGTGGCATTGACTCTTTTAACTAGGTGTGTTTGCTTGGAATTATGCGGCGAAGAAATTACTGCACTATTGTTGCCATCTAGCAGGATTGATTCCATTAACCGATTACCAGTCTCTACATTTTCCAGCATTTTATCAGTTTCTAAAGTAGGTATTGTTTGGTGAGGTTTTGCAGCAAGCAAGTCAGTTGGCAATTAAAAAAAAAAACAGGGAGAGGCACGACACACAGAAATACTGTCTGTGAACATTTGAGCAAATTTGGGCCATGACTGAGGTTTACCAGGTTTGAACCAAGGAAGATTGCATGTGGGATTTGTGGAAAGTGTTGTCTTGGCAAGTTTTCTTCAGGTTTTCTAGGTTCCCCCACCATTCATTACACAAACTGCTCCTTAATCATCTTTCCACTGAGAACCACAGCAGTTAAAGAGCGTCCATAAATAACACATCATTTCCATTTTAATCCACTTCCACTTTCATACAGTCAGACTGATCACCCATCCTGGCTACTCTCTGATCCAGAGCCTCTGCTCTTCAATAGGCGTTTGAATCCAGGTGTTGACTTTTAAGTGCTACATACAAGGAGAGTTAACAGAAAAAGATAATTAGAGCATAATTAGAAAATAGAAATTATTTGCTTCTGAACATAAGGGCACGGGGGGGGGGGGGGGGTCAAGATGCTTCAACATTTGATTTTTTTCACTGTATGATAACCATCAAAATTTCAGCTTTAAATTGCCACTTAAAACATTACAGCTATGTACATTGCAATTTTTCTTTCTCTTTTTCTTTCATTTCAATTTGCCGTAACTTACTTTTCTTATTTGGAGTGCACTTTTTTTATAAAATATTAAAAAATATGCACACCAAAATATTACTGGATACTTCCGGAAACTATATCTTTATACTAAGAGATCTTTTTGTTAGAATTTATACATAAATGAGAGAATAAAATATTTTTGTGAAAACAAAGTTGCCCTTTTTCTACTACACAAGTTGCATTATATTTTATTCTCAACAGTTTAAAAGTATTGGTTCCCCTGCTCTGTGTACAAATCCCAACAGTGGCACAGAATTTTTCAGCTGGTTCCGACACTAAAAGGTATATTTATGATAACCATGTAATTAATTACAATGTAAAATTCCTTCTATGTGATTTAGGAAATTATAATAGAAACAAAATCATAGGAGGAAAGTGCACCTGAAGTATGAGTTGCAACATTTATAGCTAAAAAGCAGGATGTCAATTATATCATATACCTTAAAGAAATATTAACTTCAGTGGCAGCTCGTGAGTATACAGTTTGAGTGCTCACAAAATGTTAGATTCCCATAGCTCTGAAAATGTGAAATAGATCTACATACTGCTTAAGTTACCAAACATTGTATGTTCATTATTTGCAATTTTGGGCAAGTGGCCGTTTTCATGCTTTTATCGGAATAATGTACAAGATCTGTAACACCCGAATTAGTCCACGAATTAAGTTCTGGGCTGAAAATTGAAAACAACATTCACACAACCAGTTATGCTTACTGTACAGTTCTTCACTGACTGTTCACTTGTAGTCGCAATTATTAGATTTTGACACATTTACAATAAAGAGAGCTGGTCTTGGAGGCCCTAGTTCCTTTGCAGCTAACTTATCCTGATAATTTAATCTTCTGTTGGCACTTCCTGATCGCTATATGATAATATGCATAATATAATACATCAAATACATTCTCAAACACAGAATATATATTACATAAAACTTGTTTTTCTATATGTATGTAACATATGCTAACATTAGATCTAAATTTCACTGTACACATGGTAAGAGAATTAGCATAACAGTTCAGTATGCTACCATCTGACGGGATTTATGGCAAGATGAAAATTAAACAGGGGTTCCCAGCTTTCTGCACACTTGCAGCTGTTCTGCTGCAGTATGCTTTCATCTAGTGGCATTGATGTGAACTTGTGGTTAAGAGATGCATGGTAAACATGTGTATGTCATCAACTGTGTACAAGTGGTATGTATTTCACGCATAAGGTAATTATATCATACTGCTTGTGCATGTGAAGAAGCTCCTATAAATGCATACAATCCATGATGATACTATGTCTGATAGAGTTTAGCGGAGTAACTTAGTAGACTCAAACACCATATATTTTAAATTACTATATATACATTATGTTTAATAGTAATGAAAAAAAAAATATCCAAATAAATCCACAAGTTGTCAAAAGCTAGGGTGTTCAAGTGCTCTTACACAACAGTCACCACTGATTAACTTATTTTTTAATCATTATATGCAAAAACACAAATATTTGGTTACCATTCATTCAGTAGTTATTATATAACCAGAATTTAAACTAGTATCATGTTCCGTCTTTATGATTGTTGATAATAATCAGTTGCAATATAAAAGGTAAAATTAGTTGATCTATTAGTCAAATTGAATTAAGATATAATCCAATAAATACTGGATAAAAGCTTATAATGAGAATATAATTGTTTTTGGGCGATTATTTTTTTAGATAAATTAAAATAGTTTATCTTCCTAATGACTATCTAGTGTCATTAAATACTTTGAAAATCTTTCTTTATTAGAAGGTGAATTAGGGTCATTCATTTTCATTCTTATGGTCAAATTCTATTTTATGCAGCTTTTTATTTTTATGATTCTAGGGAGGGTTTTAAATTCCCTTTGCTGTGCCACTCACAAACTTGTGAATAACATGCCCCTCATCATAGGAAACAAATTTGGATCCTGATGCAGCATAAACAGCTTTCTATTTATTACAACCTTAGTTTTTAATTCACAGGTTGGCAGAGTTGATCTTAGAGCATTTGAATGACTTCTTCCTAGCTAGCATGACCTGCCCCTCCAGATAGGTGTATTTTGTTCTGATCTACAGAAAGCTCGGATACTTTCGCCTTACAAAATAAAGTGGTGCATTTGGTCCAATATAGAGTATGGGAACAATAGGATAATTGCATGATCTTTATACACAGTAAGAGTTCTTTAAACCAGCAAAGGTAAATACACTGAAAATAAGAAAGTACTTACAAAAACAAGCTTTATTGTTAATATTTCAACATCATTTTACAAATATCCATTTAATTTATCAAATAAGCATAATGATACTTGTGTACAATTTTTTAAAAGATCCTTAATGTATTCAAATCTACAATGCTCATATTTTCTCTCTTTACTGTGAAAATCCTGAAATCTGTGGAATGTAAACTAAGACATACTGTGCTCTTGAAAGTACCATCCTTGTTTTAGAAATAATTATCATGTTCATAGATTTACACACTTTGCAATAGATTATGTAAATAGATGAATAGGATTTCAAGTATAAAGCTAGTATATTTTTAGAGAGTCTTGAAACTCATAATGCACTTCAAATTATCTATAGAACTATTGCAAGTCATTGTTTATCATAGTTACAGAACAAAGCCGCTTTAGGATAGAAACTTTCTCTGCTAAGTACCACTCAAATATCGCTAAGCAGTGAAAGCTGGTTTAATCTTCACCAGAAAGAAGTTCTATGCTAGTATTTCTAAGAAACATTAATTTGTTATGTTATATACAAAAACAATTGGGATGTTTTCTCCTTTGCAGTTAAGACAATCTGTACCAAAAAAAATATGATGCTACATTTATCAAATGGTTCTAACAATTAGCATGGTCACATACGATATCACTGATGTGGCAGAATTTTGAGCCACAGGACTTTTTTTTTATATCAATAAATCTTTACGAGGCTCTTGCCGTTAATGAACCTGAAAATGTGAGCACAGAAAGCAGATACTCAGCCAATTTGCCAACCAGACCAACATGTTTCATGTAACAAATAAAGTGAAGAAGCTGCTGTATCTCTGTTTTACATTTTCTTCTTAATTATTTTGCATCCACATTTTTTGACTCAAAAAAGACCAAGTCACTTATTATATGATGATTCCTGCCACATGAATCACAGTAAAACAAAATATATAGCCATTTCCAGTTATTTTGTTAGTGTAGACCTGAGAATACTACCTAGATCAGGCTATTTCAGCTTGCTTCCATAACAAAAGAGTAGGAAGTTACTCATGACTCATAAGGGTTTTTTGGAATATGCAATATAAATGGGAATTGAGGGCAAACTATCATGGCTGAATCAATGTTTGGATGAATTGGCACAGGAAGAGCAAGTATTGTGGTATAAACTTTGTCCAGTGATATATTGGCTATCACACTCTCTTCTGTCCAGTTCTGAGGTTACTGGCTGAGTAAGTATGGGTACTCAGACAAGTGGAGCTGGAACAGCCTGATCTAGATACAGAAATACATTATATTAGGTATCTCAGGGCTTAATTTTGATCCACACATTTCCTGAAAGCTCATATCATTATAAATATATAAAAGCATCCATTATGTACTTGTTGGTAGCCTAAATAAATCTTTTTCCTACTAATCTCTTGTTTAATTTAACATAAAAAGATCTGATGTGTTGGATTCACATATTTTTCTCTACTCACAAGTATCTGCGTCTTCTGCACTCCATTTCCTTCCTCTTTGTCCTGGTAGACTAAAGAACACTTTTGAATTGCAATCTACAAGTCCTGTGCAATGCAAGGCCAATAGATAGATGCACAAGCTTTCACCACACTGAGAGGCAGGTTTAAAATGAAGGATTCTCCTATATATTTGTTGATAAGAATTTACATGCATTAACTCTGTTACATATTACTTTGATTCATATGTAAATTTGACAATTCTCTTTAAATATATTAAGTTAAATGATCATGTTAAGGAACTATTTTGTATCACACAACCCATTCCATGACAACAACCAATGAAAGATAGCAAGAGCACATGCCAGTTATGTGGAATAGGCCTTAGTTTTATTTAGCAGTATGTCACAATAAGATCAAAGTGAAAAGGGAAGACAGATTTTACTTCTTTGGTTTTAACATGAGTTACCCATCATCACCATTCATTATTAATTTTCATTTCTGTGTATAGGCTTACTACAATTGGGGGTGTTGAAATATTTAGTAATGAAACTACAGATAAAAAGTAAAGACACTTTAAATTCTCTCCTCAAAATAATATTAAGGATTAATTTTTCGCTTCTTTCCTGAATCTTGAAACATCAAACATTTACAATATCTTACTTTATGAACAATAAATCTCTTCATCAGTACATACATCAAAGGCACAATGTTAAGAATATTGAACATTGATACAAAATATAATTCACTCTTATACAAAATTGTGCTTTCAAAAGATCTTTGTTTAAAAATACCTGCACATTAATAAACAATTTGGACATGCTGCCCAGGACTAGAATACATGTTTTTACATGTAACAACCACAGATTTGTACTGTTATGTTTAAAATACTGTTGCTATTTTCTATTTTAAGGTAATCACAAAGCTAAAGAATAATGACAGATTTTCTCATTAAATTTCTCCTTTAACGGTACAAGTTTTGAAGTACAAAATACTGTTACCTAAAATAGTTTATATTTTTTAATAAACTATGGATACAAAAATGAGAATGACATCATGACCAGTAGGAAAGAACAGCAGCTCATGAATGCAAATAGTTTCATAAGAATGCAAATAGTTTCTTCTCTCTGAGCGATTTGCATTCATGTTTTCACTTCAGAGAGTACGCATATTTGTGTGAGGCACAGTAGTAAGGGACATAAGAAAATATTAGACATTTCCTATCACAGAGATTTCTGATAGTTATCTTGCGAATATGTAAAGGCAAAAACATCTTAAAACACTGAAATAACAAAAGACAAAAAAGATGTTAAATAATACTGAGAGATCTCTAACTCATAAACAAATTTGAAGTGTTACATTCATATGGTTTTCTCTACTCACTCTTCTACATAACTTTTCTTACAAAAGTTTATCTTCTATTTCATGTTAAATGTTCGAGAAACATTTTTACTTTCTCCAGCAGTATACACAATGTACAGCCATGGACACAAAAAATGAGTCATCCCCAGATTCTATGTGGGATCTTTTAGCTTCTTGTCCACATTAGTAGGTATTTAAGTTTGTCTATGCCCAAAAGATGAGAGTAGTTATATGGGCTAAGGGTTCAAATACCCAATATTATGTTTATTTTTTGTGTTTAGTTTTAGAAGAGAATAGTTTAATTACACTTTTTTTTTTTAGTTATTTAACACAAGTGTAAGTAGAGTTATGTTTTTGTGTGCATAGAAAGGCCCATAACTTTAAATGCCAAAATTGTATTAATGCAATTTTATGTTCATAAAATTAACAAACATCAAAAAATGAAAATCAGCGCAAGATTTGAACCTAGGAACTTATGAGTGGAAGGAAACAAAGCCTTCTTAACCTCTCAGCCACTGTAATGTTCTGTGATCTGTTTTCAGTATTCATAAGTTAAACATTGCGCTGTCAGTACACCATTGTGCACTTCTTTTGTGTGCATTGTGAATACAGCTTTTACGAAGATATACAAGCTCTTCAATCAACACATAATATATTGAATCAAAATCATTAGGTGCATTTTTGAGGGGGAAAAAGAAAAGTGTATTGAAAGGTTAGTTTGGAGTGAAGTTTTCTTTTGAAAATCTTGGTGTCACTTTCTCAAAAATGCTGATCCATCCAAAATTTCACTTTTTTTTTAAATTAACTCTCTCTCACACACCCACCCACACACACTTACATAATAACTCAACGTACATGTTAGGATTTCACAAACTGAGCTTGCGGTTGGAAATAGCCAGATATTGCAACGGTGCAGCATCTAGATTCATTTTTATTGTCTGACTGACCGGCCAGAATGCTGCTTTGCGACTGGTTCAGAAAGTCAAACAGGTTTTCATGCTTTTTGCTGGTGTACCAACTTAGCTCCCCAATGTCAAGTGCAAGGTTTAGGGTGATAGCCTGACAAAATAAACACACAAACCTTTTTCTAAGAATGATTATTGTATATGTGTATTTCCAGTGAAATCTTTACATCAAAATTTGGGTTGATATAACATCCTTCCTTTAACTACTGTAGCAGCCTGTAAGAATGCATGACCTGTTGCATTGCATGGTGTAGCGTGCAAAATATGACTTGCCAAGGTTGCTTCAATTCCTTGATTATTTGCTATAGTGCTGCCTCTCTCTTTCCTTATACTCGATACATTAGCTCTCCCTGTCTTACCCTTTCCTCGCCTGCTCCTGATTGCCCAAACTGCATATTGTCCCAAGACAAGCTGAGTTGGACCAATGCACAGAACTTCTGCACCTGGTTTGCACCCGTGCGATTGCTGGTGTTTGAGAGGCCCTGTACTGCAAGTAAGAGAGGGTGCTTTTAATCAGGTTGAATGGGCCTCAAAGTGCACTGTTTCTAACATCTCAACATGGATCGTTGGTTCGAGTCCCGCCTTGGGCATGGGTGTTATATGTTTAGCCAGACCCCATGACCGTGCTTGCCAAGGTGTCTTGCTTTGGTGTTTCGTAGCGCAGGGGATCATGGGTTCGAATCCCGCCTTGGGCATGGGAGTTACATATTTGTGTATATGTGTGTGCATGTGTGTGTAAAAAGAAGAAAACAGAAATTCAGTAATCATACAGCAAACAATGTAAAACAATTAGGTAAATAAAAGTAGGGTATAAATAAAAAAAAAAAATTATTGAAATTTTGAGTAGGATACAACACTTTTACTTATTACATGTAGGTGACAGAGAAAAATATGAATGTAATAATTCTTTCTCTACTACTTATCTATAAAAAGTGTTACCCTCCGTGGTGTAGTGGTTACGATATTTGCCTCTAATATCCAAGATAACAGATTCAAACCTGGCAGAGGGTGATGGATTTTTTCGGATATCTTTATCATGGTTTCCTTCGGAAAGGAAGCAAAGGCTGGTCCTATGTAATGTTTAGTTGCTTGTAAAAGAACTCACACCTTGAAAGAAAATGCCCCTCGGTTAAATTTGCCATATTTTTCATCCACAAGTTGTGATTTCATCCTATATAGTACCATCTATTTATGAGTTCCCTTGTTACCATGTGGACATACAGGCAAACTAGAAATTACCTGATCAAGAAGCCTCTGTAAACATGACCAATATATACCAACATTGTGTGATGGACCTTAAATGAATATCTATAATTAGTAGTATTGCTGCATTCCATGCTAGAATTTGATTCCATGATTTCAAGATAAAATACATGTTTTGTAACTCCCTGAATTAAGAAAATATATATTATCTTTACTAAAATGTCCATAATGTACCTGCGTTTCTGTCATATACTACATTTTGCTTTATTAATCATTTCATAGTTTGTGTTCTGTAATCAAAATAAAACATAGAAAAAATAAAAATTGGTTGAGATGTATTGCAGAAACAATAATACATTTTATGATAAGATGAAGTAAACACAAATGTAAAACTATAGTACATGTTGATTCTCAAGTTTATGTCCCATTTTGGCCACCTAGTAAACAATTTTGCTAGCATGCATCTAATTTAAAAATAATATGCTGCAGATGGCAACTGTTTTTCTTTGCAACGTTGTAATAATAATGCTATCACTTGTCACTCCAGGATATACAGTACAATTTATACCTTTTCTTTGGTATATTTTAACAAATCGCTATACTGTATAATTAATATTAATTATGCCTAAACTTTCACTCCCTGTTAGCCATTATTAATGGTAGTAATAGCATTGCTACTTTGATAAATTACCCCACAAATGTGTCCATTTTATTCTGAATCTTTCAACTCATAAATTTCAATTACTCCGAGTAACAATATGAACATTTTAAGAAACCTAGCAATTTACTTAATTTATAAACTGCAATGACAATTAGCACCAAGATTAGAGATTAAGCAGCATTTGTGATGTTCTGCATATCTATGACAAGCTGTACACCTTGCAGTCAAACAAAGACAAATGAACCAAAATTATATTATACTACCTATACCATGTGATTAGTAAGAGTGCAAAACACACAGGCAAATTCACAGCACCAACAACAATTTATGCATTCCATTTTATTGACTCTGACGAATGGCTATGTACCTTGCATATAATGACTTTGCTGCACTTTCTAGACTGAATATACCTGCTAGCATAACACACACTGTGCACATAATCTGTGCAGAATATGTTGAATTTCTTGTGAACCATCCAGTATAAATACCAAACAGCACAGTGACTACACCAAGGATAAATGTAATAATTCCTGAAGCATTATGAATCAACTTTATCTGTGCAGGTTTGATACACTTCTTGAGGCTGTAAGAGTATAATGTTGCTACACCACCAGTACTAGTCATCCCCACAAATACCAAAAACACTAATCCAATGATTGCATGCCATGATTGGAAATGACTCTTGTTATTCAGATTTTTATTGATGACAATAACCAAAAAACCTGCAAAAATCAGAACTGCGGCTGCAGCTTGTAGAATCCAATGTACTCGTACACGTCCCTGTCGACTCAAATTAGATGGGAGGAAACTATCTGCAGACATTGCCATTACTGCCTCTGCCATCAGAAGAAGTGACTGAAACAAACAATGGTGTTCAGAAACAATTTCAATTTTGAAGTGTCTGAAATGATTAGATATTACAAGTATAATTTACTTGATTAACTACAATTGTTATACTTGAGCTTTTTAAAAAAAAAGTCTCATGTGTAAATATAACAATTCACAGCATGTGTGATTACACATATCTATATCCTATTTAGCTGAAACTACCAGTTTGGGCACAAATAGGAAATAATGTTGCAGGGATGTAAATTATGCTAAGCTATTAAAACTAATTGTAATTTCAGTGATTGCTTGGCTCTATAACATTGTTCTCATCAGTAGATTCACTGGATTCTATATAGATGTTTGTAAACATAACCTCAATTGTTGTTCTTCCCCCCTCCTCTTCATCATACCAAAAGCTCCTGAGAGATCATCACATGACCTCTAAAATATAAAAATGTGCATATAATGTAAAGAAAATCGCATCTGCTAATTTCATTACTTACCCCAATAGTCATACACGATGGATGCCATGAGAAAAGACTGTGGGTTTGAAAACTGAGGTAAAGAATATATACAGAAAATGCCACGAATATACAATGGCTTGTAGCACTCATCATTTTAGCAAAAACTCCGGATCCATTATAATTTCTGGCTTTTCCTTCTACCTTGTCATTTCGATTCACCGTACTGTCGACATCAGCTGATGTATTCGGTTGGCAGATGTCATCTGTTTGCGCTGCCATGCTTCAAATAAAAAATGGTCATGAAGTAATTTTTTCCCCTACCATATAATGTATTTAATGAGTTTTTAGATTTTAAAACACGGGGAAACAAGTTTAGCAGTATACAACTACCAAGCAGCATAAAGCAAATGTGAGTAGAACTATTTGTTGTGATTTAAAGTCAACAGTAGTCTGAATTGAACACGTGGAATTCTCTCCTAACTCATATTTAACGTTTAAAATTGGTATTCTGAATATTGTTTAACATGGTATTTGTTATGCTCTGGTACAAGCAAAATAAAATCTCAGCAGCACTTATGAGTCCGAACATCAATGTCTTCATCACTCTTTTACATTTTTTTCTTAAGTTTTGAAAATGTCATTTGGACTCAGACACAGATCAAGTCTCGCTACATTCGAAATCTATTTCTGACTCGGTAATCTATTAATGTATTTTCGCTGGCTCAGAGGAACCATTATACACTAGAGCTTATTATAAGTGTAAAAAATAGAACTTCTCCAACAGCAGCAAGTTCTTTAGCCTCAGTAATCAAGTAAAAGAAACCGCTATAGACAGCTATTTTTAAACCGTCTGGAAGAAGCGTATTGTGGGTGAAGAAAGGCGTAAGCTATGTGCGGCAGCAGAGATTGTTGTGTCTCCGTAGTCAGTGATTTTGGTTTTTCTTGTAATTAAGTCCTAAGTCAAGCAGCAATAATGCGTATTATTGAATTAATTCATAAATTAGATTCATTAATGTTATATAACTCCGACGAGGCTTAGAATATTTTACCACTTTCAATTTCTATTTATTACTGTGGAATTTGAATTACACATCAACAAGAACAGTAATTTATTTTGTTGAACATTGAATATTTTGTGTAGACATTCATTCCATCCCACAATATCATTATTGCGCAACTAGCAAACAGGATTAAAAGAGAAGGAGCAGTTTGAAGGAAATATTTATCCTCTCGTAAGCGACGCGCAGATTAAGCTGAACTAAGCATTCAGACTTTAACTTTTGCCAGACAGGGCTCGTGGGGTAAACTGAATTGCCAACTCTGAAAACCACGAGAATGCCACCTTCCTCATGCCCTTACCGCAGAGGTCTAGTAGCTAGGCCGTGGTCTGGTCGATTGACGTAAGCACACTTCTGACAGCGCAACACACATACATAACTGTGTAAGGTTTGGATGTCTGCGCAATGTGAAATACAATTTCCAACACAATTTATTTATTTATTACAGCATGTTGAATTACATTTTGATAATATTACGTGATAAGATTAGCTTCTTTATATGAATATTTTAATTCTATAAGAAATATAACGCAATTTACTTTCAATATAACTAAAATAACTTGGATAATTTTACATATTTTCATTTATGTATTTGAATTACACCATGTAATTGAGTAGGAATAGCATCTTGGAGACCGATGCGGGCCACATGCGAATACTAGTTACATACCTACCGAGTAGAGACCGACCTGCATTGGCATGTACACATCCTGGGAAACATGGGGAACTCAGCAGTATACTATGCTGTATATTACAATACTGTTTTACAGGTAATTAATGCTTTGATGAAAGAGCATGCTCTTCAATCAAGATTTAAAAATATCTTGCTTCAAATGTATTGCATGGAGATTTGAATTCATACAGAATAACTTTGCAAATATATCTATGACGATAACACATATTTGGAAACATCGAACATTGAAATGCCTAGAGCCCTGAAAGCTGTCGATGAACTTGTGCAAGCAATTAGTCAGAGACCTGTTTTAGACCGTGTGAAAAAGAAATGGAAAACAGTGTGTGGGGAAAAAATTGTAGGATTTTCAATAATGCCTGACATACGAAATGTTCTACGAGATGTTACTATGGAAATAAACTCTGATGGAGTATCATACCTAATAGTCGATGACGTGTCCTATTTCTGTTTTGTTCCAATCACATCTTGTGATGTGGAGCGAAGCTTTTCACAATATGAAGGCCGTTTACGTGCCAATCGGAGACGATTTACATTTAAGACGTTACGGAAAAGGATGCTGATGACTTGTGGCACAACAGCAATTGAATGTATGTAAATATTAAAAGCGTTAGTTCACCTAAATCAGTGGTATTTATGTTTACCGCCCACCCAACCTCAATCGCCTTTCACTGCTAGTTAAAACATCACAGTCTATCACGCAACACTGCCCCATTTTCCTTCTAATGTACCTCTACATGCACACTGCATTGTAAACACATCACAACTATATCCCATGTTGCGCTATCTTCTATTCTGTCCCGCTATCGGTCCCCAAGATGCTATCCCTAGTGATCATATTCCATTTACCTTCTTTTCTCTTCAAGTGTATTCTTTCGTTATTTAACATAGTAAATTCTCAAACATCATGGATGCTATCAATTCCAACTGTTCAAATATATTCTTTCATTATTTAACAAGATACATAAAGAACGTAAGTATTTATTGAGTTGTATGGTGTACAAGTTCTTAAAGAGAAAGTAACATGAAGCGAAATAATATATTGAATTTTTACGGCTGTTATTTCTAAAAGTTGCCGATACATTAGTAACTGTATTTAAAGAAAGAAATTACGAGCGTGTGCGCCCGCACGTGTGTAACCTCGGAAATTGCAAACTCATTTTTGTTACCTGTTTCTTCCCTTAAAAATATTATTTATTCCTGGCAGACATAGGCTACTAATTTCAGATTCTAACGGTAGAACTTTAGCTTGGGTCGGAATTTCTGAAACATGCAATAAGCATCTGCTCTTCCGAAACCAATGCCGTTTCATGTATTTGCTTGGATAAAATTCTAACAATTTATTGAACAGTTACTCGCCCTGGCCGAGTGGTTAGACCGCTCGTCTCCCACCTAGGCGGCCCGGGTTCTATCCCAAGCGCCCGCATGTGAGATTTGTGGTGAACGAAGCGGTGTCTGGGCGGGATTTCTCCAGGCCCTCGCCACTTATTCCACCAAATGCTCCATCATCACCATTCCTATCATCCACTTCCTCACCTTCATACCTGGCTACGGGTCGATCAGTCGTTCCAGATTCTCCATTCTGTGGTTTCGTGTCGTTGGCTCCCCGACAGGCTTCTGATACCTAGGCACCCGCTTGTAAGTTCTAGGGGAGGGTCAGTCCTAAATATGGGGAAGGTTTGACTACGAAAATAACCTGATAATACCTAATGAGTAATGACAGAGGACAACAATATTGAAGGAGAATATATGTTTTTATAAGAGCACCGAAAGAAAAATACGTGTGCTATGTGGATCGTCGGACATGCGATTGCACTAAACCAAGTTAAATTTTAGTATCGGTGTAGTAATGCAACGTTATGCTGTTTAGCCTAGAAGTAAAACAGGGCTTAATCTTTGGTTTATAGTCAACAGACCCCTTATATCTATAATTTATTAGGAAACTAAATTTACAAAATAAAACTTAACTTCTCAAATATTTCTGAATTCGATACAAATCGTTGGACGCAACCATGTTTAAACAACGGTTTATACTCCACATGTGAAACAAAATCCTGTTTATAGTGCAGTGGTGTTATGACAGTTTAGAAATTAGTTCACAGATGGGTGGCAATCATGAGAAGCTAACAAGTACAATGATTTTACTGAAGTGACCGAAACGATCACAATCTGGTGAAAATTCATATTCAGATTTTTATTCATTATTTGCAACATATTTATAAAGATTCTTCAATTATTTTATTTTTATTTTTAGTAGATATTGTTTCTGTTCAATGTATTTACTTTTTTCTTCTTCTTTTTTTGTTTACTTTGATTACTGTATGATTACTGAAGTTCTGTTTTACCTTTTACACACACATACACAAACATATAACACCCATGCCCAAGGCGGGACTCGAACCCACGATCCCCTGCGCCGCGAAACACCAAAGCGAGACGCTTTGGCGAGCGCGGCCATGGGGACCGGCATAAACACAGAAACACCCATGCCCAAGGCGGGACTCGAACCCACGATCCTGTGCACCACGAAGCGCCAAAGCTAGACACTTTAGCGAGCGCGGCCACCGGGATCGGCTACTCATATTGTATTCTCCCATTTGTGCTTTCTTATGAGTATGGTTTATTATTATTTTTGCTCAATGTAACTATTCATACTGTATTTCTCTCCCTTCCGTATGATTTTTAAGTTATTGTCCTCTAATGAGCTCCTTGGGACCTATAACCAAATAAATAAATAAAAAGATGAAATAAAGATAGTGATAACGTTAAAGATTAGATAAAGTGAAAGGATACCTCTGAAACTTTTAATACAATTATCTATTCTGAAAATCATTTTAGGTTTGTAACGGTGGAGGTTCGTGGTCAGTAATTTAGGTACACCGCTCCCTTTGTCATCGTTTTCCTTAGTCTATAAAATTTAGTCATTCCTCGTTATACGCGATCTCACTTTACGCGTTTTCGCTTAAAGCGATTTAAAGAAATGCTGATTTTAACGCTGTATAAATGACATAAATAGATGCAACTGTTTAAAACTCATTTTTTTTTTTTTTTCATGTTTACCTTGAAATAGCCCATATCACTAACACATTCACTTTATGTGTTTTTTGTGTTATTACGTGATAATTCATGAGAACCAATTACTTGCTTAATATGAGGGGCATCTGTATACCTAAATTACTGTTAATTTTGGTAGTAGTAGTAACCTGTTTACTGGAATGTTAGCCCCAATCGACGAGATTTCTTCGGATACAGTTCCGTAACAGCTTGCGTGACATTTTCATGAATATCCTTCCGAAGTGCACAAAGTATGGGCATTATTGAAGAGAGGATAATCTTTTTTGACCCATTGTAGACCTACAGTGAGATTTTACTCGATTTAAAGTGGAAAATGGCCGTTCAGCCGAAGTTACTGGTACAGTTAGAATTCGGCAAGCTAATTTGTAAACTTCAGGCATAAATTTGTGAGAAGGCGCAGGGGAAACGCAGAAACCATTCCAGAAATCAAGAATGGAAATATACTAATGGCCGATTCATTGTCAAAAGCCGAAGTCAACATTTCGCTTCAATTTTTCAAGAAAAGAGCAATGCCAGTATTAAAAGAACGGAAGGGTCCCCTATGACAGTGAAACCAAGGGACATTAGAAGACGGTTAGCTAAATTAGAAAAACATAAATCAGTCGGACCAGATGGCATTTCGGGCGACTTTCTTAAGATTGGGGGTGGAGGCAATCGTTCCATACATATTGAGGCTATTCGAAGTAACGGAAGTATACCGCAAGATTGGAAGCAGGCTATAGTTGTGCCTATTTATAAAGCAGGGGATCGAACAAATGCGGTAAACTATAGACCAGTTAGTTTGACATCAGTAGGAAGCAAACAAGTTGAGCATCTTATACGTAGCACAATATTTAAGACGCGAATGGGATAAAACGCATTGGCTCTTCGAAGGCCAACATGGTTTCCGGAACGGACATTCTTGTGAGAGTCAACTAGTAGCTGTTTGTCAGGATGTAGCCGATATACTTGACGCGGGTGGAAAAGTTCATGCAATAATAATTTATTTTTCTAAAGCGTTTGACCTTGTACCTCATGGACGACTAATAGAAAAGCTTTGTAATCTGCAAATAGAGAACAGAGTGATTACTTGGATTCGGGAATTCTTGAGCGAACGAACCCAAAGAGTGCGGGTGGGAAATAAATTATCGTCTCCTACAAATGTAACTTCTGGTGTGCCCCAAGGGAAGCGTGATCGGGCCGTTGCTTTTCTTAGCACATATAAATGATTTACGGGAAGGGATAACATCTCAGATTCGCCTATTTGCAGACGATTGTATAATCTATAGAAATATTAGCGGTAAATGTGACACAATAGATCTACAAGAAGATTTAAACAAAATTCAACTCTGGCCAAAATATAATAAAATGGAGATAAATCCAAACAAATGTAAAACAATTATATTTTCAAGGGCAAGAATAGTAGAAAACGTAATATATAAATTAGACAATAAGAAAATACTGAGCACCAGATATTTAGGGGTAATACTAAATCAAAGATTGGAGTGGGGGGAATATGTAAACTCGATCACTGGGAAGGCGTGGAAAGCGTTGCATTACGTAATGAGGATTTTAAAACGCAGCAATGGAAAGTCGCGAAATTTGGCATACACTTCTTTAGTTCGACCAATATTAGAATATAGTGCTGTATGCTGGGATCCGTATCGGGTGGGGCAAAACTGGCACTAGAGAGAGTTCAAAAAAGAGCAGCTAAATTTGTAAACAGAAGTAAACGATTCGAAAATCACACCAGCACTGCTACTTCCTGGGAAACACTAGAAAAACGTAGGGGACGAGCAAGGCTATGTGCAATTTTTAGAGTCCATTAGGGGGAACCTGCATGGAAAGACATATTCAAAAGATTATTAAAGCCATTATATTGTGGGAGGAATGATCATTCGGAAAAAATAAGAAATAAGGAACAGAAAACAGACATAGGTAAAGTTTCCTTCACAAATAGAACAATAAACGAATGGAACAAAATACCTGCAGATTTACTGGAGACTTTGCCTCAAAGTGTAAATAGTTTTAAAAAGAGACTAAAGAAGACTGATTTATAGTCAGGATAGTAAACAAAAATATTGCGTTATTATTACTGTAGTTACAGTTATGTATGTATTAGTATACTATGATGTCATTGGCATTTTAACAGTGTATTATTCACATTGTTGTTTATTTAACTCATTGTATTATTACATTGACAGCGCTGCCACCGGGCCACGCCCTAAGCAGTGAAATAAAGTATCTATCTATAATTCACACCAGATCTCTTTCGTTCATAGTTTTCACTATTTCACTAGCTGACTTTTCTTCAAAATCTTTATCTTCAGAAAAGTACACACCACTAAGTTTATTTTTCCGACGTAGTGAATCAAAATTTGAGCGTTAGATGTCCAACAATTTTGAGCTATAGTGATCAGGAAAAGACGTTCTGTAATTCTTGAATTTTGATGAATCAAGGAGAGAAAAGAAAGGAAAACTTTAATTCGGAAAACCTATTTTATATTTGATAGAGAACATTATCCGAAATTTCATAGAATATCCTCGTGAACATAACTTCAGTAACTTCACTTGGTTCATTGTTCTTCCTTTTCTTTTGTGCATGTTCATTTATCACTTCAGTAGAAATGCTTTGCCAAATATTTTGGAACCCTTCTCATCTTGGCTCTTCTAAAGTGTTTAGTCTGGATTACTTTTGAATGGCAATATGCAATATCCATAGAATTGTCTTGTAATATGTAAAAGAGAACGTCGGTATGAGCATATATTGCTCGTACTTGTAGGGTGTTTCTCTGTATGTTTAAGAAATGTTCATGACAAACACGAAATTTATATATCTTGAATTTTCTGGGAATAGCGTCTGAAGACGTCTTCATTCCAGATGACTTTCGTATAACTTTTGTACAAGTGGAAAACCGTAAGATATAAACAAAAAATTACTACACAAAAAATCTGATGAGTTCCATTCACATGACTTTTTCCATATCTCTGCAACAAATTATTGTTAAAAAGCTTCTGCTTCTATTTACTTCATGCTAATCGTAACTTCCCCTTTCTCACCGGAGGACCCGGAGAAAACCCAGACGCCTCTTCACCACAATTCCCATATGCGGGCACTTGGGATCTGACCACTCGCCCTTTATCTACGCACCTAATCTAAAATTACTTGATCATTTGGAACATCTTTTTTGTACTGATAAATGTACATACGTGCTAGAGAAAGTAAAAATGGATATAGGAGTCAAACATGTTTAAAATACCTACTTACCCCAAACGTAGACAAAGCGGGGTGCCAGGAAAACAGTTTAAATGTTCTCACAGATAAATACAATATGTAGAGTGTAGGTATCACAATAAACAGCATCCTTAGTATTTTACGCGCAGTTGGCATGTTGTAGTGCACTATTCGAATGTTTCACTTTAAGTACTGAGATAATTTTGGCGACGTTTTCCTTTTCACAATGGACGTTGTTTTCCTTGTATTCAAAAGGGGATTCCTTCTTTCCGCTTCTTAGCATGAACTCCACGTCATTTAAAGTCAAGGACTGAACTCCGACTTGAATATCATTAAGAACAGAGAAAGAGGAATGTACGTTTCCCGTTAGATTAGGCATGAATAGACTTTTGTTTACATGCGCGAATGTAAACAGCTGCAGTAAGATACTATCTGATAATGAGAATCTCATGCTCCATTTAGTCGTACTATAAATACCGAATGAAGTTATTAATATAATAAATTACGATTTTAAAACTAGCTCAAATGTTTACCACCATTACCTGGATAATCAAAGTTCCATAATTATACTGAACCACAATATAGATTCCTAACCAAGCCCGGTGACTCAGGCATGTCGTCTGGGACTGGCATTCAGGAGCCGACCTCTCTGACCCATGGTTGTTTTTTTTTTTTTTCGGGTGTTTTCCGGGTTTTGTTGCAGAGATGTAGAGAAAGTCATGTGAATGGAGCACATCAGATTTGTTTTTATTACTTTCTCTATACGTACTATGTACATAGTGTATAGAGAAGGTATTGCACTCCACCCAAAAATTCGATACCGAGATTTCACCGGAAATATATGCTTTAGGGTCCCTTTTATCCAAAAAAAGCATTTTCAGAAAAAGGCCCGTGTGTGTGTCCGTGTGTCTGTGAACACGATAACTCAAAAACGAAAAGTCGGTAAAATACCAAACTTGGTATTTAAGTTTAGTATCTTCCAGGGATGCGACAATAATTATGTGAATGGAACTCATCAGATTTTTAAAATTGTTGTTGACAAAAGTTACTGCCAGAAGGTGGCTTAATGATTAATAAAGGAAACTATTAAAACAAACTATTAACTAAAATCAAGGGTTGCAAAAATATAATATTTACACAAAATGGTAAGGAAGAAGGAAATAGAGAAACTACAAACTCGAAGTAATGGTTTCATTTATGTTAAAGTATTGCATTTCATTAAAAATATTTAGACATTTTTAATAATAGAACTTTTCGGAGAGGGGAGGGATATTATTGAAAATCCTTTTGACACACAATGAGAGGACATTAAGCAAAAACAACAAAGAGTAAGAGTCATCATAAGAAAATCACATTCCATAGTTTATAAAACAGCGCCAATACATAAAAATATAAAGAAAAGAATCTGATGCGTTCAATTTACCTGACTTTCTCTACCTATTCTTCAAACAAACCATTCTTACAAATGGTACAATATTACCAGACATTATTGTGGGAGTACAAATGTTATCTACAGCATGCTAATCGAGATAAACGTTTGTAATAACTAAGTAAGTAATAAGACATATTTGCTACTCTTATCTCAATTAGCATGGAAAAAAAAAAAAGAAGAATTTCTAAGACATTTTTTGTACAACATATATAGAAAGTAATGTGAACGTAACACATCAGATTTTTTACTTTCTCTATACGCATTATGTACATAGTGAATAGAGAAGGTATTGCACTCCACCAAAACATTCGATACCGAGATTTCATCGGAAATATATGTTTTATTGTCCCCTTTATCTAAAAAAAGCATTTTCACAAAAAAGTCCATGTGTGTGTGTGGGTGTGTGTGTGTCCGTGTGTCAGTGAACGCGATAACTCAAAAACAAAAAATCGGAAAAATATCAAACTTGGTATTTAAGTTTAGTATCTTCCAGGGATGCGACACGAAGAGTTTGAGAAAAATCCTCCCACCCCAAACTACCCTTTTTGAAAATTTCAATTTTCTCAAAAATGGCTCTAACGATTTTCATTAAAATTTCGTATATTAAAGATATTTACCTGACAAATAAAATGTATATCTTGAATTTTCTGGGAATAGCCTCTGAAGAGTAGTTTATTCTGGATGAATTTTACTGAATTTTGAATAACTACTTAACCGTAAGAGATGGACAAAAACTTACTACACAAAAAATGTAGAACACATTAAAACACACAATTTATGTTATATACAATTTTTTTCGTGGAATTCTCGTTTTTGAGACATACTTTATTTTTGGTTTCTGCTATGAAAAACTTATACTTTACTCATACAGGAATTTGTCAGCTGCGGTCCATATAAACAAAGGAACTTCAGTGACATAGCAACCAGCTTTTGATTATCACTTTAACCTGTGGTACTCCCTTATTTCGCTACTACTTACAAGGAAGCGAGTAATATGGCTATTTCTGCTATTTTTTTACTAATTAGCATGACGTAAATAGAAGTATAAGGTTTTAAGAATAATTTGTGGGAGAGATGTAGAGAAAGTCATGTGAGTGGTACACATAAGATTTTTATACTAGTAATAGTAGTAATGCCAGTAGTAACAGTATTGGTGTGTTATATACATTGAACAGTAGTGGTATTATTATTATTATTATTATTATTATTGTTATTATTACTACTAAATTACACTTATTTTCTCTATTACATGTCATTTCCGATGCTGCGGTTTTACTGAATATTAATGTTTTGAAGTTGAAGCCTGAGATTCGAAATGGAATAGATCACTGTCATTACTTTCTGTAACTTCCGCTTCCTGGTAACAAATCTATTCATGCTGATTAGCAATAGAATACTCACTGTTGCAAAAACAAACAAACTAACAAACAGAAAAACTTAACTGAATATTCCCAGCTCGTGAACCGTGAAAGGAATGCATACACAACACCCACGAATAGAGATAAAGTGACACTAGCAGATAGAAACGGTATTGAAGAATAACATGCATCTTAATAGATTAGTGGCCGTGCCAATTCCGTTTCCAATTCTTCTGAAGAAGATTAGTTGTGTGTGTGTGTGTGTGTGTGTGTGTGTGTGTGTGTGCGCGCGCGCGCGCATATGTAGGTGGCATAGCTCAAAAACGAAACTTGGTATTTAAGTTCAAAATCTTGCAAGGATGTTCCACAAAGATTTTCAACAAAATCTCTTCACCATACCCTGTGCATGTGACTTTTTTTGCGAACATTTTGATTTTATCAAAATTAGCTTTAAGATTTTTATTAAAATGCCATATGTTTAAGATATTTTCTGGCAAACGTAATGTATAATTGAATTTTCTGGGAATAGCCTCTAAAGACTTCTTCATTCTGGATGACTTTTGTAAGTAAGAGAAAGAAACTCACTACACAAAATAAACTTAATTAAATTAATTAAAACACACAATTTATACAAAGATTTTTGTTTAAATAAATATAAAATGAGTTATCTGTATTATTCTTCGTATAACGGTAGCATTAAAGTCATTGATTTGCGCAGCGGTATGATCAGGTCTAGTGTTCTTTTTCCAGAAGTGCTCAATACACTATTTTCTCCTCTTGACCGCAGCTCTTTCTTCTCCCTACGAATTCTCTTTATCGTTGACACGCAAACCCCAGTATAATATGCAACTGGTTGTGAGCTTATGGCACTGGATATAAATGCTGCTTTTTCAGAGCTTCTTCATGATATTTATCTATAACGCTACTTATAATTGGACGCCCTTTTGAATGCACTACATGGTGAAAAGAATAGAAAATCATCTTACAACCTTGAACTACTTCTGCACCTTATTATGCTAAGCAGGCTATGTTAAATTAATACATATATCTGCAGGAATGATTACTGCATAACAGCTCACTGGGTAACCAGATATCGCTTTCCCCTCTCCCCCCCCCCCCCCCCGCCTCATCATGTAAGGTTTACGAGCCGAGAACACAACTATACTTTAAGCTGCAATCGTCATTGCTGGTGCAAACTATAGAGTTATTCCCTGAGTGCCAACTCAATTAATCAAATTGAGAGTTGTTTATTGTTTAGCTTACTTGCTACATGATAGTTGATTTACGGCTCGCACTCTTATTATCTACGGTCTGCATCGAAAGTGTTCTGTCTTATTGTATTTTAAAAGGGTCTGAAGAAGCAGTAATAATGCTTATTATGGAAGGGAAAAAATACTTCCCTGGCAGGGAAGGATTTCTTCTTTAATGGGTCTGGGGAATTATTTAATGAGAGGGGGAAAACCTCCCATCCCCCTATTAATTCGAGCCCGATTTTGCAAAGCACATCAGTTCCTATCCTACTTGTACTGCCGCCCTCCTGTGGATGATACCACTGATGTGTAGAAGGCGAGCGAGAAGAATTTGCTTTATAAACATTTTGTGCACTGCATATATCTGCAGAATTCCACGGCCATAGTCCATTGGGGTTACTCTAGCTTCCGGAGTAGTCGTTATTTCTTAGACTGCTCTCTGCCGACGTTTAGCTGCAACCTGTGTTGAGCGTCTTCCTTGGGGCCAGGGATATACAGCGCCGGAGTCCAGACCAGACTCCGGAACTGTATTTAAAACACACACACACACACACACACGCGCGCGCGCGCAGGTTGCAGCAAAGAATCGGCAGAGAGCAGTCTAAGAAATGACGCGGCCTACACCGGAAGCCAAAGTAACCCCAATTTTTCTGCACTGATTTGCACGAAGTGTTACCAGATGTGAGAGAGAGGAAATATCTATGCTGCAACTTTTTCCCTGCAGTTCTCTCCCATCATAGTAATTCCTTCATTCGGATTTCCGGAATCAAATTGCGAATAAGTGAGGTATTAAAAGTAGTACGTATTATTACAAAGTAATTAATAGAAAACGATATGGCAATATCTCAATAACAAGTTGCCAATCTGAAATTCTGGAAGCGTCCTTAAAACCTAGCGTCGCTGTTCTAAATTGGAGGCTGTCAGAAGCGCTGCAATCGGGACAAAACAAACAAACAAACAAGCGAGCGTGTCAGGCCTGCTGCTATGCTAACAACCATTTTGTTGCCAGAGTTTCTGTTGCCATATGCCATTTGCTCAATCCTCGATTTACGCTTGCAGTTACTGTGTTTTGTTTTTGCTGTTTTCAGTTATATTACACCTGCATTATTTGTTGTACTATTTTTTACTACTTGTTCATTTCATTGTTTGTGCGGATGTATAATTATTTTTCTAAAGAGGTCGATCGAGACTGAGATGTAGGTATGGCGTTGGCTCCCGATTTTCGAAAAAACATATAAAATATGGCGTCGTGTAGCAAAAGTGTACGCCTATTTGATTTTATTTTCCTTATATTCCTCTTACCCTCTAACATATTGCCTTACCTTATTATTTAATTTATTATTTGGTGAGGTGCAATTACGATTGTCTATAGACATTTTCTCGTACCTTACGGCGAGCTTTCCCGAAGTGCACGCAAGACTGGTTCATAGTAATTGACGGAATCTTTTTTCTTTCTTATCTTTATTTCTTTGTCTATGTCTTTAATGTGTCTCTCTGGAATATTTCTTAAATCAATTTTTATTGAAATATTAATTTTTTCATAAATATAATTAAATTACTCTTTTTTTTGTCTCATTGCGAACTGTTTCATTTTTATGTTGTTATTATCACATCCTGATGTATCCGCATGCCAGGTGAGCACGTATTCCGGGAATTGAAAGAAGTGTGATATATATATTTCTCGTGCTTTTCATGTCCAGTTGCTAATGCCTGAAGTGAGTCCTTGCAATTATATTCCGCTTTTTGTCTTCATATAAGCTACGATTGGAAATATTCTTTTAATTGCGAAACTTGATTACGGCAAAGAAAGTAAAATGTTGGCTAAGATACTTATATTATCAACCAACGGACATCATTATAATTCTTGAACTATGACATTTCATCCCAAAATTTTAGAGTAAATACGTTTAGAAATTCAGCAATTTTGTATCATTTTTATATGTTGGATATATAGATAAAAACTTATGCTCGCATTTTAGGTGTGGATGGATTTTCCCCTCCTTCATCTGAGGACATTTTCGGTATCACTAAGCGATTGAGAAGGTATAAAAAGCTGCACAATAATATACCAGATATCTACATGAACTAAAATGAACTGATAGCGATGGGAATCTACTACCAAGCGCTCAAGCGAAAAGCAATGAGACTATAAGATTTTCAACAATTACATTGTAAGCACTCTCATCGTGTGTACAGTCCATGTATCGTGAGCAATATTATGCACAGCAGTCTAGTGGTCAACCAGGCCCAAATACATTATGTCCTCATGTTCGCGTCTGTAATTTTGTAACCGTACACTTCGTGTAATTTTGGATAAAGTTATAATTGTTAAATTTAAAAAAGCAGCTATTATAAAATACAAGCACTATGTACAGAAAACATATTACTTTTAATTTGTATAAAGAACCTACAATTTCAGGGAAAACTAATAAACATTCCCTTTGTAGAAGTTCAGTGTAGTCCCTACACCTGGCAACACTGCTTGCACCGATAAGTAAAAACATCGTTGTCAGTTCGCGCACCTGCAATGAGAATCTGGAAATGCATAATGATACCCACCGCAGCACTTATGGCAGCATTGCACATCACATACACACATACATTAATTTCGTAGTAAACAGCTCTGTATATATACGTGAGCAAGTAGAATAGTTCTCCCTTATGTCTGAGACTCCGATTTCCTTCTTGGCCCGCGGGATGAGGTGTGGGGAAATGCGAAAGCGTTATTTGGTTACGCGGCGAGCAGCTATGCAGTAATTCCTGCAGATAACGCCGGGTGACCTAACTTAGTCTACTTAGTATAGTAAGGTGCAGAAAAGTTCAATGCTGTAAGATTTGCTATTCTCACTATGTCTGAAATTTTCAAAAAAGGTTCCAAGTATACGTTAGTTGGTGAGAGAGATTTTCCTGAAAATCTTCGTGTCATATCTTTGGCAGACACTGAACCTAAATACCACGTATGGTATTTACTTTTCGTTTTTGAGTTATGCTATCCACACGCACATACATACAGACCTTGTTCTAAAAATGCTTTTTATTAGGGACCCCAAAACATGTATTTCCGGTGATATCTCGGTATCGAATTTTTGGATGGAATACAATACCTTCTATATCTACTATGTACATGCATTATACATACGTGCTAGAGAAATTAAAAATGAAATTTTGCTCTCTTTGGTTCCTTCGCGAATTACGTTCAAGATCCAAACATTTTTATCAGTTATCACCAGAGCTAGGAAGTTCGTACCGTTCGCCGTCCCGTCATATAGGTTGCGACCGCCCTTCTCACCGCATCAAAACAAATCGTAGATAACAACGCTCGGTGGAGTGTTAAAAAACCGTTGTCAAGTAAACAGTACTGTTTGCAGAGAGCAAAAATGACTTACGAGATATTCGTAAATGCACACATATTTAGATAATTATGTACATCATACAAATTGTTGCATATATACATCTGAGCTACTAATTTCCTTCTTTACGTATGTCCATTATGAAAACACCCAAGCAATTATAATGCAAATTGTAATATTTACTGATTGAATGTAAAATAATATCCAAATAATAAAATTAATTTCTTAAATATCTTAAGATTCTTACTAGGTAAAAACCAAAGCAGGAATGAAACTAAACCTTTGTTCATATGCAGCTGTATTACTGAAAACAATAATGTATTTCTGAAGCCTTTTAAATGAAAACTCATTTTACGTTCCGACAAATAAGATTTATAATGCGAAGAAGTTCGTTTCACTTCGCATGTCATCAGGGCATATTTGAAATATTTTATCAGTGCCGTATCAGTATCACCAAGCAAATAACATGTGTTAGTATTTAAAGGAGCAGCTTATATGCGATACATCACACTAAACTCTGCATTCCTTTCAATTATGCTTTTCATTTTCATCTTTATTTCAGGTAGGATGCTCGTGGATTAGTAAATCCGTCTTGACAGTTCTACATGCAGCATAGATTCAGTCAGCTCCATACCTCTGGACTGTAATAGTGTGAGTAACTTTTTGAACAAATTTGCAATCAACAATATATTTCTGTTACTAGGCAATTGACAGTTTGTATACTAGAACTGCCACTGGTTTTTAAATAAGTACAGGAATAAGTACATTGCTAGAAAACTTATGGTTGTAAAACAAATTGGTTTTGTTCATATTTGAGCAGAAAAAGAACGCTTTCCTTCCTACCGATGTAGTTGTGTCATGCAGTGATACCTGTTTTGCAGTAATGGGTTGCGCTCTATGTTGACCTTTGCTCGCGCAAGTAGCACGCATGGTATTGTCAAACCTGGCCGCTCTTAATCTGCAAAAGGATATCGGCAAGAACTTCCTAGCTCTGGTTATCACCAAAGCCTAACACAAACCTGCATTAGATACGTACTTCCTGAAGGCTAAGCCAGTCGAATATATAAATAGAAATCAATTCTTTGGTTTTATTGGCGGATTGTGTATGTTATTAATTGTAGGTGTTACCTCTGCTAAGGAGTGCGCTAATAAATATGTTTAAACTGTTGAACATATTTGAATTAGTATTTTCTAAAAACAAAGTGCGGTCTCCTTCCGGGAGGTCTCCTCTGGCTTCTCTATGATTCAACTCTACAGGCTCTACCCTAGGCGCTGGCCTGTAGTTCTGGGAGAGTTGTACGTCCTACATACGAGGAAGATAAACAGAAGAACAAAATTCTGTGTTCCATTCACATAACTTTCTCTACATCTCAGTAACAAATTATTGTTAACTTATGCTTCTATCTACTTCATGCTGACCGAGACAAACATTATCAGAAGTTCTTTCTTGTAAGTAGAAGGGAAAAATGGAATATACTAGGCTAAAACAATAAAATCTTTTAAAAGCTGGTTGCCATGTGGATAAATCTGTTTCTTTACATTGCCAGGAATTGACAAATTCTCGCATGTGAAAGGTTTTAAGTATTTTAAAGCCTAAACCAATAAAAAGGAATATCTCAAAAATAGTTAACTCATGAAAAAAAAAGTATGACATAAATTGTGTGTTTCAACAAAATCTATGTATTTCGTATAGTAAGTTTTTGTCTATTTCTTACGCTTTACTAGTTATGCAAAATCCAATAAAATTCATCCACAATAAAGAGGTCTTCAGAGGGTACTCTCAGAAAACTGAAGATTATACAGGTTATTTGTCGTGTAAATATTTTTAATATACCTACGGTATATTAGAGCCATTTTTGTGAAAATAAAAAAAAATCGAAAAGGGTAGTAAAGGGTAGTTTGGGGTGGGGGGGATTTTCCTCAAAATCTTCATGTCGCATCATTGGAAGATATTAAACTTATATACTAAGTTTGGTATTTTACCGACTTTTCATTTTTGAGTTATCGTGTTCATAGACACACATTTTTTTTTTATACAAAGGACCCTAAAACGTCAATTTCCGGTGAAATCTCTGTATCGAATTGTTGGGTGGAATGCAATACCTCTCTATACATTATGTACATAGTACGTGTAGAAAAAGTAAAAACTACTAATGATATTGGAAATATCACAAGACATTGTAATTGACAGCAAACCTAAGATTACGCAGAGTTCTGCAACACATATGTTGAGCATTGCTCTAATTGGTAAAGGTTGCGAAAAGACACAGATATACGTGAGCACTAGATCTGTTAGGAGTTAGTATAATCAGATGAACATCTGAATAATTGAAGCACAGCACAGCACAACACAATACAGCACATAGGTCATAGTAGACCTTTTGTATCTACTCATTATTACCTCCGAGAGGAAGGGATGAAAGGAAGACTCGAACGACTACGGAATCAACATTCCTACATATAAGAAATGACGCTGGCTAATTCTGTCTTGGCCTACCGCATCCTGGGATTTCGGATGCAGATAAACATTCCTAAGAAGGAAGGAGCCTCAGGCAGACCCTCCAAGTGCCAGAAAAAATGTTTTCCAGAGTGCAAATTTCACCGTTCTGCTGCAACCGCCGTCACCCGTCCTACAGTCCTGAAAAGATCAAGTGAAACAAATGAAAGAACATGACGAAGTCAGGGAATGATGGCGAGTAAATGGGGAAACTACGAAAATCCCCGTCGGGGATCGAACTCGAAACTTCCCAAATGAGAGCCTCACACGTTATCGTGGAGCCATCTCGCTCTGTCATTAGGTATGTAATGCTGGAACACAGATTATTTGAAACCTTATGATAATTTAAACATTTGGAATCAGTATTTTAGGAAAATACAATGATTTTTAGACGTTTGTTATATGTTTATTCTTAATAGAGTACAAAATAGTTGTTTACATTTACTCTGATAACATTTCCTTTCGCCAACAATTATTTTATCACTATCATTCATTAGTATAAAAGATTACAATATAAATTGACATTGGATATAAAATACTGTAATAGATAGACATAATGCAGGGTTGTGACTAGAGGATCTAAGTTAATTAACACTGAATCAGACTCATTTCCTCCATTTAAAATGTCTATACTGCACTGACACTGCAGGTTTACTGGAGAAAGTGAAGATGTATATTCGCCGTGCACTAAAATTCTTACATAAAGAAATTAAATAAATGCAGCACAAAAAGAATAAAATTGATACAATTCAGCTAAAAAGTTTTCCTTTTTGGGTGCTGCATATCGCATAAGAGCAGAAATTCCGAAGCAAAAAGCCAAGTTACCTTGAACAGCAGCTTTCAAATATTTGAATATCTTTATTGCAATCTTAAAACTCAACATGTCCCCCTGGTATGCCTTACTCTTTGCAGTTACTATTCAAGGCGTAACACGCAATAAATATCCCCAATTAGCGTTTGAAACATTGAGTGCAGACGCATTAAATTAGCTGTTCCTGAGAAAATGTATTTTGGAATGCAGTTCGTACAGGCAGTAAACCTATTATCGATATATAGTGCTACTGATAACCGAAGAATATTCACTTTTCATTCAAGACATTTATTCAAGCTTTAATAAGGTATTCTACGGGAATACTATTACGACATTGATTTCCAGGGAAACTACTTTTGGACGAAATAAAACTTACAGGATAGCTTTTAAAAATTAGCAATATCCATCTAATTTCTGATTTTGTATGTTTGTTTTTGCATAAATTTCATGATTTAAATAAGCATAATTAGCAAACTTATGAAAAAAAAAACATATTAACACTTTTTTCCTTCATAAATTTCGATTTATTTGAATCCCTTTCAGACCTGACTTTTTATGCTTCATTGAAAACATTATCTGTGAACCTCCTTGTCCATCTTGTAACAAAAGCTCCAAAGTAGTTCTAAACTTGGCCACAGATAGCAGCACAAAACTGGAAAAACTTGAAAAAATAACGGTTCACACCCGCAAGTGATCTAAATAGTAATTACAGCTTTTAATTTATTACATAGTCTGTAGAAAGTCATGTCCATTCCACCGGGATTGAAAGGGATACTAAACCTAGTTAGCTTTCCAGAATTCTCCAAACTTGCAGGATGTCTTGTGATCTATTCTTTTGTCGTAGTAGAGTTAGATTTATCTTAAACGACACATACTTCTTATATAGTTGACTTCAAGTTAGCTGCACTCAAACCATTATCAATGCAAAGAGTAAACAACAGCAGGCAAAGGTCATTGACGCAGGAAAAACATGGTCTGGTAATTGGTCTGCTACGAGAGATGGAGTGTAGTTTATCTATAGTGTCACTTAAATCCAGTCAAATTTAACCTAAATTCCTTTTTTCCTGGCGTTAATGCTTGGAATTTCCTATGCCTGATATAACGACTTTTTCATTAGATAATTAATATTTGAATACGCTGTACAATAACAGATTATCTTCACTTTTCCACTATACCAACATTAAACTTATAAATCTAAAGCAACTAAGGAGTATATAAGTTAATTATCACTGAATCAGACTCATATCCTCCAGGTAAAAAGTAAATATTTCTGAAAAACAGATATTTACACTAATATTACTACTTGCTTCATTTACAAATTTTAGTTCTTATACTCATATCTATTCGAAATATATAAATATACAAATGCTTTCTTTTATATATTCAGAGGGACCAGAAAACGTATACACACTTCAACAGAGGTTATCTAAGTGAATATTAAACTCCACGCGATGTCGTGTTATCAGCATGAGTGTTATGTTGTCATATAATGTATAGACACTTGATATAGTAAGCAAGGGATAATTAAAGTAGTACAATATGGCAGAGGCTTTTGTGCAATCCAAGACCTTTCTGAATTTCCTGCATGTTTTTCCGACTACACACTCTTGGGTTTTTACTTCTGGCGAACCTTAAAAAGATGTGGTGTGCCAAAGAATCTGCACCAGCTAAATTAAGGAAGGAATTGAAATGACATGTAGGCAACACTCTCGAACCCTACAGTATATCTAGGTGCTAATATTAAATTTTGAGAATCATACATAAGTAAAAATGACAAAGCTTACCGTTGATGTCTTCATATATCTTGTAACAATAAAGTTTTAAAGCAGGTACTTTTCATATTGAAATGTGTATACATTTTTGGGCCTCTCCATATATGAAACTAAAATATTAATATACATAAAAATATCAGTGAAAACAATGTATGCTAAAACTTCAATATTTTCAATATGTGACAGCTTTTACGTTTCATTTGCTTTGTGAACATTTTAATTGTTTACTGTACAACGTTTAAACCGCAATGCTTACACATTTCTTAATTCTTTAAATTGTAATTTTGTACTCACAAAACTATGTAATTATTAATAAGTACTTTAGAATATGCTGTTTTTTTTTGTTTTTTTTTTATTTTCGGAAGTTTTAGTTTTGCAAATGTTAGACTAACAGCAGCAGCCACAAATGTTAATTTTATAACAATACTCGTAATGTGTTTGTGCTTACGTATGTACAAATTTACCGTATGTAGACCATGAGACGCAGTGGCAGTTTTTAGAAATCTCGGAAAGGAGCAAGCAATAGCCTACATCCAAAGCCAAAACATGTACGTACTCCCGAAATAATACTATCCTGAAGCCTCGGAGTTGATTATCGGTCGCGGTGAGAGTTTTCTTTAACTAGGATTGTTCCCTTCCCTCCAAGACTAGAAAAGGTGTAAGAGAGTGAATATGCGTTAAAACACTGTAAAAGCTACAGTAACCAAACGTAAAAGAAGTTCAAAGAGTAAAAATTCAATCAGATGCTTCAATCAAAGACCGCAGAGACAATATCAGTTTAAAATGGGTACAGAAATGAAAAACAAATCAATAGCTTCTATATAGCTGTATTTACGATGCACTATGCATGCTTCCACATCTGCTTTATTTCTTGTTTGCTCTTATAACTTGACTATAGCAGATACCTGTTCGATTATTCTACAAATTCAGATTATATATTCAGATTATGTAGTTTCATTGCATTTAATCATTTTATTTAATTTTTTTCATGAAATTAGTAGAGTGCATTTACGGAAATTGCTTGCACAGTAAATAATATAAGGAAAAAAGGGTGGGCGTAGTGTTTGATTTGTTTGAAAATCAGATAAGACATATGTTACTTTTGCCGTACTCTTGGAAATCTTACATAGAAATTAAAATTTGTCAAGAGCGTAGAAAATGTTTATATAATACATAATGATTTACTGCACCACATAGATAATGCAACAATCGATTTTTAACCAAAGAAATCGCAATAAATTATGGATTACAAAACTATCACCTAGGACACCATTCCATTCCCATAATTAATGGGAAGATGGACGACTGAAGTCTCAAAATATATGTAATTTTTATGTTTGAAAAAAGTTGTGCAATTATAGCTGAATTATATGGATTTACATGACTGCGAAATTATTAACTCTGAATGGTTATTTAATAGATAATGCATCCTTTAAATGCTTGTCATGCCTTCGTTTTAAATTTTTCCCCCCAAAACTATGTTTTTTTTTGTATAATGTTCATTTTTCTTTGAAAGTAGTAGGATAATCCTGCAGTGAAACTTTACAGGAACATGTAAACCTAATACCATTTTTAGTTTGAACGAAAATCATTCTGTTTCTGGAATAATGTGCATATTAAGGAATATTATCAGTAAAAAAAATTTTTAAGTATATTTTTCTTCATGCATTATAAACATTTTTGTGAAAGTGATAATTAAGATTTTGTAGTTATTATACTTAAAATTAAAGAATGTATGTATTACATTACACATTTTTTCTTCAATAGTTTCTGCAGAAAAGGAACACAGTTCTAGCAGAAATTCCAAAACAAAACGTATATGCTGTAAATAAATCATGTTCATGTATTATACTTATACTTATCATAATTACATACAATTTATATTGTATATATAGCCGAGTCTAGTATATATATGCAATTTGGTGAGCTTATATGCAATAGCTTAAGAGGAATTGGTGTTTTACTAAAATTGTACACATTTGCTTAATTCAGTCACCTAACTTCCTTTAGCGTAAAAGATCGCTTCTGTTACTTTTACTCGTTGGAAATGGGAAAGTGCCTATATTCAGTTACCTAATTACTAAAGAAGTTGAGAAAAACGTGTTTTTGCTGTCAGCAAACCACAGCCTAGCGTAGCAGCAGTGGCTAGGGCGGTGAGGACCGTGCATGTGATTTGCATCAGATCTGTGCCTCCAGTGACGAACTTGAACCAGGACGTGTAGTAACCGAAGCACAGGGAAATTATGCCCATCGACAGGGTGAGCAGGGCGATGACGATGTGATACACCTTGAGACCCACGGGCCTCGCCCATGTACGGAGATTCAGCGAATATTTTGCCACCACACCTCCTATACACGCCAAACCTAGGCATAAAAAATCCAAGAGCTGAGAGAATGGATACTGTTAGATTTGTTATAGTACTAATTTTTAATAACACTTGTGATGTAAACAATTAAGGATATGGGTGACAGCAGTCAAAATATGAAATAATGACCTGTGTAGCTTTGTGAATACAGAGGATGTATTCTTCAATTTCCCTATTGGTTCCTAATACTATTTACAACACAATCTGATGTTACATTCACAACCTTTCTGTACCTATTCCTCAAATAACTATTTATAAGACTTGTTTGAAACAACATAAATATTTTAAAACTGAAACCAATAACAAGGAATATCTCGGAAAGTATTAACTAAAAACAAGAAAGAAAGAAAAAAGAAAAGAAAAGAAAAAATTATGTATGATCTGAATTGTATGCTTCTACAGTTTTGCATAGCAAGATTTTGTATATATCTTACCGTTTATGTAAATAACATTCAGAATGAAAAAGTTTTCAGAAAATTCAACAATATAATTATACAAATACAACGCTTTTAATTTGGTAGTTTTATATTAAACAATTAATGTGTTAAAAGTGTTATTGCGTTAATAAATCTTATTATTGGGTCACTAGCTTTACTGAAAGTAATTCTATGGTATGTACATTTGTTTATATTAGATAAGGATCATTTCCATATAATAACCAATTTCCAGATTATAATTCTTTTCGATAGTGCTTTATGTAGTCGCAAGTTTGTTAATAGTTATTTGTATTGCTTAAACATCAATTGTCATTTATATTCTTTTGTCGTATAGCATGTTTTGCTCGTGGCAGGCTTCAATTAGAGGAAGCTGAATTTGGTACATTGCAGCATCTTTATATACTACACAATATAAAAGAGCCCATTCTTCCCTAAATGTGCGACCAACTCTTGAGGAATGCATTTCAAAATTGGATTCAACAGTTCTCCACCACTGGGTTAGCAGACTGCTTGTATGTTAATAACAGCAAACGAGAGAAGTGGAACCGCAGGCGATTACACTGATGATACATGGAATAAAGATGGAGCACAGGTGGAATGCGATGACGAGGGAAATCGGAGAACGCGAAGAAAACCCGTCCCTGCACCGCTTTATCCACCACAATCTCAAATGTGGTCGCTTGGATTCGCTAGATACGCGGGTTCAAGAATGCCCCATACCTGCCTTTAACTTCGCGAAAGAATTTACTCCTCTTATAAGTCTCTATCTAAACGGCATTACCTAGATTTACGCTTTAGTTTAAGTTATGCGAGTTTCACAATAGGGCAACCAGGTTAGGCTTTATTGAACTAAACAACTCCATGGGACTGGAAAGTTGGTAACGCTACGCCTGCGCATCGAGTGAATTCCCGTCGTTTGGACGCTACTCCTGAAGTAAACTTTTATAGGTTATCCAAATCAGAACCAAAACTTACTGAAAACTTTACCTCTCAAGAAGTTAGCATAGGTACTGCTAGAACTGTAAAGCAGCATACGCATGTAACAGATTGCAAGCAGTCGTACGAATTACTGTGTAAAATTGTTAATTCCCATTCACGGTGTGAAATCGAAAAGAAAAGAAAAGAAAATGTGGGAAAAATTGCGATACGAGTGGATGAGAAGGAAGTGAAACAATTTTGACAGTTCTGTATGTGTAAATTTTGAGATGCTGAGAAAATATCTAGCAGCAATATTAGCATGCTTCCACTTGCTTTTGGCCTCATTTAGGTAAGCCTTGTTTGTGGTGAGAGGCCTTTGTTACTGGAATATAAAATATGTGCGTCGACAGAGTTGTGCATGTGAGCTATAATGATTTTCATTTCTTCATCAATAACGTGGTTTTCAAATAATATGGCGACTGCTAGCCTAAACCAGGAATTATCACGTTGGAGTAGACAGTTTGGGAACTTATAATAATAATAATAATAATAATAATTATTATTATATTTATATATATATATATATATATATATATATATATATATAATGTAGAATCAAGGAAAGCAAGTGAATTTAAAAACCTGCTGCTCAGCTGATGATACCTGGCCAAACAATAGTTCAGTACAGTTATAGTACGTCTATAGTTTACAAGCCGGAACCTGGTAACTTTGGCAACATCTAGCGGAGACTGTTTTGGTGGCAGTAAACTGTTAAACTAATATTGGTTATTTATGGTGATAAAGTGGAAACAGTTTGAAATTTGTGTACTCTATAGCACATCCATGCACATGTAATGAATAGCATTTCCGTTAGAGCGTTTTGCTGTTGTAATAAGCCTGGATTTACCACTTAAGGTAAATACAAGTAACACATTCTATTTATAATTTTATCATTTATATGGCACGTTGTAAAAATTATAGCATAAATACTTAATTCCATCCTTTTCCTGCCTGCAAATGCCCAGGAAGTGCTATGGTCCTATGTGTAGAAGCAATTAAGACATCTCTAAAGAAGAGGGTTATGCAACTACTTTTCGATCTCCAGCTGATTCTGAGATGAAAGAAAAGTGGTTACTAGGCATCCACCGGGATCAATGGTAGCCAAATAAAAACTCATTAAGCATTTCTCCAAAGAGAGCTTTGCAACAGGTGAAACATTTACTGATTGTCGCGATAATTTGGTTACAGTATCACCAAAATGAAACGAATTGCTGCCAGATGCGTATCCGTCTATATTTTAGTGCTACCCACATATTTCACAAAACGTGGAAGTATTAAAAGAAAATACCCTGAGCAAAGAAAGGCAGAAATTGTAAACAGAGAAATAAGAAGAGAGAGCTCTCAAGCATGCAGATTTATAAATACATTTTTAGATATTATGTTGCATATTAGTAATTATGTGGATACTTCTGTGTGGTAGATAAGTGTTTCTAAACAGGAAGTTTTTCTTTTGAATTTTCGTCTCATGATGCCTTGTAAAATGGCCTAACTTGCTTTGAAATATCAAATGGACATCCTAATCATCTACAGTGTTGCGCCAAAAGAAGCTAACTCAGTAAATGATATTTGTTTTTGTGCATGTGTGTTGTTCATATTTATAATTTTACAGTAAATTTAACAAAATTGTGTGAAAAAATTAGCAAAATACTTAAGTGTAGGGCTGCTTTATGTGCACACCACTTGAAAAACAAAAGTCAACTGCTTCAAAATAAACAAAATGCAGGTTAGCTCCTTTTGGCACAAGATGTTTCAGCAAAGCTATTTCAATTTTTTTTTAATTTTTAAAAAAGTATAGTCTACGAAGAGTGTCCAAAAAAGTTCCCAATGGAGCAACAGCAGGAAAGTACAACAGCATTATTTCGCAGAAAACTGCTAAATAAACTGAGCAGATTGGGAGAAACTGCGTAAGGAAATACGGAATCGGGGTTTAGCTTCGTGGATCTTGAATTTTGCTATTAAGTCATTCCCACAATCTCTCCAGCCCTTATAACTTGTATTTTCACGCTGTATTTTTTTTTTTTTTTTTTAATCGCAACAAAACAGCTGTTAGATTATTTTTCCCAGTACGCTACCATAGGCCTCCAGCTGACATTTCTGAACAGCGCTGCCAAGTGTACTTCCAGCTTGTAACTATAGACCGCTCTGGCTTGAACCGTGTATTGTAAAACTCCATCGTAGTTTAAGCCTCCGCTTAAGTCGTATTATTGAGTGGAAAATTCACAAAGGGGACCATGTAACATTCCCTGCGAGGAACAGCAAGTGATTGGTACACAGTAGACCAAATTTCTGTTGGATTGTTTGTTACCTGTGAGAATGAACGCTATCAATCCAGTGATGGCATGCCAGGATACAAAGTGGTTTTTTCCCTGATTTTCCTTGTTGATGAAGATGGTGACGAAGCCAACGAGAATACAGGCTGTGGCTCCCAACTCCAGCAACCAGTGTAGCGTTATTAGGGTGCTCCTGCTGGCCCTTAACAGGGCTGTTGCAGTATAGGGAGAGAGAATGAGCATAGATTCAGTCATCAACATTAGGTACTGTAACAAAACCAGCAACACAAATTAGTGCCTTAGAAAAGAGCTAAATAAACAGGCTGGTACAACAGCTTTAATAGGAACACAGAGTTTTACATTGAGCTAGCAAAATCCTTAGTGAATCATAAACAGAAGACATCGAAATAAAATTCATGCTTTTCTCTACCTATTCTGCAACAAACTAGTTTTACCAAAGCTTGTGCTCCTATCTACTTATTGCTATTCGAGATTAACTAATATATAGTCTATCATTTATTTCCTTGTAGGTATAAGGGAAATACGGGAATCCACTAGGCTTAAGCGATTGTCAAATGTTTTAAGAGCTTCGCTATATGATGACTTTGACAATCGGTTCCCTAAGCATGAGATAAATCATTAAATAAAGATAAACGAATTGCTATTTCCTTTTTGAAAAAATTGCTTTGAAACATTTAAACATCTATCTTATACGGTTTACCAGATATTCAAAAGTCATCCAAAATAAAGAGGACTTATAGAGACTATTTACAGATAATTTAAGATGGAATTTCATTTGTCGTTAAAGTATATTACATTTCAATTAAAATCATTAAAGTTATCTTTGAAAAAATTGAAAATTTAGTAAAATGTCTCTGTGAAGGAAACTTTTCTATAAGTTTGGGCGGGATTTTCTCGAAAATCTTCGTGTCGCATTCTTGGAAGATGATTAACATAATTATCAAGTTTGGTATTTATCTGGCTTTTCGCAGAGGGACAGACACTCATATACGTGGACATGTTTTTTATCAATTTTTGGGGGGGGGGGATTCAGGGGACTTCAAACGCACATATTTCTGGTGAACTCTCGATATCAAATTTCTCTACTTACTATGGGTAGTAGAAAATTCACATGAAGAACGAGATTTATCATATGAAAACAAAGAAATAGCTTTTAGAATCCTAATTAATTTTAACTGGATTGTAAATGTCTTAAAATTGGACACATATTTTCGTATTGATTACACTCACCGACTGTTTATACATTTTACAAATTATTCAAACAAAAGTAGATTCTCCCATTTGTTTCATGTTAGTCGGAATAAACATTTTCAGATTATTATTTATTTATTACTTTATGTACATGTACTATGTACAAGTGTATAGAGAAGGTATTGTAATGCACCCAAAAAATCGATACCGAGATTTCACTGGAAGTACATGTTTTGGGTACCCCTGAATAAAACTTTTTTTTTGGAGAAAGGTGTGTGTGTGTGTGTCTGTCTGTCTGTCTGTCTGTGGACAGCATAACTCAAAAACGAAAAATCCGTTGAATACCAAATTTGGTATTTGAGTTCAGTATTTTCCAAAGATGCGACTCGAAGATTTTCAAGAAAATCCCCCCATCCCCAACCACCCTTTATATGGAAAATTTTTCGAAAATTTTGATTTCTCAAAAATGGCTCTAACGATTTTGATTAAAATCTCTTACATTTAAGATATTTATATGAAAAATAAAATGTGTAGCTTTAATTTTCTGGGAGAGCCTCTGAAGAGTACTTTATTCTGAATGAATTTTACGGAATTTTGTATAACTGGTAAACCGTAAGAGATGGACAAAAACTTACCCAACAGCAAATGTAGAGCTCGTTAAAACACACAATGTAAGAAGCATAAGCTTTTTAACAATAATTTATTGTAGAGATGCAGAGAAAGTCGTGTGAATGAAACACATCAATTTTTTTTTCTCCATAGTTTAACAACCTTTAACCAGGTAGGTTGTATCCGACGATGACTGAATTCGGTGACATGACGGTCAAATGAACCCGGGTTCCGTGGAGCTTAAAATTACTCGATTTTTGTCTTCTCGGTATAAGGGAAAACCCGGAAAAACTCTTATCATAACCGACACTGGAATTCGGGACCTCTTGAATGTGAGCCAAACACACTATTCTCACAATATATGTATATATTTTTTTAAATCGAATTTTGGGCAAAATTCTTTTCTTTGGGAAGAAGGCCTTTGTTTAATTCCTCTCCTCACCAGGGGTGAACAGAAATGGATTTGTTACACCTTTCGTTTAGAAGCAAAGGTGGACACAGTAGGCTGAAGTAATATCCAAGTAGGACCTTTTTTATGGCTTTGGCACTCCATTCTCTTTAATTACAACATAAAAAAATCTGACGTGTTCCATTCACATGACTTTCTCTATACCTCTGTAAATTATTATTGTTAATAAGCTTATCTTTTATTTATTTCATGTTAATCAAGAAAAATTAGCAGAAATAGTCTTATTTCTTGCTTTATTGTAGGTAGAAGCGAAATAAGGGAGTACCATAGGTTAAAGTGAAAGCGAAAAGCTGGTTGCTATGTGACTGATGTTCCTTTGTTTGTATGGACAGGAGTTGACAAATTCCTGTATGAGAAAAGTATGTTTTTCAAAGCTGAAACCAAGAAAAAGGAATATCTCAAAAACGATCAACTCCGCGAAAAAAAAGTATGTAACATAAATTGTGTGTTTTAACGTGCTCTACATTTTTTGTGTGTTAAGTTTTTGCCCATCTCTTACGGTTTAGTAGCTATGAAAAAGTCATCCAGAATAAAGTAGTCTTCAGAGGCTATTCCCAGAAAATTCAAAATATACATTTTATTTGTCAGGTAAATAACTTTAATATACGATATTTTAATCAAAAGCGTTAGAGCCATTTTTTAGAAAATCAAAATTTTCGAAATTTTTTCCATGTAAAGGGTAGTTTGGGGTGGGGGGATTTTTCTCAAAATTTTCGTGTCGCATCCCTGGAAGATACTAAACTTAAAAACCAAGTTTGGTACTTTACCGACTTTTCGTTTTTGAGTTATCGTGTTCATAGACACACGGACACACGGACCTGTTTCTGAAAATACTTTTTTTGGATACAGGGGACCCTAAAACATATATTTCCGGTGAAATCTCGGTATCGAATTTTTTGGTGGAGTGCAATACATTCTCTATACACTATGTACATAGTGCGTATAGAGAAGGTAAAAAATCTGATGTGTACCATTCACATGACTTTCTCCATATCCCTGCAACAAATAATTCTTAAAAAAACTTATACTTCTATTTACTTTATGCTAATCAGAAAAAAATCTGTGGGCACCATTCACATGACTTTCTCCATATCCCTGCAACAAATAATTCTTAAAAAGCTTATACTTCTATTTACTTTATGCTAATCAGAAAAAATTAGCAGAAATAGTCTTATTACTCGCTTCCTTGCGAAATAAGAGACAACCGTAGGTTAAAGTGATAGTCAAAAGCTGGTTGCTATGTCAATGAAGTTCCTTTGTTTGTATGGATAGGAGTTGACAAGTTCCTGTATGAGAAAAGTATACGTTTTTCATAGCAGAAACCAAAAATAAGGAATGTCACAAAAACGATGAACTCCACGAAAAAAATGTATATAACATAAATTGTGTGTTTTAAAGTGCTCTACATTTTTTGTGTAGTAAGTTTTTGCCCATCTCTTACGGTTTAGCAGTCATTCAAAATCTAGTAAAATTCATCCAGAATAAACTACTTTTCAGAGGTTATTCCCAGAAAATTCAAGATATACATTTTATTTGTCAGGTAAATGTGTTTAATATTCGAAATTTAATTCAAAATCGTTAGAGCCATTTTTGAGAAAATCAAAATTTTCGAAAAAAGTTCCATGTAAAGGGTAGTTTGGGGTGGGTGGATTTTTCTCAAAATCTTCGTGTCGCATCCCTGGAAGATACTAAACTTAAATACCAAGTTTGGTATTTTACCGACTTTTCGTTTTTGAGTTATCGTGTTCACAGACACACGGACACACGTACACACGGGCACACGGACACACACACACACACACACACACACACACACACACACACACACGGACCTTTTTGTGAAAATGCTTTTTTTGGACATTGGGGACCCTAAAACATATATTTCCGGTGGAATCTCGGTATCGAATTTTTTGGTGGAGTGCAATACTTTCTCTATTCACTATGTACATAGTGCGTATGGAGAAAGTAAAAATAACAGAAATAGTCTAATTACTCGCTTCCTTGTAAGAAGAAGCGAAATAAGGGACAACCGTAGGTTAAAGTGATAGTCAAAAGCTGGTTGCTATGTCAATGAAGTTCCTTTGTTTATATGGATAGGAGTTGACAAGTTCCTGTATGAGAAAGGTATACGTTTTTCATAGCAAAAACCAAAAATAAGGAATGTCACAAAAACGACGAACTCCACGAAAAAAATGTATATAACATAAATTGTGTGTTTTAATGTGCTCTATATTTTTTGTGCAGTAAGTTTTTGTCCATCTCTTACGGTTTAGCAGTCATTCAAAATTTAGTAAAATTCATCCAGAATAAACTACTCTTCAGAGGCTATTCCCAGAAAATTCAAGATATGCATTTCATTTGTCAGGTAAATATGTTTAATATCCGAAATTTTAATCAAAATCGTTAGAGCCATTTTTGAGAAAATCAAAATTTTCGAAAAAAGTTCCATGTAAAAGGTAGTTGGGGGTGGGGGGATTTTTCTCGAAATCTTCGTGTCGCATCCCTGGAAGATACTAAACTTAAATACCAAGTTTGGCATTTTACCGACTTTTCGTTTTTGAGTTATCGTGTTCACAGACACAGGGACACACACACACACACACACACACACACACACGGAACTTTTTGTGAAAATGCTTTTTTTTGGGTATTGGGGACCCTAAAACATATATTTCCGGTGAAATCTCGGTATCGAATTTTTGGTGGAGTGCAATACTTTCTCTATACACTATGTACATAGTGCGTATGGAGAAAGTAAAAAGACTAGCATTTAAATAATCTGATGTGTACCATTCACAAGACTTTCTCCATATCCCTGCTAAAAATAATTCTTAAAAAGCTTATACTTCTATTTACTTTATGCTAATCAGAAAAAATTAGCAGAAATAGTCTTATTACTCGCTTCCTTGCAAGTAGAAGCGTAAATGATCAAAGTTAATTCACTATAGGTATGTTCAGCAGGAGGTAAATTATATATTCATTTAATTGATCTATTTATTTGGGATGAATATAGAACGGATCGTTTAGAAATTATGCTTTCTCATAAAATGAGAATAAATATAACAACTGCAATGAATGAAATTATTGATCCTATTGATAATACAATATTTCATGAAGTGTAAGCATCTGGGACAACCGTAGGTTAAAGTGATAGTCAAAAGCTGATTGTTATGTCAATGAAGTTCCTTTGTTTATATGGATAGGAGTTGACAAGTTCCTGTATGAGAAATGTATACGTTTTTCTTAGCAGAAACAAAAATTAAGGAATGTCACAAAAACGATGAACTCCACGAAAAAAAATGTATATAACATAAATTGTGTGTTTTAAAGTGCTCTACATTTTGTGTGTAGTAAGGTTTTGTCCATCTCTTACGGTTTAGCAGTCATTCAAAATTTAGTAAAATTCATCCAGAATAAACTACTCTTCAGAGGCTATTCCCAGAAAATTCAAGATATACATTTCATTTGTCAGGTAAATATGTTACCCGAAATTTTAATCAAAATCGTTAGAGCCATTTTTGAGAAAATCAAAATTTTCGAAAAAAGTTCCATGTAAAGGGTAGTTGGGGGTGGGAGGATTTTTCTCAAAATCTTCGTGTCGCATCCCTGGAAGATACTAAACTTAAATACCAAGTTTGGCATTTTACCGACTTTTCGTTTTTGAGTTATCGTGTTCACAGACACACGGACACACACGCGCGCGCGCACACATACACACACACACACACATACACGGACCTTTTTGTGAAAATGCTTTTTTTGGATATTGGGGACCCTAAAACATATATTTCCGGTGAAATCTCGGTATCGAATTTTTGGTGGAGTGCAATACTTTCTCTATACACTATGTACATAGTGTGTATGGAGAAAGTAAAAACCGAAAGAAGTATTAAATATTTTCAATTCAAACCATGATAAAAGTTATTTTGGAAATAGTTAAAGATAAACTAATTATTGATATCAATTGTGTGGCTTAAGGATAGCTGCCTTTGTTATAAGACCCAATGCCCCCCACACGTTAGGTTACAACGTATGCAACATTTATTTACAATGAAAAGAGCCTCACAGTCATTCCCAGAAAATTAAGATACGTATTTTATTTGCCATGCACATATCTTAAACATATAACATTTCAATCCAAATCGTTTGATAATTTTTGAGAAAATTGTGTGGCATCTTTGAAAGACACTGAACACCTACTAATATTGATGTTTACCCGGCATTTCGTTTATTTGTTTTTTTCGTTTGTTTTATCAAGACAGGTGACGTAGAAACTTAAAGAGTATCTATACTTTACCTGTAGGTAACCGAAAGCTCAAATTAAAACAAAAAATAGCTTAGAAATGCGTAACACTACAAAATATTTATTTTAACATAAATTGTTTGTTTTAAAGTAATCTAATTTTTTGTGCAGTAGAATTTTGTCTAACTTTTATGGTTTATCAAATATACACAACTGAATCAGGATGATGAGCACTTCAGATACTATGCAGAGAATTCATTATACACACTTTGTTTGATATTCAACTGCCTCAAACATGTGGACTTTAATATAAGCATTATGAGAAAAGCTCGTAAATGAATAATGAAAAAAAATTCTATGTAAAGGGCAGTTTGGATTGGTGGTTGAAAATCATCGTGTTACAACATTGTTTTAGGACATGGCTTTGGGATCATTAATGCTAGTTTACAAGATGAAACTTGTATTTTTCTTTACTTACCCCCAAAGTCATGAAGGCAGGATGCCAAGAGAAAAGAGACACATTCTTGAAGCTGAGGCACATTACATATACTGTGATGGCTAGGAACACACCGATGGCATGGGAACTGCCCACAATGCATAGGGCGTGAACCGTCGAAATCCTACTCCCCTTGGAGTCCGCCTTGATCAGATGATCAGACATGTTACATAGAAATGACCGAAAAGTTCCGGAGACTCCACTTTTTAAATCGAACGTTATCTCTCTTCATATCACATTATCATTACTTAGGCGCATAACTGTCAAACGTGCATGATAAGGCTACAAAGCACAATTGTCGAAAACTGACGAGTCCTCATTAACGGTTTATTTTTATACTAATCTCTGATCAGCAAGAAAGGTTGAATGTCCAAGAATTTCATTTTGGAGGACCCTGTTATCGCGTTTACCTATTTAAATTGTTATCGTCACATCATCTAGAAAGACAAAGACCTATTTTGAAAATCTTGATATAATTTCATACCCAGATAGCTCTCAGTGAGAGGCTCTCATTATGCCAGTCGTTGCAGGCATGAATTATGCTGTAAAATGTGTCTGTTCTGGTCAGCGAGTGCACTAATATTCTTTATGTTAATGTTTATTTGTATAATTTGAGAGTAAGTTATTCAACCTTGCTGAACTGTAAGTTAAAGACTCACTTTTAATATATTGAAGATTGAACACTCTGAAGTTCTAATACTTAATACAAATCCTCCAAACCTGCACAGCCTGTTAACAATGATCATGCTTCTTAGAAACACACTAGCCCAATAACTCCAAGTACCGGTGTAGTATTAATATGTTTTACTTTCTCTAATATGCAATTTAAGAGGGGGAATTGTTTTATTCCTCAAAATTTATGTGGCATTCTCATCGGAAATAAACCTAATTTTTAAGGCCCCCTGAATTTACATGACTTTCTCTACATCACTGTAACAAATTATTGGTAAAAAGCATATTCTTTTATCTATTTTATGATAATCGAGATAAACATTAGCAGAAATTGTCTCAATTACTTTCTTCCTTGTAAGTAGAAGGAAAGTTAGGGAATACACTAGGTTAACATGATAGTCAAATCTTTTAAAAGCTGGTTGCCATGTGGTTGAAATCCGTTTATATGCAGGGCCAGGAGTTTACAAAGTAGTGAGAAAAGTATTTTGAGTCTGAAACAAATAACGAGGAATATCTCAGAAATGGTCATCCCATGAAAAAAGTATATAACATAAATTGTGTGTTTTAACGTGATCTACGATTTTTGTGTAGTAAGTCTTTGTCTATCTTTTACGGTTTACCAGTTACGCAACATTTAGCAAAATTAATTCAGAATAAAGAGGTCTTTAGAGGCTATTCCCAGAAAATTCAGAATATACATTTTATTTGCCATGTAAATATCTTTAATATAGTGGTTTTAATCAAAATCGTTTGAGCCATTTTTGAGAAAATCAAAATTTTCGAAATCTTTACTATGTGAAGGGTAATTTAGGGTGGGGAGATTTTTCTTAAAATCCTCGTATCGCGTCCCTGGGAGATGCTAAACTTAAATACTAAGTTTGGTATTTTACCTACTTTTCATTTTTGCGTTATCGTGTTCACATACACACTGACACACATGGACCTTTTTCTAAAACTGTTTTTTTGGAACAGAGTCACTAAAATGTGTATTTCCAGTGTGATCTCGGTGTATTTTAACGTGATGTACATTTTACTTTCTCTAAACGTACTATATACATAGTGTATCCAAAAATTCGATACCGAGATTACAAGTGAAATATCTACATGTTTAGGATCCCCCTGAATCCAAAAAAAAAAAAAAGGATTTTGGAAAAATGTCTATGTGTTCATGCGTGCGTGCGTGTGTGCGTATGGTATTTAAGTTTGGTATCTTCCAAAGATATGACGAAAAGATCTTCAAGAAAATCCCCCACCCCAAACTACCTTTTACATGGAAAAAATTTCGAACATTTCGATTTTCTCAAAAATGGCTCTAACGACTTTGATTAAAATCTCTTATACCTACGATATTTACATGCCAAATAAAATGTGTAACTTGAATTTTCTGGGAATAGCCTCTAAAGACCTCTTAATTCAGGATGATTTTTATTGAATTTTGCAATACTAGTAAACGGTAAGAGATATAGAACAACTTGCAACAGAAAAATATAGATCGCGATAAAACACACAATTTATGTCATATGTGTTTGTTTTTGTTTTTTTTTTAGTTGATCGTTTTTGAGATATTCCTTGTTATTGGTTTCAGCTTTAAAAAACTTATACTTTTCTCACTTCCAAGTTGAAATGTTCAGAACGTGTTCCATTTAAAGGATAGTTTGGGGTATGGGTTTTGTTTGAAAACCTTTGTGTCGCACCTTTAGAATAAACTGAACTTAAATACCAAGTTTCAAGTTTGGTAAGTGTGCGGCATATTTTTTTTTAGTTATGCTGCTTTTGCACACAAACATACAGATACACACAGATAAACACACATACCAACAAGCGCGGGTGGGGACTTTTTCCTAAATCTGTTTTGTTGAATTCAGGGGGTCTCAAAACATACATTTCCGGTGAAATCTCGACATCAGTTTTTTGTGGAATGCAATAATTGTTATTTCCTATAGATGGTAGTAGAGCGCTTACAACCAGCTGCAAATAAATGCCTTGAAGAGCTGTTTAGTTTATTATTTAATTATACCTCTGTTACACACACACACACACACACACACACACACACACACACACACACACACACACACACACACACTCCTCATAAGGTAATGACGGGTGTATTTTGCTTGCAATAATAGACTAAAAGAAAAACTAGAACAAAATATAGGCAATAGAAATAGATTTTAAGAGGGCTAAAGGATGAGGTTCGAACAGAGATGTAGATTAGATAACGTTTGCTGTTGTTGGTGTTGAAATTTTGTTGACCTCCCGCAACTCTGCCTAAAAGGCTTATAGTGTAACCTCGTTGTAAAGGATTCTGTAATTTTTTCTCTTTTTAGACGGATGTAAGTATCTTTTTCTATTTTTTCTGGTTATAGAAACATTAAGTCTCTTTCTTGCCAAGAATGGGCCCCCAAATAGAATATACGAAGTAGTTTCCTTATCTTATTTTTGTACATTGTACAGGTATGTTCATTTTTGTTCATTTGTAGATGTTTCTTGAACTTAATGCAACTATTTTCATTACTCCTATTCTATCCAATTTTAGGGGAGATAAGGAAAGAATGTTGCATAGGCCCAAGACCAATTTCCTAGTTCCTATTCGTGTTTCACCGTGTAATTTGTAATACAACTGCCTCGTATATGACATGTGCAGATATTTCTTTGTGCGTTTAAAGAGTTGCAGGACTCAACTATTTCAAGTTAACTGGCGTCAGCAACCTTCGCTTTTACCCTTCTTGCTTATCGGAGGAGATGGTGAGCGGGTCGCGCTCATTTAGAGAGGCAACACGAAGGTCCCTAACGCTATCAGCTGGATCAGTAACACACTCTAAAAGTGTTAATATGATTTATACTAAGTTTGAAAACCTATAATTGTATCAAGACAACGCAGACAGCTGCAGAAGTATATAGTCGAGACCTCGATAGCTGAAATCGTTAGGGGGCGTTAAAATAAATTCAACTTATCGAAAATGTGACATATGCAGACATCTGAGAATTTCGTTTAAACTGCCTTTTTTTACATTTGCAGTGTTGAATAATACTAGTAAAGAACGGTATTTCCCGCTATACAGTGTCGTACTTACTATTTCCGTGAAATCGCCGCGTATACAGTGCAGTACTAAATTTCACATGTGCTATACTCTACTTCACGAATGATTTTAACTTTTGCACTGAAACTTAGTGTCTTCAAGTTTTTCCATTTCACTTTCAGCACTTCACTGTACAGTAAAACAAAACCTCACTAAAAACAAACTGTATTGTACTGTATACAACTGCAGTTTACAAACTCAACTGTCGTTCAGGGTTTGGGTATTTGTAAGAAGGCAAAAAGCACTCCACAATGCGTTAGCAGTTAATCTTCGAACAACAATGAAAAGTTGAAAGTGACCGCTCGTCACAGTTTGAAGTTAAGTTAAAGATGTTGGAATTAGTACGTATGTATCTTCAGGCTTCGCAACTTTTAATTCAGTCTACAGTAAACAGAAATTCGAGCTATGAAATGAATCTTAACACTAGAGATGTTTTTAGCTTTGAGATATCGAGAGATTCGAGCTAGGTATCGAAATTCGACATAAAGAGAAAAATACACAGAAAACATTAGGTAAACGATTGGGAAAGAAAATTTGCTTCGACATATCGAAAATTCGAGTTATCGAGGTTCTACTGTACAACATTTTCAGACGGTTTGCAATGCAAGTTTACTAAACATCAATGTTCTAGCACGCCAAACCAGGTCCTGCTCATGACAGCTTACAATTTGACTACTCGCTCGGTTGAGAATGCTATTCGGTCAGGGAGATGACATTTTTGGTGACTGGCTACCAAAAGGCATCAATACTTTAGACAGGCACTGTGCTTGTGCTTTGTTTTCGAGTCACACCCTTGCCAATGAAAAAAAAAGTTGTTGCTGATAATCCTCAGGTCGTAAAAGATAGCTAAACGTAATAATTGTGGTGTAGTCGTTATTGAGGATACAGCAAAAACTGACGAAGCGCTAGTTTGATCTTGCAAGCAAATTAAAGTTTTTTTGACTTTCCTACCTCTTTGTCAATTATACTGCTAAAAATAGTATTTTATTATTGAAGACGCGTAAATGGTTGATAACATTTGTGTCTATGTCTACAGTCACGTAATGTATTGTCGTGGTCAAGCTCACGTGCTGTTTCAAGGTTGTTTCGAAACCTTTCCCACTTTCTTCGAGTCCACATTATCGACATTATCCACTTTAGTGATTTCAGTAGACACTGATAAGCTCTTATCTTAGCTATTTATTTTGTGCATTTTATGCAAAGAAGACATCGCAGTTAACTAGAGCGGTACCTGAGCGGATGTTCACAAAAAGTTTAGAGTTGGATATCCCTGAAAATGTGAAGTAGCAGCTGCTCTATAATATTTATAATTATGTTATGTTTATAGATAAATTGATGCAATACAACCGATCCCAACGGCAAGAAAGACGACTGCGATAATAATGATGCTGATGATAATGATGATGATAGTGTATAGTGCCATTTTCGTAAGTTGGCGTCTGACAGGTTAGCGGTCAAACTACGAACTAAGCGCTATGTTGCCAATGTGAGCAGCACGTGTTCACCTGACATGTGCATACATCAGGATGTAATAATAAATAAAACAATCTACAAAGAGACAGTAAAAATAGTGATTTTAATTATATTTATGAAAAAAAAACAACAATTCAACAAACACGTGTTTAAGGAGTACTCCAAAGAGCGAAATTGAAGAAATAAAAGTAGAAAAAGATAATCACTTGATTATTTCAGCCGGTCCTCCTTGCCTTTTGAAGTGTCGAGGAGAATTCATATTAAGGTACGAGAAAATGACCGTAAGAAATTGTAATTACACCTCACATTTGGTGTTTCAACTTTATCACAAATTAAGTCATAAGATAAAGAGTTAGTGGATAAGAGACATATAGAAACAAAATCCACTAGACGCACACTTCTGCTGCATGCCACCGTATTATTTTATGTTTTTAGAAAGTCGCCAACATCTTGGTCGAACTCCTAGAAAAATAATTTTTACAGCCGCACAAACAATGAAGCGAATAAGTAACAATTAACGCAGATATAAAATAACTGAAAACAGCAAAAACAAAGCCCAGTAACTGCAAGCTGAAGCCAAACGTAACGCCAGAATTGAGCACATTGTAATTTGGCAGAAACAACTCTGGCAACAAAGCAACTGCTGCCATAGCAACAAACCTGCCGCATTCATTTGTTCGACGATTGCAGCGTTTCTGTCAGACCACAACTTACGAAAATAGTACTGTTCTTATGAAAGAGGGTGGCTTTGTGGATATTTGTTGTGTAATCATTAAGTATAGCTTTCTAAAGCTAGAACGAATTAACGTGTAAATTAAATTGCAGTTGAAAATATAAAATAATCTGTAATTATGGTTCCGTGCTCATGCACGTTAACTATTTCTGCCGTGGTTGCTAGATGGCAGGATTAACTAGTGACGGGACAAAAATAACACAACTATTTTGTAACAGTTTCACCACCAAAATTGGTTATAAAACGCTTCTGGAAATTTTGTTATTCTTTCACGTATCCCTTCCCCACAACAGATTCTTGCAACAATAATAGCAACGCCTGAATAGTTGTTTCACTTATTGCAACAGTTACTACGCAGTGATTGTTCTGTTCCATAACGTAAATATTTTGTCATTGCTTCCAAAGTTTACCGTAAGATGCGCCTTTGTACCTTGTAGCGCGCTGGCTGATATCGCGAAATTCAAATGTACTAATCAAATTCATTTCCTCTCGTTAACGCGCAACAATGCTTTGCTTCAGTAATTTGATAATTTCCTCTTCGGTGCACCTAGTGAGTGGCTACATTTGGCGCATTGTGATTTTGTCGATGGACTGTATTTATCTCAATAGTATTTTGGTGGTACACAACATGTCTGCAACAGTTTAGGGAAACTGTTATTTCGAAACTGTTTCGTGGTTGCAACAGAAACAGATTAAACTGTTTTGCAAAAAGAGCAACTTTTCCCACCACTAGGATTAACGCTTAAGAAACATTCACAATGGTAACGTCTACAATTGTACTGATAATACGGAAACATTGCTGGAGAATCAGCTCATCATCGCGATCTCATACGAGTGTGCACAATTCGCTAAATATTTGGGATATAAGACAGTTACGTCATACCAGTCTTGCATGCGCAAAAGTTCCTTAAAACATGCACACGCCAAGATGAGGTACCGACTTTGTTGCCACATTTCGTTGATTATAGAGTAGTATGATAGATTTAAACTCTGTGGACTTTAAATTACCACATGTACGTAACGTTTAATTGCATTTAAAGAAAGTATCCTATAAATCCACAAGTTGCTAAAGGTTAGGGTGTTCACCTGCTTTTGTGCTCTGATATAACAGCCACTACTGAAATTAACACTTTGAATTCCCATAGACACTGATATGAATCTGCTAATGCACACATGCGTATTTCTCTCGCTATGTGCTGGAATCTCGTTCTTTTTGCTTTCTCTGGAGGTAGAGGCAGCATTACATTCCAACCAAAAGCTACCTGTCAATCAACAATTTCACTGAAAATACTGCTTAGTATTTTCCCTTGAACACCAAAAGAAAAAAAAAAAACAGAGAATGTGTTTTGTGTGCGCGTGCATGTGCGTGTCCGTGTTTGTGAATGATATAATTTAATACGAAGGGTCGGATAAAAACCAACTTAAAGTTTTAGTCTAGTATAATTTAAAAAATTGACATGAAGATTTTCAGGAAATTACTCTTACACCAAACTACTCTTTACGTGGAACATTTTTCATTCTTCTTATTCTCAAATATGTCTCTACAGACTTTGGTTAATACGTCACTGGAATTTTCTGTGACAGCATGTGTAGGTTTGTTGGTTCTAAATGAATTTTGTATAAGTTTGAAAAATACTCTCTCAGGCGTAATGCTTATCTGGTTAAAAAGAACAGTTTATTTCACATAAAAACGTGTGTGTCCTTAACCATTTCTGAGAGATTCGCTGTTTGAAACTTCTATTTAGATAATACCTACTTTATCGCACAAGTTTTGATGCATTAACTGATGAACATTCTGAAAGAAAATTCGGGGCGGAAACGTTCCAGGTCATTCACCTGTCAAGAAGAGTAAGGAACACCCTTAGTCCGGGAGAACGATCCTGGCGGGATTTGAACTACACACTTCCCGTTTACGAGTCCATATCTTACGAACGTAAGAAGTTGTCACTCTTTTAGGTTTTGTAAAGTTAAAGTAGTACGTGAATTTAAAACACGGCTTGTGTTTTAAATTCACTTAAGTAGTTTAATAAAGATTATGATTTATGGTGTCGTAAATATAAGAAATTATCTTATTATTATGTTTTATTAGATTCTTTTTAGTAATGTTTATATCATTATAAGAAGTACATGGCTGCCATGTTTGTACTTCTACAAGCAGAACAAAAATGTGAAACCATATCGGGCAATGTTTCACGCTTAACAAGAAGTAAGAAGGAAAAATAAGAATAGAATAGTTATGAAAGAAATTACAGTGGACAGAGAAAGCCGTATTACAACAACACATCAGATAATACCTGATATCTTTCTTATCTCTATCTTCCTGATTACTTTCTCCGTCTCTTACCTATTGAGTAAATACTGTGTTTATCCCAAAAGTCTGATATCGATATTTCAGTAAACCCAAAAAGCTTTAGTAAATTAGTATATATATATATCTGTGTGTGTGTGTGAAGGTCCAAAATAAAAATAATCTGACGTGTTTCATTCACATTTTCTCTAGCTGTTTCACAAACTTACCTTACAAAAGAATACTCTTGTACCTATGTCATGTTAATCAAGATAACCATTGTCAGAATTGACCTTATTACTTGCTTCTTTGTAAGTAAAAGGAAAAATAAGGGTATACACTAGGCTAAAGCGATTATCAGATTTTGTCTAGGCTAAATGAAACAATCGAAATTCGGTTCTCTTTGCTTGCTAGGAGTAAACAAAAGTGAGACGAAAATAATGAAGTCTCCCATTTGAGAAAAGTTGAATACCTTAAAACTGAAACCAATACTCAGAATATCTCTAAAAGATTAACTCTATAAAAATGTATAAGACAAAAATTGTATGTTTTAATGAGATCTATATTTTTTGCGTAGTAAGTTTTTGTCTCTTACGTTTTACCAGTTATAAAAAAGCCATTCAGAATGAAAAAATAAAGAGACTATTCCCAGAAATAGATATATAAGATATGCATTTCGTTTGTTATGAAAATATCTTAAACATATGCCATTTTAATAAAAATCTTTAGCCATTTTTGAAAAAATCAACATTTTCGAAAACTATTCCATGAAATGAGTATTTGGGAATGGGGGGGGGATTTCTTGAAACTCTTCGTGTTGCATCCTTGGAAGATACTGAAATTAAATACCAAGTTAGGTATTTAACTGACTTTTCATTTTTGAGCTATGCTGCCCACAGAAATACACAGAAACATACACACAATACACACGAACATTTTTCTAAAAATGTTTTTTATGAGGGGACCCTAAAACGCGTATTTTCGAGAAAATATCGGTATAAAATTTTTGGGTTGAATGCAATATCTTTTCTTTATATTATGTACATAGCACATGTAGAGAAAGTAAAAATTAAAGGTGGAATAAATACAAATTTTAAGGAAGAAAGTTGAAAATTCTTTTTAAAAGATCTGATATGTTAATTAATGACTTTCTCTGCTCTCTATAATGTATTAATAGGCATAATTTCTACTCTTACTTATACCTACCTTATTACTTTGCCTACACGTACTATGTACATAGCGTATAGAGAAGGTATTACAGTGCATCCAAAAGTTCGATACCGAAATTTCATCGAAAATATATGTTTTGGGACCTCATGAATCCAAGAAAAGCATTTCTAGAAAAGGTCCATGTGTTTTTTTTTTGGGGGGGTTGAGTGTTTAACGCCCGCTTTTGCTGCTTGTGGCACCGCGGGCGATGACACTGGTGATACATGGAATGAAGATGGAGCACCAGTGGAATGTGATGGCGGGGAAAGCGGAGAACCCGGAGAAAACCCGCCCTGCGACATTTTGTCCACCACAAATCTTACATGCAGTCACTTGGGATCGAACCGGGCCGTCTAGGTGAGAGGCGAGTGGTCTAACCACTCGGCCACGGCGCGGCTGTTGTGTGTGTGTGTATGTGTGTGTGTGTGTGTGGACAGCATAGCTCAAAACGAAAAGTCCGCTTGATCTTCCAAGGATGAGACATAAAGATTTTCAAGAAATTTCCCCCACCCCTAACTACGAAAAGAATGTTGAAACATTTTTAGTTTCTCAAAAATGGTTCTAACGATTTTGATTAGAACATCGTATATTACATGACAAATAAAATGTATATCTTGAATTTTCTGGGAATAACCTCTGAAAACATGTTTATTCTAAATGAATTTTGCAGAATTTTGTGTAACTGGTAAACCGTAAGAGATAGACAAAAACTTACTTCACAAAAAATTTAGAGCTCGTTAGACCACACAATTTATATTAAATGCATTTTTTCCCTGGAGTTGACCTTTTTTTAAGTTATTCCTTGTTATTGATTTCAGTTTTAAAATACTTAATACTTTTCTCATACGGGAACTGTCAAAGAATTTTATATATATATCACATTTAAAGCATTTGACTGTTGGTTTTGCCTAGTGTATCCCCTTATTTCCCTTCTACCTATAAGGAACTAAGTAATAAAATGTGTATCTCGATTAGCATGAAGTACATAGAAGAATAAGCTTATTAACAATGATTTGTTATATAGAAGTAGAGAAAGTCATGTGAATGGAGCACATCAGATTTTTATCTAATGTTGCAGAAATAGCTACATTACACATTTCTTATAATACAAAGATATAGCAATGTGTTTTCAAATGTTTAGGAACTGGACGCTATATCAACGAGCGGTTAAAATACCTATTGTTATTTCACCTGTTTAAAGTTGGTATTACTATCATGTGCTTTCATTTACTACACGTCGCCAAAACAAAATTGTTACTGATTCATAGGTAGTTTGGTCTTGGCTGATTCGTTCAACTAGCGAATTTAATTGGGAATCGCTTTCGCTAAAATGGGAAAAGTGCAGTATCGTTCACAATTCGACTTTTGCTTTTCGATGGAAAAACTTGCGAGGGTATAAAAGCGACATTGGATGCTGTTTATGAGGATTTTTCGTATCTGTGACAACATTTAGATATTCGTTCAACTGTTTTAAAAGTGGCGGAACATCCGTTTTTGATGAGGAGCGCCCACGACGCCCGGCAGATGTTTGCCGACGAAATCATTGAAATAGCACATGATAGATTTTTAACTGGTCGTTGAACGAAAGTTAGTAAAATGGTAGAGGCCATAGGAGTGTCGACGGGATCATAATTTGCATATTTTTAAATCATAATTTACATTATAGGTTGGAGATGAAAAATAGTTGTCAGCCCAATGGATGCTGCGATTGCACAACAAGCAGGTGTGGATTTCCCTTCGAAGTTAGGTTAAGAGCTATTTAAGGGAAACTCGAAGGACATTTTGCGTTGAGTTGCCACCGTCGATGAGACCTGAGTTTATCATTATACTCCGGAAACCAAGCAACGATTACAACAATGGGTAGCTTCGGGTGAATCTGCTCCAAAGAGCACAAAGTCGCTTCCATCGGCCGGAAAATTGATGGCTACGCTTTTTGTGTTTTGTTTTTTTTTTTTTTGGATGGGGGATGTGAAGGGTGTCATACTCATTGACTTCTTAGAAAAAGAAGAAGGAAAAAAAAAAGAGTGCTGGTAAGCACCTCAGTGAGTCATTGGCTCGATCCGACAAGTTGAAGGCCCCATTTGGCGCAAGCATGAAGAGATTCCTAACGTTTCCAAATTTAATGCATCCAACGTGACTCAAGCCCACCTACAAGCCACGAACCCCTAGGGGTTCCCTGAAGGGGAGCCTGCTTCGAGATCGGAGGCGAGTCCGATGCTAGGAGCGCACCTCTAACACCTAACTGCAACATGCCAAACATCATTGCCTGTCCCTCAACCCTGTAACAGTTGATGATGGGTACAGGAAATGAGGGACAGGAAAATCGTGATGGAAGATGAACCATTTCAACATCTGCCTACCAATCCATGGTCAGTGTGGGCGGTCGCCGGGATCGAACTTGATACCTTCCGAATGCGAGCCTCACCCCTTACTCTTACGGTTGAAGCAGTTATTTACTTAAGATTTTATGTGCTTACCAAATGTTATATGCCAGTAGCTATGTTTATAAGAGTTTTTATTTATTAATGTAATCTGTCACATTTTCTTGCTCATTGTTAATAATATATTATTTAACCCTAAGATCACCAAGTTATTTTAGGTTACATGGATCACCAATCAAGGTCATACTTTACCGGTATTGCTAAACATCATCTAATATGTTATTTATTTTAAGCGGTGTGTTTTCATTGTGGGATAAATTTATTAATAAAGTGACAAATAAATAGGAAAAAATCTGTCATTGTACCATCCACATGACTATCTGTTCTGCAAATAAACTATTCTTACAAAAGATTATTCTTTTATTTAGATCATGCTAATCAAGAAATGGTCTACTGAACCAGGTGTTCTGGCGTTTCATTTGAGGATGGCATTAGGGAGGTCGATTCTAGCGGCTGACCCCTCTGACCCATGGATGTTATCGGGGGGTTTTTCGGGTCACTTGCCAAATGTTGGGGAAGTTTTTTCATCCGCCAAACTTCCTATCCCTTTATTTAATCTCCATTTCATCCTATCGCTCTCTTTCAGGGTTGTAAGTGACGGTGAGTACTTCGGTGGTGGCGCCCTTCTGTGGTGGTGCACGCACCTGGAAGTACAATTCTCGCCGGCGTGATGGGATTGGAAGTCGTCAGTAGACCCGGGTGGTTCGGTCAGACCTGATTCTCGATTCGTGAGCCAACCCGAGGGCACGTGATTAAGTGATGTTCTCCTATTATTCGTAGTGCGTTTTACGTTTTGAGATTATTCATTCAAATTACTTTGACTACATAGTGATTTGTTTCTTTTGATCTTCAGAGCTATTTTCTTCATTAATGTTGGGTGTTTATCAACTATTTTTACGAACCTTATGGTTACGAAATCCGTGGGCAATGTGCCCACGGAAGATAGTACTTACACAAAGTATTTCACTATCAGGTTCTAATACGTTACCCTAAAAGCCGCCGGCACGCGCATATTCTCGCACCAAGCTCGTGACTCATCAATCACGTAGTATTATAATCGATAGATTGTCACAACGCCTTAACCTTGCAATGGATACGCACGATGTTGACGCTGACCTTGACAAATCTGCCTCAGCTGACCATGATGTAAAGCGATCTCGTTCTTCGTCTATGGATGACGACTTTGCTACTGGTTGGTAACAACCTAAACGCCCCATTCGAACATTTGCTCCACTGCATTCTACCTTCTCTTTATCTACACAAAATCAGAGCTCCAGTCTTCCTATAGACGAATCATTTTCATTTGTTTCTACACAGCCTGCGGCTCCTGAAACTTCAATTCCACGGCTGTTCAAGCCTCTTCTCATTTGTGTCGTTCCTTGCCATAAAAAGGTACTTTTTTTCTTTCATGTGTGCACTTTCTTCTAAGTTTACACGAGATACTTTCTCAGATTTCACTGCTGTCAAGAATTTTCTAGAGAAAAAAAATCAATTTTATACTTTCACTCCGATCACGAACCCTGTTTTTCTATATGCACTTAAAGATCTACATCTTCATACCCCTTTACAGACATCAAGTAGGAGCTGCAAAATCAAAATAGAGGTTCTGCAAATTCTTCAACTACATAGAATCGGCTAGTATCCGGAAACCAATGTTAAACAATCACTCTCGCTGCCCATATGGATACTTACAATGCAGTAGTGCGATAAAAACTTGAAAATAAAATCTCTTAAATACCTCCTCCATTTGAAAGTCAGTGTTGAAGATTATATTCGACGTGAAGGTTCTACCTCGTGTGGGCGTTTTGGTCACACGTCATATAATTGTGCACTTCAGCTATGCTGTGTCAAATACGCCGGACATCATGCCACAGCAGATTGCCGTAAAGATCCTTACCTTCCTGGTACCTGTGACAACTGTCACACTGCTCATACTGCTAACTATAAACAGTGTCTACAACTTCTCTCCTACGTCAGAACAATTTCCAACTCTTCCCAGCGCCAGAAACCTACGACTAAATCTGCCAATTTTCCAACCCTCAAGTCCCTAGCTAACACTTCTGCTTCTCCTTCAGCAGATACCCAAGCGTCGGAGTTTTCATCTCGTCGAAACTTCGTTACTCTCCTGAAAACCATAAATGATGCTATTCTACAGGACACCTTTATCAATATCCAGCAGGCTCCGGACATTCTTACAAAATGCATCCTCATACTGAGTCTTTGCTCTCTATTCAGCACACAAATGGCGAGTAACCTTCCTAATCGTGTGTTGTGCCTTCTGACTTGGAATGCTCGTGACCTTCCATATAAGCTGCAAGAGTTTCGATCGTTTCTTCTCATCGACATTACATGGTGCAAGAAACACATTCACTTCAGATTGGCAGCATACCTTGCCATTATCATTCCACTCAACCAATTGGCGGGACCTGCATCTATATTAACCGATTGGCTCACATTGATGGCAACGCTCATCGTAATTTTCATTTTCACTTAGCCTAAGCGACAAGGCATTGCTTTTAACAATCCTAGACTACTTCACTTTCAGTATTCTTATTCAGCGATTCATCTAACATTGCTCCTGTTTTCTAGATTACGCATTGCTTCATAAAAAAGTCCGGAAGGGGCTTGAAAATCTATGACCTTTATCCTGCGCTCCTTATGTCGTCTCCGTCAGTCAGACCTGGAGCGCGGGCTCTTAGCGCCTCCCCGCGTCAAGATGAAATGCTTGGAATGTTGTAGGAACCCTCTACTGTGGCTCTTCCGGTTTTGGCCGCTCGTTGATATTACTCTCATCCTATCCACCTGGTGTCTGACGTACAATATGCCAACGGCTGCAGTGTGGAATTCCTTCCGGGATTTCTCTCTCTCTCTCCCTCCCTCCCTCCCTCCCTCCCTCCCTCTTTCTCTCTCTCTCTATCCATCCATCCATCCATCCATCCATTCAACCATCCATCCATCCATCCATCCATCCATCTATCTCTCACACACTCACTAACACGTGGACGTTTTTCTAAAATGATTCTATTCAGGGATCTCAAAACATGCATTTTCAGTGAAATATCGGTATCGATTTTAAGTGGGATGTAGTGTCTTATCTACCTACTATTTACACTAGACATTCGTGCTAGAGAAAGTAATTACTAAAACGTAATGTTTGGAACATATGAAACAATTGTGGTCATAGATAGTACCAACCCAAAAACTCAAAATATGCCCTTGACCACAAAAGTTGTATTTTTTATTTCCAATTTTTAAAATTTGAAACAGACAAATTAGAGTTTAGTATTTTATAAGGGGAAGACAACTAGAACAATGCCCATAAACATAGGATATTCCTCATAAATTTTAATGAAAGATAAATGTGAGGGTATTTGGTGGTTCTAGGGTCCATGTTCATATCTGTTGGTTACGAAATTATTTTATAGGTTAAGCAAGCAAGAATTAAAAGAAACTAAAGAAGGTTTGCATGAACCATTGCGAATTTCACATAGAATTTATACAGAGAGATTTAGTTTTTGTTTGTAAATAGAGAAAAAAACAATCAGTAAAGGTTGTTGACAGATCACCATGTATGTAGACAATATTGTTGTGTCGTTCAGCTAAGAGATTGTGCTTTTGGTAAGTGATACATATAATCAGGCAGGAAATCGAATAACACGTAAGATAATGTAAAGTATAAACACATAACATTTAAAAACACAGTTTTCAGTTTGTTTAAAAGTAAAAGGAATAATTGATAAACTATATACCTTTTACTCGTACTACAACCTGAGGAAAGAAGAAAAGAAAAATACTCTATCTCAGCATTCATACAACTGCAAAATAATAGCAAATTTTAAAATAACAAAAGGCCGCCAACCATGTCAGGAAGTAAACAACTGATGAAATGTGGCAAATGGTTCGACAAACCCACCAAACGTAATATCGTTGTCTTATCCCCATTCTTATTTCTTACTGAGAACAACCAAGTTTAAAGGTAGACATAACTTGTGAATGTTTACTATTATTGCACAGCATACTTATAAACCGGCACAACAGAAATTCCTGTTTTCTCCTAATCCCAGGAGTAGGCATCGGGGCAGTAAAACTGGAGTTGGGGTTGACTGTTCTGAAGAGAAACTGAGGAGACCAAATTTCATCATGAGTCAATTTTCACTGCTCCTGGTATAGTTTGTGCCACGAATCGCATTGAAAAATGCATATACTATCTGATATGCATTCGCCTCTGCTTTCATATTCTTCTTCATTCGATGTTTCTCATATCTGGATGTAGGTATACAGCCTTTTTCTGTCATTTCTCTTTAGTTTCTTCGCCTCCATTATATACTTTATAACGCATCTTGAACATAATTCAAACTCACTTATTCCCAAATCCTTTTGCGAGGCAACTGTAAAGAAAAGAGAGCTCACAAGAAGAAATTATACTCATAGCTAACAACATCAAATAACTCTTAAAGAAAGGACCAAAATTATTGATTTATTTATAGTGGAATTATAAAATGTAAATAGATTTTAAAACGTGTACCATATACAAGGAAAAAATACAAATTTAAAGACAAATAAAACTTACAAAGTAGATAAATATATGTATTTGGAACATCTTTGGTGTTTAAAGGAGTCTTTAATCTTATTTTCATGTTTAAAACGGCAGGTTTCATGTTGGTATGAAACGGCAGGTATGACATTCAAGGACGATGAAGAAGATAACCACATTTGCGGATCTCTTTCACCGGGAATATCCTTTTCGAACAGAATCCAATGGGGACTCCACAAAAACACGGCCAGCCTTCTCCTGTATAAATAAAACAAATATTTATCAATTTCTATGGTAATGACAGAAACATTTTAAATTTGTGTAGTAAAATCTTTATATGAGACTGAGAAGCAACTTAGAATATGAATTTGAACCAGCAGAAAAGTAAATGTAAATGGAGTTTTATTTATGACGTCTTTAACTTCTGTGGTTCTCAGCGTCCCATTGTATACTGGGCGTGAAAGACCGCTTAATTTTGCTGAGGCCTCTTGATCAGGCTTGAGGATCTTTTAATAACTCCATGGCACAACAGCTCACGGGGAGCCTTGGCCTACCGCCCGGCCGCTGCGTCCCCCATCTCGGTCCACTACAGACGTCATGGATGGGGCGCAGTATTGGAGGGTGAGACGTGGTCAGCGCCTCGAGCCCCTCCCGGCCGGTTAATGCGGTCCTCACGACCTGGAGCCGCTACTTCTCCATCAAGTAGCTTCTCAATTGGCCCCCCAGGGACCTCACGAGGCTGAGTGCACCCCGGTCCAGGTCTCCCAGCGGGGGAAAAATCCCCACGCCGGTACTGGGGATCGAACCCAGGTCTCCCGCTTGGTAGGCAGCTGCGCTACCACCGCGCTAAGGAGACGACCTTGAGGATCTTTTACATGCCGTAAATCTACGACACGGGAACAACGGCTTTACTTCGCTTCCGCCGGGTTTGAACCCGCGACCTTGGGTATATGAAGCTTGCATGGAGCAGTAGTTGCCGGATGTGAAATATATTCACAACACTTTTGATATATTCAGTGATTAAGCTTGTGCTTTTTCTGTAATTCTTAGGGCTGTATTCACCAATGCCGGTAATCCAGTTACCTCAAGTTTTGGCCACCAAAACTGAAGGTAAGGCAATGCTACTATTCACCAACATAACATCCTCGATTATTTGACATGATTCCAGTTGAAAATCTTATCACGGAATCTTTGGCCGATAAATAAAGGAAATCCGTGGTAATCTACGCAAACAAAATGGCTCGTAGGCGAATTGAATATATAATTAATTTAGCAGAAAATGATAGTTACAGGGTCGATTGTTACTATCTTGTTAACGCCCCCACTGTTTTGAGAAGCTCCATTTTCATCTCGGCAGATGCTTTTCTTGATGCCCTTTTAATATTGGGTAAAAATGGTTGCATCACATTCACACACACACACTCACACACATAGCCCCCCAAGTTATAGTTTAAGTAGTGGGTAAGACTGCCACTGGCGATCCATATTTGAAAGTACTGAAAATATTTAGTTATTCATTTGTGGCAATTGCTAGATTGCCGAAGTTTTGACTTCTTCTTTGGATCATTGGGGTTTTAGCTGTTATGTTCATGAATAACCATGCATATTGGGGATTATTTGCTAAGAGTAAAATCACAAGTGAAGCAAGCGCGCACATACACAGCTATTGTGTAAAAATTCTACCTGAGATTTCGTCAATACTGGCATTTGTAAATATTATCATGTCCAAATACTAGTACTTTAAATAAGGTTCACACTAAGGGTGCACGCAGGGGCGTAGGCACCAGGAGCAGTTGCTCACTGAAACTTCATTTAATGTGCTGTAGTCACTGTAGTGTAGTACTGTCGGTGTAGAGGTACATCTTAGGAATGTAATATTTTTACTTTCTCTACTTCATACGTAGTATATGGGTAGAGAAAGTAATGCATTTCAACTAAAAATTCGAGATTTCACCAAAAATACGCGTTTTTAGTGTCTCCTGAATAAAAAAAATTACTTTCTCTACTTAACACATGGCACATAGGTAGAGAAGGTATTGCATTCCACCCAAAATTTCGATACCGAGATTTCACCCATGAATATGTGTGTGCGTGTGTGTGTACATATAAAGTATTTTATAAAAAGGTCTGTGTGTGTGCCTGTGTCTGTGAACACAATAACTCAAAAACGAAAATAATACCAAACTTAGCATTTAAGTTTAACATTTTCCAAGGATGCGACTCAAAAGATTTGAAGAGCAGCCCCCACCGCACACTACCATTATTACGAAAACAATTTCGAAAAGTTTGATTTTCTCAAAAATGGTTATAACGATTTTGAAAAATACCATTCATTAAAGATATTTACATGACAAATAAAATATATATGTCTTGAATTTTCTGGGAATATCCTCTGGTCACCTCTTCATTCTGGATGACTTTTGCGTAACTAGTAAACCGTAAGAGATAGATAATGGGATAGAGATGGGACATTGTCAACACCTGGCGATGCATAGAAAAAAAGATCACAGCTTTTAAAGATTTGACTCGTCTCAGCTTAGTGTACTCCCTTATTTCCCTACTACTTACAAGAAAGTAAGTAATAATACTATCTCTGCTAATGTTTATCTCGATGAGCATGAAATAAACAGAAGAATAAGTTTTTTTAATAATAAAAGTGTTACAGAGATGTAGAGAAAGCAAGCCAAAGGGGAATGAGGAGTAAGAAGAAGAAAATCCGGGCCTTGATAGTAATAGTAACTATAAACAATGTAAATAAATATAACTTGTGAAGCACTCCTGACTGTGGATACTAATATTTAAAAGTAACCTTTATCACTTAATGAGTATTGACTAGCTATCTATAGATATAAAAATTAATTTGTTTACCGGCTGTGTTGTACTTTAAAGAAGGTGAGAGGTCTATTCTGATTTTTAACTGCTAATATTAAGGCATGATTTTCTTAAAGTAAAACATTAGTATTTCCCCTATTATTTACAACAATAGCGCAAATAAGTACATTGAAGTTATTACATAAATCAGTCACTCTGGACCAATGAAAGATGAATATACTGTCAACCATCTAAGAACTTCTCCTACTTGCATTTGAATTATGCTATAAAGAAAAGTCAGAGATGATCTTATACTCACCTATTGTTGCTAAGAACGCACTTTGTCGAACATAGACACAACAATGGACTCCTCGTCGAATTCAAGGGACTTGATGCTGACAGGATAAGGCACCCTGAGCTTGAGAGGAGAGCGGGCAAGCTGCAGCTGTGGTAAAATATCCCCTTCCCTGGGGCTCCTTCGGATTAGGTTAACAATTACATGCTGGGCTGCTTGGCCCCACCAGTTGCGTGCATCGCGCCGACGTGTCTCTGCCACCAACTTGGGATTCATCCTGTAACCTTGTCAGTTAATATTTTCTCACTTATAGCCATGCAATCTCGTGCTAATTCCTTACATTAAAAACTAAACAGTTGCGGATTACATACACACCCTATCAATTGTCAACACTTTTTGTATCCACTGCTGAATACTTGTGGTCATTTGATCATGATGAATGTCTACATTAAAAACTTGTACGCCGAAAATACAGGTACAAAATTCAGGGCTGAATATAAGACATTGAAAAGAAACACAAAGTTCAAATAAACTTTGGTCCATAAATCAACCGTTTCCGCGATAGGGTCATTGTTATGGTCATCAACACCCGATATATTTGCAACCATTTTAAGCGTTGTTTGTGCTCTTTGTTTCAGATACCAAGCTAAACATTGGTAGTTAAATCTTTTTGTTATTGATCCCAGAATTTGAAACAGTTGTCATGGGACCTGGTACTTTTTCAAACGAGGAAATGACAAAAAATCCATTTTATATATGGACGAGTCAACGTATTGCTCAGGGAGCAGTGCAATTGTACCATGGAGTGTTTCCTAACAACAGTCAACCAGACAGTCATGTATTGACGAGATCCCATCAGTACTTTTGAGACCCAGCATACGTGATACAGGCGGATCAAGTACAATGTCCAACCCAACCGCAGTTGGAAGAACAAGTGTTATACAGAGCGGGAACATTTACCAGACGGTTTGTACCTGCCGAACACGTACCGCACAATTGGTGGATTTGGCATGCGCATCATTTACACGGTGTACCCATCATTTACGAAGAGTGCAAGCTTTGAACTCAGAGGATTTTAAAACCCATGTTGCCTTCAATCAATTGTTCCTTGGTTAATGTGCAAATTATTCACTATTCCTCATGTATGTATTATTTACAGATGAAGCAACTTTTACTCAAGAATGATTTTTTCTTTGAGAGCTTTTGAACTATTAAAGACCGTCTGTAATATATGAATGTGTAGGACCGTCAATAAGAAAAGTTCTGGTGTTTTTCTTATTATGAACGTGCCAGAATTCCGTCCAGCAGGAGCTCTTTACATGCCAGTAAATTTGCTGACGTGTTGTTATCGCTTATGAGCACAGTTATCGGTCTGGGTCTGTTTGAATCTGCGACATTGGGATCAGAAGCCAACGCTTAACCAAAACCAACTAAGCTGCCCGATCGGTAAGGAGTAGAGAGAAATTAGGGAAATTAGAATATGACTAATTTCTGATTCTTGTCGGTTGCTTAAGCGGTGATGAAGATGGAGAACTACAATGTTGTCAAAAAACGTTTAAACATTAACGGAATCTCCTTGCCTTTTGACTCGCTAGAGAATACTGAAAAAATTATTAAGATAAGTTCTTTGCAGCATTTTAAGATCGAGCTTGTAAGAAATAATCCTTGTTTAAAATTATGTTTAAATATTTGTGCTGACATTAATCAAATTCTTGAAAACGTAACCGTATATTTTGTGCAAAACCTTGCTGTGATGGAGAAAGTAGTTTTGAGAAAGTTTAAAACTGCAAATAATTGTTATCTTTATAATTATTGCACGTTCATTTTAGAAACAAACAAAAACACGAACAGCTTCTTCTAACAAACCTTTCACTAAAATCCCTGAATTATCCGTGTAATCTGAAAGTGCTTTCAGTTCAGATGTACGCAAAAGTAATAACAGTGATAACGTTTCTGTGAAAGTTTATTTATAAAGCAGTAAGAGCCATAAATTAGAACATCTGATTTTTTGAAAGGTGCATCCCTGGATATAAATTTGGTTTACATTAGTATTTTGATTGCTATTCTAAACCTTTATTTTCTGAACATTTATTGTCCACACAAAGCAAGCCAGAGCTGGTTTTTCGAACGGGTGTACCTGTAAGCGCTTGAGGTAGCGCATCCATATGATGACGATGGCGGGAACAGATATATGGAGAGGTTTCTGCAATCAGATGACAGCAGCGTCCATGTTCTCCGAGGTTGGTGGCCGTATGGCTACGGAGGGTAGAAGCATGTGTAGGTGCTGCGATACGTTCCAGTTCAAAGTGAAACCTCCTTCCTGATTGACCAGGGGGAGGACTTCCATTCGCAGAATCCCTTCGCGATACCGATGCCTCTGGTTTCTTTCTGCGGGCGGATTTCTTGGATTCTTTAGCATCTTTGTCATTGCCAAATAGGCCTCTCGTCTCCGCTACCTCAATCATGTATTTGGCATTTAAACGCACTATTTCCTAAAGGAACACAGTTCAACTTTGATTAGAAATCTTTTCAAACAATCTATTCATTACAGAAAATAATTTCAAAGTTACAATGAACCATTACTAATATTATCAACTTATGTGTATTTATTGGGTAGAATAAAAGTTTATACTTAAGTAAGCTAATATATTACTTTTAAAGTAACAGCTTAAGGACATTCTGATATAATTTGTCAGCTTAAAATATTTTGGTTGAGAACTATATTTTTAAATGATAAATAGAGTCATATGTGCATTTGTAATCGCCCTCCGTGGTGTAATGCTTACCATACTAACTCCATATATGGACAATAGATTTTTCGGGCGTAACAATCCTTATCATGGCTTCCCTCGGAAGGGAAGAAAAGCCGTGGGTCCCGTGCCGCAGATTTACGGCACGTAAAAGAATCTCAAACCTGATAGAGGCCCCTGAGTAAAATTAAGCGGTCTTTCACGCCCAATATAGAATGGGACGTGAGAATCAAAGCAGTTAAAGAGCGTCTATAAATAAAACGACATTTTATATTGCATTTGTATTATTATATTAGCAAAAATAAAATATTATTAAAGTATTCCTTGTTCGCTGTAAGAGCCGGTCCCCATGGCCACGCTCGCTAAAGCGTCTCGCTTTGGTGCTTCGTGGGCAGGGGATCCCATGGCTGTTATATGTTTGTGCAATGTGTATATGTTTGTAAAAGAAACAGTAAAACCAGTAATCAGTAAAACCTACGGAGGGAAATGTAAATAGGGATACAGTACCGGAGTCCTGATCAGTCTCCGTTACTGTTTTATAAAAAAATAAGCTAAAAGTAATGTATTCCTCCGCGTTGAGCTCTGAGATCCGCCTCCCGCATATTTTTGTTTTCTTTTACACTCTTTTTCTTTTAGTTTACACTAACTCCCCACGTGCGCTCAGAAACAACAATAATTTTGCTGTCGCTTCCTCGTTCAGATAAACTAATTCACCATGCTCTTTTAAGTAAGTAATGATAACATCGCTGTGTATCAGAATTCCGATCCGATTTGCCTCACCACATATAGATAACATATTTTACGAAATGCTTACTTAATAGAAATTGCTGTTTTACAATTTCATGCGAAATCGAACTTGGTTCCATGGTGTACGTTAAGATGGCGGAAAGGCAAGCAGCTGACCACGTCATGATAACGTTTCTCGATTGTAATGTTGCAGTAATGTTATATATTGTATTATAATATTATGAGTGTTTTACAGAATGCAAGGAAAGCGGGATATTTATTAACGCGTGGATTTTTTTTTTTTTATAGTTTAACGTTCTTTAACCTGGTTGATCATATCGGAGAATTGGTGAAATGATATTCAAATGATCTTGGAGTCCATGGAGCTTAAAGTTACTCGACATTTGTCTTCTCAGGATAAGGGAAACCTTATCTAAGCAACTCACCCTAGGGGAGATTCGAACTCACGACCTGTTGAATGTGAAGCAGACACGCTACCACCAATCTACCCAGACGGGCAGCGTGGATCTTGTTGAGGAAGAATAACAAATGCTAAGCACCACCGCCAATGAAGTTCATTTCCAACACATCTTCTATTTATGTCTATTTTCAGGTTACAGCGAGCAAGGAGTAAGGTAATTGATGAGCAAAGGTCAATAGTGAGGCAAATTTACAATGATCATCGTTCGTTTTCTTATCGCATTTTCAGTTAAATTGTAAATGTTAACATATTTCATGAACATTACGTTTAAACACAACTTAAGCAAACAACTTAGGAGGTAAACTGAACATGTAATATAAAACCACTTGTTTAAAATTTACACTCGGGATGCTCTACATAAAGACAAATGACAAAATACCGTCACAACAAGAAAGACAGGCTCCGGCGCGAGGTAACATGTGATTCTTCTACTCCAGTCATGGCCCGATGAAGTAAAATTACAGTCGCCTACATCTTTATTCTACAAAGGAAAATAAATTGCTTGTTAAATTCATAGAAAAGATACAGTTCAATCATGGAACAATTCAATGTTAACCATATTTAAGACTGCCATTACTACGTAACGCTGATTCGCACTGTAGTCTGTCGCTTAGCCATGGTACCTAAATCATTTGTATTTCTTAGTTGCATTCTTATGCTTTGTCTACAGATATTAAAATAATACTAGAAATGTGATAATTCTTTCACCCACATCTACAGAACTAGTTCTAAAATAACGATAGAATCTCTGAAAGCAAACTTTATATATATATAAGTAATGTTAATAAAGTAAACAAAATCGAGTTGTTGAATTTTGTCGCAAACTAGACTGTAAGGTTTTCCTGACCAATTTGGAAACCATGAACCACAACCAGCATTAACAGCTAAGGTGTCCAATAAACAGAATCAAAAGTAATTATCCACTGCATTGAACCGGATATAGGAAAAGTGACAATATATGTTAGACCGATGACTAGCGGCAGTGAAGGCCCCCCCCCCTGATCTGTGGGAATAAATTTTCTCTCCATGCCAAAGATTATGTTCCATTCTTATTTCAACAAATAAAGCAGCTATCATGAGGTAAAATGACGCTGAGAGTTCTGGAATTCATGACATTTTAACAAATATTATTATGAATGCGTTTAAGAGTATTTTCTTTCCTGTATTCAACCTCTGCAATAAATCTTAGAACTAGTCTTTTTCTTCTGAAGCATAGAAATGGCGGTACTTTTTTTTGGGATAGTGTTTAACGTCCGCTTTTACTACAAATGGCACCGCAGGTGAAGACATTGGTGATACATGGAGTGAAGATGGTGTACTGGTGGAATGCGATGGCGGGGGAAACCGGAGAACCCGGAGAAAACCCGTCCCTGCGCCGCGTCCACCACAAATCTCACATGCGGTTTAGGTGAGAGGTGAGTGGTCTAACCATTCGACCACGGCGTGGTCCAATGGCAGTAGTGAAACATATTGAAACGTCATAGCAAAGATATACGGAATGGTACATTTTTGGACCAGCTTCAGTATTAACCGTTGTGGGAAACATTTTAGAAAAGCTAATCAACTACGGGATAAAATTCAATGTATACAAGAACTTTATACTGAATCATTTTGGCTTCATGCCTAACAGATGAACTGAAGATGCAGTAAGGGTTGTTTCGTGATGGGTTCATATATTATTTGGATAAGCTATTAACAGTGATGTGAAGTTTAAAGTTAAGTTTTCAGTGCTGTAGAACTAGAAATACGGATCTTTTTGGCCATTACTGGTGCTTTGACAATGCAGTAATGCACCTCGTTCAAAGATGCTTTCGTAATCCAAAAGTGCAACTCCAAATAGAATATAACAAAAGAGGTTACTGTTACAAAAGGGGTTAACAAAGCTTATCCTTTACTAAGCTCAATATCCGTCTTCCTGACAGCTGTCAATTACTTGCTATGCAAACGATGCGCTTTCATTATGTAAGGTCAAACTATATTGATCCTCACCTCAAACACCAATTCAGCTTTAAGTAAGGCGTACAAGTGGGGATTGAAAACTGAAATTCAACTAAAATAAAACGAAGAAATCTTATGTGTTCCATTCACATGACTTTCTCTTAACTATCCCACAAACAAACTTTCCTTATAAAATATTTTTCTTTTATCTCGTCATGCTAATCGAGATAAACTTTAGCAGAAATGGCTTAATTACTTGCTTCCTTGCAAGTAGAAGGGAACTAAGGGAATACAGTAGGATAAAGTGATAGTCAAATATTTTTAAATTCAATCGTTATATGTAACAATTGAAATTTAGTTGTTTTGCATTATCGCAACTAAAACAAAAGAGATGAAACAAAAGTTCACTTCCCACTTAAGAAAAGTTTAAGTATATAGCTTAAAATTGAAACCATCAGCAAGAAATATCTCTGAAATGGTCAATTCTACAAAAAAGTGTATATGGTATAAAGTGTGTGTTTTAATGAGATCTACATCTTTTAAGAAATAAGTGTATCTTTAACGGTTTACGAATTATACAAAAGTGATCCAGAGGCTATTCCCAGAAAAGTCAAGATATACATTTCGTTTGTCATAAAAATGTCATTCACATATGGCATTTTAATAAAAATATATAGAGCCATTTTTGAGAAAAGCAAAACGATTTAAACACGTTCCATGTAAGAGGTAGTTGGAGATCAGGGGGGGGGGGGGTTCTTGAAAATCTTCGTGTCGCATTCTTGAAAGATACTGATTTCAATATAAGTTTGGTATTTAACGGACTCTTCGTTTTTCAGCTATGCTGCTCCCCCTCCACACATACACATATCTGACATTTTTCTAAAATATTTTTATGGACTCAGAGGGTTACAAAACATGTATTACCGGTGAAATCTCAGTCAATATACCTTAAAATATACCTATATATATTTTTTCGGGTGTAAAAATCCTTAGCATGGCTTCCTTCGGAAGGGAAGTAAAGCCATTGGTCCCGTGTTGTAGATTTACGGCACGTAAAAGAACCTCAAGCCTGATAGAGAGGCCTCTGAGCAAAATTAAGCGGTCTTTCATATCAAATTTAGAATGGGACGCTGAGAACCACAGCAGTTAAAGAGCGTCCATAAATAACACGCCATTTACATTTTATCGCCCGATTTTATATGCAAAAAATCTTATGTGTTCCATTCACATGACTTTCTTTACATCTCTGCAGCAAATCATTGTTAAAAAGCTTATGCTTCTATTTAATTCATGCTAATCGAGAAAAAATTAGCAGAAATAGTGTTATTATTTGCTTCCTTATAAGTAGAAGCGAAATGAGGGAGTACCATAGGTTAAAATGATAGCCAAAAGCTGGTTGCTATGTAACTGAAGTGCCTTTGTTTGTATGGACAGGAGTTAACAAATTTCTGTATGAGAAAAGTATGTTTTTCAAAGCTGAAACGAAAAACCAAGAATATCTTAAAAATGATCAACTCCACGAAAAAAAAATGTATATGACACAAATTGTGTGTTTTATCGCGAGCTACATTTTCTGTAGAGTAAGTTTTTGTCCATCTCTTACGGTTTAGCAGTTGTGCACAATTCCGTAAAATTCATCCAGAATAAAATAGTCTTCAGAGGCTATTCCCAGAAAATTCAAGATATACATTTTATTTGTCAGGTAAATATCTTTAATATACGATATTTTAATCAAAATCGTTAGAGCCACTTTTAAGAAAATAAAAATTTCCGAAATTTTGTCCATGTAAAGGATAGGTTGGGATGGGGGGATTTTCTTGAAAATCTTCGTGTTGCATCCTGGGAAGATATCAAACTTAAATACTAAGTTCGGGTTTTAATGGTCTTTTCGTTTTTGCGCTATGCTGCCCATACACACACACACACACACACACACACACACACACACACACACACACACACACACACACACACACACACACACACACACACACACACTTTTCTAAAACTGTTTTTTTTTTTTTATTCAGAGAGTCTCAAAACATTAATTTCCGGTGAAATCTCGGTATCGAATTTTTGAGTACATTACAATACCTTCTCTATACACTATGTACATAGTTCGTATAGGGAAAGTAAAAAGATAATAGGTATATATTAGGTAGGTGAAATCAACTGTGGACTTCTAAAGGCCTTGTCTACTGAAACACTCTTTCCGACAACTGATACCCGAATTAGATGTAACAACGTATTCGACAATTCTTGTTAGGTCAGGAAAGTTTGGTCATTACTTTGAACGATTTAGTATACATGGAGAAAATACCTTTCTTTTGTATGTCAGGAAGAAACAGAAGCTGTTGACCACCTAATCTTAAACTGCCAAATATTTTAAACAAAATATTTTTTTTTGTCATTTATGCTTTTGTCAAATAACATATAAGAAACAATATTTTCTTCAAATCCAGCTGTTATAGGAAATGCTTTAGATATCTATAACTCATAATGGATTAACATCTTTTAACTGAAACTTTTACAACTACACATAATGTCATAGTGTTGGATTTCTTCGTTCATTGTAGGTATATATCGTATTCTATGTAAGGTTGAGTTAATATTATTCTTCGCCAGGTGTTCAAGAGTTTTGACAACTTTTAGTTTATTCCGAATTGTATAAAATAAATAGATTTTTTCTTTTGTAATTAAAATTATAACCTAAACTTCCTTCTAGTAAAATAGGATTGAGCACGTTGTGTATTAAATAATAATAAATATTTTCGATTACAGCCCCCAACGCTGTTTTGCACATAAACTTGCCCGTCGCCGGTGGAAATCGAATTTGGAAACTTAAATAATATTAATAACATTCATATACATGTTCTTTGTCATAATTGTCATCTCATTTTCTTAACCAACATTTATCAATAAAGAAAGCACTTCTTTGTTCACATACATAAGGCATCTGCAATATTTCGATAAAAGTCGGCGATATTCCACGTATATTCGTTTAAACGCAGTATTCAAGCTATAATACACCGAGAATAGTATGTCTAAGTACCAAACACTGTACAAAATAATGCGTCGTAAACGAAAGGGAAATAAACTACTGACCAGATTACTTTCATGAGGTAACTACGCTCATTTTCAGGAGGGATAAGATTACTTATAACAACTTTGAAAAACCGTATTAAATTCCAGTATCAGGATGATAAGCCAGATATCTCACCATGCAAGTCTGTGTGTAGTCATCACATAACATCCTCTTGAGTCAGGTAACTGAGATAACTTGTTATCTTGGCATTATTTCGTAAGTGCGAGTTTTGGGCATTTCCAATTGACATTCAGTACAGAAAACGGTATATATATATTCAGTAACAATATAGATTTCAATCCATTCTACTAACATTGTTTACAAAGTCTATTGTGACTACCTCCGAAGTCGAGTGGTCAGCGAACTGACTTCTCACTCGGAGGTCCCGGTTTCGATTTCCGGCTGGGGCAGTGAATTATTCTGGTAGTATGTGAGAGTGAATGTTGTGTGTGTGTGTTTTTAAGGAAAATAATAATAATAAAAAAAATTAAAACCCAATGTAAAGAACCTACAGTCGAATTTTTTGTCTAATGCAAAGCCCTTGATATGACCTTAGATGTTAAAACAATTAAAAGAAGAAAGTCCAACGAGAGGTTGGCCCCGCCTTCCAACGTTGTATGGTTAAGAAGGCGTAGTAAAATCAGGTGTAAAGTCCTGACACAAGTATCATTTGACTCCGCAAAGTTTACTTGCGCTCTATGAAAGAGAATAACTTATTAATGAAATGTATTTTTTTAAGCTTACTGTCTAAAGCTACTACGTTAACGGTTGCATTGTTCTTGTCTTTTGAAAAGGGATTATGCTACGAAAAGAAGCTTTCTGACCAACTCCATTAATGTGTCTTTGCTTATTGTGGCAGTATGATTCAAAACAGATACCAGAACCAGCATGAGGTAAATATGAGGGAAGGAAAATGTCTCCCAGTTGCTGATGTAGCTTCAGCAGAAAGTTTTACTCTCGCGTTGGCGATGAAATCTTTAGTTGCCGTAATTCAATTATAATTATGTTATGATATTTATTGGTGGAAAGTATTGCGTCTCCAAAGCAGGTATATAATTTACTATTTGCTTTTTCTTTTTGCTTCATCTGCCTAAGATTTTTATTGCTCTTACTATGGTATGACTTTCAGATTGCTTTAATTGTTAACAATTCACACTACGTTTGTGTTTGCTTGAGTACTAGAGTAATATCCTATACATTATTTTCATTTCGTCTTATTGCTACGTGCAACTTAGCGCCACTCTTCAGTCTGGTAACGCCGTGCTTCTACCATCGTGTTTAACTACATTTTGTGACTGCTATAATCATTATTACAGGTTTCAAACAGTTACATGCACGTATATGTATACTGTTGTATCACTTACTTTTCTTTTGAGGAAGGCCAGATAACATCCTTCGCGATCCATGTTTATACAAGCATCTTTTTCGGAACAGAGTTCAGGCAACTCCGTTAATTCAAAGAGATCACACGGAGGAACCTGCAAAACATGTCATGCATCACAAATTCACTTTTAGGACTACAAGTTACGGCAAAAAAGCAAGGTTATTGTAAACCCCACCAACACAATCAAAATATTTATCGCTATATATACGCGTCAAAGAAGGCTTAAGGGGACAAGGTACTCTGAAATGGTAAAAAATCTGACGTGTTCCATTCACATGACTTTCTCTATAGCTCTGCAACAAAATATTGCTAAAAAGCTTATGCTTCTATTTACTTCATGCTAATCGAGAAAATATCAGCAGAAATAGCCTATTACTTGCTTCCTAGTAAGTAGAAGCGAAATAAGGGAGTTCTGTTGGTTAAAGTAATGGTCAAAAGTTGGTTGCTCTGTGACTGAAGTTCTTTTGTTTGTATGGACCTGAAATGTTAAATTCCTGTATGAGAAAAGTATGTTTTTAAAGCTGAAATCAAAAAACAAGGAGTAACTCAAAAGCGATCGACTCCACGAAAAAAAAAATGTATATAACATAAATTTTGTGTTTTAAGGAGCTCTACATTTTTTGTGTTGTAAGTTTTTGTCCATCTCTTACGGTTTAGCAGTTATGCAAAATTCCGTAAAATTCATCCAGAATAAAATAGTCTTCAGAGGCTATTCCCAGAAAGTTCAAGATTACATTTTATTTGTCGTGTAAATATCTCTAACATACTAAATTTTAATCAAAATCGTTAGAGCCATTTTTAAGAAAATCAAAATTTTCGAAAAAAGTTCCATGTAAAGGGTAATTTGGGGTGGGGGAATTTCTCTCAAATTCTTCGTTTCGCATCCCTGGAAGATGCCAAACTTAAATACAAGTTTGGTATTTTAGCTACTTTTCGTTTTTGAGTTATCGTGTTCACGGACACATGGACACACACACGGACCTTTTTCTGAAAATGTGTTGTTTTTTTTTATACAGGGGGTCCTAAAGCATGTATTTCCGGTGAAATCTCGGTATCGAATTTTTGGGTGGAATACAATACTTCTCTATCCCTATGTACATTGTACATAGTGTATAGAGTGTATAGAGAAAGTATTGCACTCCACCAAAAATTCGATACCGAGATTTCACCGGAAATATATGTTTTAGGGCCCCCAATATCCAAAAAAAGCATTTTCACAAAAAGGTCCGTGTGTGTGTGTGTGTGTGTCCGTGTGTCCGTGTATCTGTGAACACGATAACTCAAAAACGAAAAGTCGGTAAAATACCAAACTTGGTACTTAACTTGTATCTTCCAGGGATGCGACACGAAGATTTTGAGAAAAATTCGCCCACCCCCAACTACCCTTTACATGGAACTTTTTTCGAAAATTTTCATTTTCTCAAAAATGGCTCTAACGATTTTGATTAAAATTTCGGATATTAAACATATTTACCCGACAAATGAAATTTATATCTTGAATTTTCTGGGAATAGCCTCTCAAGAGTAGTTTATTCTGGATGAATTTTACTAAATTTTGAATAACTGCTAAACCGTAAGAGATGGACAAAAACTTACTACACAAAAAATGTAGAGGACTTTAAAACACACAATTTATGTTATATACATTTTTTTCGTGGAGTTCGTCGTTTTTGTGACATTCCTTATTTTTGGTTTTGCTATGAAAAACGTATACTTTTCTCATACTGGAACTTGTCAACTCCTATCCATATAAACAAAGAACTTCATTGACATAGTAACCAGCTTTTGACTATCACTTTAACCTACGGTTGTCCCTTATTTCACTTCTACTTACAAGGATGCGAGAAATAAGACTTTTTCTGCTAATTTTTTTATCTGATTAGCATAAAGTAAATAGAATTATAAGCTTTTTAAGAATTATTTGTTGCAGGGATATGGAGAAAGTCATGTGAATGGTACACATCAGATTTTTTGTTTGTTTTAGACGCTAATATAACCTCTATTATTTCTAGTTTCAGAAAATGTATTCTTTTTGGGGGTTAAGAGGATTTTAATCTATTTAGATACAATTTAATGCTAGTCTGCATTTCTTTAAAGCTGCTATGCTGTATCTATAAATTCAGTTTTCTCAATACAGCATTTTTGGATACTAATGTACCTGTTTCTCAGAAACTATGAGAGCTGGAAGCTGACATTTTCAGCACATATGTACAACACATAGTTGAACTTTCTGAACCACAATCGTGATATAAAATATATTAATCATATTAAGAAAGCAACAGCATTGCAAATTTTCCACATTTTTACTTTTTTGAATTTGGAAATATATCTCTTTTTTAATTCATATGAAATTGTACCATAGCTAAACAATTGAGGTTCAGAAGATAGCTGATTATACTAAGAACAAGTATGCAAAAGTGTGGTTATGTATTATAGGTAGTGTCAGAGAAAAAGGTACATGCATTCGCATGTTTTAAGACTAAATTTTATTACTTTTCTGCTGATTGAAATACTTTTTATAGATTTAACCACATTATTAATGCAAATAACCACTTGAAACAATTGTCATGATTTATAGAATAATTCAAACACATTTCTGGAAAAACAGCTGAATATTTTAAGAGCATTACTTAAGGTGTAATTTCTGAATGTTCAGACTACCATGTCCTTTTAAATAATACACAACATATAATTCAACGACTGTAGCTAAATGCAGTAGAAACAACTCTTATTTCTGGACAAAGCAACTCTGAGGCAATGAATGATAAATAAGTCTTGCTGTTTTCTCCAGAGGCACAATTCGCTGGTTTTTGTCGATTGCGCACATTACCAGTAAACATCATACAACCTATAACTCCAGTGTACTCAATTTTCCATCGTTTGTTGAATATTTGATTCACAATAATCCTGCCGGAAGGCGATCAATTATTCGCAACGTAAGTCGTGCCGGGGAAGAAGTAGAATTTTAATAGTAAATTTTCTCGTGTTGCCGGGGCATAACTTGTAACATTTTAGTCAGTTGGTTGATGGAAACTGAATTTCAAGTAGTATACCTGTAGACCATGGATTTTTTTAAAATTATATTTTATTTCGCGTCGGTTTAACAGTTTGGTTATAACGCGGTGAATATGTTCGATAAGATACCTAGTTGACAGTATCTGGTTCCTAAGGTCGCGGGTTCAACTCCGGCGAAGGGTGACGAATTTTTTTCGGGCGTTAATATCCTTACCTTCGGAAGGAAAGAAAGCTGATGATCCCCTTTCATAGATTTACGGCCCGTAAAAGAACCCCAAGATCGATAAAGAGACACTGAGCAAAATACCACTTAGCTACGTCACAAGCATATAGAGTTAGGGTGCAATTCAGTCTACTGCTTTCGCTATCTGTGGGTAAATGGCAGCTCAATTGCATTAACCATATCTTTTCAGTTTTATTACTGTTTAATACTTAAAGTGTAACTTTGATTTGTGGTATTAAATATTCAATCCAGTATTTTCCTTGGCGACCGAGAAAAACTATTAAGAAAATCCAGTCAAATTGGTCGGCCCACAGGATTGGTTGGCCGACCAATCTGGTTGGAGTATTTTCGGGTTTCCTTCGGCTGCCAAGGTAACGCGACAAAAATTCCACCTTTAGTCTAAAACAATAGTCAAACTGAAAATACAAGGTAATAGCGATTGCACAGCCATCTATACACAGCCAATGAAAGCAGCTAGGCTGGACGACATCCTAACTCCGTCTGCTTGTCACGGATCAAAGTGATAAGGATGAGACCTTGAAGCATTCTGTACCCCGCCATCTGCTTGGCGCGTAGCGAAAAGTAGTCCATGTATAGAGTGAGATCCAAAAATCTACGGTCTATCACATACCGATCAAGGAGATGTCGCGCCTAACAGATCCACAATAAAATGAAAAAAAAAAAAAAAAAAAAAAAAACTTGAAAAATCAAAGAAATCCTAGTAAGTAGCTTTATGATACGTCCCAGGATGACTTTGACATGTTCATATTGTAATAGGTGACTTTCTAAATCTTATTTTAAATTTATGAATTGAAGCTATTCACATTCTTACAGTCTATGCCCACTAGAAAGAATATAGCTTTTTAATGGTGAAAGAAACTTGATTAGTGGTTTTGAGATTAAATTATGCGTGCGCACATTCACATATACACATAATTACACACACACGCACACACATATATGTATATTCATTTCTTTGTAGTATTGTGTAATACTGGTAGTTATAAATATCTGATACAACTCACAGAAATATCAGAATCCAGTGTATCAGTAGCCGATATGGTTGATCTTGCAGATAACGTTGTTGCATCTTTACCCTGTTCTTCAGCGTGTTTTTCCAAAGCGTTCATGTTCATTTCGCTAACAAGCTGGTTCACCATCTCACTGTTTTCTGCCGGTACAATAGAATGTGTCTCATACAGCACCACTTGTATCTGCAAATAACACGTACATATATGAATACAATTAGAAACATACAACATAAAACATACACACATTAAACATTCATTAACTCAGGATGATATAAATAATTTAAATTTTTGTATAAAATATTATTGCTTTAATGGAAAGAAGAATTCTATCAGCGTTTCTTAAAATTAAACTGTTTTAGTTGTCTCCTGCTCTCAAATCTGTGTACAGTCAGAAGCCATAGAAAAAAAAATCTGATGTCTTCCATTCACATGACTTTCTCTACATCTGTGTAACAAATCATTATTGAAAAGCTTATTTTTCTATCTGATTCATGCTAATCGAGATAAGCAGAAATGTCTTATTATTTAGTTCCTTAAGTAGAAGATAGCAAGGGAGCACATTAGGCTAAAATCAAATGTTTTAAAACGTGGTTGCTATGGGATTGAAATCTCTTTCTTTAAGTAGCTCTCGTATGAGAAAAGTTAAAACTGAACCAACTTGAAAGTTAAGTTCAGCATCTTCCAAGGATGCGACACGAAGGTTTTTCAAGAAAATCCCGCCACCCCAACTACCCTTTACATGGAAAGGTGTTGGAAAATTTTGGTTTCCTCAAAAATTTCTCTAACGTATTTGATTAAAATCTCTTATATTTAAGACATTTACATGACAAATAAAATATATATCTTGAATTTTCTGGAAATAGCCTCTGAAGACCTGTTTATTCTGGATTATTTTTTTCTGAATGTTGCATAACTGGTAAACCGTAAGAGATAGACAAAAACGACTACACAAAAACTGTAGATCTCGTTTAAACATAACTCCATGGCACGACAGCTCACGGGGAACCTTGGCCTACCGCCCGGCCGCTGCGTCCCCCATCTCGGTCCACTACAGACGTCATGGATGGGGTGCAGTATTGGAGGGTGAGACGTGGTCAGCGCCTCGAGTCCCTCCCGGCCGGTTAATGCGGTCCTCATGACCTGGAGCCGCTACTTCTCCATCAAGTAGCTCCTCAATTGGCCCCCCCAGGGACCTTACGAGGCTGAGTGCACCCCGGGCCAGGTCTCCTAGCGGGGGAAAAATCCCCACGCCGGTACTGGGGATCGAACCCAGGTCTCCCGCTTGGTAAGCAGCTGCCTCGTTTAAACATATAATTTATATAATATACATTTGTTACATGGAGTTGACCGTTTTGGAGATATTCATTGTTATTTGTTTCAGTTTTAAAATATTTAAACTGTTCTCATAGGGAGGTTGTCAATTCCTGGCCTCGCAAAGAAACAAATTTCAATCCCATAGCAACCGCATTTTAAAAGAATTGACTGTCGGTTTAGCCTAGTGCATTTCCTTAATTCCTTCCTACTTTTAAGGAACTATGTAATAAGATGTAATACGATTCTGGTAATGTTTATCTCGATTAGCATGAAGTAAACTGATGAATAGGCTTGTTAACAATAATTTGTTATACAGAGATGTAGAGAAAGTCATGTGAATGGAACGTATCAGAATTTTTATTTACTTATAAATGTATATAAATGGCGTATGTACACCAGAAGCTAGGTAGGTATCAAGACGGTTTTTGATTTGTTGAGAAGACTTAATCAATTCAGGCTTATTAATTGTTCTTCTGTATAAGGAAAGATAGAATCAGAATTTAAAGATATGTAAGTCGTCATTGGGGTAAGCTATCTCAAGAGAAGTTGAAGAGATTGGCTTGTTTTTACCGGGAAAATTCTAATCGCGTGCAACATTAACAGGTGCTAACATAGATCTTCTAGTTCAAATGACAGAGCAGTGGAACAGAAGACAAAGAAGGTGGTTCGTTCGGGTCTCAACTATGACATTGCATTTTTTTATTTTTTCATTTATACAGCCCCCTTTAACATCTAAGGTCATATCGGGGGCTTTGCATTAGAAAAAATCTGATGTGTACCATTCACATGACTTTCTGCATGTCCCTGCAATAAATAATTCTTAAAAAGCTTATACTTGTATTTACTTTATGCTAATCAGAAAAAATTAGCAGAAATAGTCTTATTACTCGCTTCCTTGTAAGTAGAAGCGAAATAAGGGACAACCGTAGGTTAAAGTGATAGTCAAAAGCTGGTTGCTATGTCAATGAAGTTCCTTTGTTTGTATGGATAGGAGTTGACAAGTTCCTGTATGAGAAAATTATACGTTTTTCATAGCAGAAACCAAAAATAAGGAATGTCACAAAAACGACGAACTCCACGAAAAAAATGTATATAACATAAATTGTGTGTTTTAAAGTGCTCTACATTTTTTGTGTAGTAAGTTTTTGTGCATCTCTTACGGTTTAGCAGTCATTCAAAATTTAGTAAAATTCATCTAGAATAAACCACTCTTCAGAGGCTATTCCCAGAAAATTCAAGATATGCATTTCATTTGTCAGGTAAATATGTTTAATATCCGAAATTTTAATCAAAATCGTTAGAGCCATTTTTGAGAAATCAACATTTGCGAAAAAAGTTCCATGTAAAGGGTAGTTGGGGGTGGGCGAATTTTTCTCAAAAGCTTCGTGTCGCATCCTTGGAAGATACTAAACTTAAATACCAAGTTTGGTATTTTACCGACTTTTCGTTTTTGAGTTATCGTGTTCACAGACACACGGACCTTTTTGTGAAAATGCTTTTTTTGGATATTGGGGACTCTAAAACATATATTTCCGGTTAAATCTCGGTATCGAATTTTTGGTGGAGTGCAATACTTTCTCTATACACTATGTACATAGTGCGTATGGAGAAAGTAAAAACTCGTTGTCTGTAGGTTCTTTACCTCAGTTTAAATTATTTTATTTCCCTTAAACACACACACATTCACTGTCACATACTTCCAGACTCTGTGGGGGATAGGGAATAATTCTGGTTAAAGAAAAATTTCCCGCCCCAGCCAGGAATCGAACCCGGGACTTCCTCGTAAGAAGTCAGCTCACTGGCTACTCGACTCGCAGGCAGTCACATTGCATTTTATTACTTGGTTCAAACGTTTTACAATTATTTTTGAATAAATGTTAGCTTATATGCAATTATCGGAATTCTGTAAGAAAATTAATATAACGAACCTAAAGAAGGTTGCCCTTTCAAGTAATATAAAATTGCAATTGATTAAATATGTTTTTTTTTCATCCTTGTACAGCCCAGTTCCTCACCTTACTTTTTCTTTTTGTTTGTAATATCAAAATTGTCCAGTACCGTTCGTGTTATTTCTTCCTCCAGTTAATTTTCGATTTGCTATCTCTTTTGTCCCTTTCAAAGAACATAAAATAGGAGTACAAGGTGATTTCACCCAACCAGTCCACATTAACGACTCCCTCTCCGCCCTTTCCTTCGTTCCTTATACGAAAACGACCTCTGTTCATTGGTTAGGGTTTGATTGTCAGACTTTGACATACAATCAGTAGAACATGAACACATCTAACCAATGTCTTCCAGTCATTAAAAATAAAATGCTTCCTTTTCCCAGAACTGTCGTCATTCACTTTGTTCAAACCAATAAGAGGCCGGGCAAGTGTGGAGCACAACACATAGGGAATTCTGCCAGCATTAAATAAGGAAAAACCACTTTAGAAAACCAAAAACATCGGCAAGGTTTTCTGCTCTCGACTGTACCTCTGTGCAGTAAAATCTATGATGTGCTGCATAATGTCATTTGAAACGTACTTAAATGATTTTGCAGTCTTCAGCTATCCTGAGGTGTAGGGATCAATCGCAAAGACTGGTTCCATCACGGCGCTACACTACACTGCAAACACAAATATAAATTTCCTCTGAGGTTTGTTTCCCAATAACCAAATCTCCCACCTCAGCCATTTGATTTACGATCAAGGTCCCTGGAAAAACTTAAACTGCTTCGAATTACTTGCTTTAGTAGGTGAATGTCAGTTGAAACAGTTTCTGTCCACCATCTCCGCAATATTGAAGAGGTGAAACTGCAGTCTTCTATGAATTTCGATATAACGTGTCATGTCATAGACACTATCACACGTATCTCCAGCAATACATAGATAAGGTGGTGAATATTTGAAATACTTTTATTTACAGAAGCACTGATCCGACTTCTTCCTCTATAAACGTAAAGCTACAGTTTCATTGCCATGCATAACTTTTAATCCTACCATAAAGAATCTATTTTGGAATTACAGGTATGTATAGGTATAATGCCCTCCATCCTGCAGTAACTATTGGGTGATCAGCATAGAGCAGAACAAGCTTCGCGGCTCTTAACTGGCCAGCGGTGCTGCTTGATATGCGCACTAATTGGATGTACAGCACTTCTGCAGAGAAACAAAAAGTAAACACTTAAAAAGCAAAAGGGCTCACATATACCGGTGGAAGGGAAGTCATTACATTAATTTAAACCAGTTACAAATTTCGGTATTTGGAACACATTTTGTATCTTACGTTTTTCTTGCTATTTCCTACGGAAATAATTTAGTTTTCTCGAAAATAAGAGACAGGCAAGCTCGCAACGCTTGAGGTTGTGTGGGTGTCACTTACACTGGGTCAGTACATAACCAAACGTACTTCACTGCAGCTACCATACCAGTGTAGGCCAATCAGAATGTGTAGGCCAATCAGAATGCCAGTTGCATTCGTTATCTCCCAAAACATTACACCTAACCGTGCGTCGTGTTTGTAAGCGACCGACGTGTTTACATCCAGAAGCCGGTTAAAAAGCTGACCAATCTCAACGCAACGTTGCCGAGTTACTTCACGTTTGAAAAGGCAGCTCGGAATATTCCTTTAATGCTTTTAAATAATTAATTATTTCGAAACTCTGTGTGATGTCCCATAATTACTACCGAAACTAATGTCAGAAATATATTACTCTACACATCTTACAAGTAACAAACTTTTATCTCCGTACATTCTTGTAGGATTTCCATCCCATTTGGAACAAAGCGCATTAATTTTTCGAAATCGGCTGATCAATGAACAAAATGCCATTAGACCTTTTTGTTTATAATGCTTCTATGAAGCGCGTATTAGAAGGAATGTAATAAGTTACCTTCCACCCGGTATCAACTCAGGAGATGTTTGTTGCTCAATCACTTCTGGCACCTGCTTAGGAAATTGACCATTACACGCTGCAGTTTCCTCTGAGAAATGACGGCAATTTTTTGAGAATATTATTTATAAATTCCTCTAAAGTGTGTGGATTTGAGTATACACTTTCTCTTTTAATTCCCCCCAGAGATATAAATCGTAGGGGGTTAAATCAATATTGACTTCTTAATAAAGACATTATCACAAGAACAGACCCATAAACTTATTTTGAGATCATACTGAGAAAAAATAACCATTATTATGCTAGATCCAAGTTCCACTACTTTGTGAGTGTTATTCGATGAAGGGTACTTAGGCAGATTTGGGAAAATAGAGATTGCACACTCAGATGGAGGGTGAGACGCAACCAAAGCATTTTCTGAAATGCAAAATGTAGAATCCCGTTTACATTCTCTATCACTATCTATTAGGTAAGATGATTATATTCGAAAAATTCGATCCTGACATTTCACTGGAAATACACATTTTGAGGCTCCCTGAATAAAAACATGCACTACACTTTCTCTACGACTATAGTAGATAGAAAAGAAATTGGATTCCGCTAAAAATTCGATACGGAGATTTCAATAGAAGTAAATGTTTTGGGATCCCCTGAATAAAAAGCATTGCAGAGAACAAAATCGCACGCCTGCGAACAGCATAACTCAAAAACTAAAAGTCTTAATTACTAAACTTGAAATTTAAGTTCAGCACCAAGGATTTGGCATGTAGGTTCTCAAGAAAATCTCACTCAAAACTACTCTTTACTTGGAAAATGTTTCTAAAATGCTGTTTTTCTAAAAAAAATGGCCCAGTGATTTTTTATTAAAATACCACACTTTGACATTTTGACAAATAAAATGTATATCTTGAATTTTCTAAGAATAGCCTCAAAAGTCCTATTCACTTTGTTTGATTTTAAAATAGCTGGTAATTCGTAAGAAAATAGACAAAAGTTATTACACAAAACACAGATTCTGTAAAACATACAATTTAAATTAAGTACATTCTTTGTGGAATTAAAAAATTCAGAGATATTCCTTGAATTTGAAAATATTTAACTCTTTCCTCAAATGGGATGTTGTTATTCGTTATTTTTTGTGCTCATGATAAAACAAAGAGAACGAAATGTCCCTGTTATCACTGAGACCAGCTTTAAAAGATTTGACTATCGCTTAATCCTAGTGCATTGCTTTAGTCCTTTTTATCTACAAGAACATATATATTAAAAGTACTTTTATAAATGTTATGTAAACTAATGTGCCGACTTTTAGAGAAACGTTCCAGTGTGTGTGTGTGTATCTGTGGTGAACAGCACAATTAAAAACGAAAAGTTGAAAAAATACCAAACTTAGTACTTAAATTTAAAATCTTCCAAGGATTGAATACGAACATTTTCAATAAAATTCCCCTTCTCAAATGAGCCTTTATATAATGCTTGAATAGCTATAAGAGTTTGATTTAAAGGTTTAACATGACAAGCAATATCTTGAATTTTCTTGGAATAGTTTGGGAAATCTTCTTCATTCCGAATTTGGCACAATTTTATGTAACCAGTAAACCATAAGAGATAAGGCAAAAACGAACTACATGAAATATTTACTCATACAACATACACTATATCGTAAGTAAGGAAATCATTGTATTTCAATTAACATTATATTTCGAAATTTCAAACAAACAAACAAACCACATTTAGAACAAAGTTTATGAGTGCGTGTATGAGAGCGTGTGTGTGTATGTGTGTTGCTGAGTGTGTGTCTTTGAACAGCACAACTCGAAAACGAAAATTCGGTTAAATATCGTACTTAGTGTTTAAGTTCTCCAACTTCCAAGTACGCGACACAAAGATTTCGAGGAAAGTACAAGTTTTGAAAGTTCAAACAAATGGTAAGGAACAATTTGGAAATTATGAACTCAAAACAGCATTGTCTTCTTCCAACAAGATTTACATTTTTGTGTAGTACGATTTTGTCTATCTCATACGGCTTACCAGTTATATAAAAAAAAAATTCAAAATGAAGAGGACTTCACAAACTATTCCATAAAACTTCAAGAAATGCATTAATCATGCAAATAAACGAACCTCGAAGTCTTAATTAAAAATCGTTGAACCATTTTTCAAAAATAATAGATATTGAGAGATAGTAGTTTGGGGCGAGGGATTTTTTTCTCTTCTTTTTTTAAACTTCAGCATCCTTGGAAGTTACTGAAATTAAATACCAATTGAACGTTTAATTCATATTAAACAACATTTTTATTTGTCCTCTTCATTCTGGATAATTTTTCTATAATTCGTAAAAAGTGCAGATCTTGTTAAAGCAAAGAATTTGTGTCAAATACATTTTTGTATGTGGTCAACCATTTCCAAAATATTGCTTGTTATTGGTTTCAATATTTACACTTTTTCAGATGGGAAATCATTCGTTTTTATTTTATTTTACTTCGGGACATGCAAAGAATGTAGAAAATCAATATATAGTGATCAGTTCTACAATTATTTGACTATCATTCTTTTGTACGAGACTAAAAAATAAGTAATAAGGTAATTTATGTTAATGTTTATTTAAATTAGTATGAAGTAGGCGTAAGAATATCTTTGTAAGAACAGTCTGCGTCAGAATAGGTAGAGAAAGGCATGTGAACAATGCGTGTAATATTTTTGTTTATGCTGTTCCCAGACAGACAAACAAGTACTTTGTTTATGCTGTTCCCAGACAGACAAACAAGTACAGAGACAGATATGTATCTTTTTCTCTAAGAATATATTGTTTTTATTCAGGGAGCCTCAAAACTGGATTTCCGGTAAAATTCGGTATTGGAATTTTTGATGGAATGCAATAGTTCCCCTACTTATCAATAAGTACTAGAGTAAAAATAATGTTGGAAAATAACTTTTATGGATTAGTACTTACATTGGGCTTGGACATAGAAATTCTGAGGGTGTTACGTTGTTCCTCGAGGATGTTGGCGACCCTTTCTCGACTCCCTGCAGCACCTTCTATAGCTGTTAGCCACTCAAGCATACCAAGATCGCCACCACGGCTGCACACGAGATCCACAGGGTCCACGACACCAGTATAAGTGTTAGGTGGAGTAGCCAGCACTGCTACTAATTTATCCAACACTTCACCACCATCAGCAGCAACATCAACAAATCGCTGAGGTAGCACTTTAGTGTTTGTTACTCCTAGATCTTCCAAATATTTATCATACTCCTCTTTCCTATAAAGTAATATTTGGTTTATTAATTACATTCCACTCCTCAATATATCTAAGACATGCCTAAATGAAATGGATTTTTTTTTAATTTATGGACGTTCTTTAACTAATGTGGTTCTCAGCGTTCCATTCTATGTTTAGCATGAAAAACTGCTTAATGTTGCTCAGTGGCCTCTTTATCAGGCGTGAGGTTCTTTTACGTGCCGTAAATCTATGACACGGGACCAACGGCTTTACTTCCCTTCTGAAGGAAACCATGGTAAGGATTTTTATGACCGAAAAAATCCATCGTCCTCCGCCGGGTTTGACCTGCGACCTTGGGTATATGAGGCTAAACATGCTTAGAGAATAGGTGAAAGTCGATGATACATCTCCTTGCTTTCTCTGCTTAGTACATAATACATAGGTAGGGAAGGTATTGCATTTCAACAAAAAATTCGATACCGAGATTTCACTGAAAATATTAGTTTTAGGGCCCCTTCTATCCAAAACATGATTTTTATAAAAAAAAAAAAAAGTCTGCGTGAGTGGGTCCGTGTGTCTGTTAACACGATAACCCCAAAACAAAAGATTGCTTCAACACCAAACTTGATATTTAAGTTCAGCATCTCCTAAGGATGTAGCACGAAGATTTTCAGGAAAATAATCCACCTCAAACTACCCGTTGCATAGAAACATTTTCGAAAATTATAATTCTCTCAAAAATGGCAGTAACGGTTTCCATTAGAGTACCGCATATTAAAGATATTTATAAGAAAAATAAAAGTTATAACTTGAATTTTCTGGGAATAGCCGCCGAAGACCTCTTCATTCTGGACGACTTTTGCATAACTGGTAAACCGTAAGAAATAGACAAAAACCAAAACATGTAGACCTCGTTTAAAGACACAATTTACGTCATATACATTTTGTGTGTAATTAACCACTTTGGAGATTTCTTTGTTATTGGTTTAAGTTAAATTACCTAAAACTGTTCTTAAACGGAATTTATCATTCCCGTTTTTTTTTGTTTTGTTTTACTCCCGGCCATGCAAAGAGAACCGAATTTCAATCACAAAACAAGTACCTATTAAAAGATTTGACTATCGCTTTATCCTAGACTACCAAGAGTATTCCAGCCTACCTCTTTTGCTTATAAGAACTAGTAATTAACATTTCTGCTGATTTTTATCTTGTTAGCATAAAGCAGAAAGAAGAATACCTTTTGTAAGAATAGTTTGTTACAGAATAGGTGGAAAAAGGCATGTGAAATACATGAATTTTTACTTCCTCTAGTTCGTATGTACAATGTACATGGTGGATAGAGAAGGTATTGTAATCAACCCAAAAATTCGATGTTGACATTTCACCGAAAATATATGTTTGATTCTCCTGAGTCCGAAACATTTTTTTAGAAAAAGTTTCGTGTGTATGTGGGGGGGGGGGGAGTAGCATAGCTCAAAAACTAAACGACCGTTAAATGCCAAACATGGTATATATCTTTAGTATCTTCCAAGGATGCGACACAAGATTTTACAGAAAATACTTCCACCACAAACTAGCCTTTACATGGAAACATTTTAAAAATGTTTTTCTCAAAAATGGCTTTAATAATTTTGATTAAAATGCCGTATATTTTAGATATTTACATCACAAATAAAATGTATGTTTTGAATATTCTGGGAAAAGCCTCTGAAGACCTCTTTATTCTGGATGATCTTTTTTTAATTTTGCATAACTATTAAACCATAAGAGATAGACAAAAACATATCACACATGTAGATCTCGTTAAAACACAATTTATGCCATGTACGTTTTTTTAGGTAGAGCTGCCCGTTTCTGTAATATTCCTTGTTATTGGTATTAAAATTGAAAACAAAATCATCCAGAATATAGATGTCTTCGGACAATTCAAGTTATACATGTTATTTGTCATGTAAATATCTTAAATATGAGAGACTTTGATCAAAACCGTTAGTAATTTTTGAGAAAATCAAAATTTTTGAAATTTTCTATGTAAAGGAAAGTTGGGGGGGGGGGGATTTTCCTCAAAATTTTCGTGTCGCCTCCTTGGAAGATACTGAACTTAAATATCAAGTTTGGTTTTTAACGGACTGCCCACAGACACACTTGCCGACATTTTTATAAAAATACATTGTTTTATTTTATTTATGTATTTATTTATTTATTTTTTGATTCAGGGAGTCCGATAGGTATATGTTAGAGTGGTTACTCTTCTTCGATAATTTTATTTCCAGTATTTTTACTTTCTTTAGCACATATGTACATACTTTGAGCACCCCTGATTTAACAAACGCATTTGTATAAAATTGTCCGTCTATGTGTACAGCTCAGAACGAAAAATCCGTTTGTTACCCAACTTGACATTTAAGTTCAGTATTCTCCGGGCACGACACGAATAATTCAAGAAAATCCCCCCCTCCAACTAGGTACTCCTTATATGGCAAATGTTTCGAAACATTTGATTTTCTTAAAAATAGCACTAACTATTTTGATTAAAGTACCGTATGTTTAATTTATTTTCATGACAAGCGAAATGTAAACCTCGAATTTTCTCGGAATATCCTGTCATTCGGGGTGACTTTTGTGTATCTGGTAAACCGTAAACAAAGCTTCCTACATAAAATATATATTTTTGTATAATTAACATTTTCAAGTTATTCCTGTTATTGGTTTCGGTTTTGAATTACTTAAAATTTTCTGAAATGGCAAATCATCTCCCATACCAAACCTCTTTCGTTTCATTCCTAGCCACGCAAAGGGAACCGAATTCAAATTGTTTTAAATAGCTTTGAAAAGACTTGCCTATCGCGTTAGCCTAGTGTATTCTCTCATTCCCCTTATATACAAGCAAGCAAGCAAATAATAAGACAATGTCTCTAATATACAAAAGAGTTTTCTTTAGATTTTTGATGATACTGATGATACATGAATGAAGATGGAGCAGGGGAAACCAGAGAACCCTCAGAAAACCCGCCCCAGCGCCGCTTTGTTCATCACAAATCTCACATGCGGTCGCTTGGGATTGAACCCGGGCCGTCTAGGTGAGAGGCGTGGTCTAACCACTCGGCCACGGCGCGGTCCTTTTCTTTAGATGGCTTACTTGGATAGAGAATACTTCATACTCATAGCAGCGAATGTATTTATGAAATTAGTAGGTATTAGCCAGTATAATTGTTTAAGTTCGTGAGTATTCAAAAGGACATTTTGCATAACTATTGAAACACGAAATAAGTTAAACGAACCAATACTGTATTTCAAAACACCTGCGTAACAAATACCGTTATTGCTAAGTGTGGCTTAAAACTCTTCAATCACTTTGCAATGAAGATATCCATATTTCACCAAGTATTTATTTTTACTTTCTCTATACGTACTGTGTACAAAGTGTATAGAGAAGGTATTGCACTCCACCAAAAAATTCGAAACCGAGATTTCACCGGAAATATATGTTTTAGGGTCCCCTGTATCCAAAAAAAGTATTTTCAGAAAAAGGTCCGTGTGTCAGTGTGTCCGTGTGTCTGTAAACACGATAACTCAAAAACGAAAAGTCAGTAAAATACCAAACTTGGTATTTAAGTTTAGTATCTTCCAGGGATGCGACACGAACATTTTGAGAAAAATCCCCCCACCCCAAACTACCCTTTACATGGAACTTTTTTCGAAAATTTTGATTTTCTAAAAAATGACTGTAACGATTTTGATTAAAATATCATATATTAAAGATATTTATCTGACAAATAAAATGTATATTTTGAATTTTCTGGGAATAGCCTCTGAAGACTACTTTATTCTGGATGAATTTTGCATAACTACTAAACCGCAAGAGATGGACAAAAACTTATTACACAAAAAATGTAGAGCACGTCAAAACACACGATTTATGTTATATACATTTTTTTTTTTTTCGTGGAGTTGATCGTTTTTGAGATATTCGTTTTTCTTGGTTTCAGCTTTGAAAAACTTATACTTTTCTCATACAGGAATTTGTCAACTCCTGTCCATACAAACAAAGGAACATCAGTCACATAGCAACCAGCTTTTGGCTTTCACTGTAACCTATGGTACTCCCTTATTTCGCTTCTACTTATAATAAAGCAAGAAATAAGACTATTTCTGCTATTTTTTTCTCGATTAGCATGAAATAAAATATAAGCTTATTAACAATAATTTGTGACAGACATATAAAGAAAGTCATGTGAATGGAGCACATCAGATTTTTCAAGTAAAGGATTACACAAAATCAGCATTCAACACAGCTACAGTTAAGAAACTTTTTTATTAACATGTATTGGCCTCTTTCTGGTGAAACCGACGAATTGGAGGGAAGGTCTACACTGGTAGCTGTCTTCCTAGATGGTCACATCTATACATAATAGCGGCAGAGAAAGTAAAAATCCATGTTTTGTGGTTCAGGGAGTCAAGACATGTATTTTCGGTGAAATATCGATATTAAATTTTTGGTTAAAATTCCACTGCTTATTGTAAGTAAAAGAAGAAAAATAAACAGTTAACTTACCTTTCTCCTGCACCGAAAGCAATTAGCCCGTCGACCATCGGATTCTCTGTGAGGATGTTAGCAAGATATGCCAGAGTTCTTGGGGAGTTAATATGAGTCTGTGCCACTGTACCAGTCAGTTCCAAGTCTTTCAGGATGAATCCGATGGCTGCTGGTCCCAAGCAGAATGCCCGATCCTGGGAAGCAGTAAATGTGTAATATATAAGTGCAAATATATTAAAACTTCAAACCTGAAACATACAATAATTTGGTTTAACATTTCGTAATTGTGATAGCATTCACTGCAGGCTTCTGACATTGTCGTCAAAAATACAGTTATCGTATTTATAATTCCATATAAACATAATATAAACCGCAGAATATAATCTGGCGATTTATTTCCAGTTTAGCATTGGAAAGGTACTTTTTCTTTCTGTCAAACAAATTATCCGATGTGACACGATAAATAATAACAACGCTATTTGAAATCTTTAAATATCTCTTAAAAAGGAACAGAGCAAATTTAAGCATGCTAGTATCAATATTCTGAGGCTAACTTCAATTCAGTTCGTTTATTCAACTACTAATCATGGAAGAAAAATACAACATGACATAAACGGCACTTAAAAAGGAAAAACATTAAAGTAACACATTCCTATATTGCAAATGAAGAATCCAATGCAGAGGGGGAGAATGTCACTACATGTAAAAGCTGAGATAAATGTGCATTGTGATATATCAAATGGAGTAGAGCACCATAATCCTAATGCCCTACAAAAAAATCTTATGTGTTACACTCACATGACTTTCTCTAGCCGTTATTCTTCTTTCTGCACCTTGTTGATCGAGATATTCAGCACAATGTTCTTATTACTTAGTTCCTTATAAGTAGGAAGAAAATAACGGAATACACTAGGCTAAATCGATAGTTAAATGTTTTAAAAGGTGTCATTATGCGATTGTCATTAAAATCGCCTCTTTTCTTGGCCAGGAGTAGAACAAAAGAAAAACGGACACTCCCGTCTGAGAAAAGTATAAGTACTTCACAACTGAAACTAATAACAATGAATACCTCGAAAACGGTAAGCTCAAAAAAAAAATGTATATGACGTAAATTGTGTATTTTAAGAAGGCCTACATTTTTTGCATAGTAAGTTTTTGTCAATCTCTTACGGTTTATTAGTTATGCCAAATTAAGCAAAATTCATCCAGAATAAACAGGTCTTTAGAAGCCATTCCCATAAAATTCAAGATATACATTTTATTTGTCAGGTAAATATCTTTAATATACACGATATTTTAATCAACATCGTTAGAGCCATTTTTAAGAAAATCAAAATTTTCGAAAAAAGTTCCATGTAAAGGGTAGTTTGGGTGGCGAGATTTTTCTTAAAATCTTCGTGTCACATCCCTGGAAGATACTGACCTTAAATACCAAGTTTGGTATTTTAGCTACTTTTTGTTTTTGGGTTATCGTGTTCACAGACACTAAGACACACGGACCTTTTTCTGGAAATGCTTTTTTTGGATTCAGGGGGTCCTAAAACATGTATTTCCGGTGAAATCTCGACATCGAATTTTTGGGTGGAATGGAATACTTCTCTATCCCTATGTACATTGTACATACGGGGCTAGAGAAAGTAAAAAGAGGGTAGTCTCACTTTTTTCACAGTTTGTTGATAATTTTAATGTATCACTACAAAATGCTGAATTTTTTCAGCAGTTTGAAAATATAAATATATGTTTTCACAAGAAATAAGTGGTTAAATTGGCGGGAGAAAAGCAAACATAATGTCAGTGAGGAATAGGTGGCAATCTTGTGACGTGTGAATTTAGTAGTGCTAAAATGACAGATCACGGATATAAAAAGCACTCTAAGAGTAAGCAATTAAAGAGTGGCGAGAAGCAGATTGTTTAAAATGTGATTCATGCGTTAAAGCATCGCAATCATGATATTTTAGTGAATGAACTGATGAAAATAACAGCAAAGTACACCGGCGTAAAATGAGGAAGAGAGCTAAATCAGTTTTAGCACAAGTGTACGACTTTGTTAAGTGTAAAATTCGTTCTAAATTGCAGTTGTCTTTTTTTTTTTTTTTTACAAAGAATCATGGAAAAATAAACAAAGCGTTAGGTGCTGTCTACAGTGACTGATTTGCCAGATTTTAAACGCACAAGCTCCCTGCATTACTTTTAGAAGTGATATCTTCGTTTTGAAACGAGGCAATGTCAACATAATTGTAGATAGGTGATATTTCGCTTTGGAAACAATAACACTTTTAAACTGAAAGAGGTGCGTCAGCTTTTAGACGAAGCATTTGCTCAGGTGATGGCAGAAATGTGGCAGGCTGACATCACACATGTAAATAACGAAGAAGAAAACCACATTTGCCACACCTGCTTGCGGGCATCCCCGGTAACGAAGGAGCACCACCAACAGCTGCTACGGCTAAGCTCCTTATAATCCTTCAAGAGTTGCTTGGATTCAAAATTAAAACCTCAAAAGAAACATTTTGATAAAAACACACCAGCGGTGCACAAGGGCCGTTGCACCATCAAGGCAACCGTCGAGGAGCAATATTTGCCTCCTCCTGTCACTCCACAACCCCAAAACACACCCGCCATCCTACAAAACCCACAATCCCGTCAGAACGTGGTTAAGTTCTCTCCGAGAACAGGGACACGTCTAGCACACCTCGGGCTGCCCTCAGCCTGCCAATTACACTGGACTGGACACCTGCCACAACTGAACTGTCTCACTGATGCTGTCTTGGATAGTTCAATGATAAGCTAAGTTGATGGAGCTCCGGCGTGAACTGAAACCAAGTGATTCTTTTAGTCTAGTCTTGGCCCGATGAAGTAACACAGTTATATCATGGAACTATTCAGTTTAGCCATGTTTAAGACAACCATAACTACGTCACGCTGATTCTCTCCGCAGCCTGTTTATCTCGTTAGCCATGACTTGGTTATAGTGGCGTTACACCATTCTTAAGGTGTGCTGACACGCACGCTGGTTTTTGAGTAACTACGTTGATCTGAAAAACAAGGTTTAACGTAACTTTTCAATCTTAATTTCCGGCTAAACTCTTAGACTTGTGAGAAAAATACAATAGATGAAATTTATTTTGAAAATTATATGTTTTTTCATTTTGAGTCATTCACACGCTAGGCCGTTCTAAAACTGTAGTAGAAATAATTATGTTCTTTTCCTAACCATACCTTGGCGAGCAAAATTGCAATGTAAGTATTTGTTACACCTATCATATAGAGCATATTCTTAACTAATGGTGGATCAAGCACTTTACATCATGTTTGTCTGTTTCATTCTACAAGGCGCCATAGTTTAAGACCAAGCACTGACAAGTACTGAGTAGAGACAAGGCTACTGCTAAAACAATGCCAATGCCACCCAAGAAGGGAACTGAGGGTTGCAAAGAGCGGGAAATTATTTTGAGAGGATTGGCAGAAATGAAAGCGATACAGTTAATGCTGCAACACTCCTTGTATCAGTGCGTCACATCTCTCCCTGTATGGCACTATATTTTCTTTAGTATAATCCAAATATCAAAAGAATCACAATAAAGTGGTACTCACACTGTAGGCATATCTATGGGCTGTATGTGTGTGTGTGCGTGCGTGCGTGTGTGTATGCAGTTATTCTCTGCAATTGGGTGCCGCCCGGTGGCAGTGTTAAATGTACAAAATTCACTTACAATAATAATCTTAAGTTAAATTAAGAATAGTAATACAACTAATATTTTACATATACATGTTTTTTTTAATGCCTAACTACCTGTTATTCAGTATAGAAATACTTATGTCAACTACCAGCTAATTTATAAACAGTTATTATGAAACCTCAACATTAATAGTATAGATTACTATACATTAATAACAATACTATACATTAATGCAGTTTTTGATATCCTTAATTACTTCACAATATTTACTCAAATTAACTAACATTTACTCTCTTTAAATTATTCCCAAACTGGTTAAAGGTCAAAGGCTGCTACAGGCAATTCATTCCATTCTTCAATGGTGCTATTAACAAACGAAAATTTTCCTACGTCGGTTCTGTACCTTTTACTCTTAATGTTATACAAATGATCGTTTCGTCCATAGTATGTTGGGGTTTCTAATCTCTTTCTAACGTCCACCTATGCATTTAAACCAGTGTGCGCTTTAAATAGTGCGACTAACCTATGTATGTGTTTTACGCCTAACTTTTAGCGGCTCCCATTTATTCTCTTTGCCTTTCGTAAGTCCAAAATCTTTAACTCTCTTTATGAATTTAACCGCCCGTCTCTGTATCTTTTCCAGCGAATCAATTTGATTAATTCTGTATGGGCCCCAGCATGCTACTCCATATTCCATAACTGGCCGCACTAAGGACTTGTAGGCAATTTCCCTGGACTTTGCGCTCCCCTTCTTCAGTGTTCTCATTACGAAGTGCAATGTCTTCCACGCTTTCCTAGATGTAGAATTTATCTGAGCCTCCCATTCGGCATTACTTGACAAGCACACTCCCAAATATTTCACCTGTGGAATTTGTTCTCTGCCCATATGATAGCTATGAAGAACTTTCTCCTTAGTACCCTAAAACAATTGACTTTTCCTAGCATTAATTATCTTTTTGTTTACGACGGCCCACCTACTTATTTCATTTAGGTCATCCTGAAGAGCGGTCTCATGCATGGTATTTCGAATCTTATTGTAAATAATACAATCGTCTGAAAACAATCTAATCTGATATTTAATATTTATAATCATATCATTAACAAAGATAAGAAAAAATAATGGACCCAGTACCGAGCCTTGGGGCACGCCCGAACTTACCTATAGTATCAACTGGAGGAACAGATAAGAGAATGAAAGTACCTGTAACACTACATGATAGTCCTTTATGAGCTTGGACTGCGCAAGGCTGGTACGCTGAGCAGGATGACAGATGATGAAGTTGGGGCACACGCTGTCAAGCTGGTACTGCTGTACCCCCATTTCTTTTGTGCCATGCCCCACTTGGGTCAGGCCAGCATTCTCAACCAGCCGCGCCAAATGCTCGACACTCCTGTACAGTTGAGAGCAAATATGAATATATTTATAGGTCTGTCTTTCCTTTTGATTAAAAAGCAAGTTAATGAACTATAGTAACATTTCCATAAATATTATCTATTCTGTTCAAAAGGGTTCTGAAAATGTTTATTTGTAGCTGTATGCGTACATAAACAAAATCCAAACTTATTTTTAATTTTTTTTTAGTTTTTTTAGACTTAATGAATTAAGTAACACATTTACATCAATGGAATCCAAAAACCTAGCCTTTTAAACGATAATAGGTTTTAGTTATCATAATTAACTAACGCATTATTACCTTATCTCCACAAAAATTTTACTTAGAATTAATATGTACAATTTTGCTTTAACTCATCAACATCGGTATTTTTGCTAGGTTTTAGGTCCAGTTTTTGCGTTTAAATTTCTTGAAAATGCTACTTTGGGACTTCACGCCTGTTACCTTTACAGCCACTACTTCAACGTGTTTGATTCTTGCATATTCATGTCACATGCTGAATCTGAATATAAAGCAGTGTGTACTATGGCATAAGGGTTGACCAGTATATACACCATAATATGTACATATAACATAAGAAAAGCTAATTACAAAGCATATATAATCAGCAATCAGTATGGTTTCGAAAGGAAGTAAATGACCTAGAATTATTTGACCGGCACTGTTTGAACTACCGGCTTTATGTTTTGCCTTTTGAGAAGTGTAAAAATAATTAGACGATGAGAAATTATATTTATATATACATATATTTTAATTCTAATGGTTTCCATAATAATCCCCGTTATACATTCTACTGCCTGCATGGATTCGCGGTATGTAAGTCGGTGTCCAAATCATGCGGAGGCACCAAGCCTCGGGAGATAAAGGACGAAATACACTCATCCTTAGGGGCTCATAAAACTGCAGGATGAAAAATGACCAATTCCTGATTTAGAAAACAGTGCCTCTGCTACCAGTAACGTAAATACCTCTACAACTATATGATTATCCATAGTACTCTCCTAACCTCCGCAGAGTCTGGTGTTATAAATGCATGGGTAGGTAAATTATATTTGTATAAAATTTAACAAAACCAGCGTTAAGATAAACTATATTTCAGAGCATAAAACACCACCGTAAACTGCTCTCAAGCTAAATTCCTCAATATGACCATAGAGTTAAAAGGGTCTGTACAAATTAAGAAAAAACCCTGAGAATGGCCATCTCAGTACGTGATGTTCTGAATCAAGCACACAACTTTGTCATACTTTTTTCATTGTTCAAACTATTTCGTCAGATAACATTTTGTAAGCAACGCACATCTCATATAAAAGGTAATTTATGTTGCTACAGCCGAATGTGGGCTATAGTCCAAACGCACGCCAGATCCTTTGCTTTCGTTGATGCACCTTATGAGAGAGTGCATTATTGGGACCGGACCGGCGCAGATTCTAGACTTGAGTTCAGCTAAGAAGGCCGGCGAAAGTTTTAGGCATAGAAGGAGACATATATTGCGGGAGGAGTTGCTATATCGTTCCGGTTGTAGAACCGCGATCAGGTATGATATTGACATAATACTAAATGTTCATTTGGGGTAAATTACTGTAAAAATAAAACATTCTATTTTCACTCAGATTAAATTGGACCAGTTAAATTACTAAAAATAAAAATAAACGAGATACTATCCGTGCATTTGTAACACGTACATAAAATTACAATTTTCAGTGCAATTCTTCACAGTCAATTCCATCGCCGAGATCGCACTAGGAAAATGCAAGTTTAATATGCTCCACGCTCCATCAACCCTTCATAATCAATCTGATTGAATCGTCATCCATCAGATCGACCCTTCCCAGTTCCTTTCCTTCCCTGTAATTCTGCATGTTTCACAATTTCTCCTCTCTCGTACATAACAAAAAAAATATATTATATGAAGAACATTTTTGCTAAGTCCCCTAAACTAGTAACTTATTGCGATGGCGTGGCTTGCCAAGTGATTTGATATGGAGGCTCCATTGTGCCTAATTGTGCCTAGGCTTCTTAAGAAATGCACTGCACTGTTCGTAATCCAGCTCCCACATGCACTAATTGTCTTCTCCTGAGCTGAACAACCACGTGTTACATCACACGTTTCTAATACCGACTGCTTTTTGAAATACTTATACACACTTTACACAATTTCTCTTGTTTGGCTATGCAATACCTGATTAAAGCTTTATACTTATTATGGTTCAATGAGTTACATTTCACCATGTGCTTCCCACGAAATGAAATATAACTTTGAATTATGAATAATGAACAGTTCTGCTCAAACGCTGACACTCGACTGAAGTGCATTGGTTGGGGAACTCACATGATACATCCGGTTTAATGTGCATCCAGCAGATGACCGTCTTCTTAGCTGAACCCGAATCTCGTATATGCAGGCTGCCATGTTTCCATCAGATAGCTTTTCAAATAGTGCTTAAGCTTGAGGACATCTCACACCTCACATAAGAACAAAAAATCCCCACGCGTGCACGTAGGCAGAAACTCTATCGCAGTGCTACATAGACAACTGTACCATTCGCAAAGAAGCAAAATTGGTGTGGGAGATTTTTATATTTTAAAACTACGAGAGCTAGAATGGGTTTGAAACTGATAAGGGCCAATCTGTATAGGAAGCATCCACCGAACGTAATATCTATTTACGATTATTCCAAACATCCTTTAATTTAGAAGTATGTTAGGAGATAACTCTCGTCAGTTTTGTTAGCTTTCTGAATTACTATTCTTAATGCACAGTAGAGAGAAATATTGACATATTAAAAATCAATACCTGCTCGTGAACACAATTAGGGGCTTTAATGGTCCCACCTTGCAAGTGAGACTGAAAGCTCGAGGGCATTCAGCTTCAAATCTATAAATAACAGTGTAACAACACTAGAATTAATTGCTGTAATGTTTCCAGGATACAATGTTAAGGAATTGTAACCCCAATTTTATGAAAAATAAATTTGTATTTAAGCCTAAATAACAAATGAGAAAATAAAAATATTCCTGACGATTTCTAGGAACACTTCTTCGTGCATTTTATGAGTTGAAGTACTACCACAAATTCAAATGCTACTTAAATATGAGCTGGTCAGGAATATGCTACCTCCATTTAAGTGTGAACTTTAAAAGTAAAAGTTCTCTGCTAATAACATCAATAAAAACTCGTGCAATCCAGTGAACTATTTTTCAGTGACACAATATACATATCATGTTATGTGTAGACAGTGTGAAGAAGATGTAAACGTGCATACATGCTATTTACAGACTACTCGGCATTATGAAGGATTTTTCATATTACTTGATTTTGATATTACCAAAGTGAACATTGTTTTGAGAGAGTATTATGTTTCCGTTGTCTTTCTTTATTTCAAAAACTAGCTATTTCACAACTATTCCACTCTTTTGCTCTTCGCGAGCTGAAACATGAATAACTTTATTATATTATTAGTGGATACGTACATATAATTTTATTACTAACTACTTGTAGATGTAAGCGCCAGGCATAATTATTATTATAATATCCCAGCTGTCCAAAAAATTTAGAAGACACTTCTGGTTAAGCAAAGTCTTTGCTTCTCAATTCTAGATGCAACATATTTTCCCACCACTTTCCTCATTGCTGAAACAACCTATAGGTGTATAACGGATGCACTACGATCTACAGAGATCTATGAACCCCCCAGAGGAAGGATGAAGCAAAGGGCATCGAGGATGCTACAAGTCGCAATGGGTGCTAATGACCACAGCATCCCTTAAAATCACTCTGCTACTACAAGTGGCAGGCAGATAGACCACAGACTCGCGGATGTCCTTACTTTAAGGCCTATCTCACTATTGAAGCTGCCATGAAAGAGCAAAATTCTATGCAACCAGGTCCTCTATTATCCATGGAATTCGCACCATCTTTCCGTCACACTTCTCGAGATCTTGCACACCGGCAAGATGAGAAGGAAACAGAGTAAAAGTGATATAAGTGAAAGGAAATCCTGGTTCGTAGATGAGAAATCACCCTAGCATTCACATACCGATCAAGGAAAACTACAAAAAAACGTGATATGAGCGGCAGTCGACGGGACTCGAACCCGAAACGCAACCCCCACATGCCATCGCGAAGCCAACTCGCTTACTGTACCTATATAAGGGTTACAAAGTTAAGAGAACGAATGCACAAAAGAGTTCCTTAATATTGCCTTATTTATCTACGAAAGCAAAAGTTCACTATAATTACTTGGATATATGCATAGAGAATGCTTCTATTTGATTTACACTGGGTGCACAAAAAACACAAAAACATTAGTGTGTGGTACAAAAAACAAAAATCACTTCCAGGAACACCTAAAATGCAAGGGTTTCTTCACATCCTTTATGTCTTCATCCCAAGTTCCACTTACCACACTGGTTTCCTATAAAAACAAGAGAACATTAAGCTATGATATGTCGCTCTATTTTTAAAGTATACTTCACAGCCATTATAAGAAACTAAAAATAAACGTTTTTAATGGAAAAATAAATCGTGGTACATCGTAAAGAGATAGAATAATGACAGTAAGGTAAGTTATCACCAGGCATAGGAATTCTTGAACACTAGGTTTCAAGCTATCCTCATTCAAACTGTAAGCATTACAAAGAATTCTAAATTAAATTGTTTTATATGTGGACTCTTTAACTGTCATGTTTCTTAGCGTCCCATTCTTTTAAGGGCGTAAAAGACCGCTTAATTTTACTTAGTCATCTTTATTAGGCTTGAGTTTTTTTACGCGCAGCAAATCTACGACAAGGGACCAACCTCTCTTCAGAAGGAAGCCATACTGAGGAATTTTACGCCCAAAAAATCCATCGCACCCCATCGGGTTCGAACACACGACCTTGGGAGCCGCTAGACTACGGAGAACGACTCCAAACAATTCTGCAACAATTATAGGCTGAGTCTAGGTAATAGAGGTCAAGAGTCATTGATAGGTTACTACCCGTCCCACTGCTATCTACAAAAGCCAAAATATTGTACGTACGAGGTACGGGGATGGTTTGTTAACTGGACCTCTCTGCCTATAGCTCAGTGATAGTTAAATCTTGCTTCCTTCGTCCTAAGCTTTAATGCTTAGAAATTCGTATGCCTGGTTATTACATTCATAGGAAATGTATTTTTAAATTATGAACAATACCCAACACATCTGGAACCGTTTACATCTTACAATTAAAAGCTTTGTTTCAGATTATCTGTGTGTGAAAACGAGTATGCACTTAGTAAATTTCAGATACCTCTAAGTCTTACATAAATATGCCTTCATTAAAATGTATGGAAACTGGATTGAAGCTGAAAACATTTCTAATTAGTTTTGGTTTCCAAAGTAGTTCAAAGGCTCCGAATGATTAGAAATGCCATAATTTCCGAAGCCGAGTCCTCGTTGAGCAAACGAAAAATAAAAGAAAGTGTATCCAAGGGAGTAGGTATCAGATAGAATGGTTTATGAGAACAAATTACACAAAACGTACTCAATTGGTTTCGAAGTTTGTTTAATGAAGCGCTGATGAATAAGGCTTCAGCAACAATAGGGACACACCCGTGAGCACAGTCTGCTCAGAAGGAACATTTTAAGCTGTTTGAGTAGCTTATTTGTTAATACTTTTATCAGTCCAAGCGTCTTAGTCGTTTATAAAGTAACAATTATTTTGATACATTTATTGCCATGGGATTGTACAGTTAAACCAGTAACTACTACTCTGCGCGTTGCGCTTGCACTGGTCAGTTCATGAGGTACAGGTCTACCACTTTTGTGTGATTTTTTTAAAAATAATTATGTGACGGTGTGCTGTGTTTTAATAGTCAAATTATTCTGACAGCCTAAGAAATGCTTTTTGATACATTTTCTTACAAAAATCCCAATATTCTACACCTTAGTGTGCCGGCTCATCGTCTCCACTGCCGCCTTGCCCGTGACTTAACTATTGGAGGCATCACTGAGTAGTTCTCTGATTTTATGAAGCGAGACAGCAGCTTTATAGCTTTGTTTTCAACAGCCCAAATAAGGAATATTACTGTCGCTATTCTAGTTTATTTAAAGCCTTACACAAGAAAGATTAAACGTTCACAGAACAGAATGCTTACTACCCTTCCTGTTAATCCCATTATCTGTTCATAAAGCAAATTAACTTCTTGTTAGCTAAATATAGGCATGTAAGCCCAACCACTGTCTGTTAGTTTAATAATTTGTCAAATTAAAACAACGTCAAATTTCAAAGAAACTGTTCCCGCTTACTATGACAGGGGTTACAGCATGTCGGAAATAAAATTATGGAAGAAATGAAAACATCTATCTGCATTTGTGTGTGTGTGTGTGTGTGTGTGTGTGTGTGTGTGTGTGTGTGTGTGTGAAGAGGTTACAAAAACGGATCAAGACGTTGAGTACAAAATAATTTCTGAATTGTAATCATATATTTGGCATGTATTAGAGTTTTACCTTCTTTAATTCCTGTGATAGACTTTTCAATAGACATTTCATTTTCATATTACTAAATATGTATTTATTTCACATTATTAGCTATCTTAATATTACATTCATTTATGCAGCATTCAAATATTCACACTGGGTTGTTGATTTTCCCGTACAGGGTTTTTTTTTCTTAAATAAGATTTACAATGCCAACTAACCTGTTTAATAGTTACCTTTACATTTATTAATTTTAAAAAGAGATTTTGTATTAATTTGATTTTAAAATTTACTTAAGTAGTTTAATGGAAATTATGACTTGTGGTGTAGTAGATATAAGAAATTATCTTATGTTATGATATATTTATTGTTATGCTTTATTAGATCTTTTCTATTAATATTTATATCTTTATTAAGATTTATTTTTAGTATAAGATGACCTCTGGGTAGATAAACAAGTGAGACCGCGATGTTTATAAGGAATTTTCTTTAAAAATATTTTAAAAAGCAGATATCTTCAGATATGAAATGCTCCATAAATGAAAATTTCATTTCATCTTGGCCAGATTTGAATGTATATTTTTGCTTCTGTGAAAAATACATAGCAGGTTGAGCAGCGTTGAAGAGCAACCACCATGGGAATCTCTTTGCAATGTATTATTGCCATACACATTACGTTAACATCGGTACTTCAAATACTACCTTTCTCCTAAAAATTATATCCCCTTAAACACAAGTGACCTGTTTTGCTACTTTTCGTTCTTCCTATGCACAAGAAAACACCTTTGGAGAGGCTCCCTCATGGCGAATTTTAGTATGATAATGCAAATAATGACAGCTGCAGTAAAGGCAATTTTTTGCCACTACATTGTCTCTAAATGACTGAATGCAAATGTTTTAATAGCTTGGGTATGTAAGTTAAATAAACACAGTTGATAGGGAATTAATTTCTTTCCTGTGATGGCCAAACTATTGTTATTCCTGTTATTTCCGGGAATGTTTGGAACTCTCACACCATAACAAACATACATTACAGGATGGCACATAGTTACCGTATCCTGAAGGTGTTGACCCAGCCTGTGACAGGTGCCTGGTCCAAGGCGACGACGCGTTCATCCCTGAGATGTGGTGGTAGGAGTTGTGAAAGGTGAAGTGCCCGGTGTTTGATCCGTATCCTGGCTATAGCAGCAGCAATCTTGATGCGGCGTTCCCAGAGATTTTCATCTGCCTCAAGGAGCATGTGACACGTGATGAACAACTTATCCCTTAACTTGGAGTTGTGCTGATTCCTCGGCTTGAACTTCCTCTTGTACAGGTCGTATAGCAGCAGCAATACAATGTTCCTTTGCTGCTTCAGCTACAGACATTCAGAAAGAGTTAGCATTCCTACCACATGCAACTCAAATTGGTGTTTGCGTTCCATAAAGGGAGATCTTACTTCATTACAATGTTCTGGATAAACTGGGTTTGCAAAGACAACTAAGAGGTTTACAAACTCAGATAATATTTATTAAAATCACATGAATAAATCACACTTGATTTTTACTTCATGCTAATAATAATAGTAATACTAATAAAAATAAAAACAATAATAATATTATTATATAAAATAATTTATATTTTAAAATAAAGAATTAGCTCTTTCGCGCAATAAGTTTCCCTCTGATGATGATTTGATGTCGCCGAAATTCCGATTGAATGTCTTCCTCCGATTTGAGATGCGACAGTTATGTTAGTTGCCTCGTTTGCATTGTTGAAAAGTATACTATAGTTGGGAGCACGAACGAATTGGTAGAAATATAATACTCTGTCAACCGATTCAATGTTAAAGAATATCGCTAAAGCATTACGACTAACATTCGGGAAAGAGCAATGATCGATTGATGGGCTGTCAAGCGACTGAAATCAGTGCTAATGTACATCTTACAGTCATCTGCCTTCGTTCATGATCCAGATTTAATAGCCCTATTTATGTATTTATTGTAAGCTGGGGTCTGATATAAGCGCTGTAGTCGGAAATACATGTGAGCCCGATAGGCCAGAAGATTAAAACAAAAGAATAAAAGTTTTAACCCTGTAGCTCAGTCGGGAAGCCTCTTGCGGAGGGCTCCCGGATTCAATTTCCGCCTGCAGAGTAGGGCTTTTTCTCTAACCCAGATTATTCCCTATCTTCCTCAGAGTCAGAAAGTATGAATATGAGTGTGAATGTGTATCATCTAATGACTAAGCTTAAATATACGTACACAAGTTAAGACCTTGCCTATAAGCAATACCTTCCAAAGGGAAATGCAGCCAATAGGATCACACAATCAAAGGCGGGATATAAATAAATGTGACGATAAAAAAATGGTAAATTCAATTGATTTGGTGTGTTCATATAAAGGAAACAGGAGCTTTCAATTTTACGAGCGTAATATAATAATTAAAGAAAGCTATTTCTTCCAGTTCTCTTCAGATTGCTGGTGCGTTCAGCTCTTTTTAAATGCACCACAGTGCATATACAATAAAGATATGAAGTAGATTAACATTTCTTTTTTAAAATTTAAGTATGGTTAGGCCAGGCAAAGGCGAATAACATCAGTGATCGAAAGAATTACAGAGTAAGAAGGCAAATAAACCTGGAGGGATTATAGCTGCAACTGGCTATCTTTGAAGACGTTGAATTAAAGCATGATAAATTGGCTATCAAGGAGTGTGTATAAAGAAATGACTCTAAGAAGAAAAGCAGTCGATAAGGACTGAAAGGCATTGAAGAAGTTAGAACATTAAAGCATACTTTGACAGTATATGGCTGAGTCAGCATATTATGGAAGGTCATAGGGACAGATTGTAGATTCGGATATATGTATAGGATGAAGGTGTTATGGGTAGTAACCATGGCTAAACCGCTGTATATTGTCAGAATGTCTGCCAGAATAGTCGCATCTGCTCTTCGAAGCTTTCCTACGGTTGATCACTCCAATTAATCAGCTGGTGAATATTCTCATTGAAGTTTATTTCAGAATATTCTTTCATAAGAAGAGAACTTAGTGTCCCTCGGCTGAAGTTGCACTCACAATACGACATTTATCGTGAAAACACTGGTGTACGTCAGCGTTCCATAAGGGATGCTGTAGTCTCTGCTGCGCAATGTTAGCCTCAGTTAAAATTAAAATTTTGGGAAAATACCGGGAAATTCAGTAGTTTAATACAGAACGAAAAGCTAACATTTCGGCCGCGTATTTGGAAGCTTCCGCAGGTAACTGAGAATGAACATTCGTATTTGAAGTGGAGGGGTAATAATAACCGTAGCCAACTCAAGCGGCAGTTTTGGGGCCATTAATCTATAACCTGAAACCTGAACTTAATCAGACATTAATGTGATTATAATTTTTACTTCATATATACGTACTGTGTACATAGAGAATATATTGTATTGCACCCTAAAATGCGATACCAATATTTCACCAGAAATACATGTTTTGAGACCCCCTGATTCCAAAAAATAGGAACATGTCCATGTAGGTGTGTGTGTGTCTATGTGAATGTGTCACGTACGTGTTACCTTGGTATATAAGTTGAGTATCTTCCAAGGATGTGACACGAAGATTTTCAAGAAAGTCCCCCATTTTGAAACACATGCCAGATGCCAACCAAGGTTCAGACAAAAGACTAATAGAAATGTTTTGAATGATGTAAAAAGGCAAGAATGAAATCACAACATTAAATTATTTTGTGTGTTAATGTCGTTGTCAATTGCCGGGATCATATCAGCACCAGCAGTTTGCTGGAACTTCATCCCTCAGGTTTTCTTTTACATGCCAGAAAATCTACTGACTTGGGGCTGCCGCTTTTAAGCACACTAAAACCATCGGTCAGGACCTTTGGGATCAGAAGGCCAGTACCCAACCAACTGAGACACCTAGACCGACAGTCGCCCTCCGTGGTGTAATGGTTACCATGCTAACTTCATATACCCAAGGTCACGGGTTCAAACCCGGATGTAAAAATCGTTCGCATGACTTCCTTCGGAAGGGAAGTAAAGCCGTTGGTCCCGGGTCGCAGATTTACGGCACATAAAAGAGAGCTGATAGAGAGGCCTCTGAGCAAAATTAAGCGGTATTTCACGCCCAATTTAGAATGGGACGCTGAGAACCACAGTAGTTAAATAGCGTCTATGTATAACAGGCCATTTCCATTTTATCTAGATCGACTGGAAATCACAATTATTACACTGTAATACAATAGTAATGAAGCTATTGTTAACGGTGGTGGAATACAAATTATGAACGCTATAAGAAACATTAGCAGATTCAACTTAAAAGAGCTGCTGTATACTCAGAACATTCGAAAAGTATTGGTACTATAAACTATAGTATGTTGTAAACGTGCGTTGGGCCAAAAGAGACATCAATTAGTGAAGGTATGGGAGCGATTACTATTTCGATATTTTGCAAACCTCACGCATGTCGAACTTGCAAGGGTAAGTTTGAATTTACAACTATAACATGTTCCAGATAAACTTGTCGTTGATCTATTTAAACTATTATCTGTTGTAATTTAGATGATTTGTAGCAGAAATTTAGGTTATCTTTGCTTCTACGCATTTGTACGGGTAACTGATTTCGAAAACGGATTAAGACAAGTCAAAATACAGATCTCGTTTGACTGATGCGCATTGTTTGCGCAGCTTGAAATAGCTCTATCAGAGGTAACCCAATTTTAAAAAAAAATATAGAATATCTAAAAGTCACCGCATCTGTCTGTTTCTCCAACTATCGGCTTATTTCAAGCTACGATATGCGTTTCTACCGGAATTTTCGGGTTGCGTGTGTAGTTTAGGGTTTGTCTAATGTACGGAGATACTGCTAGTCACAGAGGAATATGTGATGGATTTGAAATTTTATAATCTTTAGAAAAAGCGGGAGGGACCGAATAGTTGGTTAGCATAAGTGTTTGTAAATTCAAACCAATAATCACGAATATCACGGAAAGGTTTAATGCTACCAAAGACCATTGATATAACTTTTGTTGTTGATGAAAGTTTTCTCTATTTGTCACGTTTTACCAGCTGTACAAATTATGCAAAATTCATTCACCTTTTCATAGACTTTTCAGGGTATATATTTTATTAGTCACGCAAGCATGATAAATATAAGGTGATTTAATCGTAATTGTTAGAGTCGTTGAGCGATACAATATAAATGAAACTTTCTCCACACGAAGGGAAGTTTTGGGTGGAAATTTTCTTGAAAATATTCGTGACCATTTCTCGACTTCTATTATTTTAAATTATACTATTTCTAGAGTAACAACCTCATTCACGCGCGTGTATTTAGACTTTTAACTGCATTTAATTTGGTGTGCGCCAAAATGTGTATTTAGGATGAAATCTTTCTTCATTTACCCAGCATAGATAAATAGCAGAAGAAAGTAAAAAGTAGTTTTCAGACTCACTATTCTTACCTTTTATTTTGAAGTAGGATATTTGTAAAACTTACCTTGGGGTACATCTTGAAGAACCTGCAATCTTCCAAGGCTTGTTGTAATACTGATTTATCTGGAAGGAAAAACAGACAAATTTTAGTTATTTTTATTGCTATTTTTGTGTCTAGTTTTCGTTTCTTGTAAAATAGAAGTATATTTTGTACTTATTATAATCATTTAAAATGTTATTACCTAAGAGAGACTACCATCATGCTTGCACACTAGAATTAATATAAAGGCTACTGAGAGAGTATTTCAGACGTAAAGTCCGAAAACCAACACCCAATTTTACTTTCTCTATACGCACTATGTACATAGTGTATAGAGAAGGTATTGCACTCCACCAAAAAATTTGATACGGAGATTTCACCGGAAATATATGTTTTAGGATCCCCTGTATCCAAAAAAAGTATTTTCAGAAAAAGGTGCGTGTGTGTCTGTGTGTATATCTTGAATTTTCTGGGAATAGCTTCTAAAGACCTGCTTATTCTGGATGAATTTTGTTTAATTTAGCATAACTAGTAAACCATAAGAGATAGACAAAAACTTACTATACAAAAACTGTAGGTCCTGTTAAAATACACAACTTATGTCATATTCATTTTTTTCGTGGAGCTTACCGTGTTCGAGGTATTCATTGTTATTAGTTTCAGTTGTGAAGTACTTAAACTTTTCTCAGACGGGAATGTCCGTTTTTCTTTTGTTCTACTCCTAGCCAAGAAAAACGCGATTTGTAATGACAATCGCATAACGACAGCTATTAAAACATTTGACTATCAGTTTAGCCTAGTGTATTCCATTATTTTCTTCCTACTTATAAGGAACTAAGTAATAAGAACATTGTTCTAATGAGTGCCTCGATTAGCAAGGTGCAGAAAGAAGAATAATCTTATGTAAGAAGTTTGTAGAACAGCTAGAGAAAGTCATGTGAGTGTAACACATAAGATTTTTATAAATGTTTCACAACAAAATCAAACACAAAAACAATTTTAAGAATGAATGAAACCTATCCACTCCATAAAATACTGTTTACATTTGACGTAACGAAAGGATTAAAACAGGATGTGGAATATCTCCAATGATATCCAGTATTTATGTAGAACAAGCTCTTGAAAAATTTGATGTGTTACATTCACATGACTTTCTCTACATCTCTGTAACAATTATTCTCAAAAATGTTATCCATTACATGCTATTACTTAATTCCTTATAAGTATAAGGAAAATAAGGGAATACACTAGGTTGAAGCGATGCCTAGTGAAATCTTTTAAAATCTGGTTGCTATGTGGTAGAAATTCATTCTCTTTGCATGGTCAAGAGTTGTTAAATTTGTGATGAAAGTTTTATGTATTTTAAACTACATACCAAAAACAATTTATATCTCAGAAATTGTTAACTCCAGAAATGTGATATATTCCATTCATATGACTTTCTCGACATTTCTGTAACAAATTATTGTTAAAACGCCTATTCTTCTATCTACTTCATGCTAATGTCTTCACATTACCAGAAATTGCCTAAATACTTGCTTCCTTGTAATTAGAAGGAAAATAACGGAGTATACTAGGCTAAAGTGACATCAATTCTTTTAAAAGCTGGTTGCCATGTGGTTGAAAGCCGTTGCATTACCAGGAGTTGACAAATTTCAGTATGAGAACAATTTTAAGTATTTTAAAACTGAAGCCATTAACAAGTAATGTCTCAAAGATGGTCAACTCCACGACACAAATGTATATGTGTGTTTTAACAAGATCCATATTTTAGTATGGTAAGTTTTTGTAACACGGTTTACCAGTTATAAAAAATTCAGCGAAAGTCGTCCAGAATGAAGAACTCTTCAGAGAATGTTGCTAGAAAATTCCAAATACACATTTTATTTGTCATGTAAATATCTTTAACATACGGCAATTTAATCAAAATTGTTACAACTATTTTTGAGAAAATCAAAATTTTAGAAAGCTTTTCCATATAAAGAGACATTTGGGGTGGGGGATTTTCCTCAAAAACTTGGTACCACATCTTTGTAAGATATGAAACTTAAATACCAAGTTTGGTATTTTACCGGCTTTTCATTTTTGAGTTATCTTGTTCACAGACACAGGGATACATACATGGACCTTTTTCTAAAAATGCTTTCATTAGATACAGGGGGCCTGAAACGTGTATTTCCGGTGAAACCACGATATGGAATTTTCGGGTGGATTACAATATCTTCTCTACCTACGTACCATGTACTATGTAGAAAAGGTAAAAAGTTGTACTTACATGACTTAAATTGTATGACTTAACGAACTCTACAATCTTCCTGTAATTAACATTTTGTCTATCTATTACAGTTATGCAAAAGAGGGGGCTTCAGAGGCTATTTCCAGAAAATATAAAGATATACATTTTATCATATAAGTATCTTTAATATGTGGTATTTTAATAAAGAATCGTTAGAGCCATTTTTGAGAATATCAAAATGTTCAAATTTTTTTCTATGTAACGGGTGGCTTAGGGTGCGGGAGTTTCTTGAAAAACTTCGTGTCGCATTCTTGGAAGATGCAGAACTTAGATATAAGTTTGGTATTTAACTGACTTTTCATTTTTGAGTTGTGGGCGTTGCACTAAATACTACTGCAAATACTGTGATAAGCTTAAAATATCCATCATATTAAAGTCAGTCTTCGATGCGTTTTAGCTTTCGTTTTTTGAAGCTGACCTAGCCACTGCTTCTAACATAAAACGTTGAAACATGCAGGTAGTAAAGAGGAGTCTATTTGTAAGAAGCATCAAGAATTTTCAATCTTTATATAATGGAGAGAAAAAAAAATGTAATGTTTCCGCCCGGGATCGAACCGGGGACCTTCCGCGTGTTAGGCGGATGTGATAACCACTACACCACGGAAACCATGCATGGGCTACTCAAAGGAGATAAATGAGAGTAGCTTTATTGACCGGACCGTCAAACAAGTGTCATAGTAAAATAAGAACTATAGCTTTCCTGGCGACGTGTTAATTCAAAATCTTCTCGGGCTTCTAGCCAGGTAATAACTTGGCTTGACACCAACGTTTCGAAGAAGTGCATCTTCCTCGTCTTCAGGGTGAACTGATGGTTTGAGCTTGCGGAGACTGGTATTTATAAGAGCTGGGATGAAGCTAACATCTGATTGGTTCGCGAGATATTATGGCCTGGTATTTAACATGACTGAGACATGGGCACGGACTTCGTAGAAAACTATTTATAGCAGTTATTCGGCTAATGTTTTAATGGTGCGTGCTCAAACACAAAACATTAGCCGAATAACTGCTATAAATAGTTTTCTACGAAGTCCGTGCCCATGTCTCAGTCATGTTAAATACCAGGCCATAATACCAGGCCATAATATTTTCCGACTGCTCCAGCCGCCGTGCCGGAACCCAACCGGGAACCGGCCCGGCCCCAACCGCCGACCGCCTCCACTGCCGTACCGGAACCCAACCGGGAATCGGTGCGGCCTTCTTCGCACCATGATGGCCACCTTACAGTGGTCGTCATAGGGGTCCCGAGGGACCTTCCATCCCGCTTCGTGCTGGATGTCGCACGCCGCCGTTGGCCCTCTACAGTGAAGGCCAACCGGATCACATCACCTCGGGGACCCACATCGCTGGTCCGCCTCCACCTGGGGTCCGCGTCTGAAGCCGAAGCTGCCTCGACATCACGCCTGCCCTTGTTAGGGCAACAGCTACGTGTCGAGGCTAGCAGAAGTGAACGTCCGGTCCCCTGCCGACGCTGCTGCACCTACGGACATCGTTCGGAGGATTGCCACGCCGCACCGAAGTGCCACTACTGTGGGGCAAGCTCGCTCACAGCCGCTTGCTCCAACCATGATCTACGCCGTCGACGCCGCTACTGCGCTACCTGCTCCGGGAACTCCCACTACACAGGGCAAGCCACGTGCCCCCTGTATCCCCGGAGTAGGCCTTCACCTCCACAAACCCCACAGCAGCATCACCAACCATCACCACCTCCAGACTCGACACCGAACACTTCACCGACGGACACCTTTCTGAAGGACGCCGTAGACTGCATAAAACAGAACATCGCCACCATCCAGGCGGCTACACACCAACTCGGCCTCCGTCTCGAGGAACTTCAGAGGGAAACCAAAGAACGACTCGCAGCATTGGAGGCCAAGCACCAGGACTCAGATCGAGTTGCAGGTGAAAACGGCGCGGTGCTTGCGTCCATCCAGCGCCAGCTGGACCGCACAGAGAGCCACCTCGTCCATCCACCTTCCGAGGACAGCGACGACCAGTGCCCGCGGCTGGGGTCTCTTGAGGCTTCGGTCGTGGGTGTCCGAGAGCTGCAGCACCAACTTCACCAATCAATATCGAAGCAATTACACGACCTTCAGACTGGACTTACCACGGACATTCTCTCCTACATCGCTACCGGTCCAGCCCCCAGGGGAAGGAAGAACCGGTAGTGCCGTCATCATCACCACAGGGAGAGAGTGGCAGCTCTCCCTACACTTCCAATCCTATGTTTCACAAACAACTCCCAACCACCCACAATTTCCTTAACTCCTCACCAATAATTCGCTACGGGGGCCGGCTGGGCCTCGGTCAAGCCGGTCTACTAGCACAACCCTCACCCCTGGCGGCCGCACAGCGGGCCAGTTCACCTTTACCTTTTACTGCGCGGGTGCAACAGCGGTACCGCAGTATCCTTACCTTCCAATACCGGTGGAGGGGTTTTTTTAGTCGGTAGGCCCATCCTGGGAGACCCCGACACTCCGGGCATGCCAGCCCGGGATAGTCCTTAAGGTGGATTTTTCCCCTCCACTTGAAACTAAAAAAAAAAAGAAAAAGAAAAAAAAAAAAAAAAAAAAAAAAAAAAAAAAAGCCATAATATCTCGCGAACCAATCAGATGTTAGCTTCATCCCAGCTCTTATAAATACCAGTCTCCGCAAGCTCAAACCATCAGTTCACCCTGAAGACGAGGAAGATGCACTTCTTCGAAACGTTGGTGTCAAGCCAAGTTATTACCTGGCTAGAAGCCCGAGAAGATTTTGAATTAAGTGTCATAGGTTACATAACATAATACTAGTACCATTCTCCTTTCACCACATGCATCTCACATTTCTTTCTACTTGTAAGTTAAAACGGTTTTTATACCATAGAGAGTGTATGCTCTTTGGATGACCACAAGAAACAAACAACCTTAATTTATTACTTTAAAAATCACAAAAGTTTACTTTAAGTACAGAACTGATTTCGAAGTTTTCTTTCTTCCAATAACCATGATTTGCATTGTTTTTTCATAGAAACTTTGAACTACTTTTTGGAAATGACATCTTAGTTTCTATTCCTCATACTAGGGTCATTCGAGTTTAAACTATCGAGCGAGTAGCCTCTCGTTAATGTGTATAACTCGGGAGTTAGTGAATTCGATTCCCTGACCCTTTTTTCCCCCGTAGGTTTCTTCGGGTCGCCAGGCAAATGTTGGGAGGTTTATTAAATCCCCATAATTTTCCCGCCCACCATTTGCTGTCCCCATCATTTCCTTGTCATCTGTTTCAGGGTTGAAGGACCAGTCGTCGGTGTTCGCGTGTTGCGACTGGATGGTGGCTTGCACACTGTAAAGGGTTTATCCTAATGCCATGTCAGTACTGCTGTTTTGGGACCTTCAGGCTTTTGGGCCCGAGCTCTCTCGTGAAGACCACCAGAGGCTCGGGGCTCGTTAACATCATCTTGCGCTCATCGTCATCCAGATCAGATCGCCCTTCGGTTCTCGTCTCTTACTACTCCCTCCCTGGGGTACATAAGATGCAAAGGGCCTCAGGGATCTTCGTGCGGTGCTCTGACCCAGTGCCTTGGATGGTTCTTAATCCTTAATCGGGGTTAAACTGGGAATAATATCGCAAACTTTCCTTACATAATTTGGCGCATATTATAAGCAGCTGCTCTAAAGATCATGCACATAGTCTTACCAATGAACACGCAGTCTGTAAATACTCGAAAACTCAACACATTGAAAATAACCGATATGCACCAACACCCTCTAGATACTGGAGGTATTGCATGCACACGTTGTCATGTCTTACTTCTGGTTCCCTATGAATTTGAAACTCTTAGCCAACTCAAAATAATGTGTGAGCATATCACATGTTCAAATGTCGATTAATTATACCCATATATCGCCTCATACCACTGGGACAAACAATTAACCAATGATATAATACTCAAGTAATGGAACATCCAAAGTTCATTCAGACGGGAAGATTTTTTGATAATTGTGAGGATTTTTTTTAATTTATATAAATATATATATAGTAGGTTGACGTCTTTTAACCTGGTTGGTCGTATCGGACAATGAATGAAATTGGTGGAGTGATGCTCAAATGATCACGGGGTCCATGAAGCTTAAAATTACGCGCCTTCTCAGGATAAGGGAAACCCCCCCCCAAAAAAAAACCTTATCCGCTTAATTCACTCTAAGTGAGATTCGAACTCGCAACCTGTTGAATTTGGAGCAGACACGCCACTATCCTCACTACCCAGGCGGGCTTAGGTAAAAATTGTAAACATGAATTACTTGTACACTAATCACATTCGAAACATAATCTTCACTGAAGCATGGCCAAAATTAAAGGCCGGTACGCACCAGCTCTGGAAAATTAAATTATGTTAACGTAATATTTCTTTTTATCTATAGAGCTAACATTTCAGAGGTATTTCCGGTTATTGGTTTCAATTTTGGAATACTTAAACCTTTCCCAAGCAGGAAGCCCTCATACGTTTCGTATCTCTTTTGTTTCACTCTTGGCCATGGAAAGAGAACCAAATTTCAATGACAATCGCACAGGACAAATTTTTAAAAGACTTGAGTGTCGCATTAGCCTATTGCATTCCGTTATTTCCTTATAAGGAACTAAGTTAATAAGACCATTTTTGGTAATGATCCTTATTTTTTTAATTACAACCGTGTTTTGTCGTGACATTCCATTTACAGTGTTATATACAGACATATAATGTTAATCTTGCAACGTGTGGAAGATATGCTTGAGGTAGGTTGAGATCTCGGGGTGTTGAAGTTGATTAGCATTATGTAGATAAAGAATAACACTTTGTAGATAGAGAAACTTATCAGATATAATATATGTATGTAAACACACGTATAAAGCTTATTTTTACTTTCTCTACTTCACAAAGTAAGTAGGGGAAATATTGTATTGCACACAAATACCCATTGTTGAGATTATAGTTAGTTATAATTAAAATATTTTTATACCTCTGTACTCGAAAAATCTTTTTGGAAAAATAATTTTTTTTTTTTTTGCGAACAGCATGAGTCAAAGACGAAAAGTCAGTAAAAACCAAACTTGTTTTTTAAGCTGAACATTTTACAAGGATGCGGTGACACGAAGATTTTCTAGAAAAATCCCTCATCCCTAACTGCCTTTATAATGAAAGATTTGATTTCCTCAAAAATGGCTCCACCATAAATTTTAAGATATTTCCATTAGATATTCAACATATAGGTCGAATTTCATGCGCCTCACATTCGGCAAATCCCAAGTTCATACACCGAGGTTTTTAGGCTATTTTAATTCGGTCGCTAGGCGTTACAGGAATGGATAATTTTTTTTTTATTGTTTCATTTGTATAGCCCCCTTTAACATCAATAGTCATATCGGGGACTTTGACTTGTGAAACTGTAGGTAAAGAACATTAGAGCCATTTTTGAGAAAATCAAAATTTTCGAAAAAAGTTCCATGTAAAATGTATTTAGTGGTGGGGGGATTTTTTTGAAAATCTTCGTGTCGCATCCTTGGAAGATACCAAACTTAAATACCAAGTTTGGTATTTAACGGTCAGACACACGGACCTTTTCCCAAAAATGCTTATTTTGAATTCAGGAGGACCCAAAACATGTATTTCCGGTGAAATCTCACTATCGAACTTTTGGGTGGAATACAATACCTTCCCTATACACTATGTGCATAGTACGTGTAGATAAAGTAAACATTCTAATTAAGGAAAAAGTTCCCCATCTCAGTCCAGAATCGAAGACTCTGAGTTGAGAAACCAGAATACTGACAACTCGCACACAGGGGCAGCAGGATGTAATCGTTATTTATATTTCAAGCATACATATATATGTCTTGTAGGAACCAATAGGGCTTTCCAGCTTTTAAACACAAAGAAAAAAAAACTAGTGTTTCCGCCCGGGCTCGAACCGGGGACCTTCCGCGTGTTAGGCGGATGTGATAACCACTACACCACGGAAACATGAGTATGAGAACTTTGAAATACAGGCATCTTGTTGAACTGGTTTGAGTTTGCCCTAGAAATCTGCTCTTGTTCTCTTGCATCCTTACAGCTGTTTACTGTAATATGGCTGCGACGAAGTAAACTGCAATTCCCAAGAATTCCAGTCTAAAGAAATTCACCCATAAATTATGCGTACGTTCTTTGCACAATTGAGGAAAGTTCAGACCAATATGCCAAATGCAATAGAACTATTGATCATTTTTTCCGCTTATTTGCGGGGAAGAAATATTTAATTGGGAAAGAGACTTTAACAGCATTTTTGGAAAAAGACCCGTGTGTAGTGTGTCTGCGAAGTATATAATTAAAAGTTTGATGTGCTGTATTCACGTTACTTTCTCTACATTTTTTGAGAAAAAACAATCATTTCGAACAATTTACCATGCAAAGGGTAATTTGGGGTAAGCAGATTTCTTGAAAAATCTATTGTAGCATCCTTGGAATATGCTGAACTTAAATATTTATTTGATATTTATCCGACATTGGTTTTTGAGTTATGCTATTAACAGACACACAGACAGATACACATTCCTTTCTCTAAATACTATTATGATTCTTCTTCTTCTTCTTCTTCTTATTATTATTAAAGTGGTCAGGTGGTCAGAGCGCCCATCTCTCATCTAGGCAACCCTGATTCCATTCCAGGGATTTCCATGTAGGGGATTTGTGGTGGGCAAAGCGGCATATGGACGGGCTTTCTCCGCGTTCTTCGATTTACCCCGCCATTCATTCTACCACTGCTACCTAATCACCTTTTCTTTAATCCATTTCACTGTCATTCCGTGTCAAAATCGTCCTTTTATACCAGCCATGGGGCTGATCACACATCCTGGCTATTCTCACTGATGCAGACTACGTATGGGGACCTCAAAATGTGCATTTCCCCTTAAATCTTAATATTGACTATTGGATGGCGTCAGGTGCCTCTTCTACTAAGGTGACCGAGCGAGGTAACGCCGCCGTAGCTAGTGCCACCTGCTCTCGAGTTCGATTCCCGACGATCTCCCACTTTGACCTACGGGTATTTTCGGGAGTTTTCCTGGATCCTTAGACAAATACTGAAGTGGTTTCTCGTATCGACAGCATTTTCTGCTATTCTATATCGTTCCAATAATCATTTCATTCATTAGTTATCCCCGTTTGGCCTGTTTTAGTGTGTTAAGTTGAGATGGTGTTTCGGTGCAGCGCGGCAGGGAAAATGATTGCTATCTGTGGAACTTATACCTTTCCTCGACTCTGGCTGGTTGCCAGGTATAGGGATCACATACACACGGACATTTTTCTTATATTTTTCTTTTTATGTGTGTTTAATCAGGGAACCTCAACACATATACGAGGGCCGTTCAGAAAGTAACCTCCGATCGGTCACAGTGCGGGTAGTGGGGGGAGTACGACGCCATCTGTGCATTCACGCACTCAGCAGGTCAGTCGGCATCAAGCCGTGGTCGAGTGAAAGTCGTACCTGCGCTAGTTTAGTGTTTGTGGCCGTTTGAAATGTGTACTGCAATAGAAAACCCCGCCAAATGTGAAGTGCGTGCTGTTATAAGGTTTTTTACAGCCAAAGGATATTCTGCAGCAGCTATTCATCGTGAGCTTTGTGCCGTGTACGGACCAAGAGTTATGAGTGAAGGAGTGGTCCGTGAATGGGTACGTTTATTTAAAAGTGGACGAGAAAACGTTCATGATGAAGAGAGAAGTGGTAGACCATCATTGGTCACGGACGAACTCGTTCAGACAGTTGATGCAAAAGTTCGTGAAAACCGACGTTTCACAATGTCGGAGTTGTCTACTGATTTTCCACAGATTTCTAAGACTCTCTTGTACGAGATAGTGACAGCAAGATTGGGTTACCGTAAGTTCTGTGCACGATGGGTGCCCAAAATTCTTACCGACCACCACAAAACTCAAAGAATGGCCTCTGCATTAGACTTTCTGTCACGTTATGAGGCCGAAGGTGAACCATTGTTAAACAGAATCGTGACCGGGGACGAAACCTGGATTAAGTACGTGAACCCTGAGGCAAAAGAACAATCAAAGATGTGGGCACATTCAAATTCGCCTACCAAACCAATAAAAGCCCGGCAAGATTTTTCAGCCCGAAAATTGATGGCAACGGTGTTTTGGGATGCAAAAGGGGTGTTGTTGGTTGAATTCATGAAACGTGGGACGACCATTAATCAAGACGTGTACTGTGAAACACTAAAACAATTACGACGGGCTATACAGAACAAACGCCGTGGTATGCTGACTTCCGGTATCGTTTTTTTTTTGCACGATAACGCCCGTCCTCACTCTGCTCGCAGACCAACAGCCCTTCTTGAGTCCTTCAGTGGGACGTTGTCAACCATCCACCTTACAGCCCAGATCTGGCGCCAAGCGATTATCACCTCTTCATGCATATGAAGAAATGGCTCGGGTCCCAGCGGTTTGATGACGACGAAGAGCTCAAAGATGCGGTCACAGGCTGGCTCCAGGCACAAGCGGGTGATTTTTATGCAGAAGGAATTTCAAAGCTTGTGAACAGATACGATAAGTGCCTCAATCGTTATGGAGACTATGTAGAAAAATAGTGCAAAGATGTAGTTGTAAGATGTATATATTAAAATATTTTTAACTTGGTGAATTTCTTGCAATCAACCGGAGGCTACTTTCTGAACGGCCCTCGTAATTCCAATGAATTAGCAATATCGAATTTTTTGGTAGAAAGCAATACCTTCTTTACCTACTAAGTATGTGGTAGAGAGGGATTGGAATTAGGTTTAACTCTCGGACCAGGTCTCCAGGTCACTGGGACACAGTACCGCTCGTAGGCTCTAGCAGCCCTTTGGTGCTTGCGTGACTTCAGGGAGGGAAGGATGAGGGGAGAGACCTGAAAGGCAACCAGATGCGGATGACGACGGACGCAAACATGGACGGGGCCCCTACGGTTCCAAATTGAAAGCCTCCGACGCTGCCCGAGCAACAAGCCCCGAGTTTCCGGTGGTTCCGGAAAGAACCCCATAAAGTGGTCCCGCAACTACGCCAGACATAAACATCTACAGTGTCTACACTAGCATCCAGTCGCAACCCGAAAAAAACACCATCACCTAGTCTTTCAACCCTGAAGCGGATGAAAAGGAAGTTATGGGAACAGGAAATAATGGACAGGAAATTCGGGGGGATGTAATGAAATGTTCCAGCATTCGGCTGCAATCCGTGGAAACCAATGAAAAAGTCAGGCTACGGGAATCGAACCTAGAACCTCCCGAATGCGAGTGGCAGAAGTTACCACGACGCCACCTCATGCAGTACATGGAAGAGAAACAGAAATGTGGATAAAATAAATTTCCAAACTTTTATTCTCCAGGGGAACTACTGGCCGCGCCGTGGCCAAGTGGGTAGAACATTCACCTAGACGTCCGGATTCGATTCCAAGCGACAGCATATGGGTTGTGATGGACAAAGCAAAGGTTTTCTTCGGGTTCTCCGGTTTCCCCCGCCATTGCATTCCACCGGAACTCCATCTTCATTCCGTGTATCATTAGTGTCATCGCCTGCTGTGCCACTTGTAGTGAAAGCGGGCGTTAAATTCTAACAAAAAAAAACAAAAAAACAAAAAAAAGGGGGGGGGGCTACAGCGCTTCGCCGTAAAGTTTATGGTTTAAAGCATACTTAACTAGTGTGCTGTTTGCCAGGACTTGCCGGTCAATCTTTGAAGAGACTAGTGGCCATGTGCACCATTCTCGATAAGAGTTTGCCGTAGAAAATATGTACTTCACCGTCATGAACGGTCGGTTTTGGAGCGTTGATGGCGGTAAAAGTTTATCGAAGATTTTATCGTGGTTTATTCTGCGGCCGGTTTTATTCGTCGACTATTTCCATTCTCATTTGCGTTGCGGTGTTAAAATGGAGGAAAAATATAGGTTAGAATTCCCAAACATCAGCTAGGTATATTTTTACCAACGAACACATAGGTGTCAGCTCTTAAGCCTTTTTACGCAACAGGTGTCTCAAATATCTAGTCTGAAGACTTATTAAAAACTCACATCATGGCGTTACATATCACAACTGAATCAATTGAACCATTGTTAAAAGAATAATATAGAAATAAAAGGAACAATTGAAATTAGTAATTTTCAGGAATATTAGGTTACATTGATTACACATGTATAAGACCCCGGTAGGCTAACGACCTCAGTGACATATTATCGTGGTGGGAGTATTGTGTGCATCTCGTATTCACTACTACTGCTATTGTGCACTTTGGCCACGGGACAGGCCAGGCGTATTCCATTCTGCATCCACCCAGCCGCCCATCCTAAACCCGTAGCAGCCATACAGATGGTGCCTGTTCCTGACCGTACAATGTCAGCAACTAGCACCCGCTGGCACTTGCTTCTGCAACCTTCACTAAACACTCTGGGCAAGAAGCCGTTGAGATTCACAACTTCAGGACTAGTCTGGACACTTCGTGAAAGCTCTCACTGCCATCTGCGCAATACACCCCAATACACACCTTCACCGTCTTCATAACATTAAACCCTTATCTAGCAGCTCTACTCTATAACCGCCGCCACCACTTTCATACAACAATACTTCAGCTCCACCTGCCAACAATACCTGCATTCCAAGAGGCTTCATTCAGCTCCAAAATCGACAAGAACAGCATCCAACACCGCCGAACACTGCTTCATCAAGCCCTGCCCCCATCCAACCAGGACCTGACGCAGCCACCTTTGAAGAACCTCCAACACCGCTAAACCAGTGGCTTTCCACCAATACATATCCAACAAAAAATATATAATAAAAATATAAAATTCAATAAAGAGTTAACCCTTCCCAAATCCCGACTTTACACAGCTGTCCCTCTCATAGCTCTCGCCATGGCTGTTAACCTCTTCACTTCTCTTCTGCTTTTTGAGCAGCACTTTAAGATCTTTCTCGGTGGTACTCACATGGAACCCCGTCCAATTTCTGAATTTCCCCCTCTAACTTCTTAATCATTAAAAATATCTTATGTGCTACATACATTCATTCATGGGTAGAGAAAAGCTACCCATTCTTCAACAAACTATTCTTAAAAAAGGCTTATTATTCTATATATTTCACGTCAATCAAGATAACTATTGGCATAAACACTTTTATTGCATATTTCCTTGTATATACAATATCGTAATACAGTTAGTTCAAGTAATTGTCAAATATTGTAAGAGCTGGTGAGTATGCAGTGGTTTTGAAATTAGGTTCTCTTTTGTTTCGCCAGGAGAAATAAAAACGAATAGCAATTTACTATTTGAGTAAAAGCAGCTTAAACTTGAAACCAATACCAAGGAATACTTCTTAAATGGTTTTAAAAAAAGTATTTGTTGTGCCTTAACAAGATATAAAATTTTTGTATGGTGTTATTTTGTTTATCTCTTACGGTTTACCAGTTATACAATTCAGAATGAAGAGGACTTCAGAGGGTATCCCCAGAAAATACAAGTTATTTACCATGAAGATGTAAACATTAAATGTCATTTTAATAAAACTGATTATAAGTATTTTTGAGAAAACAGCAATTTTATACAAAAATCCATATGGTGGTTTCGGGTAAGGGCGTTTTTATGCTTTTTCATACATTTTCTTAAATGTTTTTTATCCAAGAACCTCAAAACGTGTGTTTCCAATTAAATATCCATATAGAAATTTTGGGTGGAATGCAATACCTTCTCTACCTACTAAGTTTGTCAGGCATGGGCGTTTACTAATTCGTGAACCAGACGTGATTCTTACTTGATGACAGAAGATGTTGCGGAAGTTCGGTCTACGTACCAGGTATATCCCGATGCATAGTGGCAATGTGGGGCCGCGAGAGACTTCCAATTCCAAAGTAATTACGGATTCTAAGCCTTTATATTAATATTTGGCCTTCTTTCTTGATAATTTCTTTTTTCATTGGGACTTTTGTCCTATTGAAAGGGAATAAATAAATATTTAAACGAGCTTAACCAACAAGGAAGAAATAAAAATGTATGAGTAGTAAACACGTACGATGCAATTAAGCCATTTTCCGTGCAGTTGTAATTTTGGAAGAGATTATTACATGACGGGTAGCCGTAACAATTTTCCTCTTAGTAATCTCTCATATGAGAGCAAGGAATTTAATAAGTGTATTAGATTACTAGAAAATCTAGATAGTAGATGATTTATCTACATAGAGGCAGACTAGAAAATTCAAAGCCATAGCCGGGATTTGAACCCGAATTTAACAGTAAACGATTTTCCCCGAAATGATTTTGGCCTTTGTGTAAATCTATGCATGTCGAGGGTAAGGTTTGATTAGCAGCTACAAATAATATCCGTGAAATGATACGTTTTTATTTGCTCTACACCTACTTGTACATAGTGTATAGAAAAGGTATTGTATTCCACCCAAAATTACAATACCGAAATTTCACCAGAAATATATGTTTTGAGACCCTTGAATCCAAAATAAAAATAATTTTATATGAAGGTTCGTGTGTGCATCTGTGGACAGCATAGCTCAAAAATGAGACCATCATTAAATACTAAACTAGGTATTTAAGTTTAGTATGTTCCAAGGATGCGAAACGAAGATTTTCAAGAAAATCCTCCCACCCCAAACTACTCTTTACATGGAAAATTTTTCGAAAATATTGTTTTTCTCAAAAATGACTAACAATTTTGATTTTTTTAAAACTTAGCGTCCTTTAACCTAGTTGGTCATATCGGACGCTAAATGAAATTGGTGAAATAATGCTCAAATGATCTCGGGGTCCATGGAGCTTAAAGTTACTCGACATTCGTCTTCTCAGGATAAGGGAAAACCCAGAAAAAAAAACTTATCCGGCAGTTCATCGTAAGTGAGATTCGAAATCACGACCTTTTGAACATGAAGCAGACACGATACCACCACACTACCCAGGCGGGCAACTTTGATTTTATACCACATATTAAACTCACAAATAAAATGTATATCTTGAATTTTCTGAGATTATCCTATGAAGAACTCTTCATTCTGGATGAATTTTGCATAACTGATAAACCATAATAAAAAGCTACCATACAAAAGATGTAGATCTTGTTAAAGCACACACTTTATGTAATTTGCAGTTTTTGTGGAATTGACGGTTTCCGAGATATTCCTTGTAATTGGTTTGAGTTTTAAACACGTAACTCTTCTCAAACTGGAAGTCACCTTTCATTTCATCTGCTTTTCTGTTTTACTGCTAGCCCTGCAAAGCGAACCGAACTTCAATTGTTCATATAGCAGCCAGCTTTTAAGATACGTGACTATCGCTTTAGACTAGCGTATCCCTTGATTTTCCTTCTCCTTAGAAGGAAGCAAGCAATAAGAGAATTTCTGTTAAGCAATATCCATTAGCACGATATAGATAAAAGAATAATATTTTGTAAAAATAGTTTGTTTGCATAACAGGTAGAGAAAGTCATGTGAATGAAACACATAGTATGTTTTAACATATTGTGCCACAGTAAACATGGTATTAATCTATCCAAACCGTTATGAGTTGCAAAACATAAGCAATTAAGATTCTTTGTAGCTAAAATGTTAGCTGTTTGTGCTTCTTTATATTTGTGTACAAAACTGTTTTCGCAAATGAATTACACCAACTCAAGAAACATTTCTCGTTTGACTGATGAGCATCTGTTGGCACAACTGAAATTATGAGTAATTACTGTTGCAGAAGATTTCTTTTGGTAGTTTCGCCCAGTTGGATAGTAAAGGAGTTCAGTTCAGTGAGTTAAGAAGTTACGAATTTGACGAGTTTGGGCAGCTGACAATGGACAGTTCAGAGTGCAACCCAATAGTGAGTTCGATGGATCAGCTAGCTCTGTTCTGAGCATGTGATCAGAGTAACGCAAGTGTAACACATGCTATGCTGAGTGACTAAGTGATAAATAAAAGTGTGTTTAGCAGCAAATATTTTGTGACCATTAAAGTGCTGCATTTATATTTTACCCATATTGATGATTCATTTTCTGATAGCAACATTTCATTGCATGTAAATCTGAGTCACGGACGTTGGGCTTCGCTGCCGGCCAAACGCTAATCAGTTGTCTGCTTCTGATGCGTTGACATGGAATATCCCATACCTTAGACATTTTGTGTGAACTTGTTTGCAGGCTGCCGATTCCTTATTAGAGTAATACAAACCTCTTGCTGAGGTCAGTTGTAAGAAACATTTAAACTCCGGGTACCCCTATTTCTTTTGGCCATCACTGTTACACGAACCTACGTCGCTTTGTGCCCCGAAGGAGATTTATTTATTTTACCAGTGAATTACATCATGATGCCCTGGAACATCTATCACGCTCCCCGGGTCAACAATTGAAGTGACCACATTTTTGATCATTTATCGTTATCATCAACATATAAAGTATCTTTGTAAAATAATGTAAACACAGTTTAGTTATTGCCTAGAGTTACCTCTCTTGTAGTGCGTATTTCAAGTAGGGTATTACCTTTTACCATTTGGTCCATCTCATGCCTTTTAGGTTAAGTGTTGTATATTTGTAAATCCCAATACATCAGGCTACGCCCATCCCTAAGTATTGGTTCTTCCAGTCCAGTAAGGTGACATTTTTGGTTGAGGCGCTATGAAGCGAGTGGTTGTAGTCTTCGATTTTACGGTGGACCGCACCCCTGATTATCGTGATATATTTGGTGAGACGCCGCGACATATTTGGCGTGAGAGCCAATATTTGACAGTAAAGTCGCGCTTTAGGTGACACTTGCTATGAGCATTACTTTAGTATCCCATTGGGTACCTACAATTGTATTACAATTTAAATCTTTATTATAAGCCAGGGAGTTCGATATGACAAGTTATGGTGTAATTAGATATTTGTCAAAGGCTATGTGAATTATTCGCATGGGTGTTTATGGCTATAATTAAATATTTTATGTAAAGGGGATTGAAAATGACCCCTATATGAAGGTTAATTAAAATAAATGCGAAATTGATAATGAACATGGAGTCTGGTGGTAGAGGTACACATCAGAGTTTCCCCCTTTCTTTCGTCTGTAGTGAGCTAGGTTATCGTGACGGATATTTAATCAAGCAAACTGCCAGGCTGATCGCGTGCACAGTTACCCACAACATGATGCATTATCTGTTTACAACTACTTTAGTGTTCAGAACCTACACTTAAAAGCTATTTACCCAACTGTCACTTTGCAGCTGTTTTGAGGAGCTAAGAGTTGGCATCTCTTCTAGATAAAACCTATTAAAGGAGTTTACTACAGTTTTATATAGTCACATTCTATTGGGATTTTTTTTTCTTATTTTCAAGTTTAGTATCTCTCAAAAATGTTAAAAAGTTTTCGCCAAAGTTGAATGAGTGCATCGTTAAAAATGATGGATGCACTTTATATACTTGAGCACATTTCGGGAGGATGTAAAAACTGGAGTGAGTTTCCTAATTGCTCGATACTACTAACAAAGACCGAATAACCGTTAACTGTTATTTTAACAAATTATTGGCTTTCACAGATATAAATTTGTTTGTTTTGATTCAAGTAACAAAGCTTGTAAGTCTTATTTAAAAAAAGAATGTAGGTTAAAATCGTAACAACAAAACTGAAGAAAAAAAAGGGGATAAAATGTCAGTAAAACGCAAATTAAAGCCCATGTCTCGTAATATAAGGGACATCTTTCAAAATAAATTAGAAAAAATTAATTTTAATCCTATTGTCCCAGAAACTAGACGGGCGTTATGTTCTCCATCACGAACGAAGATAGTTGCATGGTAACAAAAGCTCATAGTCACATCATACTCTGAAACTCCAATCAGAGTAGTCTGCTTGAGAGAGAGAGAGAGAGAGAGAGAGAGAAGATGTCTCTATTCAAACTTTCTGGCTATTTAACAATAAAACTGGATAATTTCGATTTATAAATCTACTCCATTGTGCGGAAACTCAAATTTAGACTAAGATTTGTAATTAAGTAGTACATTAAAGTTAATTAATTGCTTTGTTTTTTTTTTTCCACACAAGTTGTATGTTGGACACAAGTTGGATACTCAGACTGAAAAATGCAATGCCATTGCAGGGATTTGAAGCACGGATCTTCCGGTCTCTAGACGGTTGCTCAAACCATTGAGCTACCGTGACAAATGCCAGCACAACATTGAATTCTCTAACTCACTCACATTTGTCTCGGAAAACAACAAGGTGATCTCAAATTATTTTAAGATGGCATACCCAAAATGGTGGCTTACACTACTTTTACGTCCCAGGTTTCATTGTTTAACCAACTATTAATGAAAAACCTCTTTAATATCTTTGGCTAGCGATATCAAGACCGACACAAGATATTTTTCTCTACGTATAACTGAGTTGTAACAGACAGAACAACAATGAAAAACAAAAATGTCACAGCTTGTTATATGTTGCAATTTGTTGATATCTGATATGTGATATTTAATTCTGTTTATGATACTGATTTGAAATAAAAAGGCTTTAATTTGGAAATATAAATGTTTAACATTTATGCTACTTTAGTTACCCGTTAACTTTGATTTTAGTCATTCTGCCCGAAAATTAACATAAAATTAATGCGAATATATAATCAAATATTCAACACGAAACACCACTAATTAAATTTATGAATGTGAAATTTTAAAAATAATTTTAAAAGTAGAACCGACAGGCAGCATGTTTGTGTTATGTGTAATATTAAGTTCTCTTTTTCATCTTCCTTTTTCTTCTGTTTCTTGTTTTTCCCTTGCTTAGATACACAAAATCTGGGGTTGGGGATGGTACATGTAAAACCGATGATTAAACCGGTTCTTCCGGTTCTGGCCCTTTATAGGGTTTTACTGGGATGCCGGTAAAACCGAAGTTGCACCCAAACGAAGGATGAAATAGATGGCGCTGCCAATTACGTATTCGTTTTTACTTCGTTTCCTAGTTTCTTGGTTTTACTAGTACTTACGTCACCAAATTCAACCCTACGTTTTAAACAACTTCAGTGAATCATCTTTAGATATATAGTTCACAAAAGTAAGCAAAAGTATATCTATTCAGTCATCATGTTTTCGGAGAACTACTTGTCTACAGGTAACATGCTAGCCCATAGTTCCTAAGGTCGCGGGTTCAAACTCGGTGGAGGCTGATGGAATTTTTCGGGCGTAAAAATCCGTAACATGGCTTCCTTCGGAGGGAAGGAAGCCATGGTCCCGTCTCGTAAATTTACGAATTTGAAAGAAACTGAAGCCTGATAAAGAGGCATCTGTCAAAAGTATGTGATCTTTCACGCCCAATGGGGCGCTTAGAATCGCAGCAGTTAAAGAGCGTTCAAAAATAAAACTAATTTTCGGATACTACTTAAGAAGGAATCCTCTAACACATCAATGAAAAAGAAATGCATTTGTTGTATCTACGTATTATATAATATATATTTTATTCAGATTAAGTTTATATATCTATGGATTTTGTGTAAGCTTTTTTGAGATTTTTTTCCCCTGGAAGAATAAAATTTGCGTTTTACTTCAACTGTTCATTTCTCTTTGCCGAAAATTAACAAAACACCAACAACCGTTCCAAATCTGCTGCTAACCAAGTAACAGCTTACAGCATAAAACATAGCATTGTGCCCAATAACGAGGAGAACTTCCTGCCTATGCTTAGGTTTGCGCGCTGAAAACCTATCTGCCAGAACAGGCAGTTGCAGACAGTACAGTTCGCAGAAATGCACACCTCTAACTATAGCTGGCTTGTTACTCAAAAAGTGATAGCTTTAGTTGGCGCCACGGTAACGTGCGTCACTCGCATTCGCGCATTCTGACTTGGGTTTTCTCCTGTAACCTATGCGAAAACTGGGGTGCTTATTGTCCACGAACTTCCTCTCCACCATCTCTATTTCATGTCATGTCCTATGCATTTTCCTAATCATGTGTGTATGCACTGGCTCGTAGTGTGTGGCAGTCCTGGCAGATGGCGCGCACATGCATGTGAACGCTGTTCTCGGCGCTGGGACGGCGTTGCAGTCGCTTTCCTCGCGGGTCCTTGCCGACACCCGAAATCTGTGGTACTGGCAGCTGCGTGACGCTCCTGGCCCCGAGATGAAGAGCTATAATCCAAACACTTAGGGACTTCCGCATGACTCTGTGGTTTCTCTGCAGCCTGTGGTTCTCTCAATGCATCCCTTCCTCCAGGAAATACAAACGCGCAATAGATCTATACAGGTCGCGGTGCAAGAGGTGTCTCCCGTCTTTGTCTAGCCTTTACATTTTCGTTTACCTTTGAGTTGAAACAGTTTAGGATACATATTATTATTTCTCGTCTATGCTAAGGTTAAAATAGGTGGGTTGCAATTAGCTGGCGCTAACCTCTTAACGGCCTCACAATTGATCCTTAAAGAAGGTCTGCGATTTTAAGCATTTTGGGTATGTTTATGGGAAGAAAGAGTTTCGAAAAGAAAAGCGTGCATTTTATTTACAGTTGAAATGCGTTGTCATTGTGGGTACATCGCTAGAATTTGTTTTCAGATGCACGTTGCAAACAAGAGTGTAAAAGCTTTGATTTTAAGCGTTATTCTCTGGTGAATTTAGAAGGTCATGTGCTGCTTTTCTACATTGTTGTGGTACGGTATTGAGCGTTATAAATCTGCGCTTTCCCGCCAATCCAACGTGTACTAATAGTGGCTCATTCATTATTCTCTATAGAATCGACATTTTGCTCTCTGAAAAATGCAAAGATTAAAATAGATCAAAGAAGTCTTAAAATTAAAATGTCTTAAACTAAAGTGAAATAACAGTGCTAATACTGGCTTAAAATATTCGTAAAATTTATACGCATATTGTTTATTTGTTCTAATAAGGGTTTTACTCCAACTGAAAATGAACTATCAGTCTTGTTCTGCACTTCATGATTTAGGCAAACTTGACTCTTCTACGTTATAATTATCAGCATATTCGATACCTTATAATTACCACTAGGATAAAAGCTAAAGCCTTTTCTAAGGACATTTTAAGTGCTGCGCTTTATTTATTTCTGTGGTGTAGATATACGGTGAAGAAGCCATTTTTCGGATGGTGGCTGAATATCTCCCTTGCTGTTTCTGCACCCTATAGCTGGCTTCAACAACCAGTAGCGCGTGTCATTCTAATGCGTCATTGTGAGTTTGATGCCAGCTCTGTTAACATACCACTCTCCACAGCGATTGTTGTATCTTGGTCAAGAGACATTTTCCACAGAGTTCATTTGGAAGCCATTCCTCAAACATAGGCAAAGTATTTCCTGCGAAACAGTGTTTCGAAGCGTGCTATTTCGTATCCAGTTGACAAAAGATGTCGCCCATATTTCATTTGAAGGTTAGTCGTTTAAGTTTTTACACCTATCACAATCCGGACCTTTGTCTTGGAAGTAATGACCGTAAAAGCTCTTTGTTAAAATCTATTGACGCCAACAAAGTAATCACCGCATGGCAGAAACTAAATTTTATTACTGCATATTATTTTACTCTCCTGCTACCTGCATCTTTTGGGGAAAGAAGTTTCAAGTGCCCTTAGTTAAAAATTCACCTGGTACAAGGTTGACTGAATTGTTTCCGCAATAGTAAGTGTGGTGTTATGGCATTTTCTTAATGACCCATAAAATGCTTTCTAAGAACTTACATCTGAACACGTCGTATATGAGAGAGTAGACCCTCCTCATTTCTTCTTCATCCTCGAAGGAGGCTTTGCGAGGTGGCCGCGATAGTAAGCAACCTGCTTTGGCGATGTCCGACGCTGTCCATGCAGTCTCCTCCAGTCGCACACAGGTCGCCAGAGAGATGTCCCCTAACCCGGGTATCCGGAACTCTTCATCTGCGTGGCGGGCTCGTTTAGCTTCTGGTTGACTCTCCCAGCCGGGTTCCGGCGACCTGTTTTGAAAATCGAGATAAAAATATTGTGTATGTACAAATGGACAGGTATTCTGAATACAACAGTCTAAGCACTATCGTAAGAGAAACATGAAAATTTCAACCGCATCTGTAAGTCTATAAGCTATAAGTACAATAAACTTAATGAAAAGAATATTTAGAATACATTTTGAATTGTTTAATTTTAAGAGGAATATTAATGCTGAAATGGCCTAAATTTGACGTTATCCTTCACATCACTATATCTTTGAAACAATAATTATAAATCATTGATGAAACTTGCCCATAGATCTTTTGCTTTTCCTGTGTGAGGTGTCATCCAAATAGTTTTCTTGCAGTATCCATATGTCTCAAATTAAGATATACAAAGTAACACAGTAATCTAGAAATTTACGTATGTATACAATTTATTACTGTATATTATTTAAAAAGCATGAATAGCTAGATGCCCTTCTGACTTTATAAACAATATGTCTCTCTCTCTCCTGCAATTGCTGAGATAAAAATGATATACTGTTTCTGTTTCATAGCTGAAACTTGATGCTGTACGATGCTACGTTATGTTTTTGGAATAAAAAAATTAGGTTTTGGTTACCTTTTCTCATAAATCATTTCAATCAATAGTGTGAGACTTCTTTCTTATTAACATACTTATACACACAAGCTTACAAATACAAAACCCATCATCTAATTGGAATAAAATATTTTAAAACGCATTTAATCATAAAATTTAAAACGCAAATTTAATACATTTTAAAATCATTTAACATCCTTCCATTTTGACTAATAATCACTGATACTGTCTGGAATAATAGACTATCCTGAAGAAGAAAATTGTAGTTTTAAAAATGCAGGCAGGCAGGTACGAGTTATGAATCTGGGGCATAATACGTTTTTTAAATGGAGGATTCTAATAGAAACGTATTGCCTATTTGTCAGTTCATACTTTTTTAAAATTCTTATTCAACAAAACTGCTACTTGCAACAAGTTTTATTATTAGAAAGCTAAATTAGACTTGAAAAATTCAATCCCACTTCTGGGACTTGTGCCATAGCTCTGCCGATGCTCTCATCGCTTGAGCTACCATAAAAAAGATTCCCGGGTAATATAAGTCTCACCTGTTTTGTTAAGCTGATGACTCTCGTTATGGGCCTTCTTAATGAGTAGTAAAAAAAATGTGGAGTTTTTGCTTAGGAATCACATTTTACAAGCACCATTTTAACCTGCACTTGGAAAACATCATTTTTACATACTGAGTAACAGGTACTTTGTTATATCAGGGTTTTGGCTTGTAAAATAAACAACTTTGCCTCCTGTATTTAATTAAGATACCTATGTTTTGTACTGCGTCAACGGTTATATGTTTCACAAAAATACCTTTATCATACAATTGAAATTGAGTATTATTTATGGACGCTCTTTAACTGCTGTGGTTCTCAGAGTCCCATTCAATATTGGACGTAAAATACCGCTTAATTTTTCTCAGGGACCTCTTTATTATTTGTACCAGCATTTTTATTTGAAACAATTTCCTTTGTCCCATTAATTATGAACTTCGGGTTCTAGGAGATCGCATACCCTTTCTTCAACTTGGTATGAGAGGTTGAGAAGACAATTCCCGATGCTCGGCGAATATGATGCCACTCTTGAGGCGCTGGCGAGAACGAAGTAACCAACCTGGCTATATTCTAATTTTGTCAAGAATCGCGTGGCCGATAATAAATCTGCAGGTCACACAACCGCACAACCCGTGGGTGTTTGATTGAATGGGCCGCGAAATCAGTTACGAAGGTGTTAATGCTACACTCACGGTCAACAGAGGAAAGAATGAAGGACAAAAAGACTGGGAGCATGTTGGAACTATTTCTGCAAAAATCTTGACCGACCTGAGTGTTCAATGTAGGAGGAAAGATGCTAGTGAAGTTGTGTTGCGTAGCAGAGAGCAAAAGAAACGACCTTACCGACATGAGACCCGACAAAGCGAAGGTCCTGCAATCAAGGGACCGACCTAATAAGCCTTTGTAGTAGGCTCTGCTGGTATTATTTTTATAGGTTTGTCCCAAAAGTGGCTGAAGAGATGATGATAAGACATCTATTAGAAACCACAAATCAAACTATGCCCCTGTGAAAAGATGAGGTAGCTCCCGAAATCCTAAGGAGCATACGGGAATTTGTTTGTTGCCTACTCGGCAGTGCCTGCAAGAAGTAAGAAAATGATGATAGAGAGATGGAAATGCAGGGGTTCTGGGACCAGACTTATATGTTTGAGCTGTTTCTACGAACAGTAGCTTTATGATATTCTGAGAAAGGATGCTCTTAAGCATAAAAATCCTAATGGAAACAGAACAGGAGATAAGATCCGCTGAAAAAAAATCCGGTGTGTTCCATTTAAATGATTTTCTCTAGCTTTTCTGCAAGAGATTATTCTTAAAAAGTTTATTCTTTTCTCAACTTCGTGCCAAACAAGTTAAAACTTAGTTCTTTATAAAGGAAAGGAAATAAGGAAATATACTAGGTCGAAGCAATAGCCAAATATTTTAAAAACTCGCTAGGCGATTGTCATTAATATTCGATTCTCTTTCATATCCAGGAGTAAAATAAAATATGCATGACACGGATGAAGACTTCCCGTTTGAGAAGTTTAAGTACTTTAAAATTGAAAATAATAACACGGAATATCTCAGAAATGGTAAACTCTACGAACAAAATAAAAGAAAAAAAATCTGTACATGACATCAATTACTACCTTTTCTATGTAGTATGTTTTTGTCTATCTCGTACAGTTTACAAGTTATGCAAAATTAATTCAGAATGAAGAGGACTTCAGGGGCTATTCCCAAGAAATTCAATATATACATTTATTTGTCATATAAGTATCTTTAATATAGGGCATTTTAATCAAAATCGTTAGAACTATTTTTTTAGAAAATCAAAAAATTCGAAATATGTTCCATGTAAAGTATAGATTGGGGTGACCGGATTTTCCTGAAAATCTTCGTGTCGCATCCTTGGGAGATACTTAACTTAAATGCAAGTTTGATATTTAACCGACTTTTCATTTTTGAGCTATGCTGTCCACAGGCACACACACACGCACACACACACACACATATACACACACGCGCGCGCATGCGCGCGCTCGGACGCTTTTTAAAAATATTTTTTTTTTCAAAAGGCCTCTAAACATGTATTTCCGGTGAAATCGTGTATTTGAGGGCTGTGTTGGATCGGTATGTGAGGGTGTGTTGGATCGGTATGTAAGGATTTTATTAAGTAAAAATCTTTGTGTTCCATTCACATGACTTTTTCTACATTTGTGCAACACATTATCGATAAAAAGCTCATTCTTCTATCTACTTCAAGCTAATTGAGAAGAAATTACCAGAATTGGTCGTATTACTTGCTTCCTTGTAAATAGAAGGGAAATAAGGGAATATATTAGGCTAAAGCCTAATAGTCAAATAGCTAAATAGTCATCTTTTAAAAGCTGGTTATTATGTGATTGAGGTTCATTTGACAGATTTCCGTATGAGAAGAGTTTAAGTATTTTAAAACTGAAACCATTAACAAGGAATATTTAAAAATGGTCAACTCCACGAAAAAATATATAAAACATAAATCGTGTGTCTTTACTAGCTCTGCATATTTTATTAAGTAAGTTTTTGTCTATCTCTCTTATGGTCTACCAGTTATGCGAAATTCCGCATAATTCATCCAGAATAGAAGCTACTCTCAGAAAACTCAAGACGTACATTTTATTTTCATATTAGAATATACGATATTTTAATCAACATCGTTTGAGCCATCTTTGAGAAATCAAATTTTTTAATTTTTTGCCTTGTAGAAGGTAGTTGTTGGGGGGATTTTCTTCAAAATCGTCTTGTCGCATCTTTGGAAGATACTGAACTTAAATACCAAGTTTGGATTTAACGGGCTTTTCGTTTTTGACCTATGCTGCACACACACACACACACACACACACACACACACACACACACACACACACATACATACTGTCAGACACCACACACGCACAATTTTCTAAATATTTTTTTTTGGATTCAGGAGTTCTCAAAACATGTATTTGCGGTAAAATCTCAGTATCAAATTTTTGGGTGCAATACAATATCGTCTCTATACACTATGTACATAATACGTGTAAAGAAAGTAAAAGAACAATGACCTATCCTGCCAAAATAATCAAATTTGCCCAAAATTCGATTTAAGAGCATTTCTAAACGTTGGTTTGCTTAACACAATTTCTATTATTATTATTATTATTATTATTATTATTGTTATTATTATATTATTCATTATTATTATTATTATTGCATACTGCACAGATTCCATTTAGAATTTTTGGGTGGAATATAATGCCTTCACCAAATACTATGTACATTGTACATACGTGCAAGAGAAAGTAATTAAGAATGCGAGAACCTGTCTTGTCGTGTGACGAAGTCAACCATAGATATTTAAGATGGCAAAGTCTTTTACATATAGCCTAAATATGATCCGTGTATATTTGCATGCTGTACACCAAACTATTCCACGTCTATCTGACTGAATCAAAGCAATCGCGCGTGCGCAGCAACACTTCTCGTAACCAGGTTTGAAGGGGAGTGTGATAGCCAATACTTCATGGGCTAAGGTTTTCATTCCAGCGCTACATCGGCCGAGACGACACCTTGCTTCCATTTCTGAGCTTTCCGATCCAATTTACCCTTCACAAATCGTTCCAGTTTGTGTTGGCAGACTGCTGCAACTCGTGAGTATTTTACTGTTTTTTTTTTCTTCTTTTTTTTTCTTTTTTTTTTATTTGTTCTTTTTTATTTGTTCTTTTTTATTTAGTTTGTAATGGCATGGTACCCCCTTTGGGAATTAGGAACTTTATTTATTTCAGGAGAAGCAGGAGCTCTACATCACAACAGGCCAGCATAAAGAGGAATAATGCATGTTATTGCATCCAAGATCATCCCGGATCGATATAGAATCAATCAGGTGCTCATATCCTGTATATCCAGGGTTTAAAGGGGTTGATTCTGTTGTCTGGAATCATCCGCCACCTCTCTGCATACAAAAAACTTCGTAAAGCTGGAACCACACAGTCAGCTGGCGTGTCCAAGGTACTAAGCCAAGCATAGGTACCCATTACTGTCCAAATAAGAGCTCTCCACAATGCAGGACGCGTCCAGGGAAAATTCAGGTGCAAAATATCCGTTGCTGAAGGCTGCCAGGTGTCACCAGTCCAACCCCGACATCGGCTCAAGAGCTATGTCCATATCAGTCCTTTACCTGAGCATTCCAAGAGTCGATGTGCGAGCGAATCTGGAGCTTGGCACATTGGACAAGCGGGAAGAATTGTCAGATGATGTCTGTGTAATTTATCTGCAGTTGGTAGGATTTCATTGACAATCTCATATGCCACCGAGACCCATTCCGTGTTGATTTCCGGTATAGCAAAGCCACGCCAAATTTGCCTCCAGGGCAATTGTGGATACTTAACTTGTATATGTGGAGTAGTAGGTTTCCTCCGTTGAAAAAAGGTATAGACTTCCTTAGCCGCACGAAAACGGCCATTAGCCACTTCTGCTGAAGGTAGTGTGCTCAAGTCACGTAGGAGATCACGTAACATTTTAGGAATCTTATGGAGTTCTCTCCGTTCCCAAAACAACTGATAATGCCGTTGTACTAGCACCTCTACACTATCACCCTGTCCATCCAGTGCTTGCAGAATCATTTTTAAGGAAAGTGCTTTACATTGCATCGCCACATCCAACAACCCCCAGCCACCCTGGCCTTTTGGAAGACGTAACTGAGTACGGGAAATGCGATATAATTTTCCTGTCCATATGAAGTATCCTATTATTTGCTCAATTCTTTGGCTGTGCCGTTTTGTTGGAGGCAGCACGTGTGCTAAGTACCATATACGACTCAACGCAAAGGCATTACAAAACCACACACGTTATATCAAGTTCAGCATCCTCGACTTTTGACCGTATAGTACACCACGTAAAGTACTAATGCATGACGTCCAATTATAGTCTCGCAGGTCTTCGTCGTCTCCACTGAAGTATATCCCAAGAATTTTTGTGCGTTGCACAGTGGGTATTCCTAATACCGTGGTATCCGGAGGATGCGGTCCAATGGGAAGACTTTCAGATTTCCTCAAATTAAACGTCATCCCCGCACATTGGGCATATTTCTGTAAACATCTTCGTAGATACGTGACATCCTGCTCGTCGGTAACCATCACCGTAAGATCATCGGCATATGCCCTAACGGCTAGTTTCTTCCCATAGACCTCCAGACCCGTTATCGTAGATTGCAGCTGTCGGAGCAAAGGATCGATGTACACAGCAAATAACAACATTGATAGGGGACAACCTTGGCGGACGGATCTGTTGACCGGTATGGCGGCAGTCAGAAACCCATTGCATTGAATCCTTGATAACGCAGTACCATATAGTGCCCGAAGGAGGTGATACAACTTGTTCGGCACTTGCAATGACTCCAAACGTGCCCAAAGACCCTCGTGAACCACATTATCAAATGCTTTCTCAAGGTCCAGGTTTACCAGAGCAGCAGAGCGGGTTTCTTGGCGACAATGAAGAATACAGTCTTGCAAAGCTGCCACGGTATGGTGCATAGCCGCACCTCCGCGCACCACAGCCTGCTGCTCACTAAGCAAGGGTACTAGCCATACTTGCAGCCTACGGGCGATTATTTTTGCAAACAGCTTATAGTCACAATTGAGTAAGGTGATGGGCCGATAATCTGCGGGCCGGCTGGGCGTGGCGGTCTTTGGGAGTTGTAGAACCACCCCATCTCCAAATGTAGACGGCGGGTTTTCATCCCTCCAGATTTCTTGAAACACTAGAAGAAGTTCTTTCTTAATAAACCGCCAACAATGTTTATAGAACTCGTACGGCAGCCCATCTGGTCCGGGCGCTGTATGAGGTTTGGCTGTCTGAATCGCAGTGAGCAACTCCGTCTCCTTCAGCATGGGAGTAGGCGACCGTTTTAAGCCTCCCTGCACAACTGGCACATATTTGGACATATACGACTGGATTGAATCCACCATATCCACCAGCCTGGCAAAGCGCTGGGTGTAATAAGAATGCAACACACGAAGAATCCCTGTCGTGGTCGTAACCTCTTGACCATCATCTATCAATTTGGTAACAAACGCTCTGCGACCTTGCCCACGCTCCTTCGCCAGGAAGAAGAAACTCATTTTTTCACGATAAACCATTTCTGCTGTATGTATTCTGGCTAAAGTTCCCTGGAGCTCTTGCGTTTTACGGTGCTGGATATGAGCCTTGACTTCCCGGAGCTGACAGTGTACGTCCTCCCCATGTTGTTGGCGCAGGTGTAAATCTTGTAGCACTGCAAGATAAAAATCCAAAGTTTCTCTCCGAGCTAACGCTCTACGGCACGCTGCGGCTTTAAAAAAGGAGCGTATCGCTGGCTTCGCCTTATAGACCCACCATGCTGCCTTATTGGGAGAGCGCTGAAAAGACTTCTGCAATTTGGACCAACATTCTTGGAATTCTATCAGGACCTCGGCATCTGTAAGTAAGGAGCATTTAAGCTTCCAGAACCCTGGACCACTACGACGTATCTCCGCGCGACCTACAACGGCATGTAGCAGTGCATTATGAGCACTAAAAGCTGCTGGCACTATCTCTGTGCGATGTATCCGGGATTTCATCTCCGGTAGAACATACATCCGGTCCAGTCGAGAGGCCGACTGGCCCCGTACGAAGGTGTACATCACATCATTACCATGCTTGAATTCCCAGCTATCCACCAATTGAAACTGGTCCACTAACTGCTGCAATGCTATACAACCATTAAAGGCCCCTCTTTGGTCCTTGGCTGCTAGCGTACAGTTAAAATCCCCAACCAATAAGAATGGGGAACTCCGAGGAATATGAGTTAAAAGCTCCTGGCGAAAAAAATCCTCACGTTGTTTCCTCTTGTTGCTTCCCGCCGGGGTATAGATATTCACGAAGGTAACACCATCATACTCCGCGGAGAGGATTCTACCTGAAGGATGATAGGCAAAGCCGTGTAAGGGCAATTCCTGGCGGTATACAATAGCCGTCCCAGTACCACCCGGGCCTAAATTAGTCTCATAGTCATATCCATATAAAAAGTCCATATTATAAACATTCACCTCTTGAAGAAAACAAACATCAACATCATTACTACTCAAAAAATCCCGAAGCAGCTGTTGCTTAACTGGTTGACGCAACCCATTCACATTAAGTGACGCCCAAATTTGAAGTCCAACTGGCATGCAGGGCAAAGAAAAGTACTTACAATCTCAGGACCAATGGCGTGATACCAAACAGGAATTAGGACACGTGTCAGTTCAATCCGGGGAGTACAACCATTAATTGTCCGCACCTTCATGAGGATCGTCCTTAGTATGCTTGTAGCAACGCCGTAGGTCCTCATCGGCGTCATTGGCATCTTCAGCCGGCCTCTTGCCGGAATCACTGGCCTTGACTACACGACCGTCAGGAAGATCGTGAAGAAATCGTTGCACACCCGCGCCACCAGCTGGCGAAGACGATAACAAACAGGCATCAATATGGCGGTCTAGCGGTTGGAACTGGAGGCGAGGGTCGCGAGCAGATACAGAAACTCTGGACGGCGCACCCAAGTGGCGGGTCGCGTCTTCAGACGCTTCAGGTACGTCGCTATCATTCGCCCTGCGATCAGTATCCTGTTGTACTGTGTCCTGTACATGCTGGACATCAACAAACTCCGGCGTCTCCGGCATCACCATGCTGTCCCCCTCTATAGGTAACTCCTCTCCCTCATCCAACTGTCGTTGTACAGGCATTACCTCCACTTGGGTCTCCTTTGATGACCCGGGCGTGTGCATAACACCCTGCTGGTCATCCGCCAGTAAGTTAGCCGGAGCACCCACTGCCTCGCTGAAGGTTGCCGGACGATTTCTCGGTTGCAGAGACAACCGAGTAGCTCTAAAGGGACAATCCGCTTTTAAATGCGTCGTCTCACGGCACAAATGACAGGCTTGTTGCTGTCCGGTATAGGCAATAGATATCACATAAGTATCAATAACCAAGGTAGCCGGTATATTGCACTTAATACCCATTTTCACGGTACACACGCCATTGTTAGCCGGAAGCAGATAATGAGAATGCCATTTCTCACGTCGTATATCAAATACCTTACCGTATTTAGACAATTCTTGTGACAAAACTGCGCTGGGCACCTCCGGTGGGAGGTTGAAAACCCGCACATTAACAATTTGCTGGTCACCTGGCGTGATTTTCACTTTGGAGATTTCCCCAGATTCATATGTAAAGTTTTGTTATTCGGTGTAACGTGATATAAGTTTATCATATAATAACGTGGAAACTAACTTGACATAAATAGCACGTTCACGACTATTGAGCTGAAGCGTGTCCACTTGATCCGGTTTTAAAACCAGAAAATTTACCAACCATTGATGTATTTCTAGTGCAGACGGTCTAGTTGCTGCGTTGTCAAACTGAATTTTAATAGTATTTACCCGCTTATACACGGCCATTTTAATGCTTTACCACCTTCTCGCAAGAAGAATGAAGGTGCCCAATTAAGCAGAACGCCTGCCCGCTTTCACAACCGGCAGAGACGCCGCAACAAACAAACAACTCACCGCAGTGAACACTGGTTCCGCTCGCTATACACAAACAACCTCACGGTACGCCGTCCAGCGAGCGACTGTGTTTTCGGATGCGCTCCCAAGCTGAAACAGACTGCTGATATGGACAGTGTAGAGCAGGTTACTGCCCAATTTTACTTTCTCTACCAAGTAATATTACGTACATAGTGGATAGAAAAGGTATTGTATTCCATCCAAAGATTTGATACAGAGATTTCACTAAAAATAACATGTTTTTAGAAGAAAAAAAAAAAGATCAGTGTTTGTGGGTGTGTGTGTGTGTGTGTCTGGGGACAGCGTAACTCAACTCAAAAACGAAAAATAGGTTAAATATCAAACTAGTATTTAAGTTTAGCATTTTACAAGGATGTGAGACGAAGATTTTCAGGAAAGACCCCCCCCCCCTCCACCAAATTACCGTTTACATGGAAGGTCTTTTCGAAGTGCTGTATTTTCTCAAAATGGTTCTTCCGAATTTGATTAAAATATCGTATATTATAACCTAAGGAGGAGTAGCAGGAGTCGGTTAGCGTAATGTGTAAAATTTCTGTATGTGCACAACATGTAATTTAAATAATGTGTACAACAATTAAGACATAAATATTGAAAAAACTAAAATCAGTGAATACTACGCTTGGCCTAATCTCCAGATAATATAGTATGAGTAATGCAGACTTTATGTGCTTTTTATTTGTATATTATCCATATTAGCCGTTGTTTTATTTATGCTTATCATGCATATTTTATAATCACAGATATTAATCATGTCAGTATGAAGTGGATTGTGCAGTCTATAAAAACAACCAATTTAGCTGTAACAAATTTATTTTGATAAATTCTGAATAAACGCACTAAATAAATCATAAATGATAATTACATTACATTATTAGTATAATGAACTATAAATAAAAGTAGGTGTATTTATGCTAAAGATACTAAGTGAAATTTTAAACATAATAATAATCATAATAATAACAATAATCACAGAGAAAATATACTATTGAGAATGAACAGATTGAACATAATGTCGACTGTGTTTTCTTTTTAATATTTAAGTATTCCTATAAAGGCGGAAATGTGATTTATTTCAATAGTTTCAAAGTACGATTATGTATTTCAATGAAAGATTCTATATGCCTTGTCTTCGGGACTTTAATAAAAAGTATTTATATTAAGACGTGGAACAGTTTTCAAAACTGAGAAGAAAGTTAATTTTTCATAAGTTTTAATGACATCAAAGCACGCAACTTTCAACTTATTTCCCAGCAAGGACGTTTATTTCGCTCGGATTACTGTAATTACGTTCTCAAAGAGAAAGTGTGTGTCTCACAAATTATTCTCATCTCAATTCTTATTGTTGTCTACAAAATTGTTTTAGCCGCAAAATTTAGTGACATAAATGCTGTTGCCGTGTTTTCGTCACGCGTTTCTTTCTTGACATTGTAATTATTACCACTGTGAGAAAGCTTGGCATACAAAATAAAAGTGGCTATGATCATATCAATAAATATGCTTTCTTTATAGTTCATAATATATTTTATTCAAACTTAACCTTTCAATTTTTCAAATATTAACCCTAGAACGAGCAGAATACACAAACGGCATGGTATTAAATTAAACATAAAATACGAAGAAATTACGTACTTTTGACGCTTTGTTTCAGTATGACGATACTATTTAATGGATTATATTTCATTTTATAAAAACATGATGTGCTCCATTCACAGGACTTTCTCTACATCTCTGCTACAAATTATTGTTAAAAACCTTAGGCTTCTGTTAGCTTCGTGCTAATTGAGAAAACATTAACAGAAACAGCCCTATTACTTGCTTCCTTGTAAGTAGAAGCAAATAAGTGAGTAGCTTAGGTTAAAGTCATAGTCAAAAGCTGGTTGCTATGTGACTGAAGTTCCTTTGCTTGTATGGATAGGAGTTGACAATTTCTTGTATGAGAAAAGTATGTTTTTCAAAGCTGAAACTAAAAACAAGGAATGTCTTAAAAAAGATCAACTGCACGAAAAAAATGTACATAACATAAATTGTGTGTTTTAATGTGCTCTACATTTTTGTGTGGTAAGTTTTTGTCCATCTCTTTGCAGTTATGCAAAAATCCGTAAAATTCATCCAGAATGAAGTAGTCTTCACAGGCTATTCCCAGAAAATTCAAGATATACATTTTATTTGTGAAGTAAATATCTTAAATATATGAGATTTTATACAAAATCGTTAGAGCCATTTTTAAGAAAATAAAAAATTTCGAAATTTTTTCCATGTAAAGGGCAGCTGGGGATGGGGGGATTTTCTTGAAAATCTTCGTGTCGTATCCTTGAAAGATGTCAAACTTAAATACCAAGTTTGGTTTTTAATGGTCTTTTCATGTTTGAGCTATGCTGCCCACAGACACATATACACACAGACACACACACACACAGACTGATAGACAGACAGGCACACAGACAGACAGACACACACACGGACATTTTTCTAAAATGCTGTCTTTTTTGGATTCAGGGGGTTTCAAAACATATATTTCCGGTGAAATCTCGGTATCGAATTTTTAGGTGCAATACCTTCTGTATACACTATGTACATAGTACGTATAGAGAAAGTAAAAATCTAATGTTTTGCATTCACATAACTTTTTCTACCTGTTCTACAAAAACTATTCTTACTTACCTACATCATACTAAACGAGATAAACATTTAACAAAATTGGTCTTACTATTTAGTTCCTTGTAAGTAGAAGAGAGATAAGGGAATACACCAGGCTAAAGTGATAGTCAAATCTTTTAAAAGCGTTCGACATGTGAAACAATTGAAGTTCGAGTCGCTTTGCATTTCCGGAAAAAACAAAGAGAGATGAAACGAAAGGTGGCCCGCTTGAGAAAATGCGTAGGTTAAATTGGACACAATAACAATGAATATCTCAGAAACGCTCAACTCTGCAACACCAATGTATGTGACACAAATTGTGTGTTTTAACGAGATCTGCATTTTTTGTCGAGTAAGTTTTTTTTCTATCTCTTACGGTTTACCAGTTATGCAAAAATCAGCAATATTCATCCAGAATGAACAGATTTTTAGAAGCTATTTCCAGAAAATTCAAGATATGCATTTTATTTTTGACATAAATAGCTTTAATATATGGTAGAGCCATTTTTGAGAAAAACAAAAATTTTAAAAAAAATTCCATGTAAAGGGTAGTTTGGAGTAGGGCGATTTTCCTGAAAATCTGTGGCTCGCATCTTTGGCAGATACTACACTTAAATACCAAGTTTGGTATTTAACCCGACTTTTCGTTTTTGAGTTATGCTGTCCCCATACACATGGGTACACACACATACACACACACACCATACACACACAGAGGCACACAGTGACCTTTTTCTAAAACTGCTATTTTTGGATTTGATATACGGATTTTAATTAAATAGTTTGTGCTATATTTGGGAAAAATGGAAAAGTATTCCGTGTAAGAAATATTCAGAATGGGAGTAATTTTCTTGAAATTCATCGTGTGACATCTTGGTAGACTAATCATACATACCTAGTTTGTGTTTATCCGACATTTCGTTTTTGAGTTATTATGCTGGTCACTGACACACATACACACAAGGATCTTTTTACTTTCTCTAGCATGTACATAGTAGATAGAGAAGATACCTATTGCATTCCACACAAAAATTCGACACCAAGATTTCACCAGAAATATATGTTTTGGCCCCCCCAAAATCCAAAAATAGCAGTTTTAGAAAAATATCACTGTGTGCCTCTGTGTGTGTGTGTACCTATGTGTATGCGAACAGCATAATTAAAAAACGAAAAGTCGGATAAATACCAAACTTGCCAAAGATGCAACACTCAGATTTTAAGGAAAATCCCTCCTGCTCCTAAATACAATTTACATGGAACATTTTTTACATTTTGATTTTCTGTCTTAACATATGTTATGTTTAAAATGTTTTATTGGCAAACAAAATGTTTATCTTGATTTTTCTAGGAAAAGGCTTCTTCATTCTTGGAAATATTTTGTATAACTTGCAAGCCGTAGGATATAGACAAAAGCTTACTACAAAAAATGTAGAACTCATTAAAACACACAATTTATGTCATATACAGTTTTTTGTATAGTTAACCGTTTCGGAGATATTCCTTGTTATTGGTTTCAGTTTTAAACTACTTAAAACGTTTCTCAAGCGGGTAGTCGTTTTACTTCCGTGAATGCAAAAAAGAACCGAATTGAATTGTTTCAAATTTCGATGAGCTTTTAAAAGAGTTCACTGGCGCTTTAGTCTAGTGTATTCCATTATTTCCCTTCTTCTTATAGTAGAAGTATTAAGACCGTTTTGCTAATGTTTATCTTGATTAGGATAATGCACATAAAATTATACCTTTCTGGTGAATGAAACACATCAGATTTTTTTTTCTAAAAATATTCTTCTTTTTGTTTCATGAATCTAAAATTTGTGTTTCCGGTGAAATTTGCGTATCAAGATTTTTGTTGGTTTGCAAATCCTTGTCTACCTCCTATGCACGCGGTAGAGATAGTAAAACCAAATGCACCTAAATCAGTTATGAAATTCCAGTTGTTCCTAATAAAAGTTGTGATTCACTCTTTAAATCATTACCTAGTTCAATGAGTAACTAGCATGTTGAAATCTTTAACCGTATACTACTGTACTTACTTTCCCTGATTAGTTTATCGGCCAAGTAGTGGGAGCTTTATGTCTATCGTAATTCATGGAGTTCATTTTGAAGGGACACCCATGTTTAATGAAAACAATACAGCTTGATAAGGAGTACGAGGCGAGCAGAGGCCGTCACACCGTGGCGAACTGCAGCGAAACCACAAGCTTATGTGGTTTCAGTATTTACCTGAAATTAAACTAAAGCTAATGTATGTGTATGAGGTGATTCAAAGCAAGGGTAGGTGGGCATTTTACACTTCTTAATATCGCTATTTCGCAGATTAAACTAAAAGTCTAACAAGTCTGCGCAGTCTAACAAAATCGCGATGGCCTTACTACTTATTAAAATTTTTATTAAAATTGGCGAGAAGAGGTTACAGGGTTTTTTAATTAGTTATATTTCCTCTTAAAACCGATATCATGTGTATTTTGCTTGCCTAAACATTATTTTTTGCCAAAATAAGCAGATGGGAGGTATGGTAATCTTCTTGTTTAAAAAAATGAGTGTCTGTTCAGGACCGTAACATTGACCATTCAAAAACTGAAACAAGCCTTATTATCCACTATGACCCATAGAAAAGTATACTTTAAAGTGGATCTGAACAGTTCAAAATGCTGTGACTCACCCACCCTCCCAAATTAGACACTCTTATATAGAAAAATTGCCCCATAGTGTCAACAAATGCTTCATTTCGTCACCTACGCACACACATACAATAACGCCAACTAATATTTTTAAAAGAAACCCGCAAGAATAGACATGCGTTTTTATTGCCGTCTCATTAGAATTACACCAAACCAAATTAATCAAAACCGTTTATTAAATATACTCATTAACCTAGACCTACTAGAGTGAACGCTGGCTTCACCCGCATTCTTTGGTGAAATCATTGGAACTACTAAAAACTAAATATACGAAAATAAGTTTTAATGGACTTTTTATGTACGCTCAATAAGTCTGTGGTTCTCAGCGTCTCATTCTATACTGGGCGTGAAGATCGCTCAGATGCCTCTGTTATCAGGCTTGAGGTTCTTTCACGTGCCGTAAATCTACGACATGGGACGAGCGGTTTTACTTCCCTTCTGAAGGAAACCATGCTAAGGATTTTTACGTCGGGTTTGAACCATCGATCTTGGGTATATGAAGTTAGCATGTCACCATTACACCACGGAAGGTGATAGAAAATAAGTTTATTTACGCACAGTCTAACCTCGAACCACGAGAGTGCAAGATCGCTTCGCTCGCGTACCTTGTCAACAATCTATAAACCCACAAAGTCGCTTTGGAGTCAGATATCTTCTGCCATATTGAATTTTACAATTGTCTCAAGAGTCTAAGGCATGCCAGATTAATCGGCATTTTGCCATATCGCGGTATTTTTGTTATGTTGGCAGCACTACAGTTGTGGCTCACATAGCCAACAAAGCTGCCAAGCAAACGAAGTTTTTGAGGTATCTTTCAACATAAATTGTATTTTCACTGGCCGGAGAAATTGCTGGTTTATATTGATATCAGCAGTAAAATTATCTCTAAATCTATTTATTTATGCATTGGATTAATTGTTTTTTCACACAGGAATTGGATAGGTAGAATCAGACTGAAAAATTCAACGCCATAGCCAGCAATTGAACCATGAATCTCCCGGTCTCTAGCCGGTTGCTCTGCCACTGAGCTACCATGGCAACATGCCGGCACAGCACTAAATTTCTCAACTGACTCGCATGTTTCCCGATAAACCACAAGGTGTTCTCAAATTATTTTGAGATGACAACCCCAATGGCGACTTACAATATTATAAGTACTTAAGTCCCAGGATTCATAGTATAGCCAACCATTATGGTCAATTGTTTTTTCACACAAGCCGTGTGTATGACAGGAGTTGGATAGGTAGAGTCAGACTGAAAAATTCAATGCCATAGCCGGGATTTGAACCACGGATCTCCCGATTTCTAGCCGGTTGCTCTGTCACTGTGCTACCATGGCAACATGCCGGCACAGCACTAATTTCTCAACTGACTCGCATGTTTCCCGGTAAACCACAAGGTGTCCTCAAATTATTTTGAGATGACAACCCCATGGCGACTTACAATGTTGTAAGTACTTAAGTCCCAGGGACTCACCTATCCTATTTATGTATTATTTTTACAATTTCACTCGGCAATATGCTACTAAAGAGCTTTAATAGTTTCTTAGGTCTAATTTTGGTTCTTTAAAATTCGTTAAAACATGCGATTTATTTCCTTCCCATGCAAAACTCTTCTCTCCTTGGTCGTTTAAAATTAATGCATTACAAAATGCATCATAAAATCATGTTTTTTAAACGCTCCACAGTGGTTAATAAGGTAGTTTTACTTCTTGAATGCATCAGATTAACTGGTGTAACACATTTAAACCGTTACTCCGAGAAATTCTTAAAGCGTTGTAATACTATTTTTGGTGAATGTAATATGTTGATAAATCTCTTCTATGACGGATCTGGAATAAACGTCTGATCTGTTCCATTCACTCTTTCCTTAGACAGAAGTAAAACAAAAGAGAGATGAAGCGGATGAAGCTTCCCGTTTGAGGAAAGTTTTAAGTATTTTAAAATTGAAACCAATAACAGGGAATATTTCGAAATGGTTTAGGTATTAAAAAACTGTGATATGTTCCATTCACGTGACTTTCTTTATTGTGGAACAAATTATTTTTACAAAAGTGTATTATTTTCTCTACTTTGTGCTAGTCAAGACTATACTTAGTTCTTTATCAGTAGGAGGAAAATAAGGAAATACACTAGACTAAATCAATAGTCAAATCTTTTAAAAGCTGTCGCTAAGTCATTGATATTCGGTTCCGTTTCATAGCAGGAGTAACACAAAAGAAAAAATACAGGATAAGGGCTTTCCGTTTGAAGATAAAGTTTATGTACTTTAAAATTGAAACCAATAACAAGACGGAATATTTTGAAAATGTTCAGCTCTACAAGAAAAAGAGAGAAAAAAAAAAAACTCTATATAAGATAAATTGTGTATTTCAACAGGATTATATTTTTTGTGTAGTTGTTTTTATCTATCGATTACATTTACAAATTATACAAAAGTTATTCAGAATATAGAGATATTCAGAGGTATTTTTAGAAAATTCAAAATATACATTTAATCTACCATGAAAATATCTTAAACATATGATATTATATTTTAAAATTTTTCATTTATATAGTCTTCTTTAACATCTAAAGTCATATCGGGGGACTTTGCTTTAGAAAGAACTAGTTGACTGTAGGTTTTTGACGTTGGGGTTTTTAACAATTTTCTTTTATTCAAACACAACCTCATTCACTCTCATATAGGGAATCATTCTAAAAGTAAATTCCTCGCCCCAGCCCAGAATCGAACGCGGGACCTCCGGGTGAGAAGTCAGTTTGCCAACCACTTGACTAGGGAGACAATCTATGGTACTTTAATTAAAATCGTTAACGCCATTTTTGAGAAAAAATCAATATTTTCGAGAAATGTTCCATGTAAATTTGTAAAGTGTAGTTGGGAGTAAAGGGATATTTATCTGAAAATCTTTGTGTCGTACTCTTTGAAAATATAAACTTAAATACCAAGTTTGGTATTTATTCGATTTTTTGTTTCTGGGTTATGCTGTCCACAGACACGTACACATACACACACACACAACACACAGCCACAACACGTACCCTTTTCTAAAAATCTGATATGTATCATTAACATGACTTTCTCTATATCCCTGCAACAAATTATTCTTAAAAAGCTTATACTCCTATTTACTTCTGCTAATCAGAAAAAAAAAAAAAAAAAAAAAAAAAAAAGCAGAAATAGTCTTACTACTTGCTTCCTTGTAAGTAGAAGCGAAATAAGAGACTGCCATAGGTTAAAGTGATAGTCAAAAGCTGGTTGCTAAGTGACTGAAGTTCCTATATTTGTATGGACAGGAGTTGACAAATTCCTGTGTGAGAAAAGTACCTATAAGTTTTTCAAAGCAGAAACCAAAAACAAGGAATTTCTCAAAAACGATGAACTCCACGAAAAAATGTATATAACATAAATTGTTAATTTTAACGTGCTCTACAGTTTTCGTGCAGTAAGTTTTTGTCCATCTCTTACGGTTTAGCAGTTATTCAAAATTCCGTAAAATTCATTCTGAATAAAGTACTCTTCAGAGGTTATTCCCAGAAAAGTCGAAATATACATGTTATTTGTTAGGTAAATAGCTTTAATATGCGATATTTTAATCAAAATCGTTAGAGCCATTTTTGAAAAAATCAAAATTTTCGAAAAAAGTTACATGTAAAGGGTAGTTGGGGGTGAGGGGATTCTTCTCAAAGTCTTCGTGTCGCATCCCTGGAAGATACTAAACTTAAATACCAAGTTTGGTATTTTATCGACTTTTCGTTTTTGAGTTATGTTGTTTACAGACACACGGACACACACACGCACAGTCGGACCTTTTTCCGAAAATGCTGTTTTTAGTTAAAGGGGACCCTAAAACAGACATTTCCGGTGAAATGTCGGTATGAAATTTTTGGGTGGAGTGCAATACCTTCTCTATACACTATGTACATAGTGCGTATAGAGAAAGTAAACATTTTTTGCAGGTTTTTTAATCAGGGTGCCCAAATATGTATTTCCGGTGAAATCTCGGTATTTATGTACACTACGCGCTAGAGAAAGTAAACATGTATAATTATAAAACACATAAATTATGTGTTATAGCGAGATCTACATTTATTGTGTTGTTTGTCTATCTCCTACGGTTTACCAGTTATGCAGAAGTCATTCAGAATGAAGAGGACTTCCTGGGCTATTCCCAAGATATTCAGAATATGCATTTAGTTTGCCATGTAAATATATTATATATGCAGTATTTAAAACAAAATCGTTAGAGCCATTTTGTAGAAGATCGAACATTTCAATAAATGCTCCGTATGAGGCGTAATTTGGGACGGGTTTAATGTTCTTCAAAATCTTCATCTTGGAAGGCATATTTGGAAGACAGTGAACTTAAAACCAAGTATGGTATTTAACTGCGTTTCTTTTCGAGTTATGCTGTCCACACTCATTCACACACAGACACATATCTTTTAATTGTTTTATTCAGTGGTTCACACAATATGTATTTCTAGTGTAATTTCAATTTTTTAATTTTGGTTGCAATGCAAGACCTTCCCTACTCACCACGTTCACTGTACAGGCGTGCTGGAGAAAGTATATATTTAAATTTAAACAATGCTGTATCACTTAATGTAAAGAGTAATGTAATTATTACGATAATTACTACATGCCTTGACTGAGATGTAATTGAGACATTTTTACTAAACTGTTAATATCTTGTGTGCACCATATTTTGTACTATTTTATTCTCTCCAATAGCTCCAAAAATTTCAGGGTTTTTAAGGCCTCTCTTAAGGAGTGTCTTTGCAATAAATCATTTTACTCTGTAGATGAATATTTAAGTGACAAATCTGTCTGACAATACTGTCAACAATCATTATATTTATAAGTGTTATAATGTATTGCCTTTTGTGTATATTAGTGTATGTGTTTTATATTCAAGTTAAACTGATGTATACTTTGACTTGCACGAATGTGTCAAATGAATTTTTAGTATTTAGCAATGACACAAGGTCTGTAAAGCCTGATGCTTTGATATTTTACACTCTAGTGCATAATTGTAAATGTTTGCATTGGAAATTCTATAGCATATTTGTAAATATGATTGTAATTTGTTGACATTTATGAAGAGTACATAATACAATAATCATATTTTAGTTGTATATAATTACTAGTAATAACTATTATGTCGATAATTAGAAGGCTATAATCTGACATTACATTAGTGTTACATATAATGAAATTATATTTATTTATACATTTTGACACTAATTTTTGATATTCTTTGTTTTTATGTGATTGCAAAAAAAAAAAAAAAAAAAAAAAAAGGAAATTCATGTGCTTTTATAAAGAACATTAAGTATAGTAGAGGCCTCAAGTACAAATGGTGTGATCATATGTCTATTCTGCTGTTTTTGGAACCCAAGCTTTAAGCACGAGCTTCATACATTTTTTTCCCATTGAATATAAACATATGTGTACATGTATATGTCTTGACAAGTTCTATGTTGAGTGGCTTCCTGGCCTAAACGAACCTACAGAATGCTTTCTAATCTAATCTATACAATAACATTAACCTAAAATGAATACAGACACTGCCACAATTTACACTTGAGTACGTTATCGGCTTAAAATATGAAAAAAAACGTATGTAAGTATTGCACACTTCTTTAATCTTACATTAGTTATTTCAAAATGTACTGCACACAGAAAAAAAAAAAACTTCCGAAGAATTTTTTGCAAAGTACTGAGGTTTTCTTATACATGAAGTTTATGGTATTTTCTTAAGTGATAAGATCATACCTGTTCAATCCTATATGTAATACCATGATTATTGAAACATGTTTCTTAGTGTTTGTAAACTGTATGGTATTTCACAAATTGCACTACTTCTCTCACTATTTTTTACGGAACATATGCTGGTCCGTTCCTGAACCGAGGAAGAAACTGCAACAAAGTGAAGCAGCTAAAAAGTTGGCAATTTAGTAGCATCAAAATAATGGCATATTTCGTTGTATGTGGATACCATTTCTTCTCTTTGGCGAATTGCCCAATTTCTTCTTGAAGCCGTTAACATGTTTTGGGAATCAAATTTCAGACTAAAAAAGATGAAGAGGGAAACGCTTTCAGACAAAAGTGCATCAGAAGGATATGACCAAGGCCTTGAGAATATGATTTACTTTATTTGTTATGTACCATGGCCAACAAAATCAATTCCATTGTTTTTCTCCCTTACAAAGCTTGGAGGACAACTGAGGCCGTGCCATATACAATGATAAATGAAAGATAAATACAAGAGAGAGTAATTTCCACTGCATCCAAAGATTAATCCGATTCCCACATATTTAACTAAATCATTACTATTTATGAAAATAAGATAGCTCCGAACGAGCAAGATGGTTCCGTAGTAACGTCTGAGGCTTACGTTTGGAAGGTTCCGAAATAGATTCCCGTCGATTGCCCACTCTGACGGTGGGTTATTCGTAGTTTTTCAAGGGTGGTAGGTGAATTCTGGGAGAGTTCCTCATTTGCCACGACCCCATTTCTGTAATTTCTATCATATCACGATACCATTTTATCTCGTTACTTTCTCATGGTTCAAACATATTTATAAGTTTCATGGTCCTAGGCCCTGAATACATTTTTATTTTCTCTAACTCTTATGTACATACAATGTGCATAATAGCTAGAGAAGCTATTACTTTTTCTAGCACTTATGTATACACAATACGCATAGTAGCTTGAGAAGGCACTGTATTCCACCAAAAAATTCGATGTTGAAATCTCACCGGAAATATATGTTTTTGAGTCCTCTGAGTCCCGAAAAATATTGCTAGGAAAAATATTTTATGTGTCTCTTTGGACAGCATAGTTAAAAAACGAGAAGACCGTTTACTACCAAACTTGGTATTTAAGATTAATACCTTCCAAGGACGCGACACGAAGATTTTCATGAAAATCCCCCCACTACAAACTAACCTTTATATGGACATTTTTTTGAAAATGTTGCTTCTCTCAAAAATGGCTCTAACGATTTTGTATAAAATACCGTATAGTAAAATATCGAATACTTTTTCTGGGAATAACCTCTGAAGACCTGTTTATTCTGGATGAGTTTTGCAGAATTTTGTATAATCGCCAAATCGTAAGAAATAGACAAAAAATTACTACACAAAACATGTAGACTCCATTAAAACACATAATTTGTCATATTCTTTTTGTTGTAGAGTTGACCGTTTTTGAGATATTCCTTGTTTTCAGTTTTAATTTTAAACTACCTAACTTTACTCAAAGGATCATGCAAAGTGAACCGAACCTCAATTATTTCACCGGTTTTTAAAGGATTTGACTATCATTTTAACCTAGTGTATTCCCTTCTAGTTATAAGGAAGCAAGTAATAAGAACAGTTTTGCTAATGCTTACCTCGATTAATATGGCGTAGGTAAAAGAATAATACTTCGTAAGGAAAGTTTGTGGAGTAGCTAGAGAAAGTCATGTGAATGAGATTTTTCTTTCTACACATCCTTATTTACCCCTTACAGTGTCTCAAAAGTCTCTGAGCAAAGAATAAGCGAAGCGCTTGGTTCTCCCGCATTCACAGAAAATTTAGACGCCAGAATGTGTCAGTCATGTTTTTAATGGGACAATAAAGCGGGGAAAAAATAAATTAATTAACTCGATCAATTCGCAAACTGTTTAAGTAAAATGAACTTCTAGCTATGTGATTATTATTTATGGTTCATACAAAAAACAGGGAATCAAAACCTCTTAGGGAAATTATTTAAGCATGATAAAAGTAAAAAATTAATACACTTTCAGAGACTTAATTGTGACTTGTGGTATGTATAAGTTTTAATCACTCAGTGGATTTGTAGCATTTGATCTAATCTTAATTTGTTGCTGTTCAAGAAAAGGAATTTAAGGTTGATTTTCTCTCTCTAGTGTATTTGCGCTCACGGCACGTAACGGAACGTCTTCTTTAAGGGGATACTGTTATCAAAATTGGTGGTGGGGTGTACTTTTAGGGTAAATTTACTTGTTGTTGGAAATATAATCCTGAGTGTATATAACATTTATTGCGTCTGTATAAAGTCCTGCTGAAACCTTACAACCTTACGTTGATAAAATTACACCTTTCATTCTATTTCTCCCACCAACATTTTTAACTTCAATATTATATGCTGAAAATATGTTTCTGCATTATGAACTAAGTAGAAAAATCGTATTTGGATTATAATTGTTGATGGCTTAGTTTTTAAATTTTCAAAATATATGACTACACTCGTTTTAATTAACACTGCATGATAACCGAAAGTTTGGCGCTTGTAATAAACCACTTATAGTTTTTAAACTAATATGACATAATTTTAGAGTAATAAATAACTATTTTAACATTATAAACGCACAAAAAGAAATTACTAGCGTCTGATTTGACAAACGCGCATGACATAAATGCACTGCCAAGGTTTTAAACCTTTTAAATTAATTTAAAATTAAAAAACGAGCAAAACACTTTGACAACTGTTCTCAAATGTAGTTTCTACCAAGCAACAACGTCAGAAAAATGTTGTAGAAGAGGTAAGGGACTAGAAAAGCAAAAAAAGACTAGAAAGATATTTTATGGCGCATGGTATTTCTAAGTGGATTGAATATTCTTTGAATATTACATTTTAATCGATTTTCTCACAAAATACATAATGTACACTTCAGGTTATTCTTTTTCCAATTAATTTTAACGGATGAAATTTTTATCATGTGGTTTAATTTTTTTTTATACTTTAATGCATCTACTTAAAATTAATTTTTTCTTTAAATTGTCTTAGGAAAAATACATTTATTTTCCTTAAAATGTTGAACAATCAGTAATTCAACAAGTACAAAGGATTTTTCAAAACATACGCCATGGCACAACAATCCACAAGAGACCATGACCTACCGCCCGGCTGCTGCATCCCCCATCTCGGCCCGTAGGCTGGAGGGTGAGACGTGATCAGCGCCTCGAGTCCCTCCCGGCCGGATGATGCGGTCTTCTCGATCTGGAGTATCTCCTCAATTAGCCCCCAGGGACCTCACGAGGCTGAGTGCACTCCGGACCAGGAAAATTCCCCACGCCGGTACCGGGAATCGAACCCAGGTCACCCACTTGGCAACAGAAATAGTAGTAACCTACATAATGGATATGTAGGTTCTGAATAATCTAGTTCAAATTTTAATTATGAAATTTACATTAAATTTATACCAAAACTGAAAAATCAAACATACATATTTGGAAACATAATCAAACTTTTTGAAAATTTATCACTTAGTGCTTAATATACTGTATGCCATTTTCTACATTTTATCAGGTTTTGTTCATAGAATAGCAGTTCGATTTAGTCTGAGATGTCCATCTAGGAGACTGCGGCTCAAGCTGTAGATAACAGGTAACAATTGCGCATGTGATTCAGAAGCTCTGAGCTGTCTCGGTACCTTGGCGTGATATCTGCTCCCCACAAAGTCGTCCCATTAGTCATTCAATAAAAGTATGATGAATTGAAGGACCATCATTGATGATACTAGTTTTCAATCTGAAATGGTTTGTTTGCCAGAGCTCCATCGACCCAAGAATTTTTGAGTGGCAGTGATGAGTCTCCCGTGAAAAATGTGATGCAGTCACGCTAGGGAAATTCTTGCATCATTCGACCGACCTTGTTACTTGTAAAAAAAGTTCCGGACGGGAATCTAGGTCACTGGGTTTCCATTTATTTTCTCTGTCTGGAAGATAACTCAATCTCCTTTTAGGCACTCGTAAGTGCATTGTTTGCGAGCTCTTGGAAAAAGGGAATCCTTGTAGCCCTGCCTACTTTTAGCGTCACATGCTATCTAAAGTTCCTATTAGAAACTGGATTAAGCCCAATGCCTGTTGCTGTTATTTTTTTTTTAAAAAAAGAGTTTTATTTATGGACGCTCTTTAACTGCTATGGTTCTCAGCGTCCATTCTATATTGTGCGTGAATGGGCCCTTAATTTTTTTCAGATGCCTCTTTATCAGACCTGAGGTTGTTTTACCTGCCGTAAATATACGGCACGAAACCACGGGCTTTACTTCGCTTTCGAAAGGAGCCATGCTAAGGATTTTTACGCCAGTTTTGAACTAAAATCTTCGGAACCAGAGGCTAGCACCTTATTTGCGTTACCCCTAGACCACGGAGGAGGACTTGTTCTTTAAGATCAGTGTTGCCAACTTGCCGAACTGTTAAATGTAAGCAATGTTATGTTTTGCAAGAAATAAAAATACTAACGTTCAGCGACATATTTCTTTATAAGTGTAAACATCTCTCTTTTTTTCTACTTTAAATTGTCTATTTGGTGAAAAGGTAATAACGGCAAGCTTTCTTCTTCATTATTTGTGAAACTTTGCGCTTTCCGCAACTTGCGAATGAATTGCGCATGAAAACCGAAATAAGAGAAATATAAGAGCGGCGAGAACGAATAGAAAAGTGAAAAGAAAGAAGAAACACTATCAACAGTAGAAACACATGGACTGATAGTTTTCCAACAATTTAATTGAGATTAACGAATGCTTCTTTTCGTCATAATTATTTCGTGACGGAAGGTTGAAAAATAATTGTCTTATGATAAGATGCATGAGTTTGAAACCAAAATTACATTGTCTTGAAAAACTAGTAGCGTAAGTGCTACTCAGTTTGATAATAACATGGAAGCCATTTTGTCAAGTCACAGCTTCGAGATGATGCACGTTTGTTAAAAGGAAACAAATGCGTGGGACTTTTAAAATGATAATATGATTTTTTGACATAGGATATTAAAACAAATAAGTTACAGAAAATTGAGGTTAGGAAATACATTTAATACTTATTATTATAATTATGCAGTAGTCATGGCCTACGTAATCTCACACAATGCATTCTTAAAACTTAAAAACAAGTGCACTACGATGAAAAATATCAGTGTAGTAATCGAAGACCGTTACTTACAGTATAATGCGGCTTTAATTGGTCACCTCTCTAGTATACTTTATCTCTTATTGGCTACTGAATTGAGTTCAACAGTCATCTTACAGTGTCTTAAGATAAGTGGCTCTCTGGAAATCTAAAGATTATAACACATGTGTTCATAACCTAAATTTCTACCTAATGTTTTATTAATGTTGTGCGTTATGTGTATTAAGAGTCAAAATATAGTTTCATATTCTAAATCAAGGCTACTTACACTTCATGAATAACGTTCTATAGATAGTTATGTACAATTCTATTTGAATTTTGTATAATTATGCTTCCTGTATTTTGTAAAACCTTTTAATTTTTTTTTTTTTTTTTTTTTTTGCTTTTATAAATACGTTTATATCTCACATCACTTTTTATTTTACCGATAAATTATCTTGATTCAGAATTTCCAGAAATTGCATCAAAATAACTTTCTTGGAAAATGTATGCGGCATTCCAATATGTAGGATTTCTGAGAGAAGAATGAATAGGCTGAAATTCCATGGATATATAGAAAATCAATCTACAATACACTAGTCGTATTATTTATTTATTTTCTGGAAAAGAATACTTCATACTCCTTTGATGTTTCAGTATTCGTTCTAAAACGTTGCTAGAAATGAGTGAATAACGAGATAATTTTAACAAAATTACAAGATGTTTTTAAAATATCTGATACCCCTAAAAAGGTTATTTGAAATAAATTGTGTTTTGCTTGTTTAAACTATATTTATTTTTTGTGTAGTAGTCTTCTGCCTCTCTCTTATAACCATATCTTGCATAACCTATTATGCAAGACCGTACACGATTCATGCAAAAATTAAGATGTATATTTTATATTTGTCATGAAATACTCTAAATTTATGATCTTTTAATAAAATCGCTAGAATCATTTTTGAGAAAATAAAATTTGAAAAAAATGATCGGAAAGAGTAGGTAAATGTAAGACATTTATACACATAAGTATGTGTTTCGTTTACGGAAACAAACGCTTTTACAAAAACGGCGTTTTCCTAAAGATGATTTATTTTGTGCATTTTGGATGGACTATAATGCTGTTTTTCATATTTTATGTACGGGGTAGAGAAATTAAAAACGATTGATTGGTATAGTTTTATATAAACTATAGATATACAATTATAGAGAATATTTAAGAAATTCTACATTAATTTAAAATGCGAGAAGGTTGTTATAAGTGCCTTAAAAATTAATGCTTTTTCGTACAAAATTGTTGTTTCAGGGTGAATGTATACTTAAAAGTGTACACATTTCATTTCTTTTACAATGCTTAAATGTAATGCATCACAGTTTCCAGCTCTTAAAGACAAATAGATGACGGAAAGATATGTAATGAGACTTTTATTTAGTGCCTTGTTTTATTCGAAGGCTTGAGCACAATTTCCACTAGACAAATATGTTCTGATATGACAGGAAGAAGATCTTAATAGTTCCCTGCCATATCAATTTGTAACATCATTTACATTCAGCTTTGCTGATTCGGGATTTGATTCTAGAATTTTCATAGTTATATCTACTGGTTTTCTAATACAGTGCGTATCGACGTTTAGTTGTAATAAATCTGCAGCTGAGTGTTATCTCTCTGGTCATGAACAGGAATACCAAATTTACTGCTGGGAAAATGTACAACCCTCACACTGCGTAGCAATATGGGTCTATGAGTATCTTTTGATGCTGCCAAACATTAACGGTTCCTAGATACTGAATAAATAGTCGAGCTTTGATTTACTGTTGCTGGGCAAAATCTCTTTGTGACGAAAATAGTTCGATATCAGTCAAAAACACCTGGTACATATCCATAAAATATACAGTTGAGAGAAAAAGCATAGTCTTCATCAACACTCTATTATAAAACTATTTTATTTCTTAAATAATAGAACAATAATGCTGATTTATTGCTCATGTTCTTTTTCAAAGGTACAAAAACTGAAACAAGGTTATCTCTAGGGAATGGAAAGTGAACAGTGGTATTGAACTTCTATAAGTATTATAGCCTAGTAGGTACGGATACCATTTTTATTGCTTTAAACTACATGTATTATAAGTGCACTGTTACATTTGTGTTTATTTATTTTTTGAATATTCATTTGATGAGAAAACAGTACTACATAAATTACAGGTAAATGTAACATGTAAAATATGGATTACAGGTGGAAATTGCATTTGGCTCATTTCTAAGCAATTTATTGCATTTTAAAATTAATGTAGTTTGAGAGTCTTACTTTATTGCAGTAAAAGGGCTGAACTCTCTTTACTCAATCAGAATGACCGTATCAGAGAAGTTAGCTTTTCTGGCTTAATGCTGGCAGAGAAGTTAGCCTCGTTGACTTAATGGTTGGAAGCTAAGATTGACCCAAAATGGATAGAAGTGACTCATGAGCTGTAGAGAAAGAAGCAAGTATATCTAATTTGATGCCCCGAAGAATGCACTTTGCAGGCTGGAGCAACTCTATCATCAGCTTAACCTGTGCGGCGCTCGTAATGCGGCCAGAGGATTAATCTTTTAGTCTGCAAATCTTCAGCCAGATAGAAAAGGATAATACATTACATTTTATAAAGTAATCAGTGCCTAAATTACTTTATCGAGTAAAGCAAGGATCATGGCACAAAAAAAAAAAAAAAAAAAAAAAAAGTAGACTTAAAGTAAACGAAATGAAGTTTTTAAGTACAGTGGCAGGATAAAAGAGATATGCATACAGACAAACATACAGTTCTAAACAGCCACAATTGTCCAAGCCTGAGCACATATTTAATGGAAGTACGATTACTAAGAGATAAGATATTTGTGTAAATATTATATAAACATATTTGTGTGTGTGTGTGTGTATGTAGTTGTGAGTGCGAGCGTGTGGAAGGACGATATCATGTTATTTATTTTATTGGTCTGTTGTTCTGCTGTAGCGTGAGTGTGTGTATGTGTGCGTGTAGGTAATATTTTAGATTCAAGTATTTTTAGACAACATGTACGGTTACCCGTCACATGCGACTGTGTAATGCAAATGTATTATCATAAACTTAATAAATACCGTTACAACAACAACTACCTCTACTATTAATACCACTACTTCTACAAACACAATTTAAATAAAACATTAAGTAATGTACTTGCTAAAGCGAGATAGAGTTGTGTAAGTGTTTACATAGGTAATTACCAATTTTTTGTATAGTTGTCTCATTTGAGGGAGTGTTCACAGAAATGCGTAATGCTTTGTTCGCAAACATTTTAAGTTGGTTAAATGGATTGGAAATGCATCAACCCAGGTGGGAGAATCCTACAGAACCAAGGAGAGAAAATTGCAGGCCAGCCAAAGCTAGGCCAACCCGCCGCAATGACATTAGGAGGAGGCTTAGAAGGCAGAGAGAAGTCAACATAATGTAAGGGTGGTATGACGCCTTGGGTGGAATCTAGAATTTAGTAACGAAGCCCTCCCATAGTATGAAAAACCACAGCCATCAAGAGGTGGAAAAATCTAAGTTGAAGTGCACAATCTAATAGAAAGTGACTGATTAACTATTCATCTGTAGCCATGAAGTCGTGAAATTGAAGATACACTGAGGAATTATCAATTAGGAACCTGCGGAAATCACATTTGCCCCCTTTCCAAGTAATTACATACATTTTTGCAATAAATTCAGTTTTAATAGTCCAACCTTGTTGCGATAGAAGGGCTGAGTTCTCCTTACTCAATGATCCAGACGACAACCAGAGAAGTTATCTTTCACTGACTTAATAGTAGGTAAGATGTGAGAGGAAGAGGAGGAAGTTATGATTGACACATAGGGAATAGAGTGACTCGTGAGCTGTAAAGTGGTTGGTGCCGGAGGAATACAGTCTGCAGACTGGAGGCAGAAAGTGGGCAGCCCCATCACGAGCTTATCCTGTGCAACGTTCGTAATGCGGTCAGAGGATTAATCTCTTACTCAAAACCTGCAACTCTTGGGCCGGATAGAAAAGAATAAAAAACTGAATTTCAAAACTAATGTCAGTGCCGAAATTATTTTATGAAGTGAAGCATAGGTCATCACAGAGTAAAAAAAAGGACACTCAAAGTTAAAGAAATAGAATTTAATGAGCAGTGGCATGATATAACAGAACATATCATAAAAGAAACTAAGACATAAGAAAATAAGTGAATATACAGGCTGTTAATGAACTATACCGAAATATTTTCACAGAATAGTACATTACTTAAATAAGTAATTTGAGATAGGAGACTTATGTCCTGTTTTTTGAAATTTCGAAGTAACGGCTATACGTTTCTGAAGTGCCAGGACGCCACGTATTACGGCACTTCGTCTGGAATGAAAAAAATAATAAAAACACTTACTTTATGATAGGAATCGAACTCATACCTTTGGGATAGCAGCTTCCTGCGTTACGCATTAAGCCAGCAGTGCAGTTGAAAAAACGCCTCCAGAGTAGGCTACATAACTCAAGAACGTAGTTACTAGATGCTCAGTGTCGCACTGTCAAGTGATTAGTTTGAGATTTTACAGATTTTTGCGACATTAAATCTTGAGAACGCTAGTAACGAGCTGCTAAAAATCGACATTTCTATACTCGGGTAGCAGTTTTAAAGGCATTCTAAGCTAGTTTTTCAACCTGCTTTGCTTTAACACCGACTTATCAGCACCTGATACGCACACGTTTAACGCTATGTAGTTGCGTTATGTTTATCCGGGGACCATGCATCGCCGATCTCAAATTGCTTATATCAGTCACGTGCACAATCTCACAAATTATTTCGGTGTAGTTCATTAACACCCTGTGTATACGCATAAGCCACCCAATCGTATGAAAAACTACATACATCTTGGGGTGGGAAAAAATCTTAGTTGAAGTGTTCAATCTGACAGAAAGTGAGCGATTAGCGAATCGTCTGCTGCCATGAAATCGAGAAATTGAAGACATGCAGATGAACATAAAAGTGCTCTTCATGTCCAGCTCTGTTTTTTGTCTAAGGTACATAGCTTGCAAAAATCCTGTCAATGCAGTGGTTAGTTATACCTCACCATGTCGGCAGCTACTGTTCCTATTATCTTCTGCAAACTTAAGATAAAATGCTCAATAAAATATTTTCAGCCTACATATACTTGCTGTAACAATTTAGACTGGGAACCCAAACCGTTGGACGTTCTCGTGATTGACAAATCTCTCCTAGATATTTTAAGCCCGGCATTTAATCACATCCTCCACATATGGAAGTGCCGAAGCTTCATGCAGTAGCCTCACTGGGAAACGACGACATGCAGAAAAGATGGACCGAAGTCCCCTATTCTGAATCCTGAGAAGTCAGGAGTGTGTTGCTGCCCCACACTTTACACGCATAAAACATCAATGAAATTATAAGCGCTTTGAAGAAACATATCTTTATGTGAGCCAACATTTAAGAGGCCAGAACAGGGTGGGGTGCATCGCTCCCGGCAAGAGTTCTCGAAAAGTTAGACCCTTATCAAGAGTGACGTCTAGTTATCGGATGGATGAATTCTCTAACCTTTAGCCTTGACAGGAGAAGTTGGGTATCTGAGTTGTGGGGTTACGAGTCCCGATAAACAGAACGGCGTGGCTTTTACTGGATTTACTGACATGAGCCAAGTGCGTCACTGTCTCCACCAATCCTGGACAAGGAGAGGTGTCTCCGTATGATATTGAAGGCTCTGAGTAGGTTTTATCTGTTCCGTAGAGCTGGGCGTTATCAGAAAACTAGGCCATATTGACACCCTGCTCTGACGGAAAGTCTGACATGAAAAGGCTAAACGGACGAGTAATAAGACTGAGCCTTGAAAACTGTGTCACTCATTTTATAACATATAAAACTTAGGATATAAGATTTAATAGAAATCACACATTTACAGTTCTTAGCCCGCCTCGGTAGAGTGGGGGTAGCATATGTACCTCACATTCAAGAAATCGCGAGTTCGAATCTCGCTTAGGGTGAGTTACCCAGATAAGATTTCTTTCGAGGTTTTCCCTTATCTGAGAAGACCAATGTCGACTTTAAACCCCTGAGCTCCGAGACCATTTGAGCATCACTTCACCAATTTCTTTATCTTCCAATATCATCAACCAGGTTAAAAGAGTAAGCTGTTTAAAAAAAAAGTACAATCCATCATTTCCTTTCATTTGTTTCACCTCATTTTTTTAGGACTATAGGACCAGGGAACAGCGGCTTGTGTGTTGCAGCGGGACGGTGGAATTTGCGTTATGGAAGGATTTCTCCCTGGCACTTGGATTGACTGCTGAGGTTGCCTACTTTTCTGGGAGTATCTTATCTATTCGTGAGACCCCAAAACTGAGTGTGGTTAAGGCAGATCTAGACGGCGTCAAGATTGCTATAATGCTAGATTCCGTGCTTGCTAGCGCATATCTTCGTCTGGACCCAGTTGGAATTTAGATCTCCCCTTTTTTCTTTCCTTCCAGGAATCATGTCAGAAGCACAAAGAACCCCACTATGTGGCATGCTGTGCCCTACTTACTGGAAGCCCCTCTCTTTGACTGCTCCTAACTCCTACTTTTATTCTCATTTATTTAATGAAATTGCACTCCATAGACTTAAATAATGAGTCTAAAACAAAACTTGATTTCTTCTTTATATTTTGCATTGTAAAATATACCAGAGGAGCCTTTTTAAAGACGTTGTCTACTTTACTTTTCTTGTTCTATTGTTCAAGATGTTTTTAAATTTTTGTCGCGAACTAGTGTACCTGTGAACACGATAACTCAAAAACGAAAGGTTCGGTAAAATACCAAACTTGATATATGTTAAGTATCTCCCAAGGATGCGACATGAAGATTAAAACAAACAAACAAAACAAAACAAAAACACCCACTTCAAACTACCGTTTACATGGAAAATGTTTCGGAAATTTCGATTTTCTCAAAAACGGCTCCAACGATTTTGATTAAAATACTGTATATTAAAGCTATTTCCAAATAAAATGTATATCTTGATATTTCTGGGAATAGCCACTGAAGACCTCTTTATTCTGGATGAATTTTTCTGGATTTTTCATAATTATTAAACCGCAAGAAATAGACTAAAACGTGATACACAAAATGTGTAGGTCTCGTTGAAACTCACAATTTATATCATATACATTTTTTTCCTGATGTTGACCATTTTTAAGGTATTCCTTGTTATTGATTCCTGTTATAAAATACTTAAACTTTTCATATTCCGGAATTAGTCAACTCCTGGCAATGCAAAGAAACGGATTTCATCCACTTGGCAAACAGCTTTTAAAAGACTTGACTATCGTTTTAGCCTAATAAATTCCATTATTTCCCTTCTACTTACAAGAAAGCATTTCTGGTAATATTTATCTCAATTAGCATGAAGTAGAACGGAAGAATAAGCTTTTTAGCAATAATTAGTTTAAAAAGATGTAGAGAAAGTCATGTAAATGGAGCACATCAGATTTTTGACTTACACAGTATCGAGTTTTTGTATTGAATCTCTATCTTCTATGCACGTTGTACGTGGTAAAAAGAAATCTAATGTGTTCCATTCACATGACTTTCTCTACATCTCTGCAACAAATTATTGTTAAAAAGCTTATGCTTCTATTTACTTCATGCTAATCGAGAAAAAATAGTAGAAATAGTCTCATTACTTGCTTTCTTGTAAGTAGAAGCGAAATAAGGGAGTACTATAGGTTAAAGTGATAGTCAAAAGCTGGTTGCTATGTGACTGAAGTTCCTTTGTTTGTATGGACAGGAGTTGACAAATTCCTATATGAGAAAAGTATAAGTTTTTTAAAGCTGAAACCTATAACAAGGAATATCTTTAAAAAAAAATCAACTCCACGAAAAGAATGCACATGACATAAATTGTGTTTTATCGTGATCTACTTTTTCTGTGTAGTAGGTTTTGTCTATCTCTTACGGTTTATCAATTATGCAAAATTCAATAAAAATCATCCAGAATAAAGAGTACTTCAGAGGCTATTCCCAGAAAATTCAAGATATATATTTTATTTGTCATGTAAATATCTTAAATATAAGAGATTTTAAACAAAATTATTGAAGCTACCTTTGAAAAAATCAAACTTTTCGAAAGAGTAAAGGGTAGTTGGGAGTGGAGGAATTTTCATGAAAATCTTCGTGTCGCATCCTTGGAAGATGCCAAACTTAATACCAAGTTTGGTATTTAACGGTCTTTTCGTTTTTGAGCTATGCTGTCCACATACATACACACGGACCTTTTTCCAGAAATGCTTTTTTTGAATTCAGGGGGACCCAAAACGTGTATTTCCGGTGAAATCTCGGTGTCGAATTTGTGGGTGCATTACAATACCTTCTCTATACACTATGTACATAGTGCGTGTAGAGAAAGTAAAGTGTAAGGTAGGTGCAGTGGGATGATTGAAGGACTGTATTAGCAGTAGCAGTAGCAGACTTACGGGTTTAGCGTGCCGAATTCTCGTTGTCTTTCCACAAGCTTGAGATAGTTGTTCATCCTCCATGTCTTGTTGCTAGGCAAGAGGATCTCCAGACACGAGGGACTCGCCGTTCTCTCCCCTTGACGTTGCAACACATAACAACATAACCATAACTAGATGTGTAAATAGAAAACTCAATAAAGGGAGCAACACGTTGCAAAACTTACCGGAGGAATCCATTACCGCAGAATCCACTCAGACGCGGTATAAAAATATTATGATCGGTTTCGGCCAACCCGGAGCTATTTTATATGTTACAGTGCTTTCCATTTTGGCAACTGCGGTTAAGTTTTGTTGTTTCCTTTAGTAGCGGGATATTTTGGACAGGAGCGGCGGGGTGGAAACAGAAAGCGCGGTTTTTGCATATACGTTTATATGTGTATAAATAGGAATGTAGAGACGGGGAAGGCCTGGGATAAAAAACCGGAGAACATGCGAAAATGTGGAGCGCCAGTGAAGTGGGAGGGTGAGGAGTATGACGACTACCCGGGGGCGCATGCACCGCGAAGTTAAAGCCAGAACATCTGACTGTCTCTCTTACAGCAAACCCATGTATCACGCGAAAACTCTCATCTTATTACAATTTTGTTCCTTCCAACTTTGTTCGCAATCAATAAGCCTAGTAAAACACCATAATCGATGTATCTGTCCGCAAAGTGTGTGCGTTAATGGATCATGTTAAAACGTATTAATATATATGCATTTATCCTTCTCTCGTTTTAAAATAAATTTGTATTAGAAGGATATTTAAGTATACAGGAATGTATTCGAGCGCGTCAAAAACTGTAAGGTATCCTGTACACGCTTTCAACGGAACAGCATATACAGTCACCTTAAATGAGCAAATTAAAAAAGGAACTACAAACAATCCAGGTACTATGGAAAAACTGAAATTGTTTTGAAGAATTCATCATTACCATCTGAAAAATCTGATGTGTTCCATTCACATGACTTTCTCTACATCTCTGAAAAAATATTATTAAAAAGCTTATACTTCTATTTCTTTCATGATAATCGAGGAAAAATTAGCAGGAATAGTGCTATTACTCGCTTCCTTGAAAGTAGAAGCGAAATAAGGGAGTACATAGGTTAAAGAGATTTTGATTTTCTCAAAAATGGCTCCAACGATTTTGATTAAAATTTCGTATATTAAAAATATTTACCTGACAAATAAAATGTATATCTTGAATTTTCTGAGAATAGCCTCTGAAGAGTAGTTTATTCTGGATGAATTTTACTAAATTTTGAATAACTGCTAAACCGTAAGAGATAGACAAAAACTTACTACACAAAAAATGTAGAGCACATTAAAATACACAATTTATGTTATATAAATTTTTTCGTGGAGTTCGTCGTTTTTGTGACATTCCTCATTTTTGGTTTCTGCTATGAAAAACGTATACTTTTCTCATACAGGAACTTGTCAACTCCTATCCATATAGACAAAGGAACTTCATTGACATAGCAACCAGCTTTTGACTATCAGTTTAACCTACAGTTGTCCCTTATTTCGCTTCTACTGACAAGGAAGCGAGTAATTAGACTATTTCTGCTATTTTTTTCTGATTAGCATAAAGTAAATAGAAGTACAAGCTTTTTAAGAATTATTTGTTGCAGGGATATGGAGAAAGTCATGTGAATGGTACACATCAGATTTTTTTTACTTTCTCTATACTCACTATGTACATAGTGTATAGAGAATGTATTGCACTCCACCAAAAAATTCGATACCGAGATTTTACTGGAAATATATGTTTTATTGTCCCCTGTATCCAAAAAAATTATTTTTAAAAAAAGGTCCGTGTGGGTGTGTCCGTGTGGGTGTGTCCGTGTGGGTGTGTCCGTATGTGCGTGTGTCTATGAACACGATAACTCAAAAACGAAAAGTCGGTAAAATACCAAACTTGGTATTTAGGTTTAGTATCTTCCAGGAATGCGACACGAAGATTTTGAGAAATATCCCCCCACCCCAAACTACCCTTTACATGGAACTTTTTTCGAAAATTTTGATTTTCTGAAAAATGGCTCTAACGATTTTGATTAAAATATCGTATATTAAAGTTATTTACCTGACAAATAAAATGTATATTCTGAATTTTCTGGGAATAGCCTCTGAAGACTACTTTATTCTGGATGAATTTTTCATAACTACTAAACCGTAAGAGATGGACAAAAACTTAACCCATAAAAAATGTAGAGCACGTTAAAACACAATTTATGTTTTATACATTTTTTCGTGGAGTTGATCGTTTTTAAGATATTCCTTTTTATTGGTTTCAGCTTTGAAAAACTTACACTTTTCTCATACAGGAATTTGTCAACTGTCAATACAAACAAAGGAACATCAGTCACATATCAACCAGCTTTTGGCTTTCACTTTAACCTGCGGTACTCCCTTATTTCGCTTCTACTTACTATAAAGCAAGCAATAAGATTATTTCTGCTAATGTTTCTCGATTAGCATGAAATAAATAAAAGATAAGCTTACTAACAATAATAATTTACAGAGATATAGAGAAAATCATGTGAGTGTAACACATCAGATTTTTTTTAAAATTATGTTTTATTATACGTCACTTGAACTACTTAGACTCCCGCCTCGGATATGTGGGGGTAGCGTGTGTGCCTCACATTTAAGACATTTTTTTCCCCCTCAAGGTTTTCCTTGATCCTGAGAAGACGAATGTTGAGTAACTTTATGCTCCATTGAGAATTATTTCACCCATTTTATTCATCGTTCGATATGATCAACCAGATTAATGGCGTCAGAAAAAGAAGAACAAGAGCTTAGTCATAACGCGACGGAGCTAACCTTACGTGGTGGACAGTAGCCGTATTATCCCGGAACCATGCTACCTTCACATCAAGCAGATGTTCGACGGCCAAGGTGTTCTTCCATCCGTATTAGTGAGGGCACTAACGAATGAAAATTATGAAATTATTCGATAGTGCTTAACTATCGGTTATTCGATTATTACTCAAGTTTTCGGTTACTATACTATTGGTTGCTTGACAGTCCCAAATTTCAATTCGCCTTTCATCGATGAACCTATGCAGATATGACATCAACCTCATACCAGAGAGAATAAGACATATACTGTTTTATTTTCTTCATTTAACACTTGTGGCAATCAGTCATAAATATTACACTAAACAATTCTGCATACCAACTACCGAACAAGAAATATAAATTTCCAGTTAGCGACTAAGCACTAGGGCAGTTTATTCTAAATAATTTTGGTGGCACTGCTGGAGGGTCACCATTTTGTGGCGGATGTACCTATCACCTTGTGGGGGGGGGGAGGCGGAAATTGTTGTACTTATAAATAAAAACCTAAACGTTAATTCCAAACCTAAATGATACCTCTTTTTGCATAGCAGAAACAAACATTGTAGCAATATTGCTGCTTTAAGTTTCCTATTGCAGCTTCCCACCTGTTGTGTATTAAAATCGACAAGCACATGCTCATATGGAGCTTGGAATATTAGCTATGCCTTCAATTCAACACAAATATCCTAAGAGAAAACGGCACATAAGCTCTAATTAGGAAAATTATGCCTCTTCAGAAGCTGGTCTAAAAGTTAACAAAGCGCTTAGCACAGATATCGACGTTTTCCACAGGCTACACTTTCAAAAGGAATTTTTGGTTGTACTTATTCAGTAGCCAGTATTGTTTCTTTTTACATATGTATGAAGCTTGGTTTCATTTCAATTGGTATGTTAATACCCGGAATATTTTATTAAATAATCGACTCATTGAAACTAATGACCTAAATTTTTCTGAAGTAGCAAAAGAAAAGTTCATGTCGCTATTGCAGGTAATCTTGTGGACTCGATTCGTTCATTGTTTTACGATAGAATAGATACTAAAACTACAATGACTCCTTAGATCCGTAAATATGAATCCCAGTAACTTTTAACCCGGGAAAGCATTTGAAGTGATTACTATAAAATAGATCAATTGAAAGACCAGAAGTTCTAGAGGATTAGGGAACATGCCACTTAAGAAGCTTCACCGGGCTTCCAAGAAGACATTGTTAACATTGCGCCTTGCACGGAGCGCAGATGCCATTTCTAGTGGAGATAAAGACATGAAAACTTTCATTTTTCTAGCACGGTAATAACAGATAAAGACTGCAAAGGCAATGGGTCCCAGTGTCCCAGTAAAATAACCTCCCTTATGCATATTGCTGTTGCATGTAGCCAAACCAGTATTCATTTAACAAAGCTGTATGTGGTGTTTATGTGCATGATCTGCCAGCTGCTATGCATTCACATGCCAATATGTCTTCTTTAATCTTAGAATATGAACGCAATTTCTGTCTGTTTATGGGAAATGCACTATAGAGTTTAATGCTCTGGTATGCTGGATCAACGAGCATTTTTAGTCTGCACTGAAAATGCTGCGGTACAAGGTACCTAGAGAAACGGTTTAAATTCTTCTTGTTCTATAGCTTAACTTTAAATAAAATGAGAAAAGCATATCTCTTTCTTCATTTTCAGAATATTCATATATACCCGCTTCACTTCACCCCTGCCTCCTGAAGGTGTAGCAACAACAGATCCGTAATGATGAAACAGAAATGAGTGTCTTTCTCCGCTATTATATCCTAATTTGAACGTCACCGCTGTGCATTTGTTTTAGTTTGCATGGGAATAGAATGCTCCAGCTAATACCAAAATAGTGCAACAACGTTCTGGTCTTCCCCGTCAGTCATCTCTTCTTTTAGGAAAAACAAAATATTGCAAATTGATTTTTGACCAAAGCAACTTTCCCATAGACTACCCCCTCGATAGTGTGGGAGTAGCGTATCCGTCTTACATTCAAGAGGACAGGAGTTCGAATCTTACTTAGGATGAGTTACCCAGATAAGGTTTTCTTCGGGAGTTTCCCTTATCCTGAGAATAAGAATGCCAGGGACTTTAACTCCATGAACCTGATATTATTTCAGCATAATTTCACCAAATGTATTCATCGCCCGATATGATCAATCAGGTTAAAGGACATACGCACACACACACGCACACACACACACACACAAACTCTTCCTTTATTAGTTTGCACCTGACTTATATTCCTTAAATCTATTTTAGCTTCTAGTTTCATGAGCCATTTAGAAAGAAACCATAGTATTATCATCAATGAAACGGTATTTCAAATCAATATTATTTTTGATGTTTCTTACATTTTACTAATTCATATAATGAACCTAAAATATTCAAAATTATGTGTATTTAGGCACGTTCCTCTGAATCACGACCGTTTATTGAACTAGACAATCCAAAGAGCAACATAAGGATCGCCTAAACTTGCTAGTTATTACCTCTAACACTTAGTCATTCATTGAGTGGAACTACTCTACCAGATTCTGTCATTTATTTAAAACTGCCTTTAAAGCTTCACTAACTCTGTCACGAGGCAAGTGCATTTGATATGCTAACATTGAAATTTAATTTTGATGTCAGTTTAATCTTTGTATATTTATTATTCATAATGATAGTTCTGTGACTATGGTATTAAGAAGAATACTAAATAAATATCCAACATTAATAACAACAAAATAAAAATTAATCTATTTAAATAAGAGACCTCAGGAGTATCTGTCAAGTAGTGAACGGGAAAGGATCATAAATACGAGGGTATAGAGCAGCCCTGCACAGGGCTGGCTCGCAGTTCGCGAGCGGAGTACAGGTACTGGCAGCGCTCTTGTATACGAGTGGACAGAGAGGAGAGGTATCGTACAGTACGCTCACGAAAAGAAGTGCACGCTTTCATAAATGATTTCTCAAAATACTATTTTACTAATTTATGGTTAAGAAAAATATTTATTTTAAACACATTATTGCCTTCTATAGCTGATTAAATCCGCGTACAAACCAGTTATATGATATGTTTCTTTACCGATACATCAAAACGTGGTTTTATGTGATTGGCAGCTGAAAGAAAAGTAATGACCTTAATGAAACGCCATTCATGGATTTTATTGAAGTTCATGATAGAAAACAGTTGTTCACAGGCGTATGTCGAACCAAATATTGAGATCAAATATTCGCAGCTGGCCTGCCGTGGATATTTTTGTTAAGCCATAGTCTTGTAAAACTCATTCAGGTTAGTGGTATTGCTGAAACTATCTTTAGCTCTTATGCCACACTGAAAATCAATAAGTTCAAGCTGCAAATCATGAGACACCGTTTCAACTGATGTTGAGAAAGGAATTGCGAGAATTTGAAATTCCTTCTCAAGTAATCTGGGTTTTGAAATCTAGAATCGAATTTATTTTGAATTTCAATTAATACTTCAACGTAATCACTGAACACTGCCTCATCACAAGCACTTTGTAAGGTTGGAAAGTGAACCATATTGATCACCATAACTGACTTATGAAAAGTATAAGCTTGCGACAAAAAGCCCGTAATTCATTGATCATATCGAGAATGAGCTGGTTCTTTCCTTGAAGAGAAATATTTAATTTGTTGAGGTGTCCAGTAATATCCACAAGAAATGCAAGGTTGGCTACCCAGGCAAGATCACTGAGTTTTGGTGCGGGTTTCCCCTTCGTTTCAAGAAACTGATAAATGACGTCACGAAGATGGTAAAATCACTGTAAACATCTTTATGTGTTTTGTCGTAGTGACGCATTATAATATACTTTTTTCTACCTTTCAAAATGTTCTGACATATAAGGCACTGAAAATTTATCCCAGCTGCTATGAAAAAGTAATCGCTTTCCCATGCAACGTTGAAAGTATTTGCCTGATGTTCATGTTTCCGTCTTTTAGATTCCTCCATTATAGAAAGATACGTAAGCAGGGAGCGTTAGTAACCGGCTGCACACAACACACAGTCCCCCCAGACAACTGCTTTAAAACTGCCCTACGTCATTCTTCTCTATCACATAGTCAGCGCTCTAGGAGCTGTCATTGTGGCTCGCCGCTCCTACCGAGCGTTCACGCTCAAAGAGCGCTGTTTGTGCACCCATGGTTTAGTGTAAACGGTAGAAAATGTTTAACGCGGATCATGAGTTTGAAAGTCTATGTTCTTTTAAATATGTAAGATATACTTATATCTGTGAAAGGATGTCCTGTATCTGGAATTTCGAGAAACATTGATTGCTTGTCTAGAAGAACACGTTTTCAGAATGTTTTCTCGGGCATAAAAGCAAACCTTTTCCTATGAAACCATCTTACAAGAGCAACATAATGAAATTATACATATGAAGAATACACAGTGATATCGAATAGTTATGAAGCGAAATTAAACTTTCCGTTGCACGAATACGTATCAGCAAACAATTGCCAAATATAGTCTGACCTCATGTCATAACTCCCAGTACCCTACCGCGTAACCCGCCTGTATACGATTGCCTACGTTTACCATAAATAAGAACACGCACACCTACATGAACCCGCTTGCGGTGCCATAAGTAGTCAAAGTGGGCGTTAAACACTTGCAAAAAAAAAAAACAAAAAAAAAAAAACCTCTATGAACAGATCCGACACTATGAGTAAAACCGATTGGCAAATGCCTGGCTTTATTTTGTAAAATGTTCTACTTGAACAGTGAATTATAGCTTTCCCAACATTTACGTGAAGTTTTCTATAAATTCTCATGCATCGAATACTCCAGACAGAAATAGCTTACAGTTGCTTGATGTACAAATTTATTTTCAGGCCAGAATAATTTATTGCAATACGATGTTGCGTTGTCTCCACAAAACCCGGATTTTATTATCCAAGTTTTTCTAACAGTGAAAGTACTAACAACCTAAACTAGCATGGTATGATGCACTGGCCACTTCGCATCCTCGGCAATTCCGTGAGCATCATATTCAGATATGGTAGAAGATGAATGCTTGACGTGGTATTTTAGGAGGTTCATCTTTTTGACCTATTTTCCTCGAATGCAATCTCAGTGGAAAACATATCTTCACTAATCGGCGGTGATCTTATAGTTGTCGCCCCGCTGCAGTTTCAACACACCACTTACTACAGATATACATAGGTATATTATGACCTCATATTATATGCATTTCTCCAGCTTGGTTATCCATGAAGTAGAATGGCAGTAAGGGTCCATAACCAAATATTTTTGTTCCCTGAATCTCACATAAGTATAGCTTTATGAGAACTGTTGTGAACAATAATACAGACACTTCTGGTAGACAAGATCCGCTAGACCGCAACACATGTAACAGAGCAAAATGAAAACTTAGGGGAACTAGAACACAGTTTAAGGAATAAAGCAAAAATGCGCCACGGTGTTCTGGTGCAGCCACCGATCGAGTAACGCCGCCTGATGGTATAGATGGGAAGGACTGCGCCATCTCGCTGCCACTAATGTGGTGCGAGAATCTGACGTCTCTTTGCCAGCAGCACGATCCTACTCGTCACTGCCACTTCTGCGCAACTTGTAGGAGATTTGACAACTTCACCGGGCAGGCCTGTCGTCTATTATATCCACATGGTTGTACCTCTACAAACGATTCCGACCCCAGCAACGCACGCCAGCTACAGTCTCATCTGTTCCGGGGGGGGGGGGTTGGCAGAACCCACTGGAAAATACAGTATAAGAAAAGCCTCACCGCTCAGTACAGGGTACGACACCAGCTGCCGAAAACCAGAACATCGAAGCTTCGCCTGAGGTGCTCCAGATGGTGGAGGACCTGCTGGCAGAGATTCTGCCCATCGCAGTCAGGCTCTGAACTTGAAAAAACGCTCTCAATAATCCGGTATGACATCAACACACTATGTGATGACGATTAAGACGACAAGATAATATTTCCATTATTAACCACACTGGACTTAACCAATTGAATTGCAGCACTACTTCATGGCAACCAGGAAGCTCGTCAAGGATAAAGCGAAACCTTTCAGACGAAAGGGTGTATGAATGCTGTATGAACAACAGCTAAGATCACCAGACCAGCAGTAGCTTCCTTCAAGACTGGGTTCTCCAACCGTCCTGATCGCCGAAGTTACCTTTAATACATAATACTTCAATTAATCCATCACACATACTTCCTTCACTCCCTCGCCCCGAGTTCCCCAAGCCGTAGGGTCTCGGCCATGTTTGCATCCTGGCTTTCATTCTTCATCTCCTTTATGCCACTTGTGGCTGGCCAATATACCCGCCCCTCGAATCTACAGGTGCAATGGCGGCACTGCTGCACATCTCAACCCAAATTACTTGTTTTTTTTTTCTCTCTCCGTGTTCCTGCTGTGAAGTTTTTTTTTGGGGGGGTAGGGTCAAGCTTTGAGGCGAGTTCCACAATCAAAGAGTTCTCTGTGATTGGTCAGTACTTAAAATGTATTTTCTCCTCCATTAGATCCAAAACCTTAAGCCAATCACTGCGCGGCTCTCAGTAAGCAGTAAACTTTCACTTCACAAGCATATCTACTTACGCTACATTTAGTGAAGGTGCATATTCGCATTATGTCTTTACCACTCTAATCTCATGTCTTCTATCTCCTACGTTCCTTTCTGAGCAGCCAGGACCGGAACTATAGCAATCGATCCCGTCCTGCACTTCTAGAACTCATTCGGCTTCAACCTGAAAGTCTTCTTGGAATAAACGGAGCTCACTGCAACTAGGATTGCCCCGAAGCACCCGCACGTGATACCTTTAAGTGAATAGGCCATCTTTTAACCTTGAGAGCGGCTCGTTTTACCCCTCTTGCTTATCACGGAGACAGTGAGGGGGTCGCGCTCACTTAGAGGGGTAAAACGAAAGTATCTCTAGCTAGTTCCCCGCTAGGCGGTTTTAACTTGAAATAGCCTCTATGAATTTCTAACGCACAGGCCAAATACGGGGCAGTTGGGCCACCTGGTACAGATCGCGTTGGTGAGCTATACCCTCCGTTATCTAGCCTTTACCTTTAATGTCTTTGGTATATGGTGGGTCTGTAAAGCTTAATTTTATAATACTTTTGTTAGACGCATTTAGGATAGACATAGATTTTTTATCCTATTTATTTTGCCTTGCTTTAACTACTTGATCATATTGCGAGGGATCTGTTAGGTAAAATGTTCGCTGAAGGGTATATGATGGACAGTATCATTCAAGGTCTTACTCCCGTACTATATGACTTTCACTTCGTGCCAAGCAAACGGTGTTAGGATGCCATCCAGTCTAGCTGCTGTTCACCACCTACACTCAGACGGGAGATCTCATCCCTTTACAACCACCATGAGCGCTGCACAAAGAATGAAGACGGTGTTACGGAATATAACTGATAATTGCACCACCTCAAACCTGTATCATCAATACGTCCCACTACTTGAATATTGCCTTTAGTCAGTTGTAATATAAATAGTACTCAAATAATACGAAATACAAAGTAACACCATTGCCGACAAATCTGAGCATTAAAATATTTTATACAAAAATCAAAGGCAAATATTTTCTCAAGATGTTCAAACTGATTGTACGTATATTAAAATTTTCTCAGTCCAGTACTAAATCTCATTTTAGAGAAGGAATACTGGTGTAGAAGACACGCTAAAGAAAGGGCTTTATGAAGTCGTGGAGGTGACATTTAATGAGTTCACTGGAAATGACACGGCAGAAAATAACACGCAATTTGCTGCACTGTCTAAAGGAGACTTATACAGGATGTTTCAAAATGACAACGAACCACGATGCGATTGTTGCTCAGAACCTATGTGATACGAAAATATAGCTTTAGCGCCAATCAAAGCGTATCAACAATGTCTCATGGTCAGTGGATTAGCCAACTACACAGGAATAAAGCCGCGTGTGTAGCTCACGCTATCGGAAGTAATCCAGGTAGGTTGGGAAGCGTGTTTTAGTGTTTTTGTAAACATGCCGATATGCTGTTCAGTGGTTAGGTAACATTAAGGAATCCCTTGTCTTATGAATATCCACTAAATAAGCTATAGGTAATTTTAGTTATTTGTTTATTCTTCCAATATATAGGTAATTTCATCTTAATAGACAACGAATGGAAGGAAGGGAAAAACAGCTGGAATATTACGCCACTATTCACTATGCCTTAGAGGAAATTTGACGTTAGTGATCTTGAGGATGAAGACAAGGAATTGATAAACACAATAGAGGCGAGAATACTATCAGAAAACTAATAAAGTATGTAGATAAAGTTAAACAAAAATGAATACTTTTTGCAACAAGACGAGGATAGTGGTTTGGGTAAAATAGTATGTTTCGCATTCAAGAGCTTAAATAATTTTTACTTTCTTTATACGTACTATATACATAGTGTATAGAGAAGGTATTGTAATGCACCCAAAAATTTGATACCGAGATTTCACCGGAAATACATGTTTAGAGACCCCCTGAATCCAAAAAAGCATGTTTAGAAAAATGTCCGTGTGTGTCTGTCTGTCTTTCTGCGTGTGTATCTTTGGGCAGCATAGCTCAAAAATGAAAAGACCGTTAAAAACCAAACTTGGTATTTAAGTTTCGTATCGTCCAAGGATGCGACACGAAGATTTTCAAGAAAATCCTCCCACCCCAAACTACCCTTTATATGGAAAAACTTTTGAAAATTTTGTTTTTCTTAAAAATGGCTCTAACGATTTTGATTAAAAGCTCGTATATTTAAGACACTGACTTATTAAATAAAATGTATATCTTGAATTTTCTGGGAATATCTTCTTAAGACTACTTTATTTTGGATGAATTTTACGGATTTTTGCATAACTGCTAAACCGTAAGAGATGGACGCAAACTTACCACACAGAAAATGTAGAGCACATTAAAACACATAATTTATGTTATATACATTTTTTTCGTGGAGATGGTTGTTTTTAAGATATTACTTGCTTTTAGTTTCAGCTTTAAAAAACATACTTTTCTTATACAGGAATTTGTGAACTTCTGTCCATACAAACAAAGGAACTTCAGTCTCATAGCAACCAGTCTTTGACTGTCAGTTTAGCCTATGGTACTCCCTTACTTCACTTTTACTTACAAGGAAGCAAGTAATAAGACTATTTCTGATAATTTTTTGTCGATTATCATTAAGTAAATAGAAGAATAAGCTTTTAATCAGTAATTTGTTGCAGAGATGTAGAGAAAGTTATGTGATTGGAACACATCAGATTTTTTGAGTAAGTGACCATCCTTTGACAGCTAGGACTGATCTGCTTTGACACGTACTTGTCAAGAAAACACATTGAGCGTATATGGGCTAAACACACCAGTGCTTCGTGCGCTGCCTAATCTCAAAATGCTGTATGTTCATCTCAACATCTAAATGTTATTTAAAACATAGAAGCTGCAGCATCAAACTTAAGAGTAGTTCAAGTATAAGCTATCAAACTGTTATAATTGCTTGCTGCCCTTATGAAAAACCTTGTAAATACTAACACCTAAGGGGAAAATATTGTTATACATTACTGAATTAATAAAATGACGATTAGCCAGTGAAAATTATAAAAAAAAACAACATAAAAGCAACAAGAAACAGCAAACAATGAAAGAACGATTAGAAGCAGCCTAGCGTCGTAAGATGTATCATGTTTGTGTTGTGATCATGAAGCTAATGGGGCTGTGAACAACGTGTTACACTTGACATGTAATTAGTTACTAACAAGTCCATACTAATCGTAACTTCTCGTGCCGACTTTAATGACTCCTGCATCTCGTGGGAAATTCAATTTCTTGTACAGCACTCAACAACTAACATACTCTGCTCTGGTTCTGGGTTACACGTTACGTAGTGCCAGTCTGCGGCACCATGGAGTCAGGGGTGCCCAGGTATAAGCTTACAATCATTTAAAGGGCACAAAGAATGAAATTATAATTATAATCGAGCAAAAAATCGAATATCAAATGGTTGTTGAAATCTTTGAGCATCCATAGCGAATCAACATTTAGCTTTTTCCCCTTCCTTCGGGATCTACAGTCATTTAAAGATTTACAATATATCCGTTTCCTAGAATATAGGTAGTTTATAAAGCATCAGTTTTGTCAAAAATACATTTTCATACCTTCAAAATATTCCACGAGTCTCAGTTTTGATTTAAATAAAGAAAATTTCACAGAATATACAGAAAGTTTTTAATATTACAGGCGACAAAATTACCGTAGCACCAATTGAAATTTTTCAAAAATACTTTTATGAAAAAATAATTATTTTAGAGATTAAAGTTTGTAACAGTTTAAAATATCACAATACGGTAATCATAACATCACTAAGTAAAGTTTTTACGTGTGCTTCAAAGATCCAGTACAAAATCTGCAACCAAATTCCACAAATTTTGAGACGTGGAACAAAAAGTCTCTAATATATACCTATATATTATATATAATAGAACATTTACCTTGCAAAGAATTTATCCAATTTGAATTAAATTTGGTACTCATATTATCAAAACAGCAATATAATGATGGTAAAAGTTTCAGAAAAATATAGAAATTTCATTCCCAATGTCTTCAAATATATAAAAGGATCAGCCGAAACAAGAAATCTTACGTTCCAAAAAATCTAAATCCCATTAAAGCGCGGAATTTATGTCAAATAATTCTTTTTTCCGTTAACAATTTTGGGGTATTCCTTGTTATCATTTAACGTTCAGCATATTCAAAGTATGGGGCATGGATATTTAGAAAAAAAATGATCACATAAAGGTAACCTTTATAACGAAGCATTGTTGGAAATTTATATTTTCTCAAAATAGCTCTAGCGATTTTAAATAAAATTGCCGTATATGGAAGATATTTACATAACAAATAAAATGTATAGCTTGAATTTCCTTGGAATAGCGTTTGAAGTCCTCTTAATTTTGAATGAGTATACATAAATGATAAACTGTAAGATATAGACAGAAAGTTATTATAAAAAATGGTAGATCTCACCAAAACTTACAAATTGTGTCATTTCGTTGTAGAGCTTACCATTTCCTGGATATTGCTTGTTATATGTTTGACTTTCCCAATACTTATACTTTTGAAAAATGGAAACTCTTATTCATATTCTTCTCGTTATCAAGCAAAGAGAAAGGGATTACAATACCATCACATAGCGACAGATTTTTAAAGGATTTAATTATGGTTTAGCTTATTCAATTTTCCTATTCTACTTTTACAATGCAATTACATCTAATAAAACCATTTATGCTAACATTTATCTTGATAAACATGAAGTATGTAGAAGAATACATTTTTGTAAGAATAGTTTGCACGGCATAGGCAGAGAAAGTTATGTGAATGTATAGAATAAGACATTTTATAATATTACAATTTGATTAAATTTTAAACCTTTGTACCTTATTTTCTGTTCCATATTTATTTAAAATGCACATTTTAAAAGCTTTATAATTTACACATAACGCAGAAACTCCTAACATGCTCCAACGTTGATACTTTGGAGCATCGCCTTATATCTTGTCGGCAGGTTGCTGGCATTTGGTTGGTGCTTAATGGTTATCTAACCAAATGGTGCCAGCCAGAGACCCCGCCGTGCCTGGAGAAACTCTGGCGCCTGGAATTTCATTTCCCGAATACCTACCTTCAACGCAGTGTGATTTGGTTGGTAGCGGGAACACTCCATTAGATTTTGAAACAGAATATCGACACTGTGGCAAAGAGGGAAGACTGGTTCGGCTTCCTGAGACAAGAACATTGGAAGTTGATGAAGTCCGGATTTATCGGCGATATGCAGCCATTTATCACCCGGTTTGAGGTTACTACCTAATATTGTTAGTCCCTCGGTGGACTATCACCTCCACACTAAGAAGCACTGACAATGTTGTTAGGTTCAGCTTCCCGCTTCTGTGAGGAGGGTGCGTTTCACAATACACAAACACCACCACTCTCCAAGACGTAAAATGGAATGACCACTATGGCGCGCTAGATAAAATGACATGAAATAAACATAACCACAACAAAATGTATTTTGTATTTAAAATTCAATTGATTTATGGCTTAAACCTATTGTAATCATGTATTAATCTAATGATGGAAAATAAATTATATTAAAAAAAAACATAAACAACGAAATGACATTCAGCCCTCCCATGCCACCAAGTTAACCTCCTTGGAAAACACGTAGTCTGGGAGCACCAAGAAATATAATTTTCTTATTTAATATGAAATATCGGTTCATTGATTTCAAACATTAGCAGTTTTCTATCTTTATACAATTATAAATCAACCTCTGCGTACTTCACTAAAACATAAATATAAAGGACTTAAAGAAATGCCTTTTTTGTGAGGGTTATTAGGTTTTGGCATGCAGAAACTTTGTTGTGTATATCTATAAAATTAGAGTAAAGGTTATCCAGAGGTTTGAAACATGTAGTATTTGATAAATGAAAATTTAAAAAAACAACAACATAATATATAATACACGATAGATTGTGAGTTTTAAAACTCTGTCTTCTATTTGCAGAAATATTAAATCATGGTCAACTTTGAAACCAGTTAATAAACTACCACCAACATTTACAACCATCCCTTATAAAATGTTGAAGAACGTAGTCAAAAGATTTTGAAACTTCAAATTTATATTCCAATCATATGAATTATAGGCCGAAAGATACAAAAGTCTTAGTTTATTTTGCGCCATCTGGAAAGCAAAACAACCACACATCAACAAATGATAGCAAATAACAGCCAAATCAATGCCACGAGAGATCTCAAATAAGGTCTGACTGGATGCAGGATCTTGGAGTAGAAATGGATCCTCAGATATCTCTGGCACTAATCATCTTCCTGATGCAACAAAAATGCGACTTATATTGAGAAATAACGAATTCCACCACACAAATTACCACACGAGGGAAACGTTGTGAGTTCTACGGTGAATCCACACGGTGGATTTGATCATTGAGGCATGCATCCGACTGTTTTTATACTCTGTGGATACAACAAATGTGTTATGTTCTATGGAGTAACATCAGGTATTTACTACTTATTGGTATTCTCAACTAAAAACAGGGCCTTCTTCTCAAGCGGTGTCTTCGTATTCAAGCACAAGCGTTTTGTAGGTCATTTTTAAAGTTTTATAAATTTATAAAATTAAATTAAATGTTGGATATGTAGAGTCAGATTGGAAAGTTCAATGCCATAGCCGGGATTTGATTTCCTGGTAAACCACAAGGTGATCTAAAATTATTTTGAGATGACAACTCCAATGGCGACCCGGCCATGGCATTGAATTTTCCAGTCTGACTCAACCTATCCAACTCCTGTCCTACACACGGCTTGTGAAAAAACAATTAAATCAATACCAGTTGACCATAATAGTTGGCTATTCTATGAATACTGGGACTTAAAGAACTTATAACATTGTAAGTCGCCATTGGGGTTGTCATCTCAAAATAATTTGAGATCACCTTGTGGTTTACCGGAAAACATGCGAGTCAGTTGAGAAATTTAATGCTATACCAGAATGTTGCCATGGTAGCTCAGTGGCAGAGCAACCGGCTAGAGACCGGGAAGTCCATGGTTTAAATTCCGGCTATGGTACTGAATTTTTCAGTCTGACTTTACCTATCCAACTCCTGTCCTACACATGGCTTGTGTAAAACAAAAATCAATATAAATTAAATGTGTTTTTAGCCCCTAGTCCGTGGGAACGAATTGCGATATTTGGTGGTAAAAGAATTAGCAAACTTGTTTGTATGGTTTTTGAGTATACCCTACTTACACTAACACATTTACTCTCTTTATACGAGTGGTGTACATAGCTTATTTTGTAGCATCAGGCATTTCAGAGATATCCTTTATTATTGGTTTCAATTTTAATACGTTTGTCATTTTGTGTCACGGTGTTGCTATTTAATTGCTTGTTGCGATTTCATAGAAAAATTATGGACTTTCAGGGCTAGATAAATTCACTAGTTTTTAAACATCTGAATGTCAACTTGATTTCCTCGTTGTTCCTTCTGCAAAGGTTTATCTCGATTAATGGGACAGAAAAATAGATTGCATGAGAATATGTTGTGGAAGATATAAAATGATATCGAGTACAGAAAATTAAATAAGATTTTTTAACATCCTATAGCCATTTAACAATCCTATACTTTCCATGGCGATACCATGGAAAGTACAGGATTTCAGGTCAATCGTTTTTAGCATCTGACTATCGATTCGGTGTCCTTTGTCCCCTTGTCCTACAAAGAAATGTGTATTGAAATTATTTCTGATAAGGTTTAGCTGGATTAACCTGAGGCAGATAATAAACAAGGTCTGATAATGCTGTGAAAGAGGTTCCGGTTTCGATTCCCGGTTGGGGTGGGTGGAAATTTTTCTCTAGTCAAGTTTATTCCCCATTCTCCCCGGAGTCTGAAGGTATGAATGAGCGTGTGAATGTGTGAGTGTACGCTTGAAGGCAATTCACTTCAGAATAACACAAACAGTAAACAAGTAGACATCATGGCCAAGAGCAATTGTTTCAGAAGAAAAGTTGCCGAAATAACCTAGGTATTAAAGGCGGCATATGAATGGAACAGCAAAAAAAAAAAAAAAAAAAAAAAATTATAGTAGAAGATTGAAGATATTTCTATCTACCTTAATTGAGATAAACATTATGCAGAAATGGTTTTATTAACACATTTTATTGTTGGTTACCTTCACAATAAAAATATGCATGACATAAATCGTGTGTTTTAACGAGATCTATATTTTTTGTATAGCAGTGTTTTGTCTAACTCTTACTTTTACCAGTTATGCAACAGCCATTCCGAATGAAGAAGACTTTAGGGGCCATTCCCAGCAAATTCAAGTTTTTTATAATGTTTAACGCCTTCTTTAACTACCATGGCACCGTAGGCGATGACACTGGTGATACATGGAATGAAGATGGAACACCGGTTAAATGCGATGGCGGGAGAAATAGGAGAACCCGGAGAAATCCCGTCCCTGCGCCGCTTTGTACGCCACAAGTCTCACATGCGGTCGCTTGGGATTGAACCCGGTCCAGAAAATTCAAGATATACATTTTATTTGTCATGTTATATACATATATATATATTTATATATATATATATATATATTTAATATACGTTTTTTTATGAAAGTTGTTAGAAACATTTTTGAGAACATTAAACGTTTTGAAATAATCTTCCAAGTAAAAGGAAATTCAGGTTGAAGAAATTTTCTTGAAAATGTTCGTGTCGCTTCTTTGGAAGATACTGAACTAAACTAGTGTGGTATTCAATAGTTTTTTGTTTTTGAGTTACACTGATCATAGACAAATTGGTCACATAAACACAAAACACACACACACACACACGCTTGCAGGCCTTTTTCTAAAAATCTGATGTGTACCTTTCACATGACTTTCTCCATATCCCTGCAACAAATAATTCTTAAAAACCTTATGCTTCTATTTACTTTATGCTAATCAGAAAAAAATTAGCAGAAATAGTCTTATTACTCGCTTCCTTGTAAATAGAAGCGAAATAAGGGACAACCGTAGGTTAAAGTGATAGTCAAAAGCTGGTTGCTATGTCAATGAAGTTCCTTTGTTTGTATGGATAAGAGTTGACAAGTTCCTGTATGAGAAAATTATACGTTTTTCATAGCAGAAACCAAAAATAAGGAATGTCACAAAAACGACGAACTCCACGAAAAAAATGTATATAACATAAATTGTGTGTTTTAAAGTGCTCTACATTTTTGTGTAGTAAGTTTTTGTCCATCTCTTACGGTTTAGCAGTCATTCAAAATTTAGTAAAATTCATCCAGAATAAACCACTCTTCAGAGGCTATTCCCAGAAAATTCAAGATATACATTTCATTTGTCAGGTAAATATGTTTAATATCCGAAATTGTAATCAAAATCGTTAGAGCCATTTTTGAGAAAATCAAAATTTTCGAAAAAAGTTCCATGTAAAGGGTAGTTGGGGGTGGGGGGATTTTTCTCAAAAGCTTCGTCTCGCATCCCTGGAAGATACTAAACTTAAATACCAAGTTTGGTATTTTACCGACTTTTCGTTTTTGAGTTATCGTGTTCACAGACACACGGACACACGGACACACGGACACACACACACACACCCACACGACCTTTTTGTGAAAATGCTTTTTTTTGGATATTGGGGACCCTAAAACATATATTTCCGGTGAAATCTCGATATCGAATTTTTGGTGGAGTGCAATACTTTCTCTATACACTATATACATAGTGCGTATGTAGAAAGTAAGAATTCATTTTTTTTTTGATTCAGGAGTCTTCATAACACGTACTCTGGTGAAATATAACACTGAGTGTTTGGGTGGAATGCAATACCTTCCCTACTTTCTATATACATTGTGCGTGCTAGAAAAAGTAATAAACAATAGTAGGTTGAGAAAGTCATGTGGAAGTAACACATCAGATTTATACTTTCTCTACCACTTGCCTATAAGAAGAGAAAGTTTTATATTTGAGCAAAAAATACGAATTTTTAGTAAAAAGTGCGCGCACACATGCATGTGTGTGCACAGTATATCTCAAAAACCGAATGACGAATAAATTTCAAACTTTATTTCCAAGTTGGTATTCAGCAAATTTGGTATTTGTTCCAAGATTTCATATTTATTATCCAGCAATGGGCCTCAAATATTTTCCTCGAAATTCCGCATGCAAACTATGTTTTACAATTAATTTACTTTATTTATTTATAGAGGTTTTAATTTAAACACCAACTGTTTAAGATATTGGCTAGACAAATTAAATGCATACTTTTTAATTTTCTGTGGTGTTCTTCGTTCTGAATGTCTTGCTAAACCGCAACAGATAAGACACAATTTTAATACTCCAAAGGAAAAAAAAATCTGAAGCGTTACATTCGCATTACTTTCTCTGTCTGTACTGCAAAGATATTCTTACAAAATAAAATTCTTTTCTCTACATCATACTAATCAAATTAAGCATTATTATAAATGGCCTTAGAAGTGTTATTTAGTTCCTTATAACTAGAAGAGAAATAAGGAATACACTAGACTAATGCGACGATCAAATATTTTAAAAGATGTTGCTACGCGATTTTCATAGAAATTCGGTTCTCTTTCCATGGCCAGGAATAAAACAAAAGAGTTGTGAAGCGGATAAGGAATTCCCATTTGAGAAAATATTAAGTATTTTTAAATGAAACTAACAACAACGAATATCTCGGAAATGGTTAACTTCAAAAAATGCACGATATATATTGGTATTTTAACGATATTTACATCCTATGTGTAGAACATTTTTGTCGGTCTCTTTTTTGTTCCCATGTATGCAAAAGTCACCCAGATAGAAGAGGATTTCAGAGGCTATTCCCCGAAAATTCAAGATATATATTTTATTTGTCAAGTAAATATCTTTAATATAAGGCAATTTAAGCTAAATCGTTGAGTTATTTTTGAAAAAATAATTTTTTTCCATATAAAGGGTGGTTTGGAGTGGGAGATTTTTTTAAAAAGCTTTGTGTCGCATGCATGGAAGATACTAAATTTAATTATCAATATATTTAACCGAAATTTTAATTATGAATTATATTGTTCACAGGCACACTCACTCACAGCACCCACACATATACATACACACTCGGACATGTGTCTAAAAATAATTTTTATACACGTCAAGTTCCAGTGAAATCTCGGTATGGGATTTTTCAGTGGAATTCTCTACCTAGTTACTAAACAAAGTAAAATGAAAAATGATTTTCCATTTGAGAAATGTGTACTTATTTTAAACCCAATAATTAGAAATATTTTTGAAACGATCAAGGGAAAAAAGTGACAATTTCGGCGTTTTAAGGAGATCTATAGTGTTTGCAGCAATATTGTTTCTCTATCTCTTACAGTTTACCAATTATGCAAAAGTCATCCAGAATGAAGAACACTTCAGAGTTTACTCTCATAAAATCAAGATATAAATGTAGAAAAAAACTATAAAAATATGGCATTTTAATCAATATAATTAGAGCCATTTTTGAGAAAATTAAAATTTTGAAATAAATGTTTCATGTATAAGGTAGTTTGGATGGAATTTTATCAAACATATTCGCGACCTGACTTTGATAAACGTTTTACTTAAATAAATAAAGTTTGATATTTAAGCGACTTTTCGTGTTGTTCACACACACACACACACACACACACACACACACAAACACACACACAGCGCTTGTACATACTTTACGCTGTCGATATATTATTGTTTGGAATTATATAACCACTGATACCTACTGGAAGTACGTGAAAGGGAAACATTGAAGCATTTTATGAAAACTTCATGTCTTGAACTAGTATGGCTTTCTCTACGCAGTCTTGTACAACTTATTCGAACAAGGGATTATTCTTCTATCTACTTTCTGTTAATCCAGATAAACATTTGCACAAATTCCTGTATTAGATATTTCTCTGTAGGTACAATGGGATTAGGAGAACACTATAGGCTTTAAGCGATAGACAAATATTATAAGAGTGGGAAGAGTGGGTCGTTACACCGTAATTTTAAAATTCCGTTCTCTTTGCATAGCCAAGAGAATAGAAATGCATATGTATGAGATGTTTGTATGACAAATGCACTACATATCTTGAAATTTCTGCGATTAGCATCCAAAGCCATCGTCATTCTGAATGACTTTTGCATAACTGATGAACCGTAAGAGATAGAAAAAACTTACTGAACAAAAATCCGATATGTTATATTCACATGACTTTTTGTATCCTCTATCGTTTATTAGTAGTACTTAAACTAAGGTTATGATAGTCTATTTTTGTTTACTTTATTTTAATTGAACTAAATCTTTGCGGAAATATCATAGTATTTGTATAAAATCGCGAGAAACAACTTAAAATCGAAAGGATTTGATAAGAATAAGTACTAACAATTCAAAAAATAAATAATAAATATCTCGGAAAGGGCTTAAAGCACAAAAATCTTATTGGGAGTAAATTGCGTGTTTTAAATATATTTACATTTTTCTGGAGTAAGTTATCATCTATCGTTTAAAATTTATCAGCTAAACCAAACTACACAAAAATTTCTGTAGAAATCACAGGCTATTTCCGGAAAATTTTAAAAATCCATTTTATTTTTATATAAGTATCTTTAATACATGGAATTTTAATCAAAATCGTAGAACAACTTTTTCTAAAATTCAAAATTTTCGAAAATTCTTTCATGCAAAGAGAAGTTTGAGTTGGCAATTTTCTTGAAATTGTTGTATAGTATCTTTGGAAGATACTGAACTCAAACACCAAGTGTGGTATTTAACCATTTTTTTGTTTTGTTTTGTTTTTGAGTTTTGCGGTACACAGAGACACAAGCACGGACCTTTTTCTTAAAAGGCTATTAATTCATGCGGCTTCAAAAGGTGTAGTTTCGGTGAAATCTCTCTTTCGAATGTATGGGCGGAGTAAAATGCTTCCCCTGCTTATTATACGTAGTAGATAAAGTAAAAAATAGGGAATGAAACGAAATAAAAATAAACAAAAACAATCTTTCAAACAAAGAAAAGTATTAACATTTGAAAATTCAGAACAATAACAAGGAATATATCGAAAATGTGCTTTAAGAGATCCACATTTTCTTTTAGAAATACCTTTATCTATTTCTTACTGTTTTCCGATCAAACAAAAGTCATTCAGAATGAAGGGATGTCGAGATATACAAGTTATTTGTTATGAAAATATCTTAAACATATGGTGTTTTAATGAAACTTGTTAGAATATTTTTTGATAAAGAAACTGTTCGAAACAAATTATGTTTTAATAAAACTTATTAGAATGTTTTTGATAAAATAAAATTGTTCGAATCATTTTCTGTTTACTTCTTTATTTTTTATAATTTCCAAACAAATTACTAAAAACTTTCATTTAAATATTTTTGTTACATATAAAATATACATCTTTAAATTTCTATAAACAGCTGTAAACTTCTCTTTTTTGATGATATTTATATAATTGTTAAATCGTAAGAGATAGATAAAGCCTTACTATACAAAAAATGCAGATCTAGTTAATTGACATCATTTATGTCAAATGCTATTTTTGTGAAGTTATATATTTCCGAAAAATTCTTTGTTATTGGGTTATATTTTCATATAGTTATATTTTTCAACTGGTAATTCCTTTTTCTACTTCGTCATTTAAACAGTATAGAATTTCAAAACTATCCCAGAGTAATCTGTTTTTAAAACTTTACTGTCATTTTTGTTTATATATTTTATATATACGAGCGTGCGAATTTTATTGAAAGTTTATCTTGATTAATAAGAAATAAATTGAATTATGGGATTGTTAGAATAGTTTGAAGAAGAATAAATATACAAGATCCCGTGAATGCAACATACCAGTTTTCTTTTTTCCATTTACTTTCGGTCGTGCAAAAAGCATAACATTTGAAATCAATCAATCATAGTGCCCCACATTTTAAACATATTGTCAATCGCTTTAGCCTGCTGGGTGTTCTAATATCTATAAGGAGATGTGTGATGAAAATTATCTGGATTAACAAAAGTGCATAGAAGAGACCTTAGCTCTTGTTATTTATACTGTTATAGCTTTTTAAACATTATTCAAACATGTTTTCAAATAACTTTGAAAAGGCTGGATGAAATTAAGTTTTATATTTCAAACTATACAACTTGTGTAAACTATGTTAATATTCTAAAATACCTGTATAATAACTTACCTTGTTACATCGGTAACCTTGGTAGAAGAGCAACTTAATTCCATTACATAAAAATCACAAGCTCTTACACTAATTATAAGTTTAGAAGATACAATTACAACATTAAAAGTGCATATCACATTAACTCTGTTTTTTCTTCGTAGATTTAGATACCACTTGTTGCCAGAGAACAATATTATTAACCCTCGTGTTGCGTCCGAACAGTGCAATGGCAGTCTCTTTGACTCGTGGTTGTAATATTTCAGTTTAAATGCTATTTGGAATGTCTCCCCTATTTCCGAAACACCCTCTGTACTCGCGTGCCAACTTGGAACAAGCCCCTGTTTATGAGGGAGTGTGCGAAGAACGCGTCCGCCCCTTTAGATTATACTAACAGCTTAACGCAGGTGGCATGCGTGAAAAAATGTCAGAAAGGTGCTTCGTTCATGTTTCATTGGCTTGCTTTGGTTAGAAAAAATTCTGATGTTACAATCAGATGAATTTTTCTATCCATTCTTAACACAACTATTGTTACAAAAGCTTATTCTTCTATCTACATACTAATTGAGAAATGGTTTTATTACATGTAAATGTAATGTTGCTACAAGGGCAACAAGGAAATAAGTAAGCTTAAGCGATAATCCTTTAATGAGTGGGTCACTATGTGATCAATTTGAAATTTTGCTCTCTCAATAAGACCGCGAGAATAAATAGAATTTTGCATTTGAAAATGTAAAACGTATCTAATAATTTAAAGCTTAGTAAAGAATATCTCAGAAATATTTTGCACATTGATTTGATTTATCAATATCTGCATATTTTGGTAGGGATTTTTCTCTCTCTTTCTCTTTCTCTCTTACGGTTCACAAGCAATTAAAAATGGATTAGGAATTCAGTGGCTTACCAGAAAATGCAGGTTATATACTTTCTTTTCATTCAAATATCTAAGCATTGCATATTTTAATAAAAATTGTTAGAGCCGTTTTTGGGAGAATAAAAGCTAACAAAAATGTTTCATGTTGATTGTAGTTCAAGGTGGGAAAATTCTCTTTGTTTCTTATGGTTTACAAGCAATTAAAATGCATTAAGAATGAAGAAAATGTTCAGTGTCTTACCAGAAATTGCAGGTTATGCACTTTCTTTGTCATACGAATATCTAAACATTTTGTATTTTAATAAAAATTGTAAAAGCTGTTTTAGGGATAATAACATATTCCAACACGCTATGTCGGCGCATTTTGGAATATCCATAGCCCTTTTCTTAAATCAGATGGAATTTCTAATTCGCGATATCTCCACTGTGTGTACATGATAACGATAGATCAAGTCGTCGCTCATAGCACCACAAAAAAAAAAAAAAAATCACGACTTGCGGACATGAAAATAGTAGAATTTTGCCCCGGGACATTCTCTTTCAAAGCATGAGGTTCTTTTGCGTGCAAATAAACATTACATAGTAACAATCCTAAGGAAGCCATGCTAAAATTTTTTGCGTCCGAAAAAATGTATAACTTCCACTGACATTGAATTCGCAACCATGTGTACTAACGGTAACCACTATACCACTGGGTTTTGTCTGGTGCAGTTTAGATTGATGCTGTTAAGGAGGTAGCGCTACAGGTAGGCTCATCAAGGTTGCTTTTTCAGAGCAGCATCCTTTTCACTGCTCCGCTAGTGTCTTATTTTGGTACATTTCAGCTGGTCTTAAATTTTGATGACCACTACTATAGGTGGGAGGGGTAGGAAGTACTTAGTTCAATTTCCCGCTGTTGGCTGGTTTAAAGCCTTTGTTACCACAAGCCATGCGGGGAAGCTGAAACTGCCTGCATTGACATTCACAGATATGACAAGGGAGTTCTTATGTAAAACCAATCTGGAGTAGAAATTTTGAATCCGGCGCCTAATCACATCCTCCACGTATCGAGCGCCGTAGGTTCATATAATAGTCTCACTGGGAATCGACGACATTCAGAGTACATGAACCGGAGCCCTCTATTTTTAATCGCTGTAACCAGAGAAGTCAGGAGATTGCTGCCATGTCCCACACCTCGCAGGCATAGAGCATCAGAGGACTATGATCGCCTTGAAAAGGAGTAGCTTTAAATGAACCGGCATTTGGGAGGCCAGAACAGGGTACAGGGCGGCAACCGCCCCCCCCCCGTAGCTCCGTTTGCCGCTTTCTGCACGTGTTCACGAAATGTTAGAGCCTTGTCAAGATTGACGCCTAAATAGCGAAAGGAATTTCTCCAATCTATCCTTTGGTCCTGATAGGAGAAGTAGGGTATCTGGGCCGCGGGGGTGCGTTTCTTAGTGAACAGAACAGCATGATTGCCTGGATTGACGGACATCCGCCATTGTTTGCATCAGTTCTGGACGAGGTGGAAATATCCTTATATGGGGTTGAAGTCTCTGTGTAAGTTTTTATCTGTTCGTTTCTGAAGACTTCAGTACTCTGGGTGAATTTTGCATAACCGGTAAACTGTAAGAGATAAACATTTAACACACAAAAATGTCATATACACAATTTTTCATGGAGTTGGTCATTTAAGAGTTATTCCTTATAATTGGTTTCAGTTTTAATATATTTAAACTTTTCTCATACGGGAGTTTTTCAACTCGTGGCCATACCAAGAAACGAATTTATATTAAATAGCAACCGGCATTCAAAAGATTTGACTGTCACTTTAGCCTAGTGAATTCCTTTATTTCTATTATAACGAAGTAATTAATACGATCATTTCTGCTTATCCTGTTTATCTTTATTAGGACGAAGTGGAGATAAGGATCGGTTTTTGTAAGAATTGCAGAATAACTAGGAAAAGTACTGTGAATGAAACACATAAGATTTTTAGATAAAGTTCCGTATGTTTGTGTGTGTGAGTGTGTATATGGGTGAGTGTGTATGTGTGTGAGTGTGTATATGTGTGTGTCCATAGTGAACACAATAATTCTAAAATAAAAAGTTAGAGAAATAATACATTTTATATTTAAGTTCAGCATCTTCCAAGGATACGACACAAAGGTTATCAAAGTAATCTTAACCCTGAACTACATTTTACATAAAAAAAAATCGAAAATGTTGATATTCTCAAAAATGACTCGAACGATTTTTATTAAAATACACTTATATTAAAGATACATGATAAATAGAATGTATATCTTAAATTTTATGAGAATAGACTCTGAACTTCTCATCATTTCAATGACAAGCCGTAAAAGATGGAGAAAGATCTACTACACATCTCGTTAAAACACAAAATTAAATAAATAAATGTTATGTCATACATTTTTTGTAAACTAAGATTTTCGAGATATTCTTTGTTATTGGTTTTAATTTTAAAACACTTGTAAGGAAGTCGTCATACGTGGTTTATTTGTTTTACTCTTGGCCATGCAAAGAGAACTGAACTTCAAAGTCAATCGCATAGCGACAGCTTTTAAAAGATTTGACCATCGTTTTTTCCTAGTGTATTCACTTATTTTACTTCTACTTATAAGGAACTAAGAGCATTTCTGGTAATGTTTATCTCTATTAGCATGAATTAGAAAGAAGATTAATCATTTGTAAGTATAATTGATTTGCTGAAAAGGTTCCATCATGTGAATGGAATAATCTTTTTTTTTTAATTTTTTTTTTTATTTACCTTTAAGTTTTTCGTTTTGTGTCTCAGTTTTATGTGCATTTTTAATTGCGACCATATTGTTTCAAATCAGGGTTTCTTTTAACCTGTGATTTTCTTTCTATTTTGCTATTTGTTAGCTGACTTCCTCTTTGGATTTCCTGAAATGTCCTGGTATTTGTTTATGTACATTTATTTCATTTAATATTATGTAACGCTATATTAACCCTTAGCTGCTTATTTTCAAAACGTTGTGCGGCCTTTCACGCTTCACTTGTCTTAATTTTGTATAACATTCATTTGTTTGCAGATCTGAAAGGAAGTAGCCGAGGGTTATGCCACGTGAAGACAATGGCTACCGAGGTTTGCTGCTAGGTACGTTATGGCACTAAACCAGGTTTCCCACATCCCGGCCGTTCCTCATTTTTACGATTTTTTGAAGATTTATTTGGCAGGCAATTTTTACGCCGGATGCCTGCCGTTTACCTGCCACATTTCGAGCACGTGTTCCACCTCACATAAATCTCAAGCCCTTTCCAGCATGCTAGCACAGGTTGTTTGAAAGGTGTAAACCTCGCACGAATACTGCTTTCAGTGTAGGTAATATTTCACTTTTTTGGTATATCTTTCTGTCACTTCTGTCACTTGGTATATAAAATCATTTTTTCTTGCATAGTAGACAAACAAACCCTCACTGTATTGATTATATCGTCACTTACATTTTAAATTAGTTTGATAATGCATTTTCGTCAAAATCTTGATAAAAAAATATTAACATTTTTATTAAGAAATCATCAAACAATGTAGAATCAGGATTAAATTACGTTTTTGCATTTTTATATTTAAATTGAGAAAAACGGCCTTAAAGGGGAAACATTTCTAGTTTTCTGGTCAGTCGATAAATTGGATTCTCTTTAATTAATTTTATATTTATGTATTTATTTATTATTACATCCACAATACTTATATTTTAAAAAGTTTTAAGATTGATAATGCATTTGTCATTTATACAGTTAATTTTGTTACACTTCACCAAAAAAATCACAAATACCACATATTTAAGGATAGAGAAGTAAACTTTCGCCCATCTTTAAAGGGGATATTTTGTTCTAAAAATTGTCCTAAAATTGGTTCTTTGTTCTCAAAGAATGTGGTTTCTTTCATTAAAAATTGTGTAATGAAATTTATAATGTAGTGGTACCGTGTCTGTTTTACATTCAAGAAGTCCTGAGCTCGAATCTGACTAGAGTGATTTACCCAGGTAAGGGTTTTTTTCGGGATTTCTCTTATCCCGAGAAAAGGAATGTCCAGGGACTTTAAGCTAGATGACCCGAAAACAGTGATACTTTTCATAACTTTTCGGATATAATCTACTAGGTGGGAGGTAGATCTACAAAATCCACAAAAATATAAACTTGGTTTCTCTATTTTAGCGCCTTTTTTATGTGAATGGAAACTTTAAGTATAAGTAAAGAAGCTACTGAAAATACTTAAATACAGTTATAGATAATGAAAACGATTTCTAATTGCTATTTTGGATTTATTTTTGTGTTGATAATTTGTTTGGTTGTTTAAAGAAATAACTGCTGATAAATTTTAATCAAAATGTTTACAGTTGATAAAAATGTCCTAGTTAGGAGTGGACTTGGCACTGAACTAATGAGGTTATTATACCTATGTTCCACGAGCGGTCGCTTTCGAGAGGGAGGGATGAGACGAGCCGGAGCCAGGAGTAACGGGATCGCTACACTACACTTACTAGATTGATACTCCCCGACAGTCAGGATCCTGCCTCTTATAGGGTCAAAAGGGCAACCCGGTAACCAGCCGAAGGCGAAGAAACCATTCCAGAATTCTCGTTGGGACAGGGAAAACCCCGAAAAAACCCTTGGGTCAGAGTGAGCGGTCACCGAGGATCGACCCGGTACCTATCGAATACAAATCACACATTCATTCTGATATCTTTAAAGCTTTTTAAGATGATTGGTAATGGCTTTAGCAAATTTATCATTGGCGGGGTAAGACATTTAATCTTCCGATAAATGGATGTTCAAGGGTATGTAAGAACAAATCAGTATGACATTTTAAAACTTTATTTTTCTGTAATTTCATTTCTTACACATTTGCGCTTTAAAATATGCTTCGGATCCAATTTTATTCAACGTCTTTCAAATTTCCAGGGCGCGTACTTTGAAAGTGGGTGAGATCTAAACAGCCTTTTCTTGAAGTCAACCATAGTTTGAATTTAGAGTTTTACAGATGTATAGAAAATTAAAAGTGTTGCATGTTTTATATTATTTTTCCAGGAAAAGTTTTTTTATATTTAGTTTAACATATCGAAAATATAAAGCTTTGAAATGTAAAAATGTTCATCATTTGTGGTATTTCACATATGACTCGATTTGAATGCATTGTTATTGTCTTAAAAATATGGGGTCACGAAAATTAATGTTCAATTATAATTACATTGATTTCATATGTAATATATTTTCTAACTAGATATGTTGTTTGAAATGTATAGAAGTGTACAATTTCATTAACGGGTAACCTTGAAATTTTAACTCTGTTGTGCACCAGCCATACAACCACCCCAGAGGTTATGTAATGAACACTACTAAACATCAATTGTTCTGAATTCAAATCCATAATGATTCCTGCATAACAGCATTACTGAGGTGTTCCTTTTTAATCATTTATTTTGTAAAAATTAAATTATCATCTTGTGATCTTTAATTATTGGCGGAGCCGTGGCTGAGTGGTTAGACCTCTCGCCTTTCATAAAGAGATCGATCCCAGGGGTCTGCATGTGAGATTTATGGTTGACAAAAGGATGCCTGAGCGAATTTTCTCCCTGTTCTCCGGTTTACCAGGCATTCACTCTACCAATTATTGCAGAATCATATTTTGCGTTATCTATTTCACCGTCATTTCACGTCATCCACTTCCTCACCTTCATACTAGGCATTGAGCTGATCATCCATCTGGCTTCCCCTGCCCCAGAGTCTCTACAGGCGCCTGACCCGAGGACTTGGCTTGTAAGTCCTGGGTGGAGGGGTGCAAGTCCTGCATACGAGGTAGATAAACAAAGAATGAAAGTATATTTTAGATGATAAAAGGTGTTAAATGTTGCAGAGAGAATGTGAGCAAATAAATAAAAATGATAAAATACATCGGGAGGTACAAGTTCCAATATTCCATGTTCTCTACCTACCGATGAACATACCCGCAGACCGACCGACCGACCGACCGACCGACCGACCGACCGACCTCCTATCCACCGATCCACCTGCTTACCTTCCTCTATGTCTTTCTGTCTGTACCTGGATAGCTTGCAATGTGGATACTGCAGCTATGAATTTCCCTAGGAACTGTGTTGTGACCCTGATCCCTTTCAACCACACATCGAAAAGTTTTAGAACATTGCCCGCACCTTCATTCCTCCGCAACAGGTACTTTCATTAATTATTTCCTCAATTGGACTCTTGGACAATCATCATGCTGAGTGCACCTCGTTTTACACCTCTCAGCATGAGAAAAATCTCCATTCCGATGCCAAAGACCCTAACAATCTTTCTTCCAAAGATAACATCGCCCATCAGAGCAATAAACATATAATTTCCTAGTATGCTCTGTCCCCATAAGACCCATTCCCAACGATGTAAAGAATGGAAGTGGCAGCACTTGGTCTGTTAACATCGCACCACCATAAGAGTTATGAGTAGTCAAGATGGCTTCCTACGTCACTCTTGGGAGGAAGAGATGAAGGGGAGACCCTAAGAGAGACCAGATCCGGGTACAATGTGAGTTAATAAGGAGAATGTCCTTGACGCCGGCTAGCCCTGCCTTAGCTTCCCGCAATTTGTGGTCCCGGGTAAATGCGAGACACTCTTAGAGAGTACCAGCAGTCCCGCCAGGAAGAAATCTTTCTATAGCACAAATTTCACCGTCATACTGCAACACATCAACCGCCGTTGATTAGTCCTACAAGGTTAAAACAGATTAAGTGAAACGATAGTAAGTTCGTAGTATAAAAGGAATCATTCCAATTTCGCTTACCGTCGCTTGTTTATCTACGATCAGAGTAGGCAAACCGACGGAAATCGAACCCAAGACCTCCCCAATGCGAGTCTCACACATTACCTTGGAGCCATCTCGTTTGACACATTATAATAGTTAATATACATATTTTTGAGCACTTAAAAAGTAATATGGTAGCTTTCCGAAGGTAACTGTAAACACGTACCTCAAAAATTGAGCGGGATGGTTCACATTCAGGAAGCCCTGGGTTCAAATTTGCCGACCAATCTAGCTGTTTTTTTTCCCCAAGGTTTCCCTCAGTCTTCAAGGTAATTACCGGATTAGATATTTAATACCACGTCCCAAAATTCCAGCTTAAGTATAAAATAACAGTAAAAGTGAAAAGTGCAAAGCAGTATGACGAAAAGGGAGATATCTCGAAGGCTAGCTGAACTCTGTCATCTGACTACGGACGGTGAAAACAGTTAGACTGGATGGCACCCTAACGTTGTATGCTTGGTTCGAAAAGGAAGTGGTATGGCACAGGATGAGACCTAGAAGGCTACTTACTATCCACTACATACCAATCAACGAGTATCTCACCTAACAGATTCGTCGCGTTATGACCAAGTAGTTAAAGTGACGCAATATATAGTCTTAAAAAAACACTGAAAAAGATAATGGAGTTTTCCGCAAGCATGATAGATTAACTTGTCTTATTATTTTCGCTTGCATCATTGAATGAAGAATGTTTAGGAAACACCTGTGAAGTTCAACATTTTATTCACTAGGAGCTCGCATGGCATCTTTATGATTATACCTCCCTGCAAATGGAGTGCAATTGTTGTTTGAACTTTAGCATATAAAATGGCGTTTAAAATGAAATGGAAGGGCTATTTACAGAGCAGTCGGTGCATGGCGCTGGCATCTGTCATTGAGCGAGGAAGACTTTTATTGTAAAAGAGGATAGAGAAGAAAAAGAAAAAAGGGTGATCGGCAGCACTGCTGGCATGGCGTGAGAAAAATCTATCATTGTAGCTGCTGCTCCTTACAACTATTACACCGTAACACGCAAAATGAAACGGTCGCTCACCTGACATCCATCTTAAGTGAAGTCCCTGCATATCACAGTGAACCGTCTGTCATATGGAATAAAATGTTAAAGAAAAGAACATCAAAGGTAGAATTCATAGGAAGAGTGGTACTTGATATTTACGAGTATTATAAAGGCTTGCGCATTATTCCCTTGCTTGACTTTCCAGTATTAAAATAAAATAACGAAGGGAATATTACTTAATGATCCATTATATATGTTGTTATAAATATATTTTGAGTCGCAAGGAAATGCGAGAAGCGATGTAAAATCTGAAGTTACATTTATTAATCGGAAACTTGCAATAAAAGAACGGAAACACTATCCGTGAAGTTTGGAAAGTCAATATGCATGATATATTGTTGAAATTTATACCAGTTATTATATACAAAAGCATTAATGTACCTCGGTAGTGTCGGAGTACAAGTCTGCATCACGTTTAAGAGATCGCGAGTTCGAATCTCGTTTAGAGGGAGTCATCAGGATAAGGTTTTGGAGGGTTTTCCTTATCCTAGTTTGCTTGTTTTTTTTTTAATAATAATTTTATTGGCTAAATTAATTGTTCTAATAGAAATGTTCTACCCGATGCAATTTTACTTTCTCTTTACTTACTATGTTTATAGTATATATATATATATATATATATATATAGAGAGAGAGAGAGAGAGAGAGAGAGAGAGAGAGAGAGATAGAGTATTGTATTCCATCATAAATTCGATATCGAGATTTCGTCGGAAATACATATTTGTCTAGCACGCATGCACATAGAATGTATATAGTAGCTAGAGAAGGTATTGCATTCCACACAAGAATTCTATATCGAGAATTAACTGAAAATGCATATTTTGAAGTCCCTCGAATTCTAAAAAAGAATGTTTACTTTCTCTAGCACGTATATACATACCATGTACAAAGTTGCCATCGCGCCGTGGCCGAGTGGTCAGACCACTAGCCTCTCACCTAAACGGCCGGGGCTCGATCCCAAGCGACCGCATGTGAGCTTTGTGGTGGACAAAGCGGGTACTCCGGTTTCCCCCGCCATCGCATTCCAGCGGTGCTCCATCGTCATTCATATATCATCAGTGTCACCGCCTGCGGTGCCATTAGTAGTTAAAGCGGGCGTTAAACACTACCAAAAAGAAAATACATATTTTTTGAAACTTCTTGAGTCCGAAAACAGTATTTTTAGAAAAAAAGATCCGTGTGTGCGTATTTATATATAGACAGCATAGCTCAAAAACGAAAAGATCCTCAAATACCAAACTTGGTGTTTATGTTTAGCATATTCCAAGGAAGTGGCACAAATATGTTAAATAAAATCTTTTGTAAGAATAGTTAGTTTATAGAACAGGTAGAGAAAGTCATGTGAATGGAACACATCAGGTTTTTAAAAATATTCACATCAAGAGTTCAAGTTTTACAATAAATAGATTTTCTATCACATTTCAATATTAATTATTGTAAAAAATTACATCCTATACCCTCCAAAACTTTTGATTTTTCAAATATTAATAATTCATTTCTCAAAATGAAAGATTTATTTCGAAAAAGTATGCCGTCATTTTCTTTAGTATACTTTGAGAGGCGGTATAAACATTGAAATAAGTTAACAAACATTTGCACGAGTAGAGCATTATGAGCATGGCAGAATGTTGAAAAACGTTTACGAGAAAACAATTAATAAGCATGCGCCTGTCCCTTAATAGCTTCATTAATTAGTAATTGGTTCGCTTTATGAAAAAAACATGTTTCTTAAAGTTTAGAATTCATATTATTTTATTAGAAGAAATGTTTTAATTTTTCAAAAATTTGGGTCAAATTTCACAGCTCTATCACCTTAAGGGATTTTAAAAAATGAATTTTAGAACTGCCTGAAGATATTAAAAATAAAAAATATACAAAATTAAATCAAACTGAAAAGTTCACTGGCTATTCATATAAAATTTATAAAGCACGTATTATTATACCTTAAAAATTTGAAATTAAAAAAAAAAGATCGTTAGTCATTTACAGAAAATAAAGAATTATGAAAAATTTAAAGGGTAGTTTAAAGGCCGAAAATGTACTTTAAAATCATCGTCTAATATAGCGCCTTACTCAATTAAGAAATTTGATATTATCGGACTTTTCTCTTTGGTTCTATGCTATTCACAGATATTTGAGTACACACATGGACTCTCTCTAAAACTCTTTTTTTTTTTTCAATGCGTTTCAAAATGTGTTGTTTCTGTTTTTCTTTTTTAAAGATTACAATACTTCCTCCAGCACTAAGGATAATATGGCAGGTCATTAGGTCATTAAGACGCTAAAGAAGTTGTATGACACCAATTTAAGTTCTGATTACACACTACTGAAGGAATGTAACGATAGGTTTACAACTTAAAAAAAGAATATTCAGAAGTAAAGCTACCGTTGCTGCTTGTCGGACTACTTCTCCCGCTCTTATCTTTCTCACTTTTCTCTCTCCCTCTTACTCCGTGCTGCCCTCCAACCAAGTTACTCATCATTAGTCATCGGCAATATAGGGAACGTGCTCACTGTTTATGTGCACGCGCCTAGTGAAGAAAGAAAAAACGTAGTGGTAGAAACGTTCCCGGACGTGCCTGCTAGATCACTCTTTCCTCCGTTATTCACCTGTAAATTTGGTTTGGTTATACTGTGTTTCTGGTTAGTCGGTCCGGATAGCTCATTTGGTTAGGCGCTGGTCTTCTGATCTCAAGGTCGCGAGATCAAACGCGGCTCAGATGAATGGTTTTTAATCGACAGCCCCATGTCAGTAAATTTTATGAAATACGATGAACGATTACCTGAAATAAGTTTCCGTTTTCCCAGGTTATGAGTTTTACATCCTTGGAAAACATATATGGTTTGCGAACATAAAAAAAATCTTCTCAATTAATATAAAATACGATTCATTACTTCTAATGATAGTAGTTTTCTCTTCTTTTTTTTTTTTATAGATTATTTAACTTACCCTGTTAACGAACTTAGTTACAACATAAATAATCTGAAGAAAATGAAATGTTTTGCACGAGGTTTAATAGAAGCTTTTAGTATCCAGAGACTTTAGTGCACACAAATATAGAATTATAATAAAGGTTAATCAGAGGTTTTTAGTGCTGTTTCATTACATACATATCTGCAATATTTAATACATGGCAATTAAAGAAAGGCCGCTTTTGAAACGTGTCTTTTTTATTGAAAATTTGGAATATTACGTCATATATTGACGAGTATATACTGGCTTTTACTACATTTTATTACAAGGAATTCTGAGCAGCAACTATTTTTACTTTCTCTATACGTGCTATGTACATAGTGTATACAGAAGGTATTGCACTCCACCAAAAAATTCGATACCGAGATTTCACCGGAAATATATGTTTTAGGGTCCCCTGTATCAAAAAAAAAGTATTTTCGGAAAAAGGTCCGTGTGTGTGTGTGTCGGTGTGTCTGTGAACACGATAACTGAAAAACGAAAAGTCGGTAAAATACCAAACTTGGTATTTAAGTTAAGTATCTTCCAGGGATGCGACACGAAGACTTTGAGAAAAATCCCCCCACCCCAACTACCCTTTACATGGAACTTTTTTCGAAAATTTTGATTTTCTAAAAAATGGCTCTAACGATTTTGATTAAAATATTGTGTATTAAAGATATTTACCTGATAAATAAAATGTATATTTTGAATTTTCTGGGAATAGCCTCTGAAGACTACTTTATTCTGGGTCAATTTTACGGAATTTTGCATAAATGCTAAACCGTAAGAAATGGACAAAAACTTACCACACAACAAATGTAGAGGATCTTAAAACACACAATTTATGTTATATACATTTTTTCGTGGAGTTGATTGTTTTTGAGATATTCCTTATTTTTAGTTTCAGTTATAAAAACTTATATTTTTCTCATACAGGACTTTGTGAACTCGTGTCCATACAAACAAAGGAACTTCAGTCGCTGAGCAACCAGCTTTTGATTATCACTTTAACCTATGGTACCCCCTTATTTCGCTTCTACTAACAAGGAAGCAAGTAATAAGACTATTTCTGCTAATTTTTGCTCCATTAGATGAAGTAAATATAATAATTTGTTGCAGTGATATAGAGAAAGTCATGTGAATGGAACACATCAAATTTTTATTCCATGGAGCAGCAACACCTAGTTTCTATTCTATGGCATTCTCATCTAATAATCAAGGCTTTTTTCGTAAGCATGTTCCTTTCTAATCCATTGTTTTCATATTCAAGTCTGAGGGTTCTGTAAATGTTTTAAAATATTTTAGTAATTCATTAAATTAAATTAGGTGGTTCACAACTGCTCCTTATTTGAAGTGTGTAGGTATCTCTTTGTGCGTTAAAAGAGTTGCAGAACTCAAGAGGGTTATTTCTAGCTAAAACCGACCGGTGGAGAGCTGCCAATTTCGCTTTACCCGTCTTGTTTATTAGCGGAGATGCTGAGAGAGTTGCGCTCATTGCGAGGGGTAAAACAAGGTTGCCGTCGCCAGTTCTCCACTGGAGGATTTTAAAATAGCCTCGTTGAGTACTGAACTCTTTTAACGGGTGTAGAGATGTCTACACATATCAGACACGGGGCAGTTAGGCTACATGGTATGTGTATCAGAATTTTTAATGCTGAAATAATTATCAACATCTGTAGAATGGTTTTGAGATTACCTTAAATATACAGACTCATAAATTTTCTCTCTTTATACTAAACAGACTGAATTATGTCTATCTCAAAAATGTGCATATTTAAATTTGCTTACTCCATTGTCAGAACGAAAATATTTCCCTCCAACTGAATTGAGTGATTTATACCTCCCTTACCTTTCCGATGACTATTGCATGAGAAAATTTGGAATCCCGTCGATCGCTGAAATTGGAATACGAAATCTTTTTGCTTCCTCTAGCACGAATGTACATACAGTGTACCTGGAGATGGTATTGTATTCCACCCAAAAATTCAATGTCGAGATTTCACCGGCCCCCTTAGTAAAATATATTTTTACAAAAATGTCAATGTGTGTGATTTCGTGTGTTGTACGTGTCTGTGGATATATAACTCAGAAACGAAAAGACCGTTAACTACCAAACTTGGTATTTGCGTTCAGTATCTTCCAAGGATGCAACACTAGAATTTTCAAGAACCCTCCACAAACTACCCTTACATGGGTAAATTTTTGAAAAGTTTGTTTTTCTCAAAAATGGTTCTATTTTCATTAAAATACCGTATATTAAAGATATTTGCATCACAAAAATAAAATATATATTTTGACATTCCAAGCCAGGTTTACGTGACTGATTTAATATCGTCTTATCTACTTTTGGAACTATGTCGTTTAACACCTTATATTGTGTTTAGCCGTGTACCATGCATTTCCTATCTGAAATTACTTATGTCAGACACGTCTATAATCTCTTAAATTATTTCCATGTAGTTCATTAACACCCTGTATAATATCTCCATCACTCTTGCAATGTTATAATCTTTTAGTACTACTATTACTACTACTACTACCACTACTACTACAACTACTACTATTACTACAACAACTACTACAACAACTACAACAACTACAACAACTACTACAACAACTGCTACTACTATTACAACTACAACTACTACAACAACTACTACTATTGCAACTACTACAACTACTACTACTACTACTACTACTACTGCTATTACTACTACTACCACTACTACTGCTACTGCTACTACTACAAACACTACTACTACTACTATTACAACTACTACTACAACAACTACTACTACTATTGCAACTACTACTACAACAACTACTACAACAACTGCTACTACTATTACAACTACAACTACTACAACAACTACTACTATTGCAACTACTACAACTACTACTACCACCACCACTGCTACTGCTATTACTACTACTACCACTACTACTACTACTACTACCACCACCACTACTACTACTACTACTACTACAAACACTACTACTGCTATTACAACTACTACTATTACAACTACTACTACTACTACAACAACTACTACTACTATTGCAACTACTACTACAACAACTACTACTACTACTATTGCAACTACTACTACAACAACTACTACAACAACTACTACTACTATTACAACTACTACTACAATTACTACTACAACTACTACTACTATTGCAACTACTACTACAACAACTACTACTACTATTACTACTACAACAACTACTACTACTACTATTGCAACTACTACTACAACAACAACTACTACTATTGCAACTACTACTATTACAACTACTACTATTACAACTACTACTACAACAACTACTTCTACTATTGCAACTACTACTACAACAACTACTACTACTATTACAACTACTACTACAACAACTACTATTGCAACTACTACTACAACAACTACTACTACTATTGCAACTACTACTACTACAACTACTACTACAACAACTACTACTATTGCAACTACTACTACAACTACTACTACTACTACTATTGCAACTACCACTACAACAACTACTACTACTATTGCAACTACTACTACAACTACTACTAATATTACAACTACTACAACAACTACTACTACTATTGCAACTACTACAACTACTACTACCACTACTACTACTGCTACTACTACTACTACTACTACTACCACTACCACTACTACTACTGCTACTACAAACACTACTACTACTATTACAACTACTACTACAACTACTACTACTATTGCAACTACTACAACTACTACTACTACTACTACTACTACTACTGCTATTACTACTACTACCACTACTACTGCTACTGCTACTACTACAAACACTACTACTACTACTATTACAACTACTACTACAACAACTACTACTACTATTGCAACTACTACTATTACAACTACTATTACAACTACTACTACAACAACAACTACTACTACTATTGCAACTACTACCATTACAACTACTACTACAACAACTACTACTGCTATTGCAACTACTACTACTACTACTACAACTACTACTACCACTACTACTACTACTGCTATTACTACTACCACTACTACTACTGCTACCATTACAAACACTACTACTACTACTGCTATTACTACTACTACTACTGCTACTACTACAACTACTACTACTATTGCAACTACTACAACTACTACTACCACTACTACTACTACTACTACTACTACTACTACTACTGCTACTACTACTACTACTACTACTACTACTACTACTACTACTACCACTACTACTACTGCTACTACTACAAACACTACTACTACTATTACAACTACTACTACTACAACAACAACTACTACTACTGCTACAACTACTACAACAACAACTACTACTACTACTACTACTACTACTACTACTACTACTACTACTACTACTACTACTGCCGCTGTACCCTCCTCCTACTATTACTGCTATTCAACCCCACAAAACTTCTAGTGGTTTTCCTCATTTCTCTCTTATCCTTCCTAAAAAAAAGTCAATTATAAAAACGTGACTTATTTGTAAATTTTTAAAAATATTCATTCCATTAAACGCCTCGGGAGAAAACCATATGAAAATATTTACAGCTTCTATTATCTAAACTACAAAAAAGAGCTTACTCCCTAAGAAAGTGGGATATAAAATAATTTCAAAATTTAAAATTAAACATCTATCACAATAATATCTCTCGAATTTTTAGAGCATCTAGACATCGAGCTGAGATACACAACCACCAACCTTAATTCTGTATCGTTCGACTCCAGATTGGAAGAATGTAAACAAAAGGTGAAACCGACTTGAGATGATAATTGCAGCGTGTTCACTTTAGGCCTTATTAAGCTGGAATGTGTTAACGTGGGGCGGCCCTGCGCATTGCCCCTGAGAAGTAGAGGGTGGCGGAAGGGGAAGCAAAGGTGGTCATGCAGACATGCCTATTTTGTAGGGGGCAAACAGCTTTAAATAGTATTGTCGACCAGGCATCGATCGCTTGGCCTTCACCTAGAAGAACATTCATTAAATGCAGATGTTCCACACTTTCGCAACAATTGTAGATGTTGCTCACTGTTTTATCGGAGTATGGGGACATCTGCTTACTTTCGCTATTGCTTATCTAAGGTGCAGGAATCTGATAACTTAATCAAAAAGTCTGATGTGTTCCATTCACATGACTTTCTGTACAGCTTTGTAACAAATTATTATTAAAAAGTTTATTCTTCTATCAACTTGATGCTAATCGAGATAAATATAAGCAGGAATGGTCTTATTACTTGTTTCTTTGTAAGTAGAAGCAAAATAAGGAAATACACTAGACTTAAATAATAGTTAAATCTTTTAAAAACTGGTTGCTAGTGATTGAAATTCATTACTTTGCATGATCACGAGTTGACAAATTTCTGAATGAGAAAAGTAAGTATTTTGAAACTGAAACCAATAACAAGGAAAATCTCGAAAATGGTCAAACGCATGAAAAAAAAAAAAAAAAGATATATAACATAAATTGTGGGTTTTAATGACATCTACTTTTTTTGTAGCAAGTTTTTATCTCTTACGGTTTACCAGTTAAGAAAAAATATCCAGATTGAAGACGCCATCAGGGGCTTGTCATGTAAATATCTTTAATATACAAATCGTTAGAGACATGTCTGAGGAAATCAAAATTTATGAAATTTTTTATCAAAATCGTTAGAGATATGTCTGAGGAAATCAAAATTTATGAAATTTTTCCCATCGAAAACGTAGTTTAGGATATGGAGATTTTCCTCAAAATCTTTGTGTCGCATCCTTGGAAGATAGTAAACTTAAATACAAAGTTGATATTTTACGAATTTTCGTTTTTTATTGTCGTGTTCATAGACTCACGGACACACACAAATACGCACACGGGTCTTTTTCTAAAATTGCGTTTTTTGGATACAGGGGACTCTAAATCATGTTATTCCAGTGAAATCTTAGTATCAAATTTGGGTAGAATGCAATACCTTCACTATGTACAAGGTAAAGAAGGTAAACATTTCATTCCGTGATTTCAAGTGAAAGACAGAGAGTACTGCTTTACGAAGAAGAAAAGAAATAAAAAAGTGATGTATACCTGATGTGATACATCACATGAATTTCTCTGTCTATTCTTCAACTACAAAACTTATTCTTCTATCTATGTTATGTTAATTGAGATAAGCAATATTGTGTTATTACATTTTTTTTTTGTTATTGCAAGGAGAATAAGGAAATAGTGATGGCTAAAATCCAAAACATGCCTTTTAAGAACAAGTATTGACGTATTTGACAATTCAACCCCATACTAAAGAAAATTTTCAAAATGTAGTCAAAATTAAAAAAAGATTTTAAAAAGTATTTTTTCCATTCATATGACTTTCTCTACCTGTTCTGCAAACACACTATTCTTACAAGCAATTATTTCTTTATCTCCAACAAGCAAATCGAGATAGGCAATAGCAGAAATTGTCTTATAACTTATTTCCTTTTAAGTAGAAGATTGAATACAGCAGGCTAAAGCGATAGTCAAATGTTTTGAAAGCTCTCGCTACGCAATTTTCTTTTAAATTAGCTTTCTTGCATGATCAGAAGTAAAATAAAAGAAACGGGGGCGCTTCTGTTTAAGAAAAGTATAAATATTTTAAATTTGAACCCAATAACAAGGAATACCCCGCAAATGGTTAACTCCATAAAAATGTATATGACATAAATTGTGTATTTGAACAAGATCTACATTCTTTGTATTGTAAGTTTTTGTGTATCTCTTACAGCTTATCAGTAATACAAAATCATTCAGAATGTACAAGTCTTATGAGGCATTCAAGCATACATTTCGTTTATGAAAGAGTGTTAAACGTGATATGTGTGGTATTTTAATCAAAATCGTTAGGATATTTTTGAGAAATTCAAATATTTCAAAAAAAAAAAAAATCTTCCTTGTAAAGGGTAGTTGATGATGGGGGGGGGATAATCCTGAAAATCTTTATGTCGCATCCTTGCAAGATAATTAACTTAAATATAATACGTTTGGTATTTAACGGACCTTTCGTTTTCGAGTTATGATACCCATGGACATATATACACACACAAACAAACACACACACACGCAAACACGCGCGCGCCGATCTTTGTCTAAATTGCTTTTTTTGGATTCAGGGTATCACATTTTTGGGTAGAATACAATACTTTCCCTATCCAATATGTACTTTGTATACACGCACCAGAGAAATTAAAAATGTTTTATTTCACATAAATTGTGTGATTTAATAAGATTCACATCCTTCTGTGCAACTTCTTTTGAGTAGTATGTGTTTTTAGATTTATTATAGGTTACAGATTATTTAAAAAATTATTCTGAATGAAGATTTCACAGGCTATTCTCAGAAAATGTGATAATATCTTAAACTACGTATTTTAAACAAAATTGTTATAGCCATTTTCAAAACATTAAAAATAGTGAACATATTTATCAGGTGACTCATATTTGACGTTGCAGATGTCCCTTCGTGCGTTAAAAGAGTTACAGAACTGAACGGGGCTATTTCAAGTTAAAATCCACATTGGAGAACTGGCGAGAGTACTCGCTCTCCCCATCGTATTTATCAGAGAGGACGATGAACGGATCGCGCTTATTGGGAGCGGTAAAAAGGTCAGTCTTGCCAGGTCTCCAATGAAGTATCTCTTGAGTTCTACAACCCTTTTAACGCATGAAGGTACATCTGCACACGTCAAATACGGGGCTTTTGGGCCACCTGATATAGGATAGTTTGGGGTGGAGAATTAGCTTGAAAGTCATAACTTTGGAAGCCACTGAACTTAAAAACTGAGTGTGGTATTTAATTAACTTTTTGTGTGTGAGTTGTGCTATTCACAGCCACACGACATATCTACACATATTTACACAAGCACTCACGAATATTTTTAAAACCGTTTTATTACTTTCTCTACACGTACTATGTACATAATGTATAGAGAAGATATTGTTTTCCACCCAAAAATCCGATACCGAGATTTCTCCGGAAATACATGTTTTGCGTCCCCCTGAATCCAAAAATTTTTTTTTTTTTTACAAAAAGGTCCGTGTATGTGTGTCTGTGTGTCTTTGGACAGCATAGCTCAAAAACGAAAAGACCGTTATATACCAAACTTGGTATTCAAATTTGCTATCTTCCAAGGATGCAACACGAAGATTTTCAGGAAAATCCCCCCACCCCCAACTACCCTTTACATGGAACGTTTTTCGAAAATTTTGATTTTCTTAAAAATGGCTCTAACGATTTTGATTAAAATGTCAAATATTAAAGCTATTTACACAACAAATAAAATTTATATCTTGAATTTTCTGGGAATAGCCTTTGAAGACTACTTTATTCTGGATGAAGTATACGGAATTTCGCACAGCTGCTAAACCGTAAGAGATGGACAAAAACTTACCACACCGGAAATGTAGAGCTCATTAAAACACACAATTTATGTTATATACATTTTTTTCGTGGAATTGACCGTTTTTAAGATATTCCTTGTTTTTGGTTTCAGCGTTGAAAAATTTATACTTTTCTCATATAGGAAATTTTCCAAAGGAACTTCAGTCACATAGCAACTAGCTTTTGACTCACTTTAATCTATGGTACTCCCTTATTTCGCTTCTACTTACAAGAAGCAAGCTATTTCTGCTATTTTTTTCTCGATTAGCATGAAGTAAATAGAAACATAAGATTTTTAAAAATAATTTGTTACAGAGATGTAGAGAAAGTCATGTGAATGGAACACATCAGATGTTTTTTATTTATTTTTATTATATTTATTTACTTTTTTGGATTATAGGAGTCTCAAAAGGTGAACTATTGGTAAAACTTCGATATCCATTTTTACTTTCTCTATACGTGCTATGTACATAGTGTATAGAGAAGGTATTGTAATGCACCCAAAAATTCGATCCCGAGATTTCACCGGAAATACATGTTTTGAGACCTACTGAATCCAAAAAGGCATTTTTAGAAAAATGTCCGTGTGTGTCTGTCTGTCTGTCTGGGTGTGAGTCTGTGGGCAGCTTAGCTCAAAAACGAAAAGTCCGTTAAAACCTAACTTGATATTTAGGTTTGGTATCTTCCAAGGGTGCGACACGAAGATTTTCAAGAAAATCCCCGCACTCCCAACTACCCTTTACATGGAACTTTTTTCGAAAATTTTGATTTTTCTAAAAAATGGCTCTAACGATTTTGATTAAAATATCGTATATTAAAGATATTTACCTGATAAATAAAATTTATATCTTGAATTTTCTGGGAATAGCCTCTGAAGACTACTTTATTCTGGATGAATTTTGCATAACTACTAAACCGTAAGAAATTTACAAAAATTTAACACACAAAACAATGTAGAGCACGTAAAAACACACAATTTATGTTATATACATTTTTTCGTGGAGTTGATCGTTTTTGAGATATTCCTTATTTTTGGTTTTAGCTTTGAAAAACTTATACTTTTCTCACACAGGAATTTGCCAACTCATGTCCATACAAACAAACGAACTTCAATCACATAGCAACCAGCTTTTGGCTTTCACTTTAACCTATGGTACTCCCTTATTTCGCTTTTACTTACAATAAAGCAAGAAATAAGACTATTTCTGCTAATTTTTCTCGATTAGCATGAAATAAATGAAAGAATAAGCTTATTAAGAATAATCTGTTACGGAGATATAGAGAAAGTCATGTGAATGGAACACATCAGATTTTTTATGAAATGCAATACTTCCTATGGGTAAGCAACAGAGAAAGGTCCGTTTGTGTACGTGCGAGTCTGCGCGCGCATATGCGTGTTTGTGTGTAAGTGTGTGTGCCTGTGTGAGGGAGATAGAGAGAGAGAGACTTACCTATTAAAATCATAATTCTAAAGTAATAAACTGAATATTTACGCCCCTTTATAGATGTAAACAAAGATTCGCTAAGTTTCCTTTATCCAAACCATTGATTATATTTTTTTTGAAAAATCTTTCGATTATATTGCATTAAAGTATTTCTAACAATGTTAATAAACTATTATAAGCTAGATTGACTGACTCAACAAATGAAATATAAATATTGAGATTTCTATGAATATCTTATAAATTCTATTCAAACTACTGGCACTTTATAAATAAGAATCCATATAAAGTAAAAAAAAAAAAAAAAAAAACGCAGAAAACTAAATATTATTCATACACACCGTTTATTACACATCAAACCTCTTGTGGCAAGCATTTCCTAAATATTTGTATTTCTTTTAAATCTCCTATATCTGAATATATGTTAATGTAATACTATAATCCTCATGGTGGATTGGTTGCCCAGCACACCTCAATAACTGTATGTAACAGGGTAGTGATCTCTTGAACTTAGACTTGCAATCTGTAATCTTCAAAGTCTACAATTTCTGTTCGCGTGGAATCTTTAAAATAATTCTGTGAATTTCTTCAAGTTGAATACCAACAGTTCCTTTACCACATCAAAACCCGTTGGTTGGCATTGTTTTCAGCTGTTCAGAGGACTAACCAAATGTATTCAGCTTTAAGGTCATATTTTTTGCCACACGATAAGCCTCCTGTTGTTTAGAAGAAGTTTTTTCTTTCAGATGCATTCAGCGAAGTATATATCTGTAGTCTGTAAAAATAAATAAATGACATGTTTTTTATGGACGCTCTTTAACTGCTGTGGTTCTCAGCGTCCCATTCTAAATTGGGTGTGAAAGACCGCTTAATTTTGCTCAGAGGCCTCTCTATCAGGCTTGAGGTTCTTTTACTTACCGTAAATCTACGACACGGGACAAATGGCTTTACTTCCTTTCCGAAGGAAGCCATGCTAAGGATTTTTACAACCGAAAAAATCCGTCGTCCTCCGCCGGGTTTGAACCCGCGACCTTGGGTATATGAAGTTAGCATGGTAAGCATTACACCACGGAGTCTGTGGTCAGTATGTTCCATTCTCTCATAAAGGAAATAGAAAAAGAAAAACACCCCGTCATTGATGTAAATGTCTTCTCATTCAATTAACTGCATCTCACAAGAATAAGAATAAAAGTGTCAACCCACCGAAGGTTAAAGATATGCTCAATTGTTTAGAAGGAGAAGGCCACGTCGAGGAAGTGAAACATTTTCATGTATCGTTTTTGTGCGTCGTTGGGCCACGCTCTATATATTTAACTAGGTTGTGTCAGCAGAGTGATAGCAGTCAGTATATAGGCACTTGATAACAAGACAATGCTTTTATTATGCAGGGACGTCAAAGAATTAATTTATATTAATATGCAAAATTTATAGGATGGTTGCCTGCAGTACCTTAAAATATGGATTCAGCCACTGAGTGAATTCACACGCTTTAAGTGGTTAAATTTTAAGGATATGTCATGGGAAAATGTAGAACCAATCAACATTTTGAATGGCAGAGGTGTGGACATTGATATAATAAGGAATTTTATCAGTTTTGCAATTTAGAAGCAGGTTCCTCTACAAAAGAAATGGATTGTCTATATTGAAAACTGCAGGGGTGTTTTTATAGTGTTTAACGCCTGCTTTTACTATTGATACCGGGCATAATACATGGAATAAAGATGGAGTACCGGTGGAATGCGATGGCGGAGGAAGCTGGAGAACCCGGAGAAAACCCACCCCTACGCCGCTTTGTCCACCACAAATCCCACATGCGGTCACCTGGGATCGAATCCGGGTCACTTAGGTGAGAGGCGGGTAGTCTAATCACTCGGCCATGGCGCGGCCATCTTCAGGAGTGTGGAATTGTACTTAGAAATAATGAAAATTGCTACATTCTTTTTGCAAACCCTGCGCATAATGCTTACGTTGAAATACTTTTTCCCTAATTTAGTCACAGTGGACCAAAGAAAGGAACAGATTTCTTGTACGTTCAGTTAAGTCTATACCATTAGTTAGATTCAATTTTAGACATTTCACATGCTACAAAACAACAGCATTAAAAAAATAAAAAAAAAAAAAAAATAAAAAAAAAAAAGGTTAAGTGAAAAATATACACTGATACTCCAGCTGAATGAACAGTGATGAGGCTATTAATTACCTGTGTTTAAAAATAGCTTGTAACATTATGTGTATTGTAACTTGAGAACTCAAATTTCAGAATTGCCTGTGATATTAAAAATAACAATTAGAACCAGCCAATGGTCTTATTGGTGGAATAGGGCATATACTAAGTAATGATTAAGAGAAATTTCTCTTTTCAGAAAAGTGTCCTGGTTTCAGCATACCAGAATATGGCAACCCTACATTATGACTTGTTAGTAATTCGTTGAGACTTTTGATTCAATGCCTTCATGTTTTTGAATCCTTGTATTGTGTTTCTCCCTGGGTATTCAATGGATGTCTACGTCGTTGAGCAGTTCTAGTAGAGTTTCTTGTAGTGCCTTTAATGTGTGTCCTAAATGCTTGTGATGGTGGGTAGTTGAAGTCTGTTGCGGTTTGTATGTACTCCTTTCGAGCTGGAGTGACGTTCTGGAAGTTTGCGTGATAGCTGAGTTTTTATTTGTGGATTCTGTGGAGTCAGCGGTGATTGATTCCCCTGCGGAGAAGTTTCTCTTGAGGTACTTGGTGTCAGTTGTGGTGGTTGTTTCGTGCACTTCTTGTTATGTGGACGTACGTGGTTGTTCGCTCTCGGTGGTGACTGCCAGCTGGTGTCCGTTCTTGTTTGTCATGTGTTGTGCAAGGTCTCTCGGGATAGTATAGGCAGAAAATCTGGCCACAATCTAACAATGGCGAAATCAACTTTTTTCTATATAATGTAGGCATCGCAAAGAAATGTTCGAATGCTCATTTGTTTTAAAATACTTTGACGAGAATGTATCCCCTTCACTTAGAAAACTCCATTTCTATGGTAATTCCAGCGGAGGTCAAAATATTAATAACTGTATAATACGATTTCTGTCCGCACTTATTGATAGGAAGGAGAAAATTTGAAAAAATTGTTCATCAATTTCTTATCCGTGGATACTCTTGTATTTTCCGTAACCTTAACTTTGGTCAGGCAAATATACGCGAAATAGAGGTATGCCACAAGCATCTGTGATGTCACAACAGGAGTGCATATTCCCACCGGCACGTACTCTGCGGTTGCCTTTACACATTATGTTGCTAAACTTTCAGAAGAAATAAGCACAGATATAAAAAATTAACTCTCTCTACAAAATATATTCTAATAGCTTGCAAAGTAAGTTACTAATTTGCCAGACTCGCCATGCTTTCTGCTGCAAGACTCTATAAATACATGTAAATGTCATTAACTTTCGTTTATTGGAGGACACTATTCTATTTTTATTTATATTGGAGAGATTTTTTCCTATTATTCGACACATCTACGCTTCATCAGCAGTAATTAGCTTTGCAACTAGATAAGCTTGATACACAACTTTATATACAATTTTAAATATAAAATCCTATTCCAACTTCACAATGACAACATACAGTGGGTTTGCCAACACCTTTGGTAGAACACAACCTGACAATATTACCCTTTTAGAACCCTAGAAAAAAGTTGTTCTATATACTTCTATATATTTGAAGTAGGCACTATGACTGAAATCACGAATGTACATACAAACCCTTAAAACAAATCTTTCAGAGTTCTTCTAGCCTACAATGGTAGGATAGGTTAAACACGCCATCAAAGTTAAGGTGTTTGAAATTCAGTCATAGTAACATTCCGTTTGTAAAGCAATGTAAAACAAAGTTCACTCTTTATAGATAAGCTATTTAAAACCGGCTAAAATATACTCAATATCTCGTAAAATACTGTTGTCTGTACGCCCTCTAACCTAAAGTGTTAGCTTAGGTTAAACACGTCATCACGACTTAGGAGATTGCAGTTCAGCCGTACATGCACTTGTTTTTCAAAAAAATGTTTAAACAGTCGCTCACTCTTTATAAATTTCCCCCAAACCAGTTAAAACGGCTTAATATCGCATAAAACACGACCACCTAAAAATTGTGATAATTGGATTTTAAAGGTGCTTAACTTCTGGGTTATTAGCGCCCTTCTAACCTATAAAGGTAGCTTAGCTAAACTACAGACTATCATAATTAAAGTTGTATGTAGTTCTTGCCATACACTGATTTTTGCAAAACAAGCTTACAGTCACTCACAGTATATAAATTGTTCAAAGCTCCATTAAATGCGTTAATGCATTGCACAACACTGCCACATTAATGTTTATAACTTTGCGACTGGCCGCAGTTGTATTTTTACAGCGCCGGAACTGTCAACCTGTCAACTGTGTCAAGCCTGTAATCCATAATGGATATTATTCAGCAGTCGTACTAAATTTCAAATAATGGTAGCCTAAATTATACAATTTATTGCATTCTGTCTGCAGAAACCTAGAGCAAGTTTGTTCCTCGATCTGGAAAGCAAGCATTTTGATTTAAGTTTCATGAAACTTTATTTTGATATCCTCTTAAACGGACTGCGATCACAAGAGATTAGACTTCACGAAGACATTTTATTTTCTCTAGCGCATATGTATAATGTACATAGTGGATATTCCACTCAAGATTTCACCGGAAATATATGATTTGAGGCCCCCTGAATCCAAATAAAAAGAATCTTTAGAAAAATGCACGCGCGCGTGTGTGACTGTCTGTCTGTGGGCAGCATAGCTCAAAAACGAAAAGTTTATTAAATACCAAACTTGGTATTTAAGTTCAGTATCTTCCAAAGATGCGACACGAAGATTTTCAAGAAAACCGCCTCACCCCTAACTACCCTTTATTTGGAATATTTTTCGAAAATGTTGATTTTTTCAAAAATAGCTCTTAGGAGTTTCCTTAAAATGTCATACGTTCAAAACATTTTCATGAAAAACCAAATGTATGTCTTGAATTTTCTGGGAATAGACTCTGAAGTCCTTTCCATTCTAGATGACTTCTGTATAACTGTATAACTTACAACTTTTAGAATGAATAATTATCTAGGGGAAGGGGGGGACAGGATCGGGTACTGAGGCATAACCAGGTAGATGGGTTTTAGAAAATGGAAAGTGCTACCATCTACCACTTCTTGACTGAACTGCATTCTCATATCGGCATCACTCAGAAGCAGGAGTTCGAAGAATATAGTTGCATTATTGTGTCTGTAATCTTTATGATTAGAAATTTCCGCGTTTTGAAGTAATTTAACTGAAATTTTAAGTCGGTGTTTAAGAGCAACATATTTTACTTTTACTACATTAAATTGCAAAGATTTAATTATTGTTTTCAATGTCGTTACAATTCGGGAAGCAAGTCGTTATTGTGGTATGCCTTAAGAAGGACACAATGGCGTGTGGGGGTAGAAGCGGGGGGCATAACCGGGTCCCACCAATCCTGTGTTCTAACAAGTTTAGCGATGTTGACTTCATGCCAGCTGAAACACTCCTCAGCCATCAGCATCAACATCTGAGGGTTCAATAAATGTTACACTACATACCCAGCCTTGTGAGTCAGTCTTTCTTCTTCCCTCCAAAATTTCAGAGAAAATAGCAATATCGACTGAACCACACACAAACATTTGCAGTTTCACCAACAGATGTGTTGCCAGTTCCCTGTGCTAAAAGATTTCCCTCATCGTCAGGAAGACGCTGCGGGAAAACAGCTGTCCTTACAGAGTCACCATATAAGGTTGAGCTTAAAAAAAAGGCAAATACTCAACCTGAGTCACCAGCAATTTGCAGAAAGTCGCTTGGTGAAACAACAAGAGCAAAGAAAGCCTAATATACCGAAGAAAATTCTAGCTATAGCCAGTGCTCTTATTGCAAGCAGAAATATAGTGAGACAAAACGAAATGATGACTGGATTCAGTGTGTTAAGTGCAACAGGTGAGCCCATGAACTTTGCACAGATTGGCCCCAAAAGGCATTGCAATATTTTGAATGTAATGACTGTTAAGCACAGAAAAACTGTAGAACCCGGTTGTGCCCCACCATTTTAACGGTTCTGCCCCTACCCTAGGGGCAAAACCGTATTTTGCAAACAAAAACTTTTTAATTTATATTACGTTAGTGATAAAAGATGGCAACAAATCACATGTTTTAAAATGTTCACAATTCATGATACAATTAGATACCCGATCCTGCCTCCCCCCTTCCCCTAGTCAGTTGCTTTATTTATTTTTCTTTTTAGAACTGGACATGAAAAAGCCACACAGTCTGTGTGCAAAGGTTTGGGCGGGCAAGGCTATTGTCCGGTCATTTTCTTTTCTTCATCCACTGCTTCGTTTACAAGTAGTCATATGAGATGGAGTATTCGGTTGGAGAATAATGTGACTAGTTCAGTTATACATGGAAGTTAATAATAATAATAAAAGTACCCTCCATAATATGCGGGTAGCGTGTCCGCCTCATATTCAAGAGCTCCCGAGTTGCTTTAAGCTCCATGTACCACGAGTTTATTCGTCATTTCACCCATTTCATTCATCGTCTGATATGATCTTCCAGGTTAAAGGGCGTTAAACTTCTTCTTAATAATAATAGTATTAATAATAATAATAATGATAATAACAATAACAACAACAACTCCAGGCAGCATCTACGGAGGGGTGGCATTCGATGGGAATATTTTATGCAAACATTTGTGAATATTTGTGGCATAGTGACACCAAAAATCCTTCAGCATATCATTTCCAGAAACTTGTTGAAGATAGTGATTTAGTTCATTAGGCTAGTCTTAGTTAATCGTAGCATGGATAGCTAGTCATCGTAATTTAGAGACAGTGTACATATAGTTATACAGTTACAGTTTTAGTGTAATTTATTTACGATAAAGAACTTTTGCCAGCATTGTGTTAAGCGATACAAGATGGATAATTTGGCTGCACTGCATTCTTCAACATGACTATTGTGCTACTGAAAAGATTAATATGTGCGGCATTAAAACAGTGATAAAATTGCAACTTGTCACGTTTTCTCCAAGTAAACACGCGGTACACTCATGGATATTTATTTCTTAGAGTACCAAGTGAATATTAATATTAGCAAGGCTATTATTAAGTGCAAGGAAAGTACTACTCAGTGTTAATAATATCTAAGCACATTTTCTACTTGCATTATGCTGTCTTCTCCTTCCTCACTGCCACTGTCATTTTCACCCACATTTATCACAAACGAAGCATTGTCGTGTGAAACACCCGCAGCTGAAATGTCTCTTGTTGCATGGTGTGCTAAACACATCTTTCCCACACACTCAAATCCATATTCGGTACACATTCTCTCAGCACTTTGCACACACTATCACTAATCGAAAGAGTCACATTCCACTTTCTTACTGCATGTGTAAGGCTTGCCCATAACATCTCAATCAGATTGAGACAATTGTATGACGTCTATGGATTTGAATTGGCTAAGACGTCACTGGGGTACAATAAAACAGGCATCAATAAAAGTATGAATTTAATATAATAAAAAGATAGGACGTTAATCATCATAGAGCAATTTATACATTGAGTTTTTATATCTTATGTCTGAGATGATAGCGCCCTGGGAGCAGATGAAGTCAGTAGTCCTGAGTTCGATTTTATGGGCGGATAAATGGCAGGTTTCTAGTCTCTTCCATACTCCTAGGTATCATAGCTCCAACAATGGCAACACGACAAAGACACACCTCTAAGTTAAGTGCAGCTCATATATTGACTAGCAACCGCCTACATCCAGGAAATAACCAAATAAGGAATGCCAGGAAACATTCGTCATGGGCTTGTGACTTTATGATTCAAAAGAGAAAGTGATTCAGTATCCTCATTACATACCAATCTGCTGGCTCTTAATATAATTACACCACTTGAAGTAATGGTTCTAAACAATTTGCTGAGATATTCGCTTTTACGCTGCAATATAGCGGTAGCCTCAGGACTTCATGGCCATGATGTTTTGTCATTTCGTCTATTACATATGCTTTCTGTATTACGGCTTCACGAATTTTCTCCTAAAGCACGGCTTTTATAGTCAACTGGGCTGAATAATGTTCTTCCATGAATCTGATCATTTCGTCTTTTCTGCTGGGCATGGTGGGAAATTTGATCTTTAGCTAGCATTATCTAATACAATAACACTCCTAGGAGTTTATGTTTTTAGAATGCGTTCTTTAACCAAGCCTCAAATATGTCAGCATTCATCTCGTGATGTGAATCAGTCAAGGACTCCCGAATATTTTAGAAGACAAATATAAGCAGCCCTCAGTCCAATCCTGGCTACCGCCAGCGTGCAAGATCATGATTCTTTTTCCACTAACACAGGGGCTGGAAGGCAAGAAGAGCAACTGCCGTCAATTCAACCTTTCTTACACCATCATGAATATCGTACCAAGAATCATCTAAATAAACTATATGATACCCTTTCTGCCTGAAATAGTTTAATCTACTCTCCATGCCACAATACTGGCTGATTCCATAATCTCGCGCCTCTTATTTAACTTGCAAAAGCGAAACCCTAACTTCACTTGCAACTGTCTAAACGAATCCTTTTGTAAGGAAAATCTCACTCGGTTTGAAGATCGTGCAGTAATTCTAGCACTGTTGGTGCCTTTTTTTATACAAAACTTATACACCTCTCTATGAACTATGTCACAGGTGAAAGGGTCAACCTCCCTAATTTAGTTTCCTTTGCTTTTTTTCTTTTTAATGTTCTTTTGGGCATTATGGGAAGTCTCTGTGCAACTTTGCTGTTTGTCTGCTTAAGCCTACCGCTTTAGTAGTTTCAATGATAGGTCCCTTCCCTATTTTATTGGCTTACATGTACTGAAATACATTATATGTTATCTGTTGGGACTGTTTAGTTACTGTTACTAAAGGCGGCTTGCTTCCTTTTCCTCTTCCTTCAGTTGCTGCCCCACTGTTGTTATCATTACGAGAAAAACTAACTGGATTATTGACACTATTACTATTATTTCTAGCACTAAAGCTAGATACGTCCCAAGGCCTCAACATATTTAAGAATACACAGTAAACACTTATACCCATGAAATTTACAAGAAACGACAATGCATGAGAGAGAAAACAGCGAGGACATTGCAACGCTGTGTTTTACTCCATGTGTAATTGACGTCTATCTGTGATCCCTGACAGTTGCCTTATCTTGTGGCCGCTCCATCACACTGTTGGCACTTCGTCCTATCCGCAGCATCACAGGACATAAAGTCATGTTCAAACAAATAAACTAAAGCATTAGTGCACTAGCAAACAGCACAACAGTACATTACAACACGTAAAAAATCTGTAGCAAAACAAAATAGCGCACTACAAGCAGATACTCGCCCCAATTGAAACTGCATTGAGGAATGCTTGTTACATGTTGCAACAAGGATGACTTCATTGCTTACATAGCATGAATCTATTGGAAGAAAGGCAGTCACACCTCTTATCAGCTGAGACAGTGCGCTGGCTGTCAGGGATCACTATGGATCTCCCCGACTTAGGCAAACACTGTTCAACTCGTCTCTTAAGCGCATCTTTTTGGTGAAGGTGTGTTTCCAATCCGGAGGATCGGATTTAGTATCTCATTTATATGTATTAGACTAAACAAAGGATTTTATGTATCCTCATCTGAGCATAAGTTCTGCGAGTTTATCCTTTGTCTCTGTAAATCAAAGCTGCTGGAAGGAATGTTTAACGTTATAATATGATCACAGCAAAAACTCGCACCTGAGCTACTTCCTTAAAGCCCAGCCTCAGACCTAACTCATGACCACAGTATTTTCTTCCTCTCTTCAAGGGGAGTTATTTTCCCTGTACTCTTATCTGAAATCACAATCACAGACTGACATGGATACCTGGGGCAAACTTATCCGATTGCTGCTACTTTTGCGTGATTGGAATGGATGGGGTCCACGGCCAAAGCTCTCAAACATTCGTTCTTGGCATGTGAGGTAAGTCCCAAAATAAAGTCTCCTCCAGGTAAACTTTTCCGCACCAAAATCAGCCTCTCTCTCTCTCTCTCTCTCTCTCTCTCTCTCTCTCTCTCTCCCTCCCTCTCTCTCTCTCTCCCCAGTTTTGAGGATTTTTGTGTCATTTCCTTCTTGTAAACTATGTTACGGTCTCATACGAAAAATCTTATGTGTTCATTCACATGACTTTCTCTACCTGATCTGCAAACAAGGTGTTTTTATAAAAGATTAATCTTCTAAGTACTCCATGCCAATCGAGATAAACATTATCAGAATCAGCTTTATTATTTAGTTCCTTTTTAAGTAGAAGGAAAATAATCGAATACACAGACTAAAGTGATAATCAAATCTTTTTAAAGACATTACTATGCGATTGATATTGAAATTAGGTTTTCAGGAGAGAGAAAAAAGGAATATCTCAGAAATCGTTATCACTACAAAAATCTGAAGTTTTCCATTCATATCACTTTCTCTATTAGTTTTTCTAACAAATTGTTCTTAATAAAAATTATTCTTTTTTCTATATCATACCAACTGAGATAAACATTAACGTAAATGATTTTATTACTTGCTTCCTTGTAAGAAGAAATGAAATACACTAGGCTAAAGGGATGGTCAAATATTTTAAAAACCGGTCGCTATTTGAATCAATTGAAATTCGGTTCTCTTTGCATGACCAGGAGTAAAACAAAGGAGATAGGAAACGGATGAGGGCTTCCCGTTTGAGAAAATTTTAAGCGCTTTAAAATTAAAACCAATAACAGAAAATATATCTGGAATAGTTCGATCTACAAAAAAAAAAAAAAAAAAAAAAAAAAAAAAAAAATATATATATATATATAAAACCATAACATATGTGTGATTTTACAAGATCTTCAGTTTTTGTGTAGTAAGGCTTAGGATTTTATTGTCCATGTAAACATCTTTAATGCATGGCATTTTGATTACAGTCCATACAGCCATTTTTTTTTTTTTTTTTTTTACAAAATTGAAAATTTCAAAAAATTGTACATTGAAAATCTTTGTGCCGTATCCTTGAAAACACTAAAGTTTAACACCAAGTTGGTATTTAACGGACTTTTCGTTTTTGAGTTATATTGTCCAAATGCACCCTCACACATACACACTCACACAGACAGATATACTCACTGACTCTTTTCTAAAAATGCTATTGTTGCTTTCTCTGCACATGCTATGTACATAGTGTATAGAGAAGGTATTGCATTCCACCCAAAAATTCGATACCGATGTATTCAATGTTTTGGGTCCACCAGAAACCATAAAAAGCATTTTAGAAAAAGGTCCGCGTGTGTCTGTGGACAGCATAGCTCAAAAATGAAGAGACCGTTGAATACCAAACTTCGTATTAAGATTAACTTCCAAGGATGCGACACGAAGATTTTCAAGAAAATCCCCCCACTTCCAAATACCCTTTACATGGAACTTTTTAAGAAATGTTTTATTTTCTCAAAAATGGCTCTAACGATTTTGATCAAAATATCATATATTAAAGATATTTTCCTGACAACTAAAATGTATATCTTGAATTTTCTGGGAATAGCCTCTAAAGACTACTTTATTCTGGACGAATTTTACGGAATTTTGCATAACTGCTAAACCGTAAACAATGGGCAAAAACTTACCACACAAAAATGTAGAGCACGTTAAAACACACTTTTTATGTTATATAATTTTTAAATTTTTTTGCGGAGTTGTTTGTTTTTGAAATATTCCTTGTCTTTGTTTTCAGCTTTAAAAAACCTATATTTTTCTCATACAGGAGAACTGCAGTCCATACAAACAAAGGAACTTCACAGTCACCTAGCAACCAGCTTTTGACTATCACTTTAACTTATAATGCTTCCTTATTTTACTTCTACTTACAAGAATGCAAGTAATAATACTATTTTTGCTAATTTTTTTCTCGATTAGCATGAAGTAAATAGAAGCATAATCTTTTAACAATAATTTGTTGCAGAGATTTAGAGAAAGTTATGTGAATGGAACGCATCACATTTTTTTATTCTGCGGTCCTTAAAACATTTATTTCCGGTACAATTTCTGTATCGAAATTTTGGTGGAATACCTTGTCTACCTATTATGTACATGTATATATGTGCTAGAAAAGTAAAAATGTATATGACATAAATTGTGTGTTTTAACTTGATCTACATTTTTACTTTCTCTAGCCCTGCATGTACAATGTACATAGTGGATAGAGAAGGTATTGTATTCCACTAGAAATTCGAAACCGAGATTTCACCGGATATACATGTATTAGGACTCCCTGAACCCAAAAAAACATTTTCAGAAAAAAGTCCGTGAATGTGTAACTGTCTGTGTGTGTGTGTGTTTGTGTGTGTGCGCGCGCGCGCGTGTCTGTGGACAGCATAGTTCAAAAACGAAAAGACGGTAAAATACCAAACTTGGTATTCAAGTTTGGTATCTTCCAAGAATGCAACACGCAGATTTCCAAGAAAGTCCCCCAACCCCTAACTACCCTTTGCATGGAAAAACTTTCGAAAAGTTTTTTTTTTAATGGCTCTAACGATTTTGAGTAAAAACACCACATATTTCCATCATAAATAAAATGTATATCTTAAATTTTCTGGGAATAGCTTCTGAAGACCTGCTTATTCTAGATGAATTTGGCTGAATTTTGCATAACTAATAAACCGTGAGAGATAGACAAAAACTTACTGCATAAAAAATGTAGGTATCGTTAAAATTCACAACTTATGTCAAATACATTTTTGTCGTAAAGGTTAACGTTTTAGAGATATTCCTTGTTATTGGTTTCAGTTGTAGAGTACTTTTACTTTTCTCAGACAGGGAGTGTCCGTTTTTCTTTTGTTCTACTCCTGGCCAAGCAAAGAAGTGCAGTGACAATCGTCTAACGACAGTTTTTAAAACATTTGACTATCACTTACGTAGCGCATTCCTTTAATTCCCTTCCTCTTATAAGGAATTAAGTAATAAGAACATTGTGCTAATGTTTATCTCGATTAGCATGCGTAGCAAGAAGATCTTTTGTAAGAAGAAATCTTTTGTGCGCTTTAGCGAGATCTACATTTTTGTGTGAAAAGTTTTTGTCTATTTTTTGCGGTAATGCAAGTTTCAGCAAAATTCATCCAGATTAAAGAGGTCTTCAAAGGCTGTTCCCAAAAAAAGTCATTATGTATATACATTTTATTTATATTTAAATATATTTGATATACGGTAATTTAATAATTATTCTTAAAGGCTTATTCTTCTATGTACTTCATGCAAATTGATTAGCAGACATGGTCTTATACTTGCTTTCTTGTAAGTAGAAGGGAAATAAGGGAATACACTAGGCTAAAGCGGTATCCAAATCTTTTACAATCACATGATTGAAATCCGTTCTTTGCATGACCAGGAGTTGACAATTTCCCGTGTGTGAAAAGTTTTAAGAAATGGAAATGTAGTTTTATTTATGGACGCTCTTTAATTACTATGATTCTGAGCGTCCCTTCCTTTATTGGGCATGAAAAACCGCGTAATTTTGCTCAGAGCCCTCTTTATTAGGCTTGAAGTTCTTTTACGTGCCGTAAATCTAAGACACAGGACCGAAGGAAGCCATACTAAGGCTTTTTTCGCTCGAGAAAATCCATCGTCCACCGCCGGGTTGAACCCGCGACCCTGGGTAACCACGGAGGGCGACGAAAAGTTTTCAAGTATTTAATAAGATCTACAAGTGTGTAGCAAGTTTTTGTCTTTCTCTTGCGGTTCACCAGTTATGTAAAATTCATCCGGAATGAAGAGCTCTTCAGAGAATATTCCCAGAAAAGTCAAAATATACATTTTATGTGTCATGTAAATATCTCTAATATACACAATTGTTAGAGCCATTTTTGACAATATCAATATTTTTGATAATTTGTACATGTAAAGTGTGGAAAATACTAAACTTAAATACGAAGATTTACGCCGCCAGGAAAGCTACAGCTCTTATTACGAAGTTTGATGTTTTACCGACTTTTCGTTTTTGAGTTATCGTGATCCAGACACACGGATACACGGTCACATTGACACACACGGACCTTTTTCTAAAAATGTGTTTTTATACAGGGGATCCAAACGTGTATTTCCGGTGAAATCTCAGTATCGAGTACAACAGCTACCCTCTCTATATACGTAGCATGTACTATGTAGAGAAAGTAACAATGCGTTTTACTTTCTCTAGCACATATGTACATACAATGTACATAGTAGCTAGATGAGGTATTATATTCCACCCAAAAAATCGATACCGATATTTTACTGGAAATATGTTTTGAGGTACCTGAGTCCGAAAAAGTAGTTTTAGAAAAAGGTCCGCGCACATGTGTATGTATGTATGTGTGTGTGAGAGAGAGTAGACAACATAGTTCAAAACGAAAAAGCCATTAAATACCAAACTTGGTATGGTTTGGTATCTTTCAAGGAGACGACGCGACGATTTTCAAGAAAAGCCCCCAATACAAACTACCCTTGTTTTTCTCAAAGATGGCACTTACGATTTTGATTAAAATACCGTATATTAAAGATATTTACATTACAAATGAAATGTATATTTTGAATTCTATGAATAGCCTCTGAAGACCTCTTTATTGTGGGTGAGTTTTGTAGAACTCTGCATAACGGCTAAGCCCTAAGAAATAGTCAGAAGTTATAGTTGTTTGTCTGTTTAAACCTACAATAATGCTTGGGGCAAAATTATCTGAAACAGTTATCTGAATTTTCATGTGAATTTGAACGACACCTTTAGCATAAAAGAAAATAATGGTTCGTCATTTAAATGTGGAATATTTATATTATACATACAATACTAATTTCTCTTTTGGTAGAGGAATAATGACACCTCTGTGAAATTACAGTGTTTGTTAACTCTTATTAGCCACGCGGGATTAGTACAGAGTCTTCAGATTTATTCGGCCTTTGCCGCCAGTTGTGTTCGGGAATGACGTCAAGACTAGACAGCGAATGTATTACGTGTTGCCTCTTTCAGAGGACTGGCAAACGATGGGTAGAAGGGATGAATGTCAACAGTTTCGAGGTCACCTTAGTGCAACGGAGCATTTGGAACATTTGCTTGTGTCTCGTAAACTCGCAATCGCAGCTTTTATGCTCATAGGCAACGATTAACGTATTCTTCTAATTCGGTTGTAGCACCCAATCATGCACATTCTGTGTTCGGTGCACAGATATATAGAGAGAGAATAGATAGGAAATGTCCTATCTTGTCCTTTTGCATTGAGGTTGGTGAAGCACGTTTTTGTCAAACCGCCATATTTCGATTACGGCTTTTGTGGGTTAAATGCACACTCAAAAATAAGATTTTGTGTTGTTAAGTGTTCAATTAGGCAGTAAATTTAGAGTGTAAGCTTTAAACATGTATAACGGTCAATACCTGTGTGGTGTTTGGTTGTAGTTTCTCGAATAGTAGAAGCAAAAACATGTAAAGGGAAACGTATTTCATTACATAGGTTTGGGTACTTATTTAAGTGATTTTGTGGTGTTAAATGTTTTCAATTAAGCAGTAAACTTAGAGTGTAAGTTTTAAACGTGTGTTGTGTTCGGTTGTAGTTTCTCGAATAGCAGAAGAAAAATCAAAGAAAGAGAAGGCCCGGGTTCGATCCCAAACGACGCATGTGGGAGTTTTGGTGGACGAAATGGCGTTTGGGCGCGTTTTCTCCGGATTCCCTCGCCACTTATGCCACCAATTATTCCATTATCACCTTTTTTATCGTTATTTTCACTTTCATTTCATATACATTTCTCATGCTCATGCCTGATTACGGGCCGACAACTTGTTCCAGGTTCTTCATTCTGTGGTTACCTGCCTTAGCTCCCCGTCAGGCTTCTGACCCCTGGGGGGGTGCTGTCAGTCCTAAAAATAGAGGAGGGTAAGCTGGCTACTACGAAAAACAGTTCTACACCGTCCAGTACATTTACTTGTTTACGAAGTCGGCGATGCATCCAATCGAAGGTCCTATTCCACACCTCCCCTTTGAGACAAGAAACTCGCTGAATTAATAATAACAGCATGGCACTCGCTAAAGGCCGAACAAATCTGGACACAGTATGACCGCGTCAATTTGTTTACTCAGTTTCTCTCATAGATGGCTGTAGTGCACAGTAATCGACATAGATAACTATGTAATCGACAAGCTCGCTCTCACCACAGCCAGCTTCATCATGTATTGCAGTTTGTTTGCTTTGTTGTTCTATGGCTTTGGTGGTTTCGAGTTGTTTCGAGCTATAGATTGTTTCGAGCTGATCGAACTCTATCGAAAATGACCGGTATCGATATTTTGATTGTGTACTATAAACTTATAAACATTATATATGTGTATTATAAACATTAAAGTTAAACAAAGTATAAACCATTATAAACTATAAAACTATATTTATAATATGAAACTTTTAAAGCCTAACTGGGTATCACATGATAATGGTAAGTGTACTTGTATAGTTGGTCAATAAAAGTATGTGCATTTTAGGTTTAAAGTTATTTTGGAATCCATAAATCTTGTTACGAAGTTAAAACTTATATTTTTAGATCTCCCAATCTTCTCCATCGATATTCATCCAGATGGTTCCAGATTTGCAACTGGTGGCCAAGGTAAGGTTAGCACTTAATGTTACAAGTCATATTATGGCTTACTTGCCAGGTAAATTGCACACACAGGTAATTGGTGTAAAAAGCTATTCATATGTATTTTGAAGCGCCTTCCTTTCCGAAGATTTGGCCTTTCTTCGGTACTTATAGTTCTGTAGAAAGTATGAAAACACAGTGAAAGTGTCGGTGAAAACCGCCAGGGATTATTGGAGTTTAGACGCGTAGACTCATCGACTAAAACCAGGCGTCGCTCCGCAATTAGCGGCCTTCGACTGCGAACTACTTCGTTCTATCTCCAAGGACATCCCCCAACTGTGCTTTGTGGCTTAGGGCCCTCAGCATTGGGCTACACTTTGCAACTTAGAATCCAAAACATAGTATGGCAGTTTTGTTAAGTCATCAGGGGTTGTGAGGGACAACCGCAATAGGCAGGAAGCACATCTGCAGGGAATACGGCAAACTTTATCAGCTCACAACTAAAAGTATTAAAGAATGTCTCTTCTTTTCCCCTCTTTCGGTTGCCTCCTTCAGTTACTTGCGCACAAGTTATATGTAAATTAGACCTAATTATTCACATGTGTGTTTTTATGATTACAATTGCAAAACACATTATTTTTTGGGTTTTATTCTGAAGTGTACATGGCCATCTCTATTATTGCATGTCAATTTCTAAATAAATTTCCTATGCATTTAATTGCCCTTTCTCCCACAAAACACTGCCGCAATAGGTATTTACATTAATATAATTGTTATGCTTTAACATTTAACCTAAGGATAATCTATGTTTAAACATAGAAACTGCAGGACTAGTGCATCAGACTGTGACTGATTATGGTCTACGTCTGATTTCTGTCCAATTTAAGGCTAAAACAACCAAATGTTCCTGATATTTCAAAAAGTAAACACTAATTTGGTGGAGAAATTATGCATTAGAATAATCTACTTTCACAAATTTGTGGGAAATTTATCCTTATCAGGTAAATTATATGTATTTATACGATTTAAATCTGAATGCTCACTTTGAATTTGCATATAAATATTTTCTAACACTGTTCATGTAACCTACATGTCGCTTATTTATTTTAAAATTTATTTATAAGCAGATAATGCCTATCATGTAGAATTGTTTACCTTGTTATTTCTAAATGTACAGTTGTTTTTAAATAGTATGTAATAAAGTTCTGCTAATGCCTGACACATTGATGTTAATGTTTGTTAACAGAAGAAGCAAATGGAATCTAGAAATTTAATTTTGAGATGGATATTTGAAAAGATCTTTACTCTTAAGATACAAAGAAATTGCTCATTATTGTGGGTATACATTTCAAAAAAGATTTCAAGCTTTTAGTAAAGCCAGGTAATAATATACAAGGTGGAGAGTGCATGACTGTGCATAAATTAGCTTTTATTTGTTAAGTTTTTACTTGCATTAGTGAAATGATAATGTTTGCACTTTCTTTCACTCAGTCTACACAAACTCAGATCAGTTAGATTCATGATATGTCTCTTTCTTCTAGAGCTAATGGAAACAATGTACTGCTAGCCTGTTAATGCCAATGTGCATGCTCTAGTTTGGACACATCCAATCTCTATTTATCATGGCGTCTATTGCATAGAATTCTGGCCATATTTTTTCTCCTTTGTTAATCTCTTCTTCAGGTACTCTGTGGCCTGTGGTGTTGATAGTATAGTGATGAACCTTTGTTCCTTTTTAAGGAAGGTTTCCTGTGCCAATATGTATGCCAGGCTGGATGGTGCTTTTTCGATATACCTAAACTCTCTTTAAGAACCTTGTGTTTACTATTTCAAAAATAACAAGGTCTGATACTGTTAGCATGTTCCATTTTAGCCCTATACCTTAAATCAAGATAGGGTGTAATTCGCATGGAAGAGTTTCACTGTGGAGCCCACTGAAATCTTGTTGGAACTTTCCCTTACATGCACCCTGTAAGATAACCTTGATGTCTGAGAGTTGATGCCTACCTGTCTGAACTTATTCACTAAGGTAAATTCTGCTCCTGAATATGAGATGCTGTCATTAAAGCTATCGAATAATTAGTTGTAAAATGTAAAATCTACTTCCCTGTATTGATATGAACATACAGGGTGGTTTAAATATAAAGGATAATTGAACCAGAGAACTGCACAGGCAGATCCGAGCAGGATGTTGGAGTGGAGGGTTGAAGGTCACAGCTTGGTTAGCTGCTTTAATCGGTGTTGCCATTGACACAGCCATGAATGAACAAGATATTCCATCACCTATTGTGCAATGAAATGTTATAAAGTTTTTAACCTGTGAAGGGGTTAAACTCTTGGAGAATATAACTCGTTAGAAGGCACAGTTTAGAGGTGCTACACTTTCCCAGAGTGTTTACTTGGGTCAGACAATTTAAGGGAACTGAGGAATTGTGCGAAACAAAGATTATTCTTGGCACCCAAGGTCAAGATTTACAGGTAACAGCTGTGCCTTTTGAGAGCTTACTGAAGGTGATCAGTGCTACACTGTTGAAGAAATTGCTGGCTAAATGTTGAAGAGGGTGTTCAGCATTGGGAGTACTCATATCATTATCAGTGAACATTTTGTACTAAAAAAATTAGAGCTCGAGCAGCAAATTTAGGTCAGGTTGGAAATTTGTGAGAGACTTCTATATCGATCCTAGCAAAAAAGGAAGGATTTTTTAAGTGCATCGTTGCATGTAATGAGGCATGGGTCCATTCTTTCACTCTGGAATCCAAAATGGTTAGCAAGGGGTGGTGAAGAAAGCCCAAAACCTGCTGACCAGCCAGAAAAGTTCTTGTGACAGTGGTTTTTAACTACAGAGGCATTTTGTTCATTGATATTTTTTCACAATCATTGTACAAATGCAGGTTATTGTTGCCAATTGCTTAGGTCAGCAAAAGATGCCATAAGCCCATGAGAGATGCCATCTTTCCCCAAGATAACACTAAGCCTCACACAGTAAGTTTGACAAGGGACATATTGGAGGAAATGCACTGGGAAACAACCAATCAAAATTTGTCCCCCCTCCCCACCATGACAATTTTCTGTTTGTGCCCTCTTGGAAGGCAACTCAAAACCAATAAGGTGTTGAGGAAAATGTGCCCAATTGGTTGAAAATGCAACCTCAAACTTTCTTCTAACAATGAGTATTCAAGCTTCCAAATCGTTGACAAATGTGTAGTGTATGAAGGAAGCTAGAGAAATAGAAAAGGCGTCACTTCTATATATGTTTAATCAATAGATATATAAACAAAAATCTTATGTTTTCCATTCACATGACTTTCACTGGCTGTTCTACAAACAAACTTTTGTCACAAAAGATTATTCTTTTATCTACGTCATGCTAATCAAGATAAACATTATCAAAATAAAAGGGAAATAAGGGAATACACCAGGTTAAAACGATAGTCAAAAATGTTATAAGATGGTTGCTAAATGAAACAACTGAAATTCAGTTTTCTTTGCTTGCTGGGAGTAAACAAAAGAGGCAAAAAGAAAGATTTCTACCCATTTGAGAAAAAGTTAAGAACTTAAAAGTTTTTGACATATTCTGAGTTACTGGTTTCCATTTTAACACCAGAAAAAATATGTATCACATAAATTGTGCATTTTAACAACACATTACATTTAATGTCATTTGTGCAGGAGTTTTAGTCTATTTATTACAGTTTACCTGTTATGTAAATTTCATCAAAATTCATCCAGAATGAACAGGTCTTTAGAAGCTATTCCTAGGAATTTAAGATATACATTTTTATTTGTCATGTAAATATCTTTAATACACAGTATTTTAATAAAAATTATTGTCATTTTTGAGAAAATCAAAATTTTCGAAAACTTTTTAATGTGCGGGATAGTTTGGGGTGTGCAGATTTTCCTGAAAATCTTTGTGTCGCATCCTTGGAAGATACTAAACTTAAATACCAAGTTATTTAACAGAGTTTTCATTTTCCAATTATGCTGTTCACAGACACATACTGACCTTTTACTAAAATTTATTTTTAATTTGGGGGGGTGCTTTAAAAACATATATTTCTGGCAAAATCTTGGTATGAAATTTTTGGTTGTAATGCAATACCTTATCTATCTACTATGTACATTGTACATATGTGCTAGAGAAAGTAAACGTATTACTCTTTATATTTGAATCACCCCTGTGTTACATACTTTATTACATACTTCCTTTAGATATATGGGAAAAAGGGAATACACTAGTATCTGTTAGCTGAAACTAAAATATTCCTCTGCATTCAGGGCCATCCTTCATTGTAGTACCCAAGGTTGCAGGTTCAAACCTGGTGGAGGGCAATGGATTTTTTTGGGGCATAAAAATCCATAGCATGGCTTCCTTCGGAAGTAAATTAAAGCTGTTGGTCCTATACCATACATTTATGGCACGTAAAAGAACCTCAAGCCTGATAAAGAAGTCCCTGAGGAAAATTAGTGGTGCGCTAAGAACCACAGCAGCTAAAGAGCGTCCATAAATAAAACTTTATGTAATTTTCCACATTCAGCACTGAGATCTGCCTCCCTCATGCTAGGTTTAGTTTATGCAAACACTCCATGTACACTCAGGAACAGCAACAGTAATGCTTATTAACAATATGCCATCACTTGTTCAAATAAATGAAATTTAGCCTGCACTTTTTGTTGACTTTGTAACTTTTGTATATCTGGTAAAGTATGAGTGATAGACAAAAACTTCCTGCACAAAACTGTAGATCTCATTAAAATACACAATTTATGTCACATACTTTTTTGTAGAATTAACCATTTCAAATATATTCTGTGTTTCAATTTTCAGCTACTTAAGCTTTTCTCAATTGGGGTTGAGAAAATCGGCTACTTAAGCTTTTCTCTTTATTTTGATCTCCCTTTTGTTTATTCCTTGCTAGCAAAGAGAACAGAATTTTAATTGTGTCACATAGCAATCAGCTTTTAAAGGATCTGAATATTGCTTTAGCCTTGTGTATTCCTTTATTTCCCTTCTTCTTACAAGGAAGTAAGTAATTAGACCAATTCTGCTAATGTTTATTTTGATTTCCATGATGTAGATAAAATAATAATCTTTTGTAAGAATGTTTGTGTAGCAGCTAGAGAATACATCAGATATTTTTGGGGAATAGCAAAATCTGCAGTGTACCTATCACAATCGACCATGCATGTTATGTGTCGCCCTCCGTGGTGTAATGGTTACCATGCTAACTTCATATTCCCAAGGTCGCAGGTTCAAACCCAGTGGAGGACGATGGATTTTTTCAGGTGTAAAATCCTTAGCATGGCTTCCTTTGGGAGGGAAGTAAAGCCATTGGTCCCATGTCGTAGATTTATGGCACATAAAAGAACCTCAAGCCTGATAGAGAGGCCTCTGAGCAAGTTTAAGCAGTCTTTCATGCCCAATTTAGAATGGGATGCTGAGAACCACAGTAGTTAAAGAGTGTTCATAAATAACACGCCATTTACATTTTTACGCATGTTATGTGAACTTAAAAACTGAAATTATGGTGTGCATGAGAAGCATAACAAACAGATTTGCAAAAAGTGTATTCCAACTAAATTGGGTTGAAGGTTGTTTATCTGCCTGTGGACAACATTTCCAACATAATATTGTAACTACACAGAAATTTTCGTAACACTATAATATAACTACATGGAGACTTTCCTAACATTATAGTAAAAATAATTTCATCAATTTATTTTACAATAACTTAAATTTACTTAATTTATACCCATATAATGATTTTATAAGTCATAATTTTATTTTTTTCTGAAGTTCGAACAATTGTTTTACATGAAGAGCAAAAGAGATTTTTTTCTTTTTCTTTGTTTCTTCCCCTGTAACATTTACAAAATGTTAAAAGATATGTTTTGCATATTAATTGACAGTATTTCAGTTGTTTGTTAGTATTTTATTGAATTTATAATTCACCTAGTTATTGATTTTTCAATGATACTTTAAGAGGTCTTGAAATAAAGCCTGGTTCAAGGGAGAAAAAAAAACTAGGGTGCACTTTAAAGTGGAAACTTTAGTGTTTGAACCAGCCACACAATCCAAATTTGTAATATTCATTTGTCAAGCAATGTATTTTAACAATAGAGAGGTTCAGTTCCTATTATTTTAATAATGTGCAAAATACTACTTAAAAAGCACTAAATAAATCTGTATTGTTAAATATTTATCAATTATTTATAGGTGAGGATTCAGGAAGAATTACTATATGGAACATGGCTCCTGTTGTTAGTAATAAAATAGAAGAAAATGAAAACATACCAAAGATGCTCTGCCAAATGGATAATCACTTAGGTAACTGTAATTGTTTCCGTTATAGCCATATTACTAATTATTCTTCATTTGTATTTAAGAATGGTTGAGAATTACTGCCATACGTTTGTTTATTGGTTAACAATATAGCACTAACAACATTGAAAATCTTATCTATTTTTAAGATGTCAGAAGTTTTTGTGGTACAAGTCATGCAATAAAAATAAGGGTGTCATTTTCTTCATTTGCATCAATTTTTTTTTTATTGAACAAAAAAAAAAAAAATTATACTTCAAAGAAAATGTATAGTTCCAAATTTGGTGAAATTAATGCAAGATTAAGATTCCTTTGTTTAGATTTAAATCTTCATGATTGTTTTTCAGAACAATAATAATTTTTTAACAATGCTACCACATTAATCCTGCCAAAAAATAATCCCAATTACAATTTATAATTGAGCATGCAATTACATTATGATTGAGTTATTTTAATACATTTTCCTTCATCAAAAAAGCTGTGGCTGTTAATAAAAACTTATTATTTTCATAGCCTGTCATAGTTTAATGAAAGCAGATAAATTGCATTTATAATTGTGTGCTTATGAAAAGATAACACAAAAGGAATTATATTTCTCAAATAAAAAAATTGAGAGAAATATTCTAATAAAAAGAATAGTTGATGAAAATAAGGCAGATAAATGTTAACATCATCATCTATAATGTATACACCTCTTCACTAGTATTGCTAAAGAAAGTTCCAGTTCTCTGCTTGTGTTTGTATGTATCTATATTGTGCATTAATTTGTTGGCTGATTTCAGCTTGTGTAAATTGCGTGCGATGGAGCTTTTCTGGAAAGTTTCTTGCTTCTGGAGGTGATGACAAGTTAATCATGATCTGGAAGATCAGCAAATATGCTGGTAAGCTTGCAGCCTTATTTTTACAAAAGGTGCTTCATGTTGCTGGGATATAATTATAATATAATGTTAATTATTGCAGGTGGCAGTACTGTGTTTGGCAGCGGTAAGGTGAATGCAGAAACTTGGCGTTGTGCTACTACACTGAGAGGTCACAATGGAGATGTCCTGGATATGGCATGGTCACCTCATGATGCATGGTTAGCTAGTTGTTCTGTTGATAATACTGTCATTGTGTGGAATGCTCTCAAAATGCCAGGTAAGGATGAGATGCTCAATAGATATTTTATGTTCAAAGGATATTTATAATATTGTACTTTTATAAAACCACTTGTGTGGTGAAATCACAATTTTCAGGAGAAAAAAACTACTGTTGGTTTATCATAATTTTATATGTAATGGTCTGAGGTGTGGTCCCAATAATGCTTTTTTTATTCATTTGGGAGGTTTACCAAATTTTAAAAACTTTTTATGCAAAAACTAAAACGACAGACTGCTCCAAATAAGAGATTTCTTAAGAGCAACTTTAAAATTTTTGGGAAACTGTGGATAAGTATAGCAATCATTTTGTAAAGAAATTCATAGCTTACAATTGCAGCTGTAAAAGAAGTTGCTTAAATAAATGGGAAGTTAAAAGAAAAGGCTTGATCATAGAGAGTTTTAAAATATTGGCTTAGGTTTTTAAACCTAAAAGCCTAGTAAAACAACGTTTAATATACCAAAACTCATATTTAACCAATTTTGAATATCTTTGAAAGCTAATTTAGAAAGCAGTGGATTAAACTATATATGGAGGAAAAGAGATACTAATATTAAGAGGATTTTGGAAAGAGGTAAGAAGATGTCTTGAAGATAAAGATATACAAATATTTAGTAATTTAACTGCAAAGACATGCCTTTATGTCAGGATGAAATGGGCTTGGGAAAGGAAAATTGTATAGATAAAACTAATAAGGAGGAAAAAAAGTGAACAGCTCTATGGCAGTTAAAAAATGAAAGAAAGTTTTACTCAAAGGGAATATCTATTATGTGGAGGGAAAGAAGACTTGAAACTATAGTGTTTGATTGTAAGAAACTGAGAACAGGAGAAATGGACTCATTAAATTTATAAGGGACAAAAGAACATTGAAAGACAGAATATTCATTCAGGAAACAGAAGTGTGGATTGGAATTTATTTAAAATTAAAAAAATGCATTGAACAAAACTTTTCAGTTCCGGACAAGATTTAATTGCCAAACATCAGGATTAGCAATAGGCAATTTACTCTCGTCCATATTGGCAGATGTTTTCATGAGCGCATTGGAAATCAGAATCACAAAAGGTTTCCTTTGGATGCTCAAAACCTGGCAGCGGTATGTTGATGACATCGTAGCCATAGTGCCAAGAGGGCACATCGATGATGCCCTAAAACTTTTGAAGGTCCAAATAAAAAGTAAACAATTCACAGTAGAAATAGAAAAGCATAACCAGCTACAATTTTTAGATCTGAAAGTAGTCAAATATGAAAATAGAATAAACTTTGGTATTTACTGGAAACCTACTTAGACAATTATATAAAAGCCAATAATTATAATTCAAGGGCACATAAACAGGCAATCTTCAATAGTCTAGCACATAAACTGGTAAACATGCCACTTCTTACAAATGAATACAGGGCAGAATACAACAGAATAATTGAAATTGCTAATAAAAATGATTTCCCAAGATCCCTAGTAGATAAAAAAATAAAACCAGCCAAAAAGAAGAAATTCCTAAAAGAAGCAACCACTCTCTCAGCAATAGAACAGAAGATGAGCTGCAAGAAATTCACCTACTACCCATGAGCGTTTGGCAAATTTCAAAGAATACAACATTCAGCTAGCACCAGTAAATCTTCACAGCATAAAAAATGAATTAGGCTCAAATATCAACGCTATCATCCCAGCAAAGAAAAAATCGAGCATGATCAAAATGGAATGCATGGATTGTAATCAGATTTATATTGGAAAAACAAAAAGAAATTTATAAACAAGATCCAAAGAACACTTCAGAAACATAAATAAAAAACAATTGGAAAAATCAGCAGTTGCCACCCACTTTTGGACAAAACACCATAATGTAAATTCAGTTCCAAAACTTCTAAAACACATAACAAGAAAAGAAGAGCTGGCCACATGGGAATACACCTTCATCGTAAAAAATAGAAACAGAATTTTTAATTTCTATGTTCCACAGAAGGATGTGTTTAGCAAGTTCATTGAACCACCACCAGAGGAGACAGCACTTACAGATCACCAACTTCACCACAAGGAATTAGTCAATATCTGGTTGAAAATGAAGTGGGTGTCCACTGAATGAGTGACCAGGACCAATTTCAATATGCAAAATGGTGATTAAAGTATTTTAAATATTTTGGCATCATAGTTAACCAGTATTAGGCCAATCAGTAATAATTGTTCTTCCACACTTGTAGATCCGTGGTACAAATCCCCATCTATGGTATAAAACATCAGTATCAGATTGCAGCTTTGCAACTTTAGTCTACACATGGCATGTATAAAAGAATAATTAATAGCACGTGATTGATCTTTCTTTGATGGCAAAGAAACTGACATTTAAAATATGGGAGAAGTAACTGCATACCTGATGTTAGCACTGCTTTGTGGTAATTCTGATGCTGTCATATTTGTCACACTCCAATTTTCATACGTAGTGGCTGCACAGCTAAACTACTAAAATCTGATATCTACACAGTAAAACACTGAAACATGCAGTGGTAAACTTATTTAAAATAATTCATGTAATCCTCCAGACACACTATTATATGTATTTTGTTTACAAATCTTGATCACTGCAGTTAGAGAGCAATATTGTTGCAAGCATTGTAGTTACAAGCAGAAGCCCAGCACAAATTGAGGAATGTTGTAAATATATTGCAATAAGGGTGACTTGCACCTCTTATTTCGAGATGTGTTTATAACAAAATAGGGCGAGCCACCTTCGCAGGCGAGTATGTGGCTCTCAAGTGGGTGTCAGTTGCACAATTCACCCTTCACTGACTTAGTAATTATCATTTTCATCATGTATACAGTAAATCAGAATGTTTAGCATTTTTTTTAAATGTATATAATCCAAGTGATGAGTTTTCTTGTATATACTGTATTGAAGTCATTAGTTTCAAGTCATTTTCTTGTTGCTATACCATAATGACAGACAATACTACTTTTTTATGCACTGTGACGCTGAATGTTAGTAGTGTGAATATTATATGATAGAGCTCCATTTTTGTGTAAGAAAACGTAGCATGTTTTGTCTACAGAAATGGTGGCAGTGCTGAAGGGACACTCAGGATTAGTCAAAGGTGTGGCATGGGATCCTGTGGGAAAGTACGTTGCATCACAATCAGATGATAAAACATTGCGGATATGGCGGACAGCTGATTGGCAGCAAGATGCTGTCATCAGTGAACCATTTGAAGAGGTTAGGAGATGCTGCTCTCAGTATTCGCATGATTAAATCCAGAGGGTAGAGTGTTTTTTGATTAATAAGTAATGAATGATCATTGTAGCTGTAAAACTTGTTTTTATTTTTGCTATTGTACTATTTATCCTCCTTTGTTTCTTTCTACCTTTTATTTAGGTGTTTCTATATTCTTGTTTCTTTCAGTGTTCATTTTTAAAATACGAGGTACTTCCAGAAAGTAAGTTCCGTTTCAATTTATCTCCGCTGCGATCGCAGTTCCGCACATGCGCGGTAGACGCTCTGTATCAAGGAGAAGAAACGTGCGCCATTTTGAGATCACTGTCAACCACATACGCTTTGTTGTGCTTGTTTACAATGTCGGTGTTGATTGAAAATCCCGCCGCTTGTGAAATCAGATCTGTGATTCGTTTTCTGAATGCTAGGAAAGTGAAACCAATTGAAAATTATTGGCAAATTTGCGAAGTTTACGGACAAAATGCGATGAGTGATTCAATGGTGAGAAGATGGGTCCAACAGTTCAATGAAGGATGTAGTAAAGTGCACGATGAAGAACGAAGTGGACATCCATCTTTGGTTACAGAAGAACTGGTTCACGCGATTGATGACAAGATCCAGGAAAACCGCAAGTTTACAATTAGTGCTCTTGCTATGGGATTTCCCCAAAGCTCATGATCACTAATTCATGAAATTGTTACTGAAAAACTGAAATTTTGTAAACTTTGCTCACGTTGGGTACAGGCGGCAAACTTCTATGAAGAAGGTATACAAAAACTTGTGCCACGCTATGACAAATGCCTGCAAAATTTCGGCAGCTATGTGGAAAAGTAGTATAAGAGTTGTAGAATTTTGTGCAATAAATAATTATTCTGTATCTGTACACAATTTAATTTTATTACCAAACGGAACTTACTTTCTGGACGCACCTCGTATACTTATTTTATATATGAATGGGAAGTGGAAGTTTTTTTAAGGCAAACAATTATAACATCCATCACAAGAAGTTGAGCTATTGCAGTATTTCTTGCACAGGCATAATGTAAATTGCACATGTGGAAGAAAAAGACCATAAGGCTGAACAAATTGTGTATGTATTACACTTTGAAATAAATCTGTTCCCTAGTAGAGGACAAATTTTAAATTACATTATCACTATAATTTATTTCTGTAACTATTATCAAACTTTTCATGCAAAGACTTCTTTTGCTATCTTCTATTAATTAATAATTATAACTTGTGGCAGAAATAGTATGAATATGGACCTTTTAGTAATCACACATGATTATACATAAGGTGTAGGGATATTATATCTAGCTCACATTGAAAAGGTCCTAAGTTTGAATCTCAATGTAATTATTTGGAGAAGGTTTCTTCCAGGGTTTTCCCACATGCTGAGAAGAAAATATGGGTTAGCATTAAGTCTATGGACCTCGTGCTCATAAGTTTTATTCATTCAACATCCAGTATTGTGATCAGGTTAAACCAGGTATGGTGATGCCAAGCCAAATAGGGAGGGAAGTTGCCTCACTCACCCCATATTCTGTTTTCTAGTGGTGAGGAATAAATGCTATGTTTGTATCTCTCCTTGTTGATATTTGGCTCCCTAGACTTCATTCAGTAGGTGGAAGGTTTCATGCAATTTTGGGAGCAGAGCGCCAACATTGAGATGTGATACACCCTGACATAGTGGCTTCAATTCTGAGGTTTCATTCAGTCTGCAAATCCCAGAGTTCATACACATGCACCTGTGCTGTGTTTGGTTCAATAACTTGGCTAGTTTTGCAGTAAATTAGATAGTCTAATCAGCATAATGGCTGAGGGCCTCAAAAAAACAAACTTTGTTTGGTTGACAACACTGCAGAAAGACAGGCAGGCAAGGTCTCTTTCTTCACTTCCCCTTAAAATTATCATCCAAGAAAATATGTCGCAAAGTACTTGTTTTGGTGAAGTCAAGAGCAGTGGTGGATTCATTGTCCACTTTGCATATTAATAATAAAATCTCTGCTGGTATTTAAAGTATTTTGTTTATATTTATAGGTTTCATAAAATAATTATTACAGCTACTTGTTGTGGTTAAGCAAATGATGTTATCTTCCAAGTTTATAAGTATTCCTTTATCTTTTGCAAAATTCTTGCCTCTGAAATATAGCAGTTTCTATTAGATAGCTATAAGCTGGAATGTAACTGAATCTATAGAATAGCAGTATTATATCTTACTTTTTATATTTTCGAAATATTAAGAAAGTGTCTTTAAAAATTGTAAATAAATACCTATAAGATCATCAAAGTCTGCTTTATGCTTCATATCATAGTGGGTTTGATATTGAAGCATTATATGTATAAAATGCTTTTATGTAGTTTGAATAGTGCATATTAAACAGCAGGCGTTCTTTGTAAATCACAAAATATTCTCTCTGTCAGTCTTCATAAAACTGGCATCATAAGTTCAAAGCCATATCTGCCACTGAATGAGGCGATTCAGAGCACAGTGACGGAGACACATGGATATGGGGAGGATGACTTTCAATGCAATGGCTCTTTGGAGCTATTTTTCCCCACGCCTGAGTTAAGATTTAAACTTAAAAAAAATATTAGGAGTGTAATGAGATAGTCAACTGTTATGTATATCCTATGTTAATGTTATATGATGTTAGAATGATCTCAGCAGAAACAATAGAATATAAAAAATGTTTTCCGACATTTAAAATGGAAGGTGAGCGTAAATAGACATTTAAAATGGAAGGTGAGCGTAAATAAGTGTGACTAATAAAAGCTCCATCAAATAGAACATCACTTCAACTTACTAGAAAATTCAAAAGTACAACATGAATATTTTGGAGATAATTATAGTCCACAGGCTCTAAGTTGGCACTTTTTCTACTGTCCTTGTCTTACACAGCTGTAGAAAACCCCTTGGGTTTCTTTCCTTCAGAAGGTTAGGTCATTTAAAATTTCTTCTTGTTCCCTAATTATCTGCAGTGGTATCAGGATAAGAAGGCATCATTGGGGTTATAATTCTTTCAAGTGAAGTGGAAGAACAGAGAGATGAAGAAAGATCATCCATCATTGCTATTTCTGCCCTGACTGGTTTGCCATAAAAGAGGAACAGCATAGAAAGAAAGAGAGGGCATTTCCCTCTTTTTGTGTTAACCAAGGGCCAATTTTCAGCTTGTGGATTACAATGTTTGCAAAAGTTATCCAAACATACCACATCAACCGAATACGATATGATCTTAAGACAACCCCCTTTTATTCAGAACATTAATTTTCAGGAATTCAGCATATCATCTATATAAAAAGAAGACAACTTAATTTTTAAACAAATATTTCAAACATATATTTTAGTTAAACTATCGGCCACTAAGCCGATTAAATCTGTTTTTATATATATTTTTAACAGTGCACAGAAATACGAGGGCCGTTCAGAAAGTAGCCTCCGGTTGATTGCAAGAAATTCACCAAGTTAAATAAAAATATTTTAATATATACATCTTACAACTACATCTTTGCACTATTTTTCTACATAGTTTCCATAACGATTGAGGCACTTATCGTATCTGTTCACAAGCTTTGAAATTCCTTCTGCATAAAAATCACCCGCTTGTGCCTGGAGCCAGCCTGTGACCGCATCTTTGAGCTCTTCATCGTCATCAAACCCCGAGCCATTTCTTCATATGCATGAAGAGGTGATAATCGCTTGGCGCCAGATCTGGGCTGTAAGGTGGATGGTTGACAACGTCCCACTTGAAGGACTCAAGAAGGGCTGTTGTTCTGCGAGCAGAGTGAGGACGGGCGTTATCGTGCAAAAAAACGATACCGGAAGTCAGCATACCACAGCGTTTGTTCTGTATAGCCCGTCGTAATTGTTTTAGTGTTTCACAGTACACGTCTTGATTAATGGTCGTCCCACGTTCCATGAATTCAACCAACAACACCCCTTTTGCATCCCAAAACACCGTTGCCATCAATTTTCGGGCAGAAAAATCTTGCCGGGCTTTTATTGGTTTGGTAGGCGAATTTGAATGTGCCCACATCTTTGATTGTTCTTTTGCCTCAGGGTTCACGTACTTAATCCAGGTTTCGTCCCCGGTCACGATTCTGTTTAACAATGGTTCACCTTCGGCCTCATAACGTGAGAGAAAGTCTAATGCAGAGGCCGTTCTTTGAGTTTTGTGGTGGTCGGTAAGAATTTTGGGCACCCATTGTGCACAGAACTTACGGTAACCCAATCTTGCTGTCACTATCTCGTACAAGAGAGTCTTAGAAATCTGTGGAAAATCAGTAGACAACTCCGACATTGGAAATGTCGGTTTTCACGAACTTTTGCATCAACTGTCTGAACGAGTTCGTCCGTGACCAATGATGGTCTACCACTCCTCTCTTCATCATGAACGTTTTCTCGTCCACTTTTAAATAAACGTACCCATTCACGGACCACTCCTTCACTCATAACTCTTGGTCCGTACACGGCACAAAGCTCACGATGAATAGCTGCTGCAGAATATCCTTTGGCTGTAAAAAACCTTATAACAGCACGCACTTCACATTTGGTGGGGTTTTCTATTGCAGTACACATTTCAAACGGCCACAAACACTAAACTAGTGCAGGTACGACTTTCACTCGACCACGGCTTGATGCCGACTGACCTGCTGAGTGCGTGAATGCACAGATGGCGTCGCTACTCCCCCCACTACCCGCACTGTGACCGATCGGAGGCTACTTTCTGAACGGCCCTCGTACATTTAATGTGTGGGAGAAAAAACAAAAAAAAAACATTGATTTGTTTTCTGGTAAATATATATAATTTTAACAAGCTCTACATCTTCCATTAAGTAAAATTTTGCATATATCTTACCTCCCCAGTTTATAAAATTATATATAATTTTGTTAATATTTTAAATATAAGAAACATTAATCACAATATTAAAAAGGTCATGAAAGCTTTACTATTTGAAGAGTAAATTGAAAACTTGCAAATATGCATAGAAGATTGTGACAGTGATGTGATTAAATAAAAAAACAAAAGAATTAGTCAGTTTTTGTAACATAAACATCATATATTTTTACTTAGTCGGAATTAAGAGTTAAAAATGGGAACAAGTGTTCACAAAACTGGTCCCAGTAAGTAAAAATAAATGATGTTTGTGTTACAAAAATGGACTCAAATTCTTTTGTTTTTTTATGAAGAGTAAATGTTTATAAGTAAAGTACAAAATTTAGGGATTTTGAGTTGTACAGTATTCTCTCTCTCTCTCTCTCTCTCTCTCTCTCTCTCTCTCTCTCTCTCTCTCTCTCTCTCTCTCTCTCTCTCTCTCTCTCTCTCTCTCTCTCTCTCTCACACACATGTACGCATGCACGCACACACCTTTTTTTTAATATATGTTTTTTGGAGGGGCAAGGAGACCTTAGATTTTTACCTATGCCTACCATAGTAGAGAAACTAAATCAATTCTGAAAATTGAAATTACCGGATTGTTGAACAGCTTTTTGATAAATGTTATGTAAAATTGTTGCAGATGTGGCCTTTTCTTTCAAAAGTTGTGATGTGCAGTTCTCAAATGACATCTAGCAGAGATATAAGGATAAAAAGCAGACATACTAATATTAACAACAAAATCTTATACAGTTATTATTTTAAAGTGGTTTATGTGGTAGAAGTATTATGAGTCAATGATAAAAAATGTTAAATGTGCTTCGAAGAAAACAAAATAAAATAAATGTTCATCAGTGTATGTAATTAACATAATTATCAAAATCTTGGAAGTACACACACTTAGAAGAAAATACAGAATTCCTTCTACTCATAGAAGAAGTGAAAAATGCTTTCATTGCTGATCAAATTGAATTGTTTTGGTGTCTTAAATATGCTTGGATGTGGTGAATGGAGTAGACGCTTTTTGCTATTTTAGATATTTCTACACAGACATTCCAGCTAAATGAAAATGTTTATATTTTGTCAGAAGCTTACCATTGGTGGCAGTTAGCTCATTACTGCTTATTTTATTTGTCTATTTATTTTTTTTTAAGTTTTTACTTACAATGATGCATAGAATAGAAAAACGTGAAGAATAAAGTTGAGGTAAAAATAGAAGATACCTGCTATTTTTGCAGCTTAAGTCAGAATTTTTCAGAGGTTTATAATTTTATGTGATGCATTTCATTATATTGGATGCTAGTATTAATCAATAAATTCAAAATTACCTTCTCTTTTCTAGTGTGGAGGAACAACCCATGTTCTTCGGTTGAGCTGGTCTCCCGATGGGCAGTATTTAGTGTCAGCACATGCAATGAATGGAGGTGGTCCTACGGCTCAAATTGTTGAGCGAGAAGGTTGGAGGCAAGACAAAGATTTTGTTGGCCATCGAAAAGCTGTCACATGTGTGGTATGTAGTTTGTCATTCATTCACCCTCCTGCTCTACATGTAAAAGAAAGTGGATTTGCTGAAAAATATTTATCACTTAGTCTTTTACTCATTCAGTTACAGAAATAGAGTAGAATGAATAGGCACAATACCTTCCAAATACCTGCAGATCTGCCTCACTTTCAAGAGATTTCGAGTTTGATACTCAGTTAGACAGAGTTACCTGCATAAGGTTTTTTTGGGGTTTCTTCCTTATCCTATTATGTGGGTCCCTGGCTCATTTGAGCATCATTTCATCCTTCATTATCTGATATAACCTATCAGGTTAAAGGACAGTAAATTTCTGCAGATAACCAATTGGACCCTTAAAAAGCTATGCAGGTTTTGATATAAAATTACAAACTTTATTTTTTCAAAGCCATTAACAAAATACATATACATGTTCATCACACCTTCCCATTTGAAGTATGAAATTGGGCATATGACTCAGTCTACTGTACTGGTATGCAAGAACTCTGACAAGATTCCACTAAGATTTCACCAACAGCTCCTCAAATTTTCTCCTTTATTTGCTATATTTATTAAGATACACCAATGATTTAAGATAACTAATAAAATAATTGCAAGGAGTTAGGTCAAATGACCTTGATGGCCTCCATTACTCATGGACAACTCAATTGTTTCGCAGAAGTGTGACAGGTGGCACCTTCCTGCTGAAACCATTGCTCTGGAATGCCTGTTCCATTGAAATGAAACCACAAACAATTCTTACTGCACAGAATTCGTTTCCATCAATTTAACAGCTTGTCCCATCTCATCTTCAAAATAAATTAAGAGCTGATGTTGTTATATGTCCGAAAGCCATACCAAACCAACGCTTGTTGAGGATGCAATTCCCTTTTTTGTATCATGAAGGGATTTTCTGAACCCCAAATTTGGCAGTTTGTTTATTCACAAATTTGTTTAAGTAGAAGTATGCTTTATCACTAAAAATGATATTCCTCGCAAAGTCTTCTAAGAAACCAGTCCTCAAAATTTTTCCTGTTCTTGTGATTGACTACTTTCAATTTTTTAAGTTAATGGAGATCATACCAGAGAATTGGTCATACTGAGGGATAGCTTGTACCCAAATCTTAAGAATGTTGAAGACCCAACTTTATTGGATAAACAGCTATACTGTTACAAACCACCTCAATGTTTTGCTCAGATTGGCCAGAACAAGAATGCCTAGAACTTTAAAAGTTCATCATTGGAACTATTTCATTAACTTTCATAACTGATTCATGGAGTGCTTAATTTTGCTTAGGATCATGCAAAAACTTCTGACAGTTCTTGTATAGCTTTCTCTGTTTTGATAAACCATTTTCACAATTAGTAAATGTTATGCATAGATGACTAGACACACAATGAAGAAACAAAGAAATTCAGCTGAAGGAATAATTGGAATATATATGGATACCAAAATAAGTGCAACAATGTTGACAACTGGCAAAAATATACCACATGATTCAGAGTTGGTGCACCCTTTGGGGGGCTCTTAAGTTTGTCAACTTGGGAATTTTTCCAAAAAGATCTATGGAATTAAGAGTTTGCACAAGGATTGGTATTTGGGCAAATGGGGATGCAGGGCATAGTAATTGATATTCATATTATAAGGCTGTAATAACTGAGTGGAAAGTTGCTTATATTCCTACAAGTGTTTCAAGTTTAAATGTTCTCTGGCCTTAGACTCCAATTATTACGTTATTTATGACTTCATAAGACTTTAATTGACATGTATTGTACTGAAAAATTAAATATGCATTTATATTTTGTATTTGTAAATGTGCTTATTACTAATGACCCTGGTAATGCAACTGACTGATAGTTGAAGATATACCATATGTATCCAAATACAAGACAACCTCAAATGCAAGACGACCCCCTTTTGCAGAACATAATTTTGTAATTTATCATGTCATCTATATAAAAGAAGAAATGATAACTTAATTTTATGCACATATTGTGAAATTTTAGTCAAATTATGGGACACTTAAACTGATTGTCTTCTCTCTCTCTCTTTTTTTTTTTCCCCCTTTCTTTCTTTCTTTCTTTCTTTTTTTAATGTACATGGAAATTCACATAATGGGCATGGAGAGAGTCAAACTGTATCGATATATAGGAAGTGACAGAATGTTAGCAGAGCTTTAACGATGATGATAAAATTTTCAATTTAGACAATATAGCTAACATAACTCATTCTAAACGGTTTTGCTTAATTCAAATTTGTATGGGAATTCTTGTTATGGGCGGGAGAGAACAGAATGGAAATGTACCACTTTGTGTGTGATGGGTGACAATGACACAGCAGTGTACAAGACGATAATTGATAAGATTTTCTATTTAGATAAATGCTTAGTATAACCACATTGCTAAAACAAGCTTAATGTTACACATTATGCTTGAATTGCTTCACTAAGTAATAAATTACCTGGACATGTTTCACAGGCTATGTTGCCTATATCATCCTTTCTTTCCTCTGGTGGCTGATAGATAAACTTGCAGAGTGGGTTGTCATTGGCGGGACAAGTTCATCTATCAGCCACCAGAGAAAAGAGAGGAGTCCACAGAAGATACCAACAACAGGCCTGCCAGTCGAAATCTGTTGATGATGTAGACAGCATACGCCTGCAAAGCATGTCCAGATAATTTATTACTTAGGAAAGCAATTCAAGGGTAATTTCGACTCATTTTATAATCAATGTGTAGTTATGCTTCACTGTGTATCACTTCCAGTATTTTGATTCTTTTGATCATTTATTTAAGCTTAATGTTATTCGAATTTGTGTGAAAATTGACGTAATAGATGGAAAGGAGAGGGAAGAATGGAAACATACTCTGCATGTCAGCTGTGAAACGCACACTAAACCTCTCTTCCTGTTTGACCGTTTGCTCCCAGTACAACCACCTATGTGAATGGATATCCTCTATTTTTGTTTTAGTCTGTAAGAGAAATGTTTTTTCCAATAAGAATGCTTACAATCCTTAGTCTAATAATAGTTAACTTTATGGAGCATAATGAAATGCACAAAGCTGCTGCGTATGTCATGACCTTGGTGGTAGTCTTTACCTTTTCCCCAAGGCATTACTACTGCCGCATCTGCAACATTTGAAACTTGCTTTATTCCTGCATGCTATTTAGAAAACATATAGCATGAATGCAAGACAGCCTCCAGCTCACAACAGTAATATTATGGAAAAAAACATTGTCTTTTATTCAGATAAATACACTAATATGTTTAGCTGACATTCTATTGAATTTTGTGGTTTTGTTGAGATTGGAAGCACAGCATCCTTAGAATTCCAAGTACAATTCAGCAACAGATGCAACTGATATTTTCCATTAAACCATTGATATATAAAGTAATTCTAAATTAATTGGATACTTTTTATATGTATTTAATAACACATGAAGTACAATTTACAGTTTTCCTCCATAACAGGCAGTGAAATAACAAAAAAATGAGAAGTAACTAAGAATTGTGTGCCTATGACTTATTTTTGCCAATACATGTCAAATAAAACCTTAATTGTCTTTTAAAGCTAATTTTTAGATTTTGAGAACTAATAAAAACTGACTTTCACATAATGTTTTATTGTCATAATGCCATAATGTTTTCATCAGTTATTTCTTTAATTACCATAGAATGCAACATTTACTGAGTTAATGTTAGAAAGCCCTTTTCAGTAATCATTGCTCTGCACAGCACTGTTTATTGGCTGTAAAATTAAGAGATAGTCTCCAGTAAGATAGTAAGCAGAATAGCAATATTCAAATGGTAAGAAGGAACATGTTATTTACTATAGCATTGTAGTTAGATTTATTTAATATTCTTCGTATAAATTAACACCTTTATTTATACAAAGTATTGTAGTTGGTTTTTTTCTTGTTTGCAGCGCTTCAATTCAAACATTTTGCAGAAACAGTATAGCTCTTGGAGTAAGCCTCAACAGTATTGTTGTTGTGCTATTGGTTCAAGAGATCGCTCTTTATCTGTATGGCTCACAGCACTTAAACGTCCCCTTGTTGTGATTCATGAGCTTTTTACAAGTTCAGTTTTAGATTTGTCTTGGTCTGGATCTGGACTGCAGCTTATGGCCTGCTCATGGGATGGTACTGTAGCCTATGTTGAATTCTCTGAGGACGAACTTGGCAAACCATTAACTATGGAAGAAAAGGTATGGAATGGTATCACATTACATTGTATTAACTATAAAAGATTTCTTCAAATTGGAAAAATATTACCTACTTTAAGAAGTGATTACAGCTGCATAGTTTAAAATGTGTGTGTAATACTCAATTCTCAATTTAGCATTTTTTGTGTACCTAGAGACTAAATATTGGCTTACATTTTTTTTTTCTTACTTTGAGAAGTTGATACTATATTTCCAGGTGATGTATTTTTATGATTTTAAAATTTGTTAAATTATTACTGTTTATTTTATTAACAAATGCTAGATGCAAGTGGTGTTGTAATAGCTCTCAACCTGACTAACAGATCTGAAGAGGCCAAATTACTATGTTAAGTATCATCCTTGAGATGGCACACAGTAAAGATTCATATCTTTAATGTAGCCACTTGTTTGTGACATTCAAGTAAAGAAACTGTTGTTAACTTCTTTTACAAAGTGAATAAAACTGAATATGACTGATAAAGTATTTGTTTTGAAGGGCTTAACTCCTGTGGAAATACACCAGGAATATATTTGACATCAAAGAATTCTTCCCCTTCATCCCCAATTTAAAGTATGTATGTTGGCTAACATTGCAAAAACTCAACAGACTACGTCTACTATATTTTACACAAAGCTTTAGGTATGAGTAAGCTTTCGCTTGTTAGATGGTACGATTGTTAACAAAGGAACAAAAATACCTTCGTTTCACAAGAGTATTTAAATTTGTTTAGGAAAAGTCATGGCTACACCTTGCTGAAATTTTCGTCTTTTGGTGCTCTAAGACTACCTCCAGAAGAGGATTATTTGCTTTACTACTGGAAACACACTACTTCAAAATTACAATTTACTACTCTAATATATCTTGATTTTCTTCTGTTCAACTATTTCTGTTTTTTTATTTTGACATCCTTAGATATTATTACTCATTTAGCACCATCTGTCTTTGAAAAATAATTTATACATTGGTACAAAATTTGTTGTTGATCTTGCATAATAATATATGATTTGACACCTCTATATAATGATACCTAAATCTGAAATAGTGTTCAATTGTTTATTTATTTAACCACTTGTCCTCTCATCTTTGGTTTTCTGTAGTTGCCTGGCAACCTATAATAATTTGAATATAAAGAAATAAAGAAGAATTTGATTTTAGGACAAATATATAGTATAATTTTGGTGATTTCATAAATTTAATTGTGTTTGCTAAATTAATTTAAATGTGCTCCATTTTTGATTGGGTGATAGACCATTTCTAAATTGTCACAAACTTTTTATTGTTTCCTGAGTAACTTACATTGGCTTCCACCAGTGGAAAGTACTCAGAACTGATTTCAAATTATACTACAGAAAAAATTGTAATGGCTTCAGAGATGATGATCTTCCAGGCAGCTCAAGAACATTTCTCCTGTCAATATAGAAAACGCGAAAGATTAAAATAGCGTGTAAAATAAAATATTTTCTTGAACCTACACCATCTTCATCAACTTGGTTTTCTAGTATCAGTGTTATAAGCAGATCAGTTACATTTCCTAATAAATCCAGATAAGAGATATGATTATTTCTTCAGTGAAAGTTGATCCCTCAGTGAGATTCCCCAAAATACTAACCTGGGAAGGATAAAGTATAAGCTTTATAAATATAGAATTAGAGAAAATATAGAATTTTCAGTCTCAGAACCTAAAGCTGGCAAGTGAAAAAGCTGAATCATCACCAAAGCCAAATGTTGGTTTTGCAATTGTCTGAAACATTGCTCATAACGCTTTACTCGCCTATAAAGTTATAAACTCAACTGTTAGCTTTTTATTCCCCCCCTCAAAAAAAAAACTATTCATGTTTAACACAAAATAGCAAATAATGCAAAAATTCATAATAGTGATTTCTATTCTTTGACTTAGAAGATTTAACATCACATAAGAGTGCTGCTCAAATGCCCAGAAATGGGAACCAGAACAGAAATAGAATGGGAAGGTCAAAATACCATGGTCAATCAATCAAGAATAGGCATAGAAGTAGCAATACCAACCTCTGATTGATAATGGTTAATTTATTGGTCTAAAAGGTGGTGCAGAGTTGATAACAGAAACCAAAATGAAAAAAAAAAATCTGATTTGTTCCATTCACAGGACTTTCTCTGCATCTCTGTAACAAATTATTGTCAAAAAGCTTATACTTTATCTACCACAAACAATTGACATATGCATTAGCGAAGCATTTCTTGCTTCCTTGTAAGTCAAAGTGAAATAAGGAAATGCAATAGGCTAAAGCGATAGTCAAAATATTTTAAATGCTGGTTTCTAAGTGATTGAAGTCTATTTCAGGACAAATTCCAGAATGAGAAAAGTATTTTAAATCTGTAACTAATAACAAGGAATATCTCAACTAATCAACTCAACAACAAAAAAATCATATGTCATAAGTGTGTGTTTTAATGAGATCAACATTTTGTGTGTAGCAAGTTTTTGTCTGTCTGTTACAATTTACCAATTATGCAAAATTATCCAAAATGGAGAGGTCTTCAAAATATACATTTTATTTTAATAAAAACTGTTAGAGCCATTTTTTAGAAAATCAAAATTTTCAAAAAGTAAAGGGTAGTTTGGGGTGGGGGGTTTTCCCCAAAAATCTTCATATCACATCCTTGGAAGAATTAAACTTAAATACTAAGCTTGGTATTTTACCAATTTTTCATTTTTGAGTTATGTTGACAGACGCTCATGAATCTTTTTCTATTCTTTTTTTCTTTTCTTTTTTTTTTTTTTTTTTAGTCAGGGCAGCCTAAAATATGTATATCCGGTGAAATCTTGGTATCAAACTTTTGGGTAGATGCAATACCTTCTCTAGCCATGTAGCATATGTTATGTAGAGAAGGTAATAAGAAGTGAAAGATTTGAGTGTTGAGAGCTTTTGATCCTTAGTGAACCAGGAATGGAAGAAGTTAAGCATAACAATTACTTTATCTGTAATAAAGTTTGAAATTAATTTTGTGCACTTCAATATCATTTGTTTATCACCAACCAGTGATATTCTTTCATCTTAAATCCAGGTTAGCAAATTTTGAAATTCAGTGCAGTATTTTTCAAACATTTTTAAAATATAATATAACTAATTTCCACTGATGATAGAAGAAACAAAATAAAGTAGTAGCAGGTGCATCTTCAGGAGCCATTATGGTGTGATTTTTACAAGCTTGATACTAGAGGAAGCTGTAGCAACTAATATGGGTTCTACCTTCCTTAAACTTCTCTGTAATAAGTACATTATATAATATACTTATATAATAAGCTTCTCAGAATAAGCATACAGCAAATTGCAATGGGAAATGAGAATGGGAGATTTGAAAATTGACCAATCTTCCCATCCATGGACTATGGAAAGCTTCCCTTCATGTGCCTGCTCAAGTTTAATTAATAGTAATCATGTAAATAAAAACTTTTTTAAATATGCGGTCCTCTTGTACTTAGATTTAATAAAATTAAAGATAGAAATATTTGAAAACAAGTGTCTTATGTGAAAATTCAAATTAGAAGTTGCATACAAATAAAATGGAATAATAGCTTTTTACACGTATTATGTGTATAGTGTATAGAGAAGGTATTGCACTTCACCAAAAAATTTGATGCAGAGATTTCATCGGAAATATATGTTTTAGGGTTCCTTGTATCCAAAAAAAGTATTTTCAGAAAAAGGTCTGTGCATGTTTGTGTGTGTGTCCATGTGTCTGTGAACACGATAACTGAAAAATGAAAAGTCGGTAAAATACCAAACGTGGTATTTAAGTTAAAATCCACCCCCAACTACCCTTTACTGGAACTTTTTTCGAAAATTTTATTTTCTTAAAAATGGCTCTAACGGTTTTGATTAAAATATCATATATTAAAGATATTTACCTGACAAATAAAATGTATATCTTGAATTTTCTGGGAATAGCCTCTGAAGACTACTTTATTCTGGATGAATTTTGTGGAATTTTGCATAACTGGTAAACCGTAAGCGATGGACAAAAACTTACCACACAAAAAATTTAGAGCATGCTAAAACACACAGTTTATGTTATACACATTTTTTCGTGGAGTTGATTGTTTTTTTAGATATTCCTTTTTTTTGGTTTCAGCTTTGAAAAACATACTTTTCTCATACAGGTATTTGTCTACTTGTGTCTATACAAACAAAGGAACTTCAGTCACATAGCAAGCAACTTTTAACTATCACTTTAGCCTAAGCTACTCCCTTATTTCGCTTCTACTTACAAGGAAGCAAGTAATAAGACTATTTTTTTCTCGATTAGCATGAAGTAAATAGAAGCAAGAGCTTTTTAACAATAATTTGTTGCAGAGATGCACAGAAAGTCATGTGAATGGAATACATCATATTTTTTTAAGTAGCATTGTTGTCAGTTTAAAACTTAACTTCTTTTACTAATTCTTTGCTTACTAAAGAGTATGTTTTGCAGATATACATGTATCCACACTTAATTTGAATGTTGGAAACATTGTTTAAATCCTCCATGGAATATGAAAGTCTGTCTGCTTTCATGAGATATCATAACAAAGGATCTTCTAGATTCTATGAAATAACGAGGCACATCCAGAAAGTAAGCTTCCTTATTTTTTTAAACAAAAGATAATATAGTTATATGAAAAACTTTATTGGCTACAGGTACAGCAATGTTTGAGCTATTTTTTGTCATAGTCACCAAAAGCATTGAGATACTTGTCATATCGTGAGATCAACTTTTGTATTCCTACAGTCTACTGCTTGTGAATGGTACCAGCTTGTGATAGTCGTCTTCAGCTCTTCGTCATTGTCAAAATGCTGGCGGAGGAAAGGAATTTCGAGGTGCAAGAAAAGATGGAAATCACTGGGAGCAAAATGAGGACTGTATGGTGGATGATCAAACAGCTCCTAGCTGAACGTCTGCAAAACAATTGCTGTGTGGCAAGCCCTATGTGGACGACCATTGTCCTGGAGCAGCACAACACCTGCAGTAAGCATTCCATGCCTCTTGTTCTGAATGGTAGTCTCAATTTTCGCAGTAACAATCAGTGTTCACCTCTGGGCAGAAGTCAATGAGCAGAATGCCCTTCCTGTCCCAGAACACAGTGCACATCACTTTCTGCACCGACACTGTCTGAATTTTGTTTTGGCCAGAGATCCACTGTGATGCCAATGCATTGACCGCTGCATGGTTTTGGGGATAAGGTGAAAAATTCACATCCTATCACCCATGATGACCCTGTCGAGGAACTCATTGCCGTCATCATGATACTGCTGCAGAAATGTCAGTGCTGTTCCTAAACATTTCATTTTGTGCTTGGGTGTCAGGTATTTTGTCGCCCACCTGGCGCACAATTTCTTGAACAACAGGTGCTTAGTGACAATTTCATGGGACAAGGATTGCGATATCTGCAAAAAATGGCTGCTGAGCTCCGCAATCATAAAGTGACAGTTCTTCATGATCTGCTGCCCCCACCAACTCAACCAGGTGATCATTGATGAGGAACCCACTGCACTCTTCATCATGGACCCTTTGACGACCTTTGGAATAAAGCCTACACCAGCAACGCAGCATCTGTTTGCTCATGATTTTCTGCCCATAGACCTTACCGAGCTAACAATGAATTTTGATGGGCACTATGTTTTGTGCAGTAAGGACCATTATTATCACTGACTGAACTTCGCAGGCAGTGGGAGAATGAATAAGAGATGCCATTTTGGAGCACTGCTGCCTCGCTACTGGTATCAGACGGGACCTGTGAGGTTGGCATATGATCAATACTTCCTAGATCTTTTAAGCATGCACAATTTTACTGGCTAAATAAGTTTACTTTAAAGTTTACTTTAAAGTTTGCTTTAAAGGAAACAAACTCAGGAAACTTACTTTCTGGATGTGCCTTGTAAGAAAAAACAAATAGTAACCTACTACTCAAAGAAAGTACAAATATTTGTGAGTTCAAACCTATAACAAGGAATAACACACTTACAGGCATGTACGTAACATTTATAAACAATCCTAAAGCAGTCAAAATTAGCTGAAGATATAATTAACAGTCTGCAAAACATTATCCGTAGTAAGGAGAGAGTTAAGGAAGCAAGTTAAATACTAAATAGATTAGAATGTTACCTAAAATGTGAAAGTGTTTTAAGTTCTGTTTCTATTATAGCTCACATTTCTGTTCTTGCATAGTTTGGCTTTACTGGCACCATCTAGGGGAAGATGACAAGAGGTTACACAACTAACACATTGAGTTTGCAATGAATTCTGAGAGAAAAATATAATGTAAACTTTGCAATTAGTAGTGAACAATAAGCATTTATACACATTATTCTTTTTGTTTTTGAATGTGGAATTTTTAAGCAGAACATTGCATTTAGTTCAGCGGTAAAATATTTTAATTCATTGCATTCCTTTTAATTACTAACTTCTGAATTTATTTCATGATTGAATCACCAATAACTGATCTGCCACCACTGATTTATCAGTCTGTTTGTGTATAATATGGCTAAAATGCTCTTTAACTTAGGTTTCCAAATGACTTGCTAATGTTCCCAATTTTGCTAATGTAAACATGTCCCAATCTAAACAGTTTAGTCAATAAATGCCAGATTTATTTATTTATTTATTTATTTTATTTATTTATTTTTTTTTTAAAAAAAAACTCAACAAAAATTTATTTTTAAGAACTAATATTTTTTGTTGTTTCAAAATTTTTGTAAATGATTTATGTGCCCAGGGATGATAAGTAAATTTTTAAAATTTTTAGTTATGTTTTATTTTCTTAATAGATTAATATTAAGAAAAGAAACCTCCTTAAAAGCTGATATTAAAATTTCTGAAATTTTTTATTTATAAAATCAGCATTAAAACCATTAAACAAAGTACAAGTTTTACTGTTAGAACAGCTCAAAAATTAGTACTACCACTGGGATTTGGACATTTCTCTTGCTAAATAAAGTAGTTTTGATAATGTGTTTATATCCTCTATTAAATTCATTTTTATTTAGGGATAGGATAGGATATTGTTAAATCTGTAACTTAAAACTATTAAAAACAGCAAATTTATGTGAAAAAGGGTTAATTATTTTTACTTTCGCTGTATAGTACATGGTAATTAGGTAAAAAAGCTATTGCACTCCACCCAAAATTATGATATCGAGATTTCACCGGAAATACATGTTTTAGATATCCTGTAATCAAAACATTATTTTCTAGAAAAATATTATGTGGGGGTGCGTGCGTGCATGTGTTCTGGATGAAGTTTGCTGAATTTTGCATAACTGGTAAACCATAACAGGCAAAAACCTAATACACAAAAAAATTTAGATCTCATTCGAACACACAATTTATGTCATGCACATTTTTTCATTGAATTGACCATTTCCAAGATATTCCTTGTTATTAGTTTCAGTTTTAAAATAAACTTTTCTCATTTGTCAACCCCTGGTCATACAAGAATCAGATTTCAGTCACATAGCAACATACTTTTAAAAGATTTGACTATTGCTTTAGCCTAGTGTTCTCCCTTATTTCCTTTCTACTTACAAGGAAGCAAGTAATAAGACCATTTCTGCTAAAGTTTATCTCAATTAGCAAAGAGGAATGAGTTTTTTTAACAATAATTTGTTACAGGGATGTAGAGAAAGTCCTGTGAATGGGACTTATCAGATTTTTTTGTGTCATTATTTGTATTAGTTGATTTTCTATGCTAAATTCAGTTGTTATTTTTTTATTATGTTTAAATCTAGGAAGAAAGATAAACAACATTTTAATTTCTAATGCAAATTTTACAGCTTTATCTTGTAAATTTAAAAGTATTAAAACTTCATTAACATGTTTTTTAGGAATAATAGCAAAACTATCATCTGCATATTTATACCAAGTTTTAAAAATTAAAGGAAATGCTTTTATGACCTGTATTTCAAAAATAGCTCATGAGAAGATCAAAATAAGATGAGATAGAGATTTGCTAAACATTTAATACCTAATATTTTGTAAATGTTATATTGCAATTTAATTTCATATTTTTGTTAATTTTGGTGGAAATGTAACTAAGTAATGCTTTTCATTTAAATTCACAAAGGACTTCTGTGATCTTAGAACTGTTGAATGTCAATGTCACAAGTACAATATTTAAACTAAGCTATTACTGCATACAGCATAAATATCTAGCATAACATTTTAGTACAGGAATATTTCTAGCTGGCGACGCCATGGATGATTGGTTAGACTGCTTGCCTCCCATCTAGTTGGCCCCGGTTTTCTCTGAATCCTCTGGTTTCTGCTGCCACTCATTTCACCAATTGCTCAATCATCACCTTTCCAATCATCAAGTACGCTTACATTTCATATCATCCACTTCCTCATGTTCATACCTGGCTACAGGCTGACCCCTTGTAACAGATTCTCCATTCTGTGGTTTTGTACCACTGTCTCCCTGACAGGCTTCTGAACCCTAGGCCTGTAAGTCTTAGGGGGTTATCAGTCCTACAAATATGGGGAGGGTAAACCAATTATGAAACAAAACAAATATTTCTAGCTAGTTAAAAAGAGTAACATTGAAACCAGATGGAATTGAAAAAATAATTTTCCCTCTTGTGCTGTACTGTCCTTCTTTCAAACAATTTATCTGTCGATATTATGCCTTAAGATACCATTTAGCACAATAGTTTTAATTATTAAACCAGTTGTAACATTTGTTGCTAGACTTCACTTCACGAGCGAATGTATGGCAAGTTTCTATCTCCAGCTGCTCGGCAAACATGTGTGGTTGAGAATCCTGAAGTTCTAGAAATAAGGGAAAAATTAGCTGAAGCTCGTGAAGCAGCAGCAGCAGACATAAAGAAGGAACAACAGCCTCCAGCAGAACAACCTGCTGCACCAAAGACTCCCATGAAAGGACCAATAAATAAGCAAATAGAAACTCGTACTTCTGATGGCAAGCGACGCATAACACCAATGTTCATTCCTCCTGCTCCAGACTCCGGGTATGGGTGTTATACTAAGCGGTAACTAAAGAAGTGATATGCTATATATTAATGTAATGTTGTCTTATATATATTGTTGTTGTAGCAGTAGTTTCAAGTAATTGGTAGAGACAAGATATTTTGGTGTTATTTTTACTTTCTCTATACGTACTATGTACATAGTGTATAGAGAAGGTATTTCACTCCACCCAAAAATTTGATACCGAGATTTCACTGGAAATATATCTTTTAGGGTCCCCTTTATCTAAAAAAAGCATTTTTGGAAAAAGGTCCATGTGTGCATGTGGGCGGAGGGGGCATGAACACGATAACTCAAAAACGAAAAGTTGCTAAAATACCAAACTTTAGTATCTTCCAGGGAAGTGACATGAACATTTTGAGAAAAATGCCCCCACCCCAACTACCCTTTTCATGGAACTTTTTTCGAAAATTTTGATTTTCTCAAAAATGGCTCTAATGATTTTTATTAAAATTTTGTATATTAAAGATATTTATCTGACAAATAAAATGTATATGTTGAATATTCTGGGAATAGCCTCTGAAGAGTACTTTATTCTGGATGAATTTTACGAAATTTTTGAATAACTCCTAAACCATAAGAGACAAAACGTACTCCACGCAAAATGTACAGTACGTTAAAACCACAATTTATGTTCTATACATTTTTTTCTTGGAGTTCATCCTTTTTGAGAAATGCCTCGTTTTTGGTTTTGATTTGAAAAAAATATACTTTTCTCATACAGGAATTTGTCAACTGCTGTCCATACAAACAAAGGAACTTCAGTGGCATAGCAACCAGTTTTTGACTATCACTTTTACCTATGGTATTCTCTTATTTCGCTTCCACTTACAAAGAAGCAAGTAATAAGACTATTTCTGCTAATTTTTTTGATTAGCATGAAGTAAATAGAAGTATAAGCTTTTTAAGAATAATTTGTTGCAGAGATGTAGAGAAAGTCAAGTGAATGGTACACATAAGATTTTTTGCAAAATGTTGATATTTAAGAATGAAAATTTGGTGTCAAATTATGAAAAAAGCAATACACACGTAAACCACTCATTCAAATGCTATCATTACTAAAGTTTCAGTGTTTTCTGATTTAAGACTTCATCTATCATTCACAATTAAAGAGGTTTTAGAGAATGATCTCCTCATCAATACTAGTTGAGGGATCCAAATTAATTTTAATACACAGAAAATATTGGATGTCCAAATTTAATTAGTAGATAAATTATCAGATTTACCAATTGGGTGTGTCTTGTTGATCTTGATCTTTCACAACTCCTTTAAAATATTGCCTTCCAGGAATTCAGACTGATTCACTGCCTTCCAAAATAGCAATTTCTTCTGGCATGTATATTTTTATTAATTAGAACTTCCTCCGCAAGGAGGTTACCATAAAGACAAAGTACATAGAGAAATAATTCTTCTTTGGAGTTTAGAAGAAGATTTATCTCTTGTCTTTATGTTTCTCATGTTGAAAAAGAAAATATATCCTTTCAGTAGAGATTTTGCTGGATGTTTGGCAAGAGGTTCCTTCATTTTACAGATGCACAACAGCACTGTTTTTCTAAACTTTAATGTTTACTCCTCTTTTCAATGGTGAGTTTGCAGTTCTTCAGAATAAACTACAGAGCTCTAGCTTCTTCAGCAGGTCGCTTAATTTGGAAAGCTGCAGATGAATTATGGGATAAGAAGATCCCTCTAAGAAATTTGTCAGTTCTATATTTTTGTGCAACAATTGGAGACAAATACCCCTTAAACTTGGACAATCTTCACTTCCTCCTCTACTATATTTTCTCAAAATTTTCACATTGTTTTCTTCTCCCAGTTCTTCAAAGAACTTCAGATATCCTAAAGATATTCATTCAAATAAAAAAAACAGATTTAAACCACATATTCCATCTGGTTACGACTGCAATTGGGATTCAACTTTTTATCTGAATGCTTACTATACTTAACTATTATTTGAGATATTTGTAGCACTTTTACATCACTTAAATTTTATAATATACATCATAGTATACGTCACCATCACAAAATCCTCAATATCAGTAGTTATCATTATACTTCTTTCTAAGAAATGGTAAATACATATGTTTTCATTTTCTTGTATTTTGGAAGCTAAATTTCTCTTTAGAAAGATTGTTCATCTCGTCTAATTCACTTTGTAGCAAAGAATCATTGTTATTCACTTTATGGACCCAACGCTATGAGTATAGGACTTTCATTAACAAACCTTCTAGAGTATTAGCAGATTTGGTCATGTAACTTGCACCATCTATTACATATATAATCAGTATGTTTGAAATCAACACTACTTACATAGCATGTCAGCAAGGCTCTAAAAACATTAAGCAGCACTTACCAAGCTGTGATAGCCTTTGTGTGAGGCTTTGAGAGAGGCTATTCAGTTTTGATCATCATTGTCAAGAACCACAGAAATCACCAACATTATTGTACATAGATTCTGCAGACAGTTCCAGGACATGGAACAATATGTTGAACACTGATTCATTTGGCAGTTGTTTTGTCAGCCTATGCAACAATGTACTGATCCGTCATGAGCCACTTGATTTCATTCTCCATTTTGCCCTTTATTAATAGAATGTAATTTCTTTTTAGCCAGGAACTCAAAAGAAGGTCCCTGCTTCCCTTAGCATGTTTGTTTATCCATTTCTGAAGTTTGGGATTGTCCAGCTTCTCCATGAGCTCATATGCCCCAAGGAACATCTCTGTTGTTTCCACAACAAAGATTTTTTTTCAGTTTTTGCCTTCTTCAATGTGCTTTCTATATTAGACAAAGTTAATTGAAGTTACAGCACAACTGATTAAGCTTGTGTTTTTTGCTTTACACGTGTTTTGTACACTTGTCTCTTCGTTCATGCTCCACATAACAATTACAAAACTTGTACTTTAATATATTGCTTTCACTAACATAAAACCCTTCATCTTTAAACTCAAGTGCTAATGTTTTAACACTCATATTTGGTTTTGCCATTTTGACAAAGCACATGAACACCTCTAACGTGTCATGCCAGCAGTAACAGAGACTGTCTGATTATAAAGTTCAGCTAGCAGATGCCTAATGTTTGGCAGTTGTTATGGCAATGAGTCATCTACCATTCAGATATCCCTCTTCCTTACAACCATTGCCAAGAAACTGTTTAGCATAGAACAACAAACTTCTATGTTTAGGAGTTGCCAAAGTTAGCTGCCACATAGTAATAAACAAAACAGCCATGTGATGACACAACAAAGAACAAATTCATATTAAATACAGAGTGTGCAGAATCATCTCTATACTCTCTAGGCAAATGAAAGTGTCTTGCTTATGCAATGGCTGAACTTCTTTTTTAATTTAACAGAAGAAAAGAGAAACAAGATGCACAAAATGAATAAAATCTAAAGATTATACACCAAGAAAAGAAAGAAAAAATGCAACCAATTTGAATTTTCAAATGTTTGTGATATGCATTTAATTTTGCATAATTTGCAATCAACACAGGATTTCACTGGGTAAGTTATCCTGTTAAACTTAAATTTGAATTATTTGAGTTATGTGCCTTATGAAATAATCTTGCCTCCAATAATTGAGAAATTACTAAGACCAAAATTCAAGCTCCACGCAAGTAGTTGTTTAAAATTTATGATTAATATATTTTTTCATTTACTCGTTTGATAAATATAAATACATGCTCCAGCATAAAAAGTTAATAACTTTCTCTACTACTTAATATGCCTCTATCCAGAAAAAAATTTTAGGAGGGGTGGTTTACATTCACTAAATCTAAACTTACTAGGATGTACACAGTTACTAGTACCTTTTACATGTAAATGTGCTACTAGTAGTGTCCTTATTGTTGTCTAATGAAATTTTTGCATATTGATCCGATATGAATTTAAATAAATAAAACCTGTCAGGAATTTCATGTAGGAAATTTTGAATCCCAAATAAAACCTTTAAAGACAGCCCTGCTATTTAACCTGTAAGAATAGGAAGTATTGCATTCCACTCAAAAATGTGATATGCAGATTTCACTGAAAATATGCGTTCCTTTGATTCTAAAAAAATAGAATCTGTAGAAAAATGTAGTGTGTTTGCATGTGTGTGTATGCATGATGTTTTAATTCACAAATACTTTTACTTTCTTCAATAGGTGTTTTTTGTTGTAATCATCATGGAATTTCATAGTCATCACAGAGCTACCCATTTTTTGAAAATCAGACTATCACTCTGTATACCTATTAAAACATGTATAATGAAAGTTTATTTTGTTAACAAGAAATAGAAGTGAATAGAGTAAGTTTTACTTACTTAACTGTACTGTGAGCACACATTTTCTTAGGCACTGGCTTTACTGGGAAGCAAGGTTGAAGGAAGAGAGCCAATCTGCCTGTTTTTCTGCAGTGTTGTCAACCAAAGAAAATATCTTTCTTTTGAGACCCTGGTCTATTATGGTGAATATGTTATCTAATTTACTGCAAATTAGTTGAATTATTTAGTGAGACACAGTGAACATGCAAGTATGGGAACTCTGAAATCTACAGACAGAATAAAAGCTTTACATTGAAGTCACTATATGTCAGGGTGTATAGAATTCATATCTCATTGTGGTCACCTTGCTGTTCTTCTGAAATTGTGCAAAACCTATCAAATGAAGACTAGGAGCTGAGCATCCAAGAAAATGTGTATGCATAGTATGAGGAAATATTGTATTTCACACTTAAACTTTATATAGAGATTTCATCAGAAATACTCTTTTGGGATCCCAAAAGCAGTTTAGAAGGCTTTTTGTGGGTGCATACATGAGAGATAGGGAGAAAGAAGGGAGGGGGGTAGTTAAATACCAAATGTGGGGGTGGGGGTGGTGTGTGTGTGTGTGTGTTGTGTGTTTGTGGGTGTGGGTGTTTTTTTTTTAGTTAGCTTTTTTATAATACAATATATTATATAGTTTACTGTTTAGCTGTACAAAGAAATACATGTTCTAATAATTGTAGAGCATGTTAAGAATGTTCCAAATTATGCTAGCTCTACCACAGAAATAGAATTGAATATTTAATATTTAGTGACTCATTCTAATATGATAGCAAATCTAGTGCATATTTGTATTTCTGCAGAGATGTTCCTCTACCTTTTGGGATGAATGGTTCTCAACAACCAACATTTAGCAGTTCTTCTGAAACCAAGAGCCGAATTGTAATAGAAAAACGTGATGACATTGTGGTACCTAATGTCAGTGGTAGCCCTGGAAGCAAATCATACACAGGTCCTGGTGCATCTAATACATCTTGCAGCCAGCCAGCAATTGGATCTCAACCCATGGCCCAGAATCGAACAACATCAAACACTGCAGATGGGTAGGTCAAGGTTATTATACAATAATTATAATATTATCAATGAAATTTCTGTGCTATATACTGTAGTGGATATATTTTAATTTGGAGACTTAGCCAATATCTGAAATGTCCAAATTCTAATAAACTGAAATAAGATCCAAACTGAAAGCAGTTTTCACATAATGTCTCACTTTCTAATTTAATTGGTAGACAATCCAACACAGATCGTAGTCGCCCTCCGTGGTGTAATGGTTACCATGCTAACTTCATATACACAAGGTCGCGGGTTCAAACCCGGCGGAGGATGATGGATTTTTTCGGGCGTAAAAATCCTTAGCATGGCTTCCTTCGGAAGGGAAGTAAAGCTGTGGGTCTTTTACGGCATGTAAAAGAACCTCAAGCCTGATAAGAGAGGCCTCTGAGCAAAATTAAGCGATCTTTCACGCCCAGTATAGAATGGGACACTGAGAACCAAAGCAGTTAAAGAGCATCCATAAATAACAGGCCATTTCATTTTAATACAGATCGTAAAGGATGGATATAGCTGTCATTAATATATGGCATTTGAAAATGTTACAACTATCCTGTAACTCAAATACTTATTTATTATCCTTCAGCGTCACATCTATAATTTTTTATCTTTGTTCAATGTATGACTAATTGAAACACTTCTACAAGCTGTGGATTAAGAATGGATTTGCATAGATAATTATTTCTCAGTCATCTTTAAATCTGTTTTATAGACGTTTGGAGGTGCAAAAAATGGACCGTGTTGGCGCATCTGCTGTTACATCTGCTACTAAGCGTAGAGCTGAGGGAGCTCCTAGTATTACCACAAAGCTGCCATTAGCAAAGAGAGGACGACCACCATCTTCTGCAGTGCAGCAAACCAATGTAGCTCAATCTCCTACAAAAGCCAGCACTACAGGTATGTTTATAAATTTTATTAATAAACTATTAACAATGAATTTTTTATTTTAAATCTAATGTTTAAAAATTCATTTATTTTAGTTCAGGTAACTGGTGTTAACATTATAGAAAGAAAACAAACAAAACACAACCATGGCTATGACATTGAATTTTTCTCTTGACTCTACCTTTCTAACTCTTGGCCTTACGTGTTTGGAAAAAAAAATTATTGATTGACCTAATAGTTAAACTATGAAGCATGGGACTTAAGTACTTACATGTTGTAAACCGCCATAGGGATATGTTGTCTTAAAAATGAATTTGAAATATCCTTGAATTTGAAATATCCTTTGCATTACCAGGAAAATGCAGCCGAGTTAGGAAATTTAATGACAAGTTGCCATGGTTAGAGCAACCGGAGGGAAACTAGAACATCTATGGTTCAAATCCCAACTAGGATGTTGAATATTTCAGCCTTACTCCACGTTTCCTGGAAAACACGTACTTGCTGTATTTAAAACCTATTAAAAAAAAATAATGATAAGAGTATATAAGTTGAACCAGTGTTACTAATTAATATACCAAATATTTATAAATCTACAATTCTAAAAACTTACGATAATATCTAATAAAATATTTGCCATGCTGCAAAAATATTTTGGATTATTGGCACAATAACTTCTTCAGAATAGATGCCATACATCTAAAAGAAGAGTTTCCAAATTTGAGGAAATAAAATTGAGTTTTATTTATGGATGCCCTTTAACTACTGTGGCTCTCAGAGTCCCATCTTATGTTGGCCATGAAGGACCAGTTATTGTTTGATTGATGTTTGGAGGAATTTAGTGACAGTGACGGTCAAATTATATGTTTTATTAATTTGTTGAGTTGGTTTTTTAACACTTACATTGTTATTATGAGGGACTAGTTTCGAAAACCTATGCTTTCATTTTCAACCTCATGGGTCCAACTGCCATTGCTGGCTGCATTTGCTTGCACACTCTTCTCTGGTGGCGAAATGATGAACTTCATAACTAAGCTGTCTACTGGCAGGATTTCAAAGTTTATTAGCCGATCTTTATTTTTCCATATGAGGATGTTTTCCCAGGTTGTGAGTTCATTGTGGCCTGACATGGTTTTAAGCAATTTTGGATTTGGATCTAGATTGTGGTTTTCTTTCCAAAAGTGAAATGCTACTGCCGATTTATCTTCTTGTTTCAATTTTAGGTTTCTAAATTGCTCTTTGGGTCTGATTTTTAAACTTCTTTTGGTTTGTCCTATGTAGAACTTTTCACAATTTGTGCATTTAATTTGATATGTTCCTGACCTATTTTGTGGTGGAATTTCATCTTTTATTTTTGAATTTAGTAATTTTATGACAGAAAATCTGTTTATTGGAGCTAGGGTGATGTCTTGTTCTTTGAAGATTTTTTTGAATTTTCTAAATGCTCGGGGGTGGTAAGTGAATTTTTTGAATGTGTTGATATTGTTTTTTCCTGCTGTTAGGGTAGTTATTTCTTTTATGGTTTTTTTCTGCTTTGCTTTGTTTAGTTTCTTGTACACAAGGTTCTTGCTGTATCCATTTTGTTTTGAATTATGGTTTTTAACTCTTTGTTGAATTCGGTTGTGCTCATAGGTACATTTACTAATCTATGTGTGAAGCTGTTTATTATTGCATGTTTGTGTGGTAATGGGTTGTAGCTTTCATTTTTAAGTAATTTTCTGATTGAGTTGGTTTTCTGTATATTCCAAAGTTTACTTTTGTGTCGTTTCTGATGATTCTTAGGTCTAAGAATGGGAGTTCTCCATTGGTTTTTGTTTCCATTGTGAATTTTATTGTTTTTTCCTGTATGTTTAATAATTTTATGGCATCATCTAAATGTCTACTTGGTACTATTGCAAATATGTGGTCATCATAGCGGTACCACACTTTGAAAATCCATGGGAATGCTTTCTTCATGTGCGTTTCGAATTTGCTCATAAATAAATTTGCCAAAAATGGAGAAAGAGGGTTGCCCATAGAGAGTCCTGATTTTTGCCTGTAACCTTAAACCACAACAAAGTAAAATCACAGATAATGTAGTAAACTTATCAAATCAAAATTTCACCAAAAAAGAGTTAAACTTTCTGAACCAAGGGTTAAAAACGTGTGTGGACTACTCAAACCAAGTAGAGGATTATATTGCAGACATCCAAATCGCCACAAAAAACTTAAAGGAAGAAGATAAAATTATAATAAAAAGTAAATGTTCAAAAATAGTTGATCAGATTAAAAATGAAAAGAAATCCAAATGCAATAGCCAAATATTAAAATCACTAAAAGACAAACCAGTCATATACACTAAAGCAGACAAAGGGAACAACATGGTAATTTTAGACAAAACAGAATACATAAACAGAATGGAAAATTTATTACAGGATGGCCAATACATCACTGTGGAAACCAACCCACTAAACTCTTGCATCCAGACATTAAACAAAGCAGTAAAAGAAAGTAAAATCATCAAAAAAAGCAGAGTCATATAAAATAAAAGTAGACAATCCAACATTACCCAGAATTTATGGCCTACCAAAAATTCACAAAACAGGAAAAACAATGAGACCGATCACCAGTAGTATTGATTCTCCAACATATAAATTAACAAAATGGTTATTGAATAAATTTGATTCGTTTCCAAAGTTTGAAAATTCCAATCTAGCAAACTCTTTGGAATTAGTTGAAAAAATCAAAGATCTAAAAATAGACACAGAAGACACATTAGTTTCATTTGATGTTACAGCACTATACCCTAGCATCCCAACACAAAAACTGGCTAAATACAACAGAAATAGAACCTGGAGAAGTAGAAGATTACATACAACTAACAAGTTTGTGCATTGAACAAAACTACTTCACCTTCACTTGTAAATATTACAGGCAAAAATCAGGACTCTCTATTGGCAACCCTCTATCTCCATTTTTGGCAAATTTATTTATGAGCAAATTCGAAACGCACATGAAGAAAGCATTCCCATGGATTTTCAGTGTGGTACCGCTATGTTGACCACATATTTACAATAGTACCAAGTAGACATTTAGATGATGCCATAAAATTATTAAACATACAGGAAAAAACAATAAAATTCACAATGGAAACAGAAACCAATGGAGAACTCCCATTCTTAGACCTAAGAATCATCAGAAACGACACAAAAGTAAACTTTGGAATATACAGAAAACCAACTCTCAGAAAATTACATTAAAAATGAAAGCTACAACCCATTACCACATAAACATGCAATAATAAACAGCCTCACACATAGATTAGTAAATGTACCTATGAGCACAACCGAATTCAACAAAGAGTTAAAAACCATAATTCAAACAGCAGAACAAAATGGATGCAGCAAGAACCTTGTGTACAAGAAACTAAACAAAGCAAAGCAGAAAAAAACCATAAAAGAAATAGCTACCCTAATAGCAGGAAAAAACAATATCAACGCATTCAAAAAGTTCACTTACCACCCCCGAGCATTTAGAAAATTCAAAAAAATCTTCAAAGAACAAGACATCACCCTAGCTCCAATAAACAGATTTTCTGTCATAAAATTACTAAATTCAAAAATAAAAGATGAAATTCCACCAGAAAATAGGTCAGGAACATACCAAATTAAATGCACAAATTGTGAAAAGTTCTACATAGGACAAACCAAAAGAAGTTTAAAAATCAGACCCAAAGAGCAATTTAGAAACCTAAAATTGAAACAAGAAGATAAATCGGCAGTAGCATTTCACTTTTGGAAAGAAAACCACAATCTAGATCCAAATCCAAAATTGCTTAAAACCATGTCAGGCCACAATGAACTCACAACCTGGGAAAACATCCTCATATGGAAAAATAAAGATCGGCTAATAAACTTTGAAATCCCGCCAGTAGACAGCTTAGTTAAGAAGTTCATCATTTCGCCACCAGAGAAGAGTGTACAAGCAAATGCAGCCAGCAATGGCAGTTGGACCCGTGAGGTTGAAAATGAAAGCATAGGCTTTCGAAACTAGTCCCTCATAATAACAATGTAAGTGACGTAGTGTTAAAAAACCAACTCAGCAAATTAATAAAACATACCAGTTATTGTGTTTATAGTTTCACTTAATTTTTCTCCCTGAATGCATTTCAAAGAGCGAGTGTAGGAGCTCCTTTTTGTTTCAGATATTTTCATGATTCTACCATTGGTATAGCCAAATTGTTTTGGTGCATGTTGCTAGTGCGAAATTAATATGCTCTTGGATAAGGGATATTTTTTACTCATTTGCTTCTGATTGGATATTCAGAAGGGAGAGCTGCATTGGGTTAGGATGACATAAAACATCACCATCTATCACACTACTTTGCATTATTCCAATTACCAGAAGTGTTCAAGCACATAAACTTTCATTCAAGGATTCCTGTTTAAAAATCTTTGCTGTTCAATAAATCTCATTATTATTAAGAACAGTTTTGAGCAAAAATATAATTTCAATTTAACAGAATCTGATGAAAACTGTCAATTAGAAGAACTTATGAAAGACTGTACCTGATTTACTTTGCAACAGCTGTTGCTATATTACGACTAATTATTGAACATGATTGCTGGAGTAAACATCTTCACAAAATTGGAATATTACCCTCATCAAATGGTTTTTTTGGCTCTTAACAAGTTGAAATGAATTACCTGGAAACTGTAAAACTCTTCAAAATCAACAAAATATCACTTCCAGACACTGGGAAGGTAGAAGGAGAATGAATGACTGTTGTTAACTCCTGAAAATTTGAAACATATTTTTCTAAAATGGTATATTCTAGAACATATGGATTTTATATTTCTCATTACTTATTTAATTATCAGTTGCCTTTTATGGCATTGCCAGGGAGAGTTTTATATCATGAATAATATTACTTTCATTAACTTCTGTTACTTCTACTCAACAATAAATCTAGGTTAATAAGATTGTCTGCAATTATCTGAAATCTTCTGTTCCAGTATGAAACACAGATTTCATAACAAATCTTTTTCTGATACCGAAAAATATTTTTAATTATGTGTACATATCATATGGATCTTGCTTGTCCTGCACTATACTCATTATCCCATTCCCATTTTTCCTATGTTGAGTTAAACATAATCAAAGTAAGCCATGAATACATTAATATATCTTCCTACGAATACAATATAGCAGGTGAAGTTACAGGTGAGTTACTCCAACCAAGTTTCTGGAATAAATTGCACCCTATATTTTTGCTCTGTTTATTTTCATAGTAACATACATGATGGTTTTCTCTGACATTTAACTCTATGGTAATTCACTCTTGGAGTATCTGAAGAAAGTAAAATACTTCAGAACTAGTTTGTTTTCTTTTGGGAGTTTCCAAATGTTGGCTTTAATATTAGCTTATTGCAGAAGAAGAGCTTACTCTAGGTATGTGCCTCTTTAGAATGGAAACAAGATGTCACTTTTGCAAAACACTTTACATATGCTAAAATTTATAAGTTCTGATAACTGCACACTTGCAGTTTTAATTCAATTATGGACAAGGCGCATTTGCTACAGCGCCCTATTTTATACAAAGTAAATAGGAAACTAATGGAATATTAAAGGAGGAATGGCATAGTAACCATCATTTCCTATCTTACTATAGAAGAGGAAGATTTTTAATTTTGAGCAGTAATTTATAAAAAAATGTGGTGAGTACATATATGAAATCAGTTTTAAAATAAAGTTTAAATTACATTTAGTTGTGCTTCTGGTTCAGGGATTTAAAATTCAGATATGTATCTTGCAAAACATTGAAATGGATACAAGTGTTGCATATAGGGAAATTTCAAGATTTTTAAATATTTTACACTATTCCATTTATCTACTTGATGTGAGATGAAACATTCAGATGCTGACTCCCTATATATTCCTTAAGCTTTATATGTTTCCATGTACTCTATTGTTATCATAGTTAAGTTTGAGCACTATGCCATTTCCATGGTGATGTATGCTCTAAACAGTGTGTATGAAATAGGTTAATGTTTCAACATTTATGGAAAATGAGATTTTATAATATGTGACAAGCTTAGCTAGTTTTTATTCTTCCACACGCATATATAAATATGGAGCATTGAAATTAAATATCAGGATATTTTGTTTTTTCTCATTTCTAAATGTACAATGGTATAAATTTTTTCTTTTGCCTTTGATTCTGAAGTTCTAGTGATTTTATTCTTTTCAACACAGGTGGAGAATAAATGTCAAATTTTTTTAGAAAAGCTTGCGACAGTGAAAAAGGGAAACAATTGGAACTATGAGCTTATTTAAAAAACAGCTGAAGATGAAAGTAAAAGCATTTGAAACAAGCCCTATTTTTTAAACAAGTTTAATAATTGTGTCATTGCATTAATTCATGGTTTCAAATGTTAACTTACCTAACCTGAGCTTGTCTATTTATTTTTAACCTTATTTTTAGGGATCAGATGGAATAATTGTAAACCATTATAAAATTTTAATAGGGATAATTTGTTCCACAGTCAGTATCATTGTTTCATGTCTGGTTTTGTTCATCAGATACAACTTTCCCTCTCTTTTCTGAGCTGAAGTTTGGGCATTGTTGGAATCAGTTTAGCTGTGCATGGTAGTTTGAAGTTTCAAACATTAAGCAGCTACATTTTTTATTCCATTTCTGTTATTGTTAGGTAAAAGAAATGTTTATTAATGCTTATTATATGTGACAGTACCGATAATTTTTACAAAATTCATCAAATGTTTATATAATTCACAACATTTAGGTATATGTCCTGATATATGGTGGACTTTGAGACAGAGATGTGTTTTAACAATTAAAATTTAGTTGAGTCGATTTTGTAACACTACATCACTTACTTTTTTATTTCGGAAAACATGTTTCAGAAGCCATGTGCTTCCATTGTCAATTCTTTTGGTCGACTGCCGGCATTGCTTGCTGTGGAGGTTGTCTCTGTCCCTGGTGGTGGTTTGATGAACTTCTGGATGAGTAGATCGCCTGGCGGGATTTCAAAATTGAAAACCCGGTTCTTGTTTTTCCAAATATATATGTTTTCCCAAACTTTTAATTCTGTCTTCCTTGTGATGTTTTTGAGGATTTTTGGGCTTCTATTTATAGTGTGTTTCTCTTTCCAAAAATGCCAAGCTACTGCAGATTTTTCTTCTTGTTTGAGTTTAATATTTCTGTGGTGTTCTTTTGCCCTGGTTTTTATATTTCTTTTTGTTTGGCCGATGTAGATTTTTTCACAGTCATTACAGCTGAACTGATATAGTCCTGGTTTGTTTTCTTGTGGGATATCATCTTTTAATTTATAATTTAAAATGTTTTTTATAGAGCAATTGTTTTTAGGGGCTAGAATGATGTTATGTCGTTTGAAGATCTTCTGGAATTTGTAGAAAGTTGTAGGGTGGTATGTAAACTTCTTGTAGATCTTGTTTTCTTTCTGGTTTTGAGTGAATGTGCTGACTTCTTTAATTCTCTTTCTATTTTTGGCTTTATTAACTTTTTTGTACACCAGTTCTGCCCGAAATCCATTCTCCGTAGCTATGTCCAATATTTTATTAAGTTCACATTGGTATTCTGTTTTTCCCATTGGTACATTTACCAATCTGTGTGTAAGGCTGTTGAGTAAAGCATGCTGATGGGGAATGGGATTGTAACTCTTTTGTTTTATATAGCTGTTGGTGTGGGTAGGTTTTCTGTAGATGCCAAATGTAAGGTGATTATTAGTTTTGATAATTTTTAGGTCGAGGAATGGTAGTTGTCCATCACATTCCTTCTCCATTGTGAACTTTATAGACTTTTCTTGCATATTTAGGAGTTTTAGTGCATCTTCTAGGTGTCTTTCTGGGACTATTGCAAAGATGTCGTCTACATAGCCGTACCATATTTTGAACATCCAGGGGAATGCCTTTTTAATCCTAGTTTCCATAGTGCTCATGAAGAGATCTGCTAATATTGGTGTCAGCGGGCTGTCCATAGCTAAACTAGATGTTTGTTTGTAATATTTCCCGTTAAATGTGAAAAAATTTTGATTTATGCACAGATTCGTTAATATGATGTATACTTGCACTTCTTCTGTTGTTTTTCCTATTGCTAGTAACCAGTTTTTGATGTGGGATTGTATACTTTCTGTAGGTATGCTTGGAAACAGAGCAGTAACATCAAAGGAAACTAACATATCGGTTTTTTCCAATTTTATGTCTTTAATTTTATCGATCAGATCTAGAGAGTTTTTTATACTTGCTGTATCAAATTTAGGGAAGGAAGAGAATCTGTTTGTTAACCATTTTGCTAGATTATATGTAGGTGCACTTATATTGTTTATAATCGGTCTCATTGCATTTCCCGGCTTGTGTATTTTTGGAAGGCCATAAATTCTGGGCAGAACTGGATTATCAACTTTAATTTTGCATTTTTTTTTTTTTTTTGTCTATTAGTTTACATTCTTGAATACTGGCATTTAATTTAACTATACATTGGTTTAGAGGGTTCTTTTGTACTGTAGAGTATTCTTCTTTTTCTAAAAGTGTTTCCATTCTTTCTACATATTCAGTTTTGTCCATAATTACTATTGTGTTTCCTTTGTCTGCTTTGCTATAAATTACCGGTTTGCTTTTTAATGCTCTTATTACATTTTTTGGGGGGTTAGTTTTCTTTTGGCTTTCTATTGTTTCGATAATTTGGCAACATTCACTTTTTATTATGTTTTTATCAATATCATTTATGTGTTGGGTGGCTATTTGTACGTCCGCAATGTAATCGTCAATTTTATCTGAAAAATCGACGCAAGTTTTCATCCCTTTGTTTAAGAAATCCAGTTCTGATTTGGTGAAAGTTTGGTACAGTAGGTTTTTGACGTTCATTTGTGGTGTGGATTTTTGAATTGGTTTTCTTTTCCCCTGTTCTTTGCACAGCTTTTCAAGTTTACGTTTTTGCGTTAAAGTTTTGTTTCTCATTTTTATGCTTAATTTAGCCAAAAGATTGTTTTCTAAATTTTCCCAAATGATGCTTCCTAATTTTTTGGTTAGTTTCAAGTGTAATTCATATAGCTGTAATTCTACTTCACTTCTACTTTTGTAATGTTTGTTCTTCTCCATTTCCAAGACTTTTTTGACGACTGCTTTTTCTAGTTTACTATTGTTATCATTTTTTATTATTTTTCTGACAAATTTTGGCGTGGCCTTTTTAATTCTACATAAATTTAGAAACCGGATATCTGCGGCTAATTTGCGTTTCTTTTCTTGTAGTTTTTCGAATAACTTTATATCCTTTTTGTGGTTGGTTTCGTTAAAAGCCTCGTAAATGAATATTGAATTTGATCCTACCTTTGTAGCGTACATCTTCTGTTCCTTTCACCACGTGTTGTGTATGTTTACGGCAGTCTACGTCCACAAGGTTTGTATTCCGTGAATTATCCTGATATATGGTGGACTTTGAGACAGTGATGTGTTTTAACAATTAAAATTTAGTTGAGTCGATTTTGCAACACTACATCACTTACTTTTTTATTTCGGAAAACATGTTTCAGAAGCCATGTGCTTCCATTGTCAATTCCTTTTGTCGACTGCCGGCATTGCTTGCTGTGGTCGATTCATTTCAATAATTCAGTTATACTAGTATCCCACAGATGGCATTACAGCTATACCCTGCCGAACATTCCCGAGACTACTCGCTTCCTCGCGAACATTCCCGAGACTTCGACAGATGAATATATAAAAGTGTACGCCGCTTGACGCTTTCAGTTGTCTTCCTTGCGTTGATTCACAGTGTTTAGCTATGGATAAGTTCATTGTTAAACGTAAACGCCAGGACAGTGAAAGTGAACAGTCGGCTCCTACTGCTTGCTTTAAGAAGCCAAATCTTACAGTTTCTCCCGGACCGTCGAATTCACCACATAAAGAAGACAAACGAAAGAAAAGAACATACCAGGACAGTTACTTAGTGTATGGATTTAAGTGGAATAACAACGAGGAAAACCCTTGGCGAAACACTTAGCAACGAGGCCATGGTACCTAGCAAACTGAAGCGGCATCTTACAACAAAGTATCCTAGCGTGTCACAGAAAAGTGTAATGTATTTTTCACATATATTAGAAGGGGAGAAGAAAACAGCTGTGCGAATGGTAAAGAGAATGACCATAGGTGATACTGTTCTTGAAGCCTCATTTAAAGTAGCAGAACTGATAGCTAAAAAAAAGAAACCTCATACTCTTGGAGAGGAAATCAGTGGCCCTGCATGTCAAGTTATAGTTTCAACAATACTTGGCGAAGGAGCAGCTAATCAAATTTCGAAAGTTCCTCTGTCCAACAACACAATCAGCCGCAGGATATCTGAAATGTCATGCAATATCAACGAACAAGTCACAGAGAAAATAAAAACTTATAGAACATTTGCTTTGCAAGTAGATGAGAGTCTCGATATTGGTGACAAATCGCAACTCCTTGGTTTTATCAGATATATTGATGAAAAACATATTAATTAACAGTTTCTGTTCTTTCGACCGCTGGAGACTACAACCACAGGCCATGATATTTTCGTTTCTATTAATTCCTATCTCAATGACCATGATCTTTCATGAAAAGACTGTTGTGGTATATGTACAGATAGTGCACCATCTATGTCTGGGAAAATTAAAGGTTTTACTGCCAGAGCTCTCAATGAAAATCCATCCATTATTATAACTCACTGTTTTCTGCATAGAGAGGCATTAGTCGTGAAAGCGTGTAATGAAGATTTTGCTGAAGTGTTTAACCAAGTTGTGAAAATGGTGAACTATATGAAGTCTCGACATTTAAAGTGCAGAATTTTTGAACAGTTTTGTCGCGCAACGGATGCAGCTCATACCTCTTTGTTACTTCACACAGAAGTAAGGTGGTTGTCGCGGGGTCGTGTATTGAACCGGCTAAAACCTTTTTTTAAGGATGAAAATCAAGACACATTTCATGAGCTCTTACTAAACGATTCTTGGTGTTTTGAACTGTCATATCTGGCAGATATTTTTCATAAGCTGAATGAACTGAATGTTTCGATGCAGGGTCGACATGAAACAATAATCTCCTCAACCAATAAAATGAAAGGTTTTAAAAGAAAACTTAGTTCTTGGAAGTCTGCAGTTCAAAAAGGAGATTTGTTGAACTTTCCATCTCTTCTTAATGTGGCAGGAGATAAAGATCTGGGTAAGCTGAAAGACCGCATTTGTGATCACTTATCAAGATTGCAAGGTGCAATAGATGCGTACTTTCCAACTATTTCCACTACGAATCTCGACTGGGTTGTCTCACCATTTGATTTCGTAGATAGTGCAGAGGAAATAGATTTCACTGCTTGCGAACGAGATGAATTTATTGATCTTTGCGCTGATTCCACACTCAAAGGTAAGTTCAAGAGTGAGGCGTCGGTGGCTAGTTTTTGGCTTCAACAGAGAGAGGAGTACCCTAACCTAATGAAGAAAGCAATTAACGCACTTTTGCCCTTTTCAACATCCTATCTATGCGAGCAAGCCTTCTCTGCTATGGTGACAATGAAATGCAAACCAAGAAATAGACTGAATAACCTTGAGGATGATTTGCGTGTTTCACTGTCAACTGTAAGACCCGACATCACATATCTGTGCTCTAAGCATCAATCACAAGTTTCACATTAATCATTAATCGAACAAAATTTATTGATGTATTTTTACTCAGTGATTGTAGTAAAGTTTACTGTATTATGTTATGGTGTACGTTATTATATAATATTTCAATAAATTAACATATTAAGCTTAATTTTCTTTTAATTCAAGGAAGGGTGCCCCTGGTGTTTAATGTTATTCCCAAGGGTGCCGTGAACTTCAAAAGGTTGGGAAACACTGATCTAGAGCATGGACACATTGATTATTTTTTGCTATTCTCTCTCTAATTTCCGTTAATACATTATTATCCTTATTCATCATCACTCCTAAATAATTGAAAAATTTTCTTTTTCATATATTTCTCTGTTTAATATTCTATCATTTGCATTTCTTACATTTCGTAAGTATTAAGTTTTCTTTTAATTTATCTCCACGCCTGCTGAAGTAGCCTCTCTAGTAACTAGCCTCAAGTCTCATTTATAGCTTTTATATTCCTGGCCAAAAGTGCAGTATGATCTGCATAGGCCAGGATTGCCTTGTACGGTTAAAAGTTGTTCCTTCAGGATTTATTTAAATTTCCTTATTATCTTTTCTAACCCAATATTAAATAATAATATGGGTAAGGAATCTTCTTGACTTTCCTGAATTCATGTTAAATTCTTTAGAAAGTCTATTCTGAATCTTCAGCTTATTCACTGTTGGTGAGAGTCATTTTTGTGAGCCTGATTAGTCTCTAATATATATATTATCTATTGATACTATCAAACATGTGTTTAAAATTCACATAAAGTTGATGCAAAGGTATTTTATGTTCATAACATTTTTCAATAATCCTTCTCATTAAGAAAATATGGTCAATTGGCTCCTATTTTATCGAAAACCCACATTGATATTCACCTAAAGAGCACTCCACATATGGCTAAAAATCTTATTTGCAAATTTAGCAGGGATATTCCACAATAGCTGTTGCATATTAACTTACTCCCTTTTTTACTTTCTCTATACGCACTATGTACATAGTGTATAGAGAATGTATTACACTCCACCAAAAAATTTGATACCGAGATTTCACCGGAAATATATGTTTTAGGGTCCCCTGTATCCAAAAAAAGTATTTTCAGAAAAAGGTCTGTGTGTGTGTCAGTGTGTCCCGTGTGTCTGTGAACACGATAACTCAAAAACGAAAAGTTGGTAAAATACCAAACTTGGTATTTAAGTTTAGTATCTTCCAGGGATGCAACACGAAGATTTTGAGAAAAATCCCCCCACCCCAAACTACCCTTTACATGGAACTTTTTTGAAAATTTCGATTTTCTCAAAAATGGCTCTAATGATTTTGATTAAAATATCGTATATTAAAGTTATTTACCTGATAAACAAAATGTATATTTTGAATTTTCTGGGAATAGCCTCTGAAGACTACTTTATTCTGGATGAATTTTTCATAACTACTAAACCGTAAGAGATGGACAAAAACTTAACACACACAAAATGTAGAGCACATTAAAACACACAATTAATGTTATATACATTTTTTTCGTGGAGTTGATCGTTTTTGAGATATTCCTTTTTCTTGGTTTCAGCATTGAAAAACTTATACTTTTCTCATACAGGAATTTGTCAACTCCTGTCCATACAAACAAAGAAACATCAGTCACATAGCAACCAGCTTTTGGCTTTCACTTTAACGCATGGTACTCCCTTATTTCACTTCTACTTACAATAAAGTAAGAAATAAGACTATTTCTGCTAATTTTTCTCGATTAGCATGAAATAAATAGAAGATAAGCTTATTAACAATAATAATTTACAGAGATATAGAGAAAGTCATGTGAATGGAACACATCAGATTTTTATGTATAGACACCAGTAGGGTGTTTTTCAGTCACTTGGCATAATCTCTTGTTTCTAGATATCAAGTATGAAATTATATATACATTTCCATAACTTAGTACCTCTACTCTTGTTCATCTCTCCACTTATCATGTCTTCCTTTGGTGCTCTGTTATTATTCATATTTCTAATTACAGCATTCACTATTGCCACTGTAGGTGTAAATATTGGTTGATCTATTCATATTTTCATCCTCTGTTTGTCCATTTCTTTCATTTTTATTTAATGTCTCTTGAAAAAGTTTAGCCATGTTTCCAGGACTTATGGTTCATCTGTTACCAGGTTTTCACATTTATCTTTACAAATATTAGGCATTGGTTGAAATCCCATTTTATATTAATACCTTGATAAAGTTTTCTGCTTTCATTCCTTCCAAATTTCTCTTCTAAGTCATAAAGTATGTTTTCTTCAAATTCTGTCCTCTTCTTACAAATATGTTTTGCCATTTTCCTTGCTTCCTTTTAATCAGCTACTGTTTTCCTTGTCATTCTTTGAAGCATACTCATCCTCAATGAGTTTCTTTTTAAGATAGCTCTTCATCTTCCTGCTCAAACCAGTTATTTCATTCCCACCACCTTTTCTGCCACCATATATACAGTATTTTATAAGGGGTCATTTACTTTCTATCTTGTCCCCTTCATTTCCTTCATCTATTTCTGCTTCAATTAACTGATAATACCATATATATTTCCTTGGGCTTCAAGTTTAACCACATCATATGTGCTTTCCCTTTGTTTTTTGAAGTTCTATACTTAATTCTGACCATTATATGGTCTGAGTCACAATCTGCTCCTGTTTGGCATTTGACACAATTATATCTGTGGTATACCTTCTCTAATCATTACATGGTCAATTTGATTCCATGTTTGACCTTCAGGGTATACCTATGTTTTCATATGTATATTTTTATGTGTGAATGTCCGTGCTAGAAATAATAAGATTTTTAGATGCTGCAAAATAATTAATCTCTCTCCATTATCATTACTTTCATTATGAAGGCTGTATCTTCCAGTATAGGGCAGTAGAGACCCTTTCCCTATCTTTGCATTCATATCCCCCTTAATTATTATTGTTGTTATTGTTGTTGTTATTATTATTATTATTACAACATTTTATTTATTGATTGATAAACTCTGTCTAATATATCGTAGAAAGAGTTCTTCTTATCATCTTCCTTGTCCTTAGTTGGTCCTTGGTAGCATATGATACCTATGTTGCAGAATTTCCCTCTCAGTCTTACATAGCACAATCGCTCATCAATAGATTCAAAAGCTAGTAGGTATTTTTTTATCTTTCTATTAATTAGAAATCCTGTATCAAAATTATGTCCATTACTACCTCTATAACATATTGTCTATCAAATATTTCTGATCCTTATCACTTGGCCTGTTGAATTGCTGCTGTCATAATATTATATTTCTTCAGTTTATTAGTCAGGTTTCTTAAAACTCCTGCTCTATAAAATCTCCTAACAGTCCAGGTTACTGGGTACCAATCACTCTTCCGTTTCCATATACCCTTTTGCATTCCAGATTGTCTTCTTATATCAGTCCGGTTCCATCATTTTGGGCTTCTGAACAATTCATTTTTTCCAGAGATGGAGTCATTAGCCCCAGTTCCAACCTCCCAACCTGGTGGATCAGGTCACATATTTTTAACCCTTGGGACAGGGAACAATTATGTCTCAGGCACGGATATCCATTCTGGTTGCTTCTTATGATCATAAGTGGGACTATTCAATTCCTGGTAACCACAAAGGAATTAGTAACAATAACATCCCTTAAAAATTTTAAATTGTGCATGTTTTGGAGTCGGTCATAAGACTGTTTTATATGAAACATATCAATAATTATGGCTAGATCTCCAAGTTGGTATCTAGAATCTGATTACTACTAAAGACTGCATTAAAGTTTGTACATATGTATGTTTTATTAATTTTTTGAGTTGGTTTTTTAACACTACGTCACTTACATTGTTATTATGAGGGACTAGTTTCGAAAGCCTATGCTTTCATTTTCACCCTCACGGGTCCAACACGAGTCCCTCATAATAACAATGTAAGTGACAGTGTTAAAAAACCAACTCAACAAATTAATAAAAATAATTTGACCGTCACTGTTACTAAATTCCTCCAAACATCAATTGTACATATGTGTTGGAATATGTCTGGGGAACTAAAATGTATCTTGATTGATTACAGACTGTAAAGCTCAATATTAGTTTTGATAAATATTGGAATCGAGTATACCCACAATTCTTTACACAGATTAACACACAAAACTAAAAATGTATTAAACTTCACATATGCATAATATAGTCCAAGAAGTGGAGGAGCCAAAACTTAGAGGCTGTAGACAAATTTGTAAGTGTTTCAAACTCAGCACCGTGATGTGTTTCATGCTGAAAGTGATCATACTTGGGCAATTTTACCAGAGCCTCCACTACAATAAAGCATGAACAAAATGAACTCTTATGTTTTGAAACTCTGTTGATATTAAGTATTATTGATGTCTCATAATTCTGTGGTAATTACCATTTTAAAGTTGGTTATTTCTGTTGCTGTTTATAATTTCAAGTTCCTTCATACCTTTGAACTAAGTGCAGTTTTATTAAAATGGTTATATGTAGTAATAATTTCAGGAGCATTTTGAGGGTAATTGTAAACTCTGTTCTATATTAACAGTAAAAACACAGCATCACACTCAAACTTCACTAGTTGAAATAAGTAACTTTGGACATGTTTCGGTGGCTATTGCCATCATCTTCAGCGAAGATTTACTGGATTTATTGTTCTATATGCTCAGCAATTTGTACATATCCTACTGAATAGTATTTGTTTATAATTAACCCTGCTTCTAAATTGTAACCTAATAAATGTGGTAAAATCAGTGTTTTCCATTTACCCCTGAATTATTATGTTTGTGAAAAACAATTTCCTGCAATTTTTAGATCCAAAACTAATTAGCAGAAGTATATATATATATATATATATATATATATATATATATATATATATATATATCATTTATTACGTGATTGCATGAGCTATTTAACATTTTAAGTGAAAATATTTAAATAATTAATTATAATTATCCCTTAAAACCCTACCTTGTTTTCATATAGATGCACTTTTATAATTGTGATTCTTCATAAATCAACAGGTGCTGGAGAAGGTGAATCAGGTCCAAGATTAAAGTTACCAATGCTAAAGATGGTTGGCAGCAAAGGTCTTGTGGTGCCAATAGTAGAAGGTGGTCAGAAGACAAAGCGTGTGGAAGTGGCAAATGGAGCTTGTGGCAGTTCTTATGGACCACTTACAAAAGTTCGAGTGTTTAGTAGTGGGGATGAACCTATTTGGGAGGCTGTGTTGGGTTGTGCAGCATGTGGTATAGCAGCAAGCAATAAACTGACTGTCGTTGCTTGTGAAGATGCCACTTTGCACATTTTATATACAGACACAGGTAATGGGTTATAAATTTTATCTAATGACAAATTTATTGCTTAATGAAAGTTCATATCTCCTTGATGTTAATAGCTTCTAATTAACATTAAATACGTATATGGTGAAATAAGAGAATAAATTTACTATGTGAAACAATATTTTAAGAGTGCTAAGACCTTCTCAAAGAAAGAGTCATTGTCACAGGTATTCTGATTATTTAGAGAAAGTGACAATGGCTCCAAAACCAACATTCCTGTGTTCATGAAGTTGAGGAATGCACAACTAATAAATCAGGTAGTGGCACTTTTGATAAAAAAAAACTAAGATATCATATAGATCCACAGCAAAAGTACTCCAATTTTAGAATTTATTATAGCCTAAGAGTGACATACAACCTATTCAATGCTGATACAAAACTTTCTAAATTCATATTACCTAAGTAGCATAATCTCTAGCACTTTCCAGGACTTAAATGTAAAGCATAAGTTTTAAGATTCAATTCTAAGTGCATTTGATCATGTATCATGTAAAATCCCTCATACTTTTTCTCTGTACTTTCCTGAATATAATTGTTACCTGAAATTATGTGAACCAGTTAAAATTGTGAGTGGATTACCAACATTTTGATTTACTTAATAAGTTTTCACTCAGAACATGTTTCAAACACTTTTGTTTCCATTGTTAGCTGTGCATGTCCCCTAGTATTTGGAAGGGTATTGTTTACTTCAAATCAGTTGGGTGGTCATCTTAGCTATATAGTGAAGTAGTTCACTGTGTTACCAACAGACATGATTTCTAAAGGTAGAAGGATCCCTCTCAACAACAGCAGATTCACATTTCAACCACAAGTTTATAATAAATCAGCTGGCTCTTTCTAGAACTGTATAAAATTGGCTCCATAAAGTTACATAGCCTCAGAAAGTTACTATATCATCCTCTTAAGCATATGATAAGAAATTAGGAGTGTACCAGATTTATTGTGAAGATTGCCTTGAAATGTATTAGAGAAAAGCCAAGAGAAACATACAAACCAGACTAAAGAAACGCCTAAGAAAGCTAAAGCCAATAGATAAATCTGCAGTAGTCTCCATTTTTGGCCAACAGAATGTTACACTAAATATCAAATAAATCTTTAAAACATGCCAAAACCCAGCAGAACTCACAGAAAGGGAAAAAATCTATATCGTCTAAATTGCATACACAGTAAGGAATTTTTAAATCCTGTTAGTTGCTCGACATAGCAACTAGAGAGAGATGGCAGCACAACCTATACTGAAGTAGACGATCTTTCAGATGCCAGTGCATACAGCTGACAATGGAGACAAATATCTTTGCAGCAATATGTAGAATGAAAACTTATTACTGTATTTATCCAAATACAAGACAACCCCCAGTTTTCAGAACTTAATTTTGGAATTTAGGATATCATCTGTATAAAAAGAAAACATAATTCTGTAGAAGTAATGAGTTGACTTGCTAACACTACATCACTTAACTGTATTTCTTACTTGAACATGTTTCGGAATCATAGAAGAAATACAATTAAGTGATGTAGAGTTAACAAGTCAAACTCATTACTTCCAACATCACTGCTATTAAACTTCTACTTAATAATATTATATAACTTAATGTTTAAATGAAATTTAAAGTTTTGCTATAGGTATATTTTGAACAAACAAATGAACACATAAGCTGATTAAGCCCCTTATTATTATTATTATTATTATTATTATTATTATTATTATTATTATTATTATTATTATTATTATTATTATTATTATTACTACTACTACTATTACTATTATTATTATTATTTTCTTGGAAATTCACATTTTGAAAGGTTGTTGGAGAGGGGAGTATGGAAATATACAGTATGTATGCAATGGTATAATGTGACATTGGCGGTGGCAGCAGCATAACTGTAATGATGACGATATGATTTTGTATTTAGACAACATATTTAATATAACACATTGTAAATGAATTTGTGAGCGGGAGAGGCGGAGAAGGCAGAATGGAAGTGTATGTTATGTGTGCGATGATAAACTATGCGGTGGCAGCAGCATAGTAGTAACTACGATGGATATATTTTTCTAGTTAGACAACATACTTAATATAACACGATGTAAATTGTTTTACCTAATTTTAATTTGTGCAGAAATTCACATTGCAAGTGGAAGAGAGATGAAGAACGGAAAATGGAAAAACTACCGGTATGTCTGTGTTCAATGGCGACAATGGTAGCTTTGCTGTAATGGTGATTATGGATGATTTTCAATTAAGAAAACATATAATATATCGTAAAACATTTTACAATTTGAATTTACGCGTAAACTCATGTTTTCAGCAGGAGAGAGAGAGAGAGGGGAGTGCAGAGATGTGCGTGATGACAGTGTAGCTAAGCTACAGATGGTAGAACATGAAGACAATGTAGCTGTAACGATGATTATCGATACTATTTTCAACTAAGAAAACATACTTAATATATCGCAATGTATACTTAATTCTAATTTGTGTGAAAATTCATATTGTGGGCAGCACAGAGCTCAGAGGGGAAACCGGAAATATAAGGAGGAGGGGAAATGTACAGCTAACCTCTCTCATTCTGCTTGACGACCAATTAAAAGGTTTTATTGTGGTCTAGGAGAATGATCTTTTTTAGAGTGAGAATGCTCATAGGGACGTTAACAGCTAATTTTTGCCGTGAAATGAAACACACAAAATCTGTTACATACGTCACTATTGCCAGATTTCTTCACTGCTGTACCCATGAAGTTTGAAACCTACTTTTTCCCCACATGGTATTTGGAAAACATATATCTCGAATGCAAGACGATCCCCTATTCTGGACATTAATGTTTTGGGAAAAAACATTGTGCTGTATTTGGATAAATACAGTAAGTGAAATCAGTGTATCACAAATTTATTCATAATTGGTCGTTGTGTAGCCATATTCTTTTAAAAGTATCTGTTTCCTTAAGATATTCACAGAAGTTCTTTTGTGTAAAGCACAAATTTTGCTTCTGTGCATTAGTGCTATAATTGCTTTGTAAAATTATAAAGCTAAATAAGTCTGTGTTCAGATAGGTAATACTTTGTGTCAATTTTAACCTTTATCCATCACTTATTTCACATTCCTTCGGAACATATTTTGAAAGTCACATCTTTTATCATCAGCCTCTTATCAACTGCCAGTATTGTTTATAGTGGACACTATTTTTCCCTGTGGTGGAAGACATCAAAATTGTAATTCTGCCTTAGTTCTTTGAGGCTGTCGGTAAAAAATACAAATAGGTTATCTAATTTACCGCAAACTAGCTGAATTATTAAACAAAACATAATGCACAAGAGATGAGCTCTGGGATATACAGAGGGAATGAAACCTTAGCGTGAAACATTAGATATCAGGGTGTCTTGCTTCCAAAATTGCATGAAACCTATGGAATGAAGATTAGGAAGCCGAGCACCAAAGTAAATATATGCATATAGTGTTATGGGTAATGCATTATTTGTATATATGCTTCACTGTTACTAACTTTAATTTTTACTTTCTCTATTAATATATAGTAAGCAAGGAAAGTATTGTATTCCACCCAAAAATTCAATACCAAGATTTCATCAGAAATGCATGTTTTGAGATCCCCTGAATCCAAAAAAAGTCTCTTTAGAAAGCTATATGAACATGATGTGCAACAATTACAAAATAAAGTTATTTAAATACCAAACTTGATATTTAAGTCCAGCAAGTTCCAAGGATATGACGTAAAGATTTTCAAGAAAATTCCCCCACCAAACTATTCTTGCAAAAATTTGTTCCTCTTATCTTTCTTCTATCTACTTCATGATAATCAAGATAAATTGCAGTAAAATGGCTTTATCAGATATTTCCATGTAGGTAAAATAGGAATAAGGAAATACATTAAGCTAAAGTGACAGACAAATCTTTTAGGAGCTGGTCACAATGTGATGGCATAGAAATTCTATTCTCTCTGCATGATCAGGATGAAATTAAGTGAATAACAACTTCTCATTTGAGAAACGTATAAACATTTTAAAATTGAAACCAATCGCAAGGAATATCTCAGAAAGATTAACTTAACAAAAACTGTATACTTCATAAATTACATGTTTTAATAACACATACATTCCTTGTGTAGGAATGTCAATCTCTTATAATTTATCAGTTATGCAGAAGTAAACAAGAATGAAGAGACTTCAGATATATTCCTAGAAAATTCAAGATGTACATGACATTTGTTATGAAAATATCTCAAATATATGATATTTTAATCAAAATTGTTAAGAGTCACTTTTGAGAGAGTCACAGTTTTCAAACAAATGTTCCCTGTAGGGGTAGTTTGGAATAGGAATATTTTCTTGAAAATCTTTGTATCACATTCTTTGGAAGATGCTGAATTTGAATATCAAGTTTGGTATTTAATGAACTATTGATTATGAGTTATGCTGTTCAGAGATGCATGCACGTGCATACATACATGCACACGCACGCACGCGCACACACACACACAGACCTTTTTCTAAAATGTTATTTATTTATTGTTTTTATTATTATTCAGAGGACCTCAAACATATATTTCTGTTGAAATCTTAACATCAAATGTCTGGATGGAATACAATACTTTGCCTAATCACTATTCATGGTAGAGAAATAAAAACCTAATTACCAAGGATATAATTTTGAGATTGTATTTGTTGTGGTTTTTATAAATCTTCATAGCATAGCTCTTTTTCCATATAGTCTTTTCATTGCAAATAGCTCTATACTGTAGCAAATGGTTCAGTCTAACAGAGTAGAAGATAGAGCAAGTTGATGTTTCTTTCATAACACATTATTTGGAGGTTTACATTGAAATGGAGAAAGCATATTCATTTGATTTCAGTAGTATCTTTAATAGATGTGTTATAATATATAGAATGCAATTTTCATTAGGTCACAGACCTCTTCCTCCAATAGTCCTGTCAAATCCAGCATCTAGACTAGCATTAAATGCATCACAGCATGTGATGGCTTTGACCTGTCGAGGAAATGTGTCTGTGTGGGATGTACCAAGGAGAAAAGCTCTTGTTCGGCAAGAAAGTCTTCTGCCAGTCATGCAGTCTGAACCAGGTACAGTGGATAATTTAGAAGTACACAGAAGAATCTAATACTGTCAATTACAAGGAAATCTTTCAATTTGTATATAACCCTGTAACATATTTCATGATTTATTTGCTTCTTTATTTTGGTATTTCTGTCTTCAATATCATTATAAAATTCTGTATGATTTAAGGTAGAATTATTATAAATAAAATTTATAATAATTAAATTACCTCTTTGTAACCTTCAAATCAGTTAGTATTTGAGCTACTGGAAATTTAAAATCCTTTAGGGTCTGCTGAAAATATCAATTACAAATAGTAAATGAAAAATTTATCAGTGTGATTACTTATAACTAACTGATAATTTCTGAAAATATGAATCAAACTTAAAAATATAATTGTCTTGCAAGGGCTTCAAAACCAAATATTCTGATTCAAAGCCTGTCCACGGCATTACATTTTGCAAGTGTAGTCTTTGGTTTATCTTTATGCTTCATTTAGCATCAGTAAAAACATTTTCTAGAAATTCTCCACATAAAATGATACTTTTCTTCTTTTCAGGTACTCTAGTTACAATTTTAAACTGTTCCTTAACTGAGGAAGGGCATCCGACAATTTCTTTATCAACGGGCAAGGCCTACATGTTCTCTTCTGAATTAAATACTTGGTGAGCTTTGCAAATATATGCAATATCATTATATCAGGCTTGGTTTCATAAATAGGGGTAATAACAGTGTTAACATTAAATTGAGTACTTTAAAGTAGAAAGGTGCAAAGTGCCAAAATCACTGAAACAAGATTATTGCATATAAAAGGGGATTTAAATCCTAATCCTTGGAATTAGTGTTTCACTTGCTTTGGATTCTGGTAATTATTATATGCAGTATAATCCTGAAGGGGTAAGGAATATAGGAAGGAGAAGATGTTGCTCCAACAAAGTCATATTGCACATCCACCTGCCCTTCCTTGTGACCTCACGTACATATGACTAAGTAGCACCATTATTTCTAGTGAGGCGAGACAAGAGCAAAACTATAAGTTGCACAGTGGCAACTTTTTAACTGGAGGGCTGATAGCGGTAGAAGTTGTGGCAACTTGTATGCACAGAAGTCATAATGTTTCTGTCCATGGAGGAGTGAAGTATGCTAGCACTATTTTAGTGCGGCATTCTTTAGTATTTATGCAAATAAACACTAACAGATTGTTAACTTGGAAGAAGATAATGATGCCAACGATATCAACAGTGATGCGGTTATGAGGACGAAGATGATGGTACAATGAGCGAGATTGAGGAGCTGTAGGAACAAGTGGCATGTACAGTAATGTTGCTTATTGTTTGGCAATATTCATGGTTACCAATTCATTGTGTGATAGCTGGTTCACAACCAAAAGTAAACATACCAATATTCCTCTAAGCAAAATGTCCTGTCTCATTCTCTACATATTGCTAATGACATATTATATATGAATAAAATATAATGAACAAAGTGATTTCACTATAACTATGGATATGTACTAACAATTACCTTTATGTACACCGCAATTGTTTCATGCTGCATGCAGTTGTGGTGGTATTTAGTAATTTGTGCCAACCTGGCACACCTTTACTATCCCTCTCAGCCGTTGCAGAGAGGGAGGGAAGGAAAGCAACTTCCCCTATGTGGAAGATTTGTTCATGTCTCACCTCACGACCTTGTATCAACTGCAATGTATGCTAAGAGTGCCAAAAATAGTAATAAATAATGTTGCCAATATCTAAAAATGTCACCAAAATGAAGCCCCACTATTTATGATTATTTAGGTGGGTTTAGGCCTCACAGTCCCTCAACTATGCCATAGCTTCACACTTCCCTTAATACCCTTTGTGGTTTAGGATCCTCAATTCTTTAGCTACGCCATGCAGCTTCTTCTGCTATGCTTAGAATGTTAATTTTGGCAACTGCAGAGACAAGGACAGAAGAAGCCATGTTCCCATGATGCCTTGTCCATTGTGTTTGAAAAACAGTAACACAGACGTGATAAAAGTGAAAAGCTGCGATTATGAACACATTAAAACTTGAAATATATGCCGAATGCATTTTATTAGTATGTATTTCCCACATTTTGATAGTAAAATATGGTGCATTTGTAATACCCCATTCACAATGAGATGTAAGTCTAGATGTAACCTAAGTGCATTACTTTGTACCAATGTTATTCATTGTAATCATTCACATAGACACATGTAATATGCTATGCAATGCAATGAAATGAAGAATGTGCAAACTCCAAACTTTATGCTTGTGTTTCCTACAGAAATAATTCTGCATTCCTTCCTCTATGTGCAATGCATAATATTCAATGGGTCTGCTTGCAATTCGAGATTTTACAGTGCCTACTGTACATACATGCTACTCTATTTGGCCATACTTCACTATCTCTCACTTCCCTCAAGTGTTATGGCAATCTCCTTGTAAACACTCTGATTTAATGGATGTACCTACCATATATGTCTAGATTTCTTGGCTCTCACTGTAAGGTGCAAAGAGATAATGCACATTACATTTAATATGCAGCTTTATCACTCTCTGCAGTCTCCATGTTTGCATTATTTTCAATATTTTAGTCAAATAATTATTGTGACTTCACTGCCGCGAACACCAGTTGTGTATAGCTAGTTTGTGTAACCTATTTTTTCATTTATAAAAGATTAGTAAATTTATTTAATTCAATTTGAAACTTGCGGAGTGCTTGGGAGATATCCAATATAATTTACAGATCTAGAAACCCATGCCAACTTCTTACATGTCTATGATGGCATTGTCTTCAATAATGCTTGTGCTGCATTACATCTGCGTTTGAATCTCATTGTTAATATAGTTTACCAGGGATTGGGAATTATCCGAAAGGTGCAGTATGCCCGGAAAAATGATGTATGAGAAAGGCTATATTCATTTATATTTCAACAGGAGATATTTTGGATGTCATATTAGCAGCATCATGCAGGAAGATGACCAACGTCCTCTGTGTGTTTATGTTATTCTTTTTTACTTAAGATTATGTAAAGTTTGCATAATACTAAACATATAATGTCTGCATATTCTCAATTCAATGTACCTTGGTAAGTACAAATGGAATCAAATAGCTTCAAAAAGATGTTTTCCATTTAAATAATAAGTTATGTGTATTACAAATTGATTCATTATAATTAATCTCATGTTTACAACACATCAGTGTTAGAAATCTACCACACTTAATTGTAATTTAAAGTTAAATTTTATACGCGGTTTCATTAAGAAGAACAATACCTGAATATTGAAAGAGAGTGACATAAGCCTTCATTCTTAGTGACCTGTTTAAAATCGTCTAAGCAGTTCCAGTTCTGGAGTCAGATTTTTTAGTATCCAAGATGTAGCTGATCAACTAATTTCCATCAAGAACCTGAATATTTTTAGACATGCATTCAATGATGTCAGTAATGTAGTTAGTGTTTCTGTGCAACAATCCCATGATATTGGAACAGTGCATACCATTAATGTGCTTAAGGGGGGGGGGGAATGAAAGATATGCAGCAGTAATTCCCTAAAACAATAGTTTCCCCAAAACAAGAAAAGGAGAGGAATCTGCCAACAATATTTCTCTACCTTCCAAATGAGGAGCATAGGGTGTTATGGTGAATAAACATTGGTCCAGAATAGGAAATAAAATGATATTGTACTTTACACCTTTCTACCCATTAAAATACCTTTTCATGATTTATGCCATATCATTAAATTTGAAGTAATGATGTTTTTACATACCTCTATTATTAATGAGTGACATTGTACTACTGCTGTTTTCTATCAGTTAAACTAACATGACATAGGTATTTTTGCAATGATTCTTATGGCCACATTCTTACTTTCTCTACATACTTTGTAATATATAGATAAAGAAGGTATTGCATTCCACGGAAAAATTTGACATAAAAAATTTCACTGAAATGTTTTAGAGCTCTTGAATAAAAAAAAAAAAGAAACTTTTCAAAAATGTTGGTTTTCTCAAAAATGGCTCTTAACGATTTTGATTAAAATTATTAAAGACATTCACATGATAAATATAATATTTATCATGAATATGCTAGGAATAGCCTCTGAAGTCCTTTTCATTCTGAATGGCTTTTGTATAACTGGTAAACCATAAGAAATGTACAAAAACATAGTACATAAAAATTTAGATGTCTTCAAAACACATAACTTATGTCAAATGCATTTTTACTGTGGAGGTAACCATTTCCAAGATATTGCTTGTTATAGGTTTAAATTTTCCAAAACTTTTACTTTCCTCAAATTGGTCCTTTGTGCAAGGAAATAATATCTTAATAAAACTATTTTTGCTAGTGTTTATCTTGATAAGCATGAAGTAGATAGAATAAGTTTTTAAGAATAGTTTGCTACAACATAGGTAGAGTAAGTTTTGTGAACTCTTAGCTCCAATGTTCATTTTGGCACTTGGCATCTTTCAACTTCAAAGTACCCAGTTAACAAAAGCTGTTTCATCAATTGTTCAGGTGAGTGGAAACAGGTTAACTTCTGAAAAATTGGGAGATTAAACTTAAAATAAGAACTGAAGCTTTCCGCACGACGTATTAATTAATTAAACTTAAATCACCATTTTGTTGATTTTTCTATAAGCTATCCAATGTTTGTAAAAAAGGGAATATCTGCTCTCATATATTGTTAAAACCAGTATTGAAGTCAATCAATCATTTAATCCTTTGATCATCAACCCAATATGAAAATTCAAATTACCTTGCCAGCAAAACCTACACAGCAAAATATAGTTAAACAACATATTTGAAACTTCCTATAAATCATTGTTTTTATGCTTCTACATTCAGAACAGAACGATAAAGCAGAAGTCATAACTTTGCCTGCAATAATAATTCTTTTTCTTCTTTAAGGCTAATGCTAGCAAACAGCAGTGATCCAGTGCAAAGATCATCTTCACATCGTGCGTTTGTAAGTTCATTGCCAGCTAATGTAGGAGGATTGCCATTAGCGTGCTTGCAGTCTCACATTTCGAGGTGGGTGATTTGACAGCATACTATTTATTGATTTGAAAGTCTATTGCCATTTAATTATTATAAATGTATTTCCTTAAGTTTGACAAATTAATATACATTTCTTATGTTATCACTACACTGAGTAGCTATGTACCCTGATACCTAACAGACTCAAACCCTAAGGTTGTGGAGCATTGGGTCCTACTTATATCTTAAATCTACGAGGACAGTCCAGAAAGTAACCTCTGTTTGGAAATAAAAAATTAAACCAGTTGAGATATAAAAATTGTATTATTATATATGAAAAATACAACTTTTTTCTATTTTTCTACATATTCTTCGGACAAATTCAAGTACTTGTCATACCTTTTAACAGTCTTTGAAATACCCTCTGCATAAAACTCTGCTTGCTGCCTGTGAATGTAGCCAACCGGTTATGGCGTGCTGAAGCTCTTCGCCATTGCCAAAGTGCTGAGATTCAAGCCACTGTTTCATGTATGGGAACAGATGAAAATCACTGGGAGCTAAGTCTGGGCTGTAGGGGCATGGTCAAAAACGTCCCATTTGAAACTGGCCAAAAGTTCATTTGTTCTTCGAGCTGTATGCAGGCGAGCGTTGTCATGCAGAAACACAACACCAAATGACAGAAGACCATGACGCTTGTTTTGGATTGCCCTTCTTAGTCTTTTCAATGTTTCACAGTGGGCTTTAGAATTGACAGTCGTGCCACATACCATAAATTCAACGAGTAAGATGCCCTTAGCATCCCAAAAAACCATAGCAATGACTTTCCTCACAGACAAAGTTTGACGGGCTTTCTTTGGCTTGCTTAGAGAAGCGGCATGTCCCCATTGCATGGATTGCCGTTTTGTCTCAACATTCATGTAGGCCACCCAAGTTTCATCGCCAGTAACAATTTTGTTCAAAAATGCTTCTCCTTCAGTGGCATACCGAGAAAGAAAGTCGATGGCAGAACTCGTTCATTTGTTTTTGTGGTCATCAGACTGCAGTTTTGGTACCCAACGAGCACAAAACTTGTGATAGCCTAGGTGTTTGGTCACTATCTCGTGCAAAAGACTCCGAGAAATTTTGGGAAAATGATCGGAAAGTTCCATTATTGTGAACCAATGATTCTCACAAACTTTTCCATCCACTTTGACCACCAGGTCATCATTGACAATAGTAGGCCTACCACTCCTGTATTCTTTATGAATGTTGGTTCTTCCATTTTTAAAAAATCTTACCCATTGACGGACAACACCTCCACTCATAATGTTAGGACCATATACTGCACACAATTCATGATGAATTTCGGCTGCTGAGTGATGTTTTGCCAAAAGAAATCTTATAACACCACGCACCTCACACTTGGTGGGATTTTCTATTGCGGCGCTCATGTTTTGAGGTTATATCTCTCAAACGCGCAACAGTGCAATGCTGTTCCTTAGACAGCTAGAAGCATACTGACCACTGTGCGCACTGATGTGTAGGAAATGGCGCTATCCCCACCACTTCCTGCACTACACACAAACAGCGATTTCTTTCTGATCGCCCTCGTAAAACATACTAATTATTATCATTTAATTTTTATCTTCATCCTGCTCACTAATTTTCAGCTTACTATGCCCAAAGAATGTCCAATGTTACACTGATTAACTTTATTCTATTAGTTTCTTGCCTTCATTATTAATAATTTATTTTTGTTCCTTCTTCTATCCACCTCCTTTCCTAAACCAGATAGCTCCCCTTCAAAATCTGTTAACTGTATTTGAGTTTCCCCAACGCATTGAAGTTACCCATTATTGTAGAACTTTTGTATATACCTCTGCCTTTTCGCCTAATTCATTAAGCACTTTCACTGTAATTTATAGGCTTTTTATTTTTTCTACACATACTGTGTACATAGTGAATAGAGATTGTAAATCATCCAAGAATTCTATGTCGAGATTTCACCAGACAAATATTTTGCCATATATTTAAGCTATTTACATCGCAAATAAAATGTATATCTTGAATTTTCTGGGAATAATTTCTGAAAACCTGTTCATTCTGGATGAATTTTGCATAACTGGTAAACCATAAGAGATAGACAAAAACTTACTGCACAAAAAATGTAGATCTTGGTAAAACACATAGTTAATTATGTTACATACATCTCTGTTGTAGAGTTGACCGTTTCGGAGATGTTCCTTGTTATTGGTTTCAATTTTAAACTATTTATCTTCTCAAATGGGGTAACCTTTCATTTCCTCTTTTGTTTTTCTGGAAATACAAAGCGAGCTGAATTTGTTCACATATTGGCTGGCTTATTAAAGATTTAACTATTACTTTAGCTTAGTGTATTCCCCTATTTCCCTTCTGCTTAAAAGAAAGTAAGTAATAAGACAATCTCTGCTAATGTTTATCTCGATTAGAATGATATAGATAAGGGAATAATTTTTTGTAAGAATAGCTTGTTTGCAGAACAAGTAGAGAAAGTTATGTGAATGGAACACATCAGATTTTTTTCACTAATAGTCCAAAACCTCTGCCCTTATCTTTTCTTTTCTACCACATTTCCCATATAAATCAAATTCACTCAAATCCACATTATTACTAGTAACCAGGTTTCTATTAGACCAATCACATCAGTTTAGAATTTGAGAAATTTCTCTGTTCCTCAACTTGTCCCATAAACTTTCAATATTCGGATATAACCCTCAGTTCCTTTCCCTTTCTCTCAAATCTGAATTTCTGTAATACAGCACTATTCCTGGGTAACCTCTCCGTTTCCACTCTCTCTCCCTTATTATCCACTACTTGCATAAAGCGACCTCCATCTATCAAGATAATGCTGGGTCTGGTATCTCTCCACACATCTAAACTTGCGGCTGCTCCCAAGGCCATTCTCTATGTGTCTTCCTTCAATTGCTTCTCTGGCAGAATTTGTTTGCTTGGTGATGTCTGCCTCTTGCCTCCTTTCCTGCCCGGTGACAAAAACCTCTCACCTTCTCTTGAGCTCAGTGACATGTGCCACGCACCTCCCCTCTTCTCTTCCACTTTTCGTATAATGGCATTGCTTGCTAACTTTCCTCTAGTTTTGTCTGTCTCCATTATACCTGCTCACATTTGTTCCTCTGACAAATATCTCATATTTAGCTGAGGCATATTCCATTTATCCACAAATCTAGACTTCTGACAAACGCTTTTTCTCCTTTAGCCCTAGCGTTCTTCATTTCCCATAGCATGTTTCTAATTTCCCTCTCCTTTCCATAATCTTGTTCATCAAATTTGTTCCTTTTAGCTTTCTGTATTTGATAGAATTGTCCATTTTATTTTCACTGTTGCACATCTGCCGATTACCAGTCTTAGGTTATGCTGACAATTACCAGTCTTAGGTTCCGGCCATTTCTACCAACTCTAAATATATTGCTTATTTCCCATCCTTCTATTTTTAATCCCAATTTGTCTTTCAAAATCTTTTCAATCTGGTCTCAAACCCATTTTTCTCTTGATTCTTCAACTCTGAAAATTATCATGTTAATTTTTCTTCTTGTCTTCGGCTTTTTCCAAGTATGTAATTCTTTGCTTGCATTTTGTTAAAAATCGCCCTCCGTTGTGTAATGGTAACCATGCTGACTTCATATACCCAAGGTCGCGGGTTCAAACCCGGCGGAGGACGATGGATTTTTTCGTGTGTAAAAATCCTTAGCATGGCTTCCTTCGGAAGGGAAGTAAAGCCGTTTGTCCCGTGTTGTAGATTTACAGCACGTAAAAGAACCTCAAGCCTGATAGAGAGGCCTCTGAGCAAAATTAAGCAGTCTTTCACGCCCAATATAGAATGGGACGCTGAGAACCACAGCAGTTAAAGAGTGTCCATAAATAACACGCCATTTCCATTTTTCCATTCTGTTAATTATCTGTTCACTTCACCTTTAAATCTTCCTTAGGATTTTTTTTTTTCAATTCTTCAAATTTTCCATCCATCTTTTTACATTTTCTTTTCCAGTCCTTTTATATTTGTATTTTTATGTCCTCTGCAATTCCTTTTAACATACCCATAATATCTTGTTCCATCTCTGGGCCCAGATTTTGCTCAACTCCACCGATGATTAGTAGTATCAGTAGAACAACATCATAATCACAGACCATTTTTCAAATCTCCAGCTCATGGACTTAATTTAGACCCAGATTAAGCCCAATTCTGGCTCTATACCTAGCACCTTCCTGTTGCCAGTTAATACAGGAGGATTTTCAGATGTTAAATTTTGAAGCTTTTAATAATTCATAGTAAAGTTATGTAGTGGAATAGTTTTGTCACATATTGAGTATCCAAAGAAATAATAACATATTGGATTATTAATGGGGTACGTGAATTGTGCATTATATTTTCACAGTGGAGGAAACCTCCTAAGCCAAGGATCTCCTGTGAATGCTCTGTGTACTATGACATTTCTGGAGCAACAGCTGGCATCCTGTCAAGCACTCAATTCAAAACAGGAATTCCATTGTTGGCTGCTAGCACTGTCAAGGTTTCTAATACAAGAAGGTAAAGCTGTACATGTTAGTTAAGTCACATTTACAAACTTTGTAGTCCTGAATTTATTGTACAATTGCTTCAGAGTACTTTGTGTAATTTCTTTTGCATTGTAGGTTTTTTTATGTTTACAGCCATAACCACTATTTTCTAACTGTTCACTTAGTCATGGATTTTGTCACTTCTACTACTGAACTTTTCAGTGATACAATTCAAAAGTTTTAAATTTTTTAATCCTCAAAGTGCATAACAAGACTTTTCATGCCAATTAGTGTGGCTTTAATTTTTGCCAATACCAGATTTCCTTGCAGCTGCATAATTCCTGCATGTAAAATTACACATATTTTGAAATTCGCCATATAACTTATATTTCACCCACTGTTTTGTAGCAGTTGCCAAAGCAAACATTGTATGCTGTAGTAAGACAGATTAAGAACCAATTTAGTTTTGGCTGGCATAGGGGTGAAGACCAGACAGAAAAAGCAATGTCAACAAAAACTGTGCTTTACAACAGCCCAAAAACAGCCATATTCCAAGAATTCTAAAACCTGCCTCTCAACTTCTCTGTATATTTCTTTCACATGACAAAATAAAATCCACAGTTTTTAAAAAGGAGGTATTTTTTATATAAAGAAGACATGTTTAAAAGATCAATAGCTAAAAGACGAATAACTCGTTATAAGACATAGACTCATAAAAAGAAGAAATTTTAAATAAAAATTAAAGGTTTGCCATATACAGGGTTACTACAAAAGAAATAGACAACTTCAACTGCCTGTAAAACAAAAACTATTAGAGATAGCAACCTAATTATTTTGGAGGTATGTTGAGAAGCTCTAAAAGTTTCGTTTTACTATTGGTAACGCTGTAGTGTTTTGTTTGTTGTTGCAGAAGCTGAAATGGCGGAAAATCCTGTGGAAAAGGCATATTGCGTGTTGGAATTTCCTAGAACGCAATCAGCAACTGTTGTCCAACGACATTGTAGAACACGTTACCACAAAAATGAAATGATGCGCTCACAAAAACCAGCATCGTCTTCATCATGTCGCAACATGTCGATGCAAAAGTCACGCCGTATGACCTTATCTTCTTCACTCAGAAACTGCAACATCTGTAATCTGTAAGGCATCATGTGCAGTCGCTTCCACAAGATTTTCCATACAGTTTGCTGTGGAATTTGTAATTGCATGCTTGCCCTAGATGTTGATTTCTGTGGGCTTCTTATGTAGGCAGAACGAACACGTTCAATGTTTTCTTCCAAAACTCTTGGTCTTCCCGAGCTCTTCCCTTTGCACAAACATCCCGTTGTCTCGAATTTTCTATACCAGTCGTAGATTGACTGTCTAGTCGGTGGCGTTTTGTGGTAACGTGTTCTAAAATGTCGTTGGACAACAGTTGCTGATTGCGTTCTAGCAAATTCCAACACGCAATATGCCTTTTCCACAGGATTTTCCGCCATTTCAGCTTCTGCAACAAAAAACAAAACACTACAGTGTTACCAATAGTAACAAATGAAACTTTGAGAGTTTCTCAACATACCTCCAAAATAATTAGGTTGCTATCTCTAATAGTTTTTGTTTTACAGGCAGTTGAAGTTGTCTATTTCTTTTGTAGTAACCCTGTATTTTGAACAAATCAAATGACACTTAAGTTGATGAAGTCCCTTTTTTTATTTTTTTTTTATTTATATTAATTTTTTTTTTGTGCTGCATTTTAATTTGCGTGAAATTCAATATTGTACATTTTGAGCAGTTGGCAGAGAGGAGAATACGTGTCAATGGCAGTGGTGGTAGCATAACTGTAATGATGATGATGGATATGATTTTGTAATTAGACAACATTTAATGTTTTTATCTAATTTGAATTTACTAAGAAATTTACACTATGCACGGGAGAGGTGGAAAACAGAAATGTGTGCGATGATAGAATGTGACGGCGGCGGTGGCGGCAGCAGTGTTGCTGTAACAACAATGATGGATATACCTTTCTGTTTAGATAACATACTTATTATAACATATTGTACATTTTTTTTTACCTAATTTGAATTTGTGCAGAAGTTCACATTGTGAGTGGGAGAGAGATGGAGAAGAGAAAACGAAAATATACCAGTATGTGTGAGTTTATTAATGATGGCGGCAGCCTAGCTGTAACAATGATTATGGATACAATTTTCAGTTAAGACAACATACTTAATAAAATATAATATATCGTAAAATGTTTTACCTAATTCAAATTTAACATTTTGGGCAGGAGAGACAGAGATGTACGGAATGTGTGCGATTGTGTAATGTAACAATGGCAGTGGTGGGAGCGTAGCTGTAACAATTATGGATGTTATTTTCTATTAAGACAACATAGAAACCGTCTAATTTTATTTTAGTCTTGAAGAAGCTCATAAGACCATTAACAGCTAATTTTTAATCACAAAATCTGGCGCATATGTCACAATCTTGGTGGTAATTTATACCATTTTCCCCAGTCATCGCCACTGCTGTACCCGCAAAGTTTGAAACTAACTTCCTGTCCTAAATCAAGGGCTGTTCAGCATATTGTTTGTGTGTGGCCAAATGTGTTGTCATACTGGAGAAGGATGTCTCTCAATCTGACCTTTTTGAGCAATCTCTCCGTTTTGACCCCAGTTAATACCAAATTGCCCAACAAAATCATAATTATTAATGCTCAAATTTAAAACAGATCATGATTGCTTAAATAAGCATTTACATAGGACTGAAATTTTCCCTTCTTCATGTTGTAATTAATGTAAGCAAGATGAAATGGATGTGCAACACAACAAACATGGAATTCTGCAATCTTGTGAGAATATTATGTCAAGGATAGTAAATGTTAGGAAAAGAACTACTTTATTCTTCATGGTTTATTTTCATCCTTTAGTAACATATACATGTTTAAGAGAAGATTTGAATTGGAATAGAAGCACTTTTCATCACTTAAATGCTTTTGTCTGACCATTATTCTGTGTGTTTTAAGCATAAAACTAGTGTTTATAAATGTAAAAAGAAGCTAGTAACAGTGAAGAATAACACAAATATTAATATAAAAATAATAGTTGCAACCAATCTTCACTTATCTTTTGGAATCCTTGCCTGTACTAGTTTCGCAACGATTTCATTGCATTATCAACATATCCTTTTGGTCTCTTTTTTGATGTTGTTTATTTACACTGTTATGGTTACTGCTACTAGGCAAGGATTCCAAAAGATAAGTGAAGATTGGTTGCAACTATTATTTTTATATTAATAAAACTAGTGTGATTGGTTGCCTAAATAATCTTCTTGTATTTTCCTTAGTACCACATCCCCAAACTTTTATTCCTGTAATTAAATGTGGATAGATTTGAGCATAGTAAATTACTTTTAAGGTTTGCCATTCCTTTCATTGTGAATGATCCTGAATAAATTTTACTGCATAATATATCTATGTGTTTGTCACATTTTAAATATTTGTCTATTACAACTCTTAAAAAGTTTGTCAGATCTACCTTTATTTTTAATGATAATTTTAGCACTTGTATTGTTTGTTTTGTATGGTTTGAAAGTGAATGCAGTTGGTTTTGTGTATGTTTATAAAACGTGTAAAATGGTTGTTTAATTTAAAGTACTGGAATAATCTGTTTGATATTTAGAGTTGCAATGTTTTCCAAATTCCCTGTAGTAGTATTGTTTTCTTCCTAAGGTCTTTTCTGTCCTTTACAAATGTAATTTCCATGTGTTTCTGAATCATAGCAATAAGTTCATATCTCATCACCTGTTAAGATCTCAGAAACAAAGTGTGTGTGGCTATTGTCAAACTAATAGAGTATTTTATAACACCATTTCACTCTTGTGATGTACTGGGATTGTGCAGCACCTAACTCAGTGAGATCCTTCTGAATAATTGAAATTTGTACAGTGTTTTTTAAGTGCTCCTATGTTGCCTCAATATTTGAATATATGTGAGAATACCTCTAAAGTACAATATGAGGCAAGTTCCCCAAACATGAATATAAGCTTTTAAAATCAAATGGGCTCTGACAGGTTTCAGCAAGACATGAAACAAATCAAACTGTTTTATTATTTTATCTGTTCAAAAATTTTCTCCACTAATATTAATTTCTTATTATTAGCCAAAGTGACTGCTTCTTAATTAAATGTACTTTACAATTATGTAAAATCATAGCTTAAAAATATCCTCTGTTCTGTCCATTTAGATTGTTACAACTATATTTTTGTTCTTTTATAAGCTTGTTCTGTACTTTCTGGATATTTCTCCTTATAATCATCTCCATTATTTAAACATTTGTAATATTTATATGCAATCTTAAAAATTCCCATATTCTTATCAACTGCTGCCAATTTGTTATGAAAAATGTATAATCAACTGGAACAAATAGCTTAATATCTGTAAGAAACATTAAATTATGTAAGCAGGAAGATAAATCAGCCATGACAAAATGCTCTTTGTCAGCTGGTCATTTAATGAATGCAGTAGTCAAATTATTATTAAAATACATTAATAGACTTATGCTATTCACAGTTTAAAGGGATAAATAGCAAAAGTGAATTTCTTGGCTATGTAATAAAATTAATTAGGTTTGTATTCTCTAATCAATGTTATTTTAAATGTTGCAGGTTTGGAAAGTAGATTACGTCTAATGTGTGATGAACTCATAGGACCTACACATTCACGGGCCAAGCTCAGTAAATCATGGGAACCTTCTGTAATGGTATGTATTTACACTTTCCAAAGAAATAGCTCATGTGATCACAGTATATTTTGAATATGTAAAGAACTTCAATGACCTAATTTTTCACGTAGTATTCAGCTTGTACTTCTCATTTATAGAGTGTTATTTTCTGATTGCCAGATAGAGAATTGTTCAATTTTATTTGACATCGCAAATAACAGAGCTGCTGAATTGACCTTAAGTCATGAGGTTTTAGGCTTGTACAGATGCGAATAATGATTAAAGCACAGCTTTTGTCCCATTCAGCTTCATCAGGTTTATCTGAGATCCCATAATAATCCCACTTAAATTCTCAGAATGTATGAGTAGAGAGAGCTCTTCCAGACTTTTTTTTTTAATTATAATTTAGATTTTTTTTTTTTTTTTTTTTTTTTTTTTTTTTTTTTTTTTGAGTTCTTATGAAAGAGAAGATTATGACCTTGATGTTGGATTAAGATTAGTTATAGGTGTAGATGTTCATTGATTAAAATCACACGTTATATTGAAAATTGAATTCCAGTGTTGTGCAAATAGGAGAGTTATAGGAAATTAAAGTTTACTCAAACAGCATTCTTAACAAGCCTCATAATGCTCAAAATATTCCTTAAAAATATTAAATAAATAATTTGTTCTTTATTAGAATGGTATAAAGACAGATTTATAATTTGATGTTTTGAAAAACAAGTGAATAAATCACTAAAAATAAACTGTAGAGCCTAAGCATCCTAAAATATCAGATTTGGCCAAGCTCTTTGAAAAAAGATTAAAACATTACAGATCTCAAAAGTGTGGTTTTAATGATTCTTTTGGGCAAATGTTCCACCAAGGGTTGGCTGGAACCATTTATTAGTGGGAGGCACCCAGTAGGTGTTCTTCATTATTGCAGTATTAGGGTAATAAGAATTTCAATGAAACAAGAGGACCTACATTTGCATTTACTAGGTCTCAACATGGCGTCTAGCGCAGTTCTTGGCTTCATGCAAATCAAAGGAGTCATCCTCAAGTTTCCTTTCTGTAAACTCTTTATTCTGTGCCTTAGGGGTGCTCCACTTGAGCTAGTCAGATGTAGAGGCATGTATAGTACCAACCTAAAATCGCCACTTCAGAACCAGGAATTGAATCTTGTACCTACAGCACATGCAATACTGCTTTACTCAAAACAGAATTTTCATACAAAATGTTCTGTGCTTTAATATTTTCAACTGGCATTATTAATCTATCATGATTTAGGTGTCCATAAAATGCTTTCTTGTAACTAGGTTTGCTTATTATATGTTACTTTTCCCATATCTTTATATTAAGTATATTTTAAATTTAATGGGAATCATAGAATTGAACTGAGGATCAGAGCAAATAGTTCTCAAAACTGGTCAAGCATAATAAACTTAAGTGATGTATGTGTTTGACTCTAAGGTTGTCCCTCCCCTCTCACCCCTCTGTCTTACACACACATGCACACACACTCACACCCCCCCGCCCTTCTGAATATGAGTGGTGCTATTTATAATATTGTTTTCTTTTTACAGGGTTTCAACAAACATGATTTGCTACAAGAAATTCTTCCCCTAATAGGCTCAAATCTTCGGCTTCAAAGAATCTATACTGAATATAGTGATCAGTTAGCAATGCTTTTAGATAAGAAATAGCTGATAATGTGTTAAAATATGGAACATTTTACATATAAATATACAAATAGAAATAGAGACCAGTGACTACTTTTTATTCCTGTTTTATAATTTTTATATAAATATATTTAAAAAGATATTTTATAACGATTTCCAAGAAATTGTCAACATTATTATTTTATATGTTCTTTTAGAAACATTTTTAAGCAGTATTTCTTGGTATAAAGCTGTTGCCATTGTAAGATATAAGAGAAATTGGTTTTGTGGAAGAATATTGATGTGATAGTGTGTGATTCAGTCACGTGCACTGTAGAAGGAGATAAAATACAAGCATGTGAGTATTCTGTCCAGTCCTAGAGTACACTCTTTTAGTATTATCTAAATGTTTCTTCCAGAGTTTTAAAGATTGTATTATAGTGAAACAGCATTTTAACCTACTTAGTGATTGATTATATTAAGAGTATGTTCAGTAGACATTTTGCTTTCTTCTAATACTGCATATCAACAAAGATCACTGAAAGATTCATTGATAAATCAGCGATCGTGAAACATAGTATAACATTATAAATCAGTCATTTTTTGGTGAGATGCAGTAAAGCTCATTGATTGTTAAAATAATAATCCCAGTGGATCACTCACTTGAAAGCTTCACTACTTTTTGAGTATTTACCTCAAACATGTTTTTAAGGCATGTTACTTCCATCATTTGCTAAGAGTCAAAGACAGTTTATGACTTTGATGCAGGTGTCATTTCTGGCCATATGTATATGGAAAGCAGTATTTATGTAGTTATTGTTCCCAAATATTAATGAGGCTTTTCTTTCTTCAGTGCAATTCATGACAGCTGTGTGACAACGTATATCAGAAGTTTACTTCCATACAGCTGGATTACAAGACAGGGAAGATGACTGTGGCAGGGAACATTGGAACAAAATAAAAAAATAGACATCGGTCAAGATTACATTAATATTCATAAAAAATATAACTACCAAAATAGTTCCAATACATTCAGTATGGTGATTCACCTGAGAATGGTGCTGAGAAAGTGCCCATATGCATTCCCATTGATTTTTAATGTCTTGAGCATCATAGTTTTAAATAACAACATTGTGAATATATCTAGCCATACCTTCAGCAAAAATGAAATTCATCTCCTCAACAAAGGATTGAAAACTTACTAGATTTTTCCAGAAACATCTAGCCATGGGAAACCCCCATTCCCTGATTCTAACAGAACCATATATGGGTATATTTGAAATACATATAACAAATTGATTCTCACACATTTTTTCAAAATTTGGTTTTAATGTGTAGATAATATTTTTGCTATAATACCGAGAAAACTTACACAGGATGCATTCAAAACTCCTCAAAGTACAAGAAAAAACCTTAGAATTCACCATAGAAAGAGAAAATAATAGCTACCTTCCAATCCTTGGTCTTAAATTAATAAGAAACAGAAACAAGATAGAGCTTGGAATACCTGAAAAACTATACCTACTAACAACTACATAAAAAGAACATTTTAACCCCATACCACACCAATATGCAGTGTTAAACAGCTTAGCATTCAGATAGGTCAACGTCTCTCTGAATACCAATGAATATCAAAAAGAGTATGAGAATATTTTAAACACAACAGTAACGAACGACTTTGATACTTCCACCATCATAAAGAAGATCAAAAAATACAAGCAAAAATAATTAAAGACATAACTACCCTGGAAACAAAGAAAGAATCAAAAAAAATATTCAAATTTACTTATAACCCACAACTTCATAACAAATTTTACAACATTTTTAATAAATTCAACGTAAAACTAGCTCCAGTCAATAGATACTATATAAAAATCAAAATCAATGTCCTATATGTGGCGGAAATGAAGATATAGAACACATTTTATTTAAATGTAAAGGAACTGAAATTTGGAGAAAAAAGTATATTAATAAGAAATGGTTTAAAATAGATAGAAATGTAGTAGTAGTTGAAATGTTTCAAAAAGATAGTAAGAAGATTGGACAATTCTTATGCAAAGTGAAAAATAAATGGATATGGACAGTAAATAGACAAAATGATGCAATAAACTAGAATTAATAAACTATTGTAAAATATGAGTATGACCGGTAAAGAGCCAGGGCTGAACACCGATCATATTCACCTGTATAATGCTTAGCATAAATAAATAAATAAATAAATAAATATAAAAATCTCTTAGGATTCTTACTGAAAGACAAAATAACCCCTATCAAAAAATCAGGAATATATTCTGTAGATTGCTTGGAGGGCGATTCGAAATATATTGGTAAAACCAAAAGAAATTTAGAAATGCATAACAAGGAACACAAGAAACATAAAACTCAAACAATCTGACAAACCTGCAGCTGCACACCATTTTTGGCACTACAACCATGAAATTAACTCCGACATAAAATAATTAACAGAATTATCCAATCCATTTGAGTTAACAGCATGGGAAAAGATTTTTATCCTAAAACACCCCACATAGTCTTGAATTTTGAACTTCCCCCCATGGATTGTTTATTCAACCTCATAGCCCTTCCACCATAAACAGTAAGATAGCACCAACAGCATCAGATTCCGGCAGTAGTGGTTCAGCAGCTAAGGTTGTGGGCGAAGGTACACGAAACATTGTCCTATCCAATAAATAAGTGAAATGTGTTTAAATTTAATCCTTTTATTAATTTGGTATAAGTAAGTTTTAAACTGGAATGTTAATATAAAGAATTAGGCAAATATTTCAATATGTAAAAGATTTTGTGTTTGTTTGCAATTTATTTTATGTTACAGTGATATGGTGACTCACTAATGTTAATATGTTTAAGGTAAAGATTTTTAAAGATAGGAATAAATTAAGGAAAGATGAAAAGGAATAAGAAGAGGAAAATAAATTTATATTTAGAAATTTGAGTAATTGGCCATAAGCCAGAATAGAATTGGAGTTAAGTGCAGACAGAAAAAATAAAGGCTTTGTCTAATGTAAAGCTTTCTTTGAGAGTGGTAAGATTATGTACAGAATCTCTGAAATGGAGATACATTTACCAGAGAGGGTTATAACACAATTGTTGTTCATAAATGAGATTTTTGGACATGAAAAGAAATTGGTCATATTCATAAGGCATTGTTTTGGATTTGCATCAGCTAAATAGATATAAGCACCATAACAGGAAGTTTAATGAATAAGGAAAACAGAGTAACAACATTTGAACTAAATGTATAGTACAAAGTAAAGAATATAACAGAAAGTAATTTTGTTGGTTGATATCTAGTGGTGAGCAGTTGTCAATGAAGCTATTCCCTCTCTTGCACTCCATATTTTGATGTGATGATATATTGATTTAAAGCTGGGTAGTGGAGAAGGTCTGTTGAACTAAGTAATGTTTAATCATACAAAAAATATTTGAATTGATAAATTACAGGCATAGCTAAATTTAAATCTTTTGTGAAAATTGAAACATATAACATGGCAAAATGGTTAACCTAAAGGTTCTGCCACAAAAACTTGGAAGCTTAAGCCTGAATAACTCTTTAGAACTGGAGGAGAAAAAAATGTAATTATAGAACCTTACAACAGAATTTGAAACCTTTATTCCCAAACATACTAAAAACATTAGATTAATGGTAGGAATTCATACATTTAAATAAAGAGTAAATAGATGAGTACTTGGAATAAGTGGTTATCTGCATTAACTTAAACTTTTTCGCCTTTGAAGGCAAGTTCTTCAAACAGGAAGAAGGGTTAGCAATTTGGAATCCAGTGTCCACATTCCTAGCAAACTAACCGTATTTATCCGAATACAAGACAATGTTTTTTTCCAAATTATTAATGTTCAGAACCAGGGGATTGTCTTGCATTTGCAATATAATTTTTCGAATACCATTTAGGGAAAAAGTGAATTTCAAACTTTGCAGGTACAGCAGTAGCGAAGCTGGGGGAAATGGTATACATTACCGCCAAGGTTGCAGCTTTTGTGCATTTCATGTCAAAAATATCTGTTAGCGAGTCTATGAGCATTCTTATTGGAAAAAAGATTAATCTCCAAATACTAAAATAACATTAGAGGACTTCCTTCCACATCGGTGTCTGCAGGTAAGAGATATAATTATATTTATTTATTTTTATTTAATTATTATATTTCCACAAGTTTTTCCTATTATACTCTTATTCCATAAATACTAATATACTAGTATCCAGTATCAAACATTTAGCTGGCCACTGGATAAGTACAAAAATTAACTACATTATTCTAATCTTATTCTAAGCTGACAATATCCAATGAAATTTTTTTTTAAATTTATTTAGTTATTATATTCAATAGCAATATATTAAATGTCAGATACACTCTCCTAATTCACCATTCTTTTGTTTAATCTTAAGTTGATGAAAATTTGCACCATTATCCTCCATTATCATTATTAATTATATACATTTATATTTATTTCATACTAAATATTTTACATTCTTTTTAGTTCAACTCTTTATCTGTTATGCTTAGTGTTTACCTTCATACCTTTAAATATTTTGGTTATCTTATCTGTACTGTTCACATACTCTTCTTTTCATGGCACCATTATTTTCGCTTTTCACTTAACTAATTTTTCATTACTCTCATAAGAATTTCTCTTCAGAAAATTCAACACACTTCATCAACACAAGGAGGAAAAAATCTGATGTGTTTCATTCACATGACTTTCTATACATCTCTGCAAAAATATTATTAAAAAGCTTATTCTTCTATTTACTTCATGCTAATCGAGAAAATATTAGCAGTAATAGCCTTATTACTTGCTTCTTTGTAAGTAGAAGCGAAATAAGATAGTCGAAAGCTGGTTACTATGTGACTGAAGTTCCTTCGTTTGTATGGACAGGAGTTCACAAATTCCTGTGTGAGAATAGTGTAAGTTTTTCAAAGCCAAAACCAATAACAAGGAATGTCTAAAAAATGATCAACTCCACGACAAAAATGTATGTAACATAAATTGCGTATTTTAATGTGCTCTAAATTTTTTGGCTGGTAAGTTTTTGTCCATCTCTTATGGTTTAGCAGTTATGCAAAATTCCGTAAAACTCATCCAGATTAAGTAGTCTTCAGAGGCTATTTCCAGAAAATTCAAGATATACATTTTATTTGCCAGATAAATATCTTTCATATATGATATTTTAATCAAAATCATTAGAGCCATTTTTGAGAAAATCAAAATTTTTGAAAAAAGTTCCATGTAAAAGGTAGTTGAGAGTGGGGGGATTTTTAGTTTTTAATGCACTTTTCGTTTTTGAGCTGTGCTGCCCACAGACACACACACGGACATTTTTCAGGGAGTCTCAAGGGCCGCGCCATGGCAGAGTGGTTAGACTGCTTGCCTCTCACCTAGACAACCCGGGTTCGATCCCAAGTGACCGCATGTGGGATTTGTAGTGGACAAAGCGGCACTGGGGCGGGTTTTCTCTGGGTTCTTCAGTTTCCCCCATCATTGCATTCCACCGGTACTCCATCTTCGTTCATGTATCATCGTGTCACTGCCTGCAGTGCCATAAGTAGTTAAAGCGGGCGTTAAACACTACACAAAAAAAGGGAGTCTCAAAACATGTATTTCCGGTTAAATCTTGGTATCATATTTTTGGGTGCATTACACTACCTTTTCTATACACTAAGTACATAGTACATGTAGAGAAAGTAAAAAAATCTGATGGTTGGGAAAATCTCTTCCTCATGAAATTTACCATATCCCTTAGGTGTCTCTTATCTTCTTGCCCCTAAATCTCTTCTTGTCTCTCATCACCCCTCTCCATTGGCTGGCCTGTAAGATGCTCAAATGGTTGTTCTTCTATCAAATTCACTCCTTCCTATCGCTCTGTCTTGCATGTGTGCGCGCGCACACACATTTTTCATCCTCACACCTTAATCTTGATGCTGAAAATGGTTTATTAATTTTTGGTATCTAATCCTTCCTTCTAGCCATTTCTTGTCTTTCCATTGGTAAAGAATAGTTTTTTTTTCCAAAAATAAATTCATTAATCATTTTAGTTTTAAGTATTATTTCCATACTGTGTGTTCCATTCTCCTTACTCTTCTTCTCCTGCATTGGGATGATGTTAAATTATACATTAAATTATATTGATTTCTTCCAATTTTATTCACTTTATTGATTATTGGTTCTAATTTATTCAGGTCTTCTTACCTGTATGTGTACAGATTGTTTATGAATAATGTTAATTAGGGTTAACTTGCATTCTTTATTTGCTAATGATTCCAAAGTGCAAATAATGTTTTATTCCTTATTAGTATTTATGAATTATGTTAATTAGGGTTAACTTGCGTGCTTTATTTGCTAATGATTCCAAAGTGCAAATAATGTTTTATTCCTTATTAGATTATTAATTTGATGTCACTTTGTCCTGTGCTTTTCTTCTGTTATATCTTCTCTATGATTAACACATTCAGTAATTTTATGTTCTAGTACATTCTATACATTGCATATTTTGCACATCGTTAATTATGTTTATTTTCCTCCAATAAGTCCCATGGGATAGTGGAGGATTTCTTTTGTTGGTGTCACATGGTTTATTTTTATTCCTTCTTTAGTCGCCCTCCAGGATGCAATGGTTACCATGCTAATTTCATATACCCAAGGCTGCAGGTTCAAACCCGGCGGAGGACAATGGATTTTTTCGGGTGTAAAAATCCTTAGCATGGCTTCCTTTGGAAGGGAAATGAAGCCGTTGGTTCGGTGTCGTAGATTTACGGCACATAAAAGAACCTCAAGCCTGATAGAGAGGTCTCTGAGCAAAATTAAGCGGTCTTTCACACCCAATTTAGAATGCGACGCTGAGAACCCCCGTAGTTAAAGAGCATCCATAAATAACATGCCATTTCCATTTATTTTTAGTCTTTCTTTAACATTATTAAAGAATGAGTAGGTTCTACTTCCTTTTGTACATGCATCCCATTCTCTGCCATATTGTTTTAAGTTTTATTAAACATCTTTAATTTTTCTACAATGTGCCAATTATCTTCAATGCTCTGAAATAATGGTCACATACACTGATGCCATTGTCACATTAGTCACGTTTCTTCCAAACACATAGAATATAATACGTTACAATATCGACACCAATTGTAAGCCAGCTAAAGCAATTTTCCACTAGATATCAGGGTGTATAGCGTATTTCATGTCTCATTGTTGTCAATCTGCTCTGCTTCCGATATTGCGCGAAACTTACCAAATGAAGAATAGGAAGCGGAACGCCCGTGGAAAGGTGCGCGCAGAGTAAATAGTCACGCTTCTTCCAAACATATAGATATAATGTTTTACATTACCGACGATTGTGAGCCAGCCGAAGCAATTTTCTTGCAGCATCAACTGAGCAGTAAGAGAGGCATGCGCGCTCGCCTCTGGGCTGTATCAATGCGTATGCGTGTTTCACTGCTCTAATCAAAATATTAGGGAAAATAGACATTGCGCTTGATGAGCAACTTAAAAATGAATATCTCCACACAATCAAAAAGAAATGGAATAGGGTTAGTATGCCTAAAAAGCCTATTAGTACAACAGTTTTCTGGCAAAACAAGATTTGGCCTTTTGAGGATATTATGAAAGTGGGAATTCTATTTGTTAGGACACTTATGTGAAATTGTTGAAGAACTTTGCAGAGTATGAACCTCTTTTAGGCGCATCGTCCTCCGTCTAGCACGCACCTCTTTAGAGGACAACATGCTAGACTCTGGTTTCCAAGGTCAGAGTTCAAATACGCCGGAGGTGATGGATCATCTTTTTTTTCGGGCGTAAAAATCCTTAGAATGCTTCCTCCGGCTGGGAAGTAAATCCGGTGGTCCCGTGTCGTAGATTTAGAGCACGTCACGGAACCTCAAGCCGATAAAAGAGTAAAATTAAACGGGTTTTTCACGCCCAATATAGAATGGGATGCTGAGAATCACAGAAGTTAAAGAGCGTCCATAAATAAACCTCAACTTTAATTCTTCTTTTAGCGCATCCCTTAAAAATCCCTACTGTGTTTGATGGGATTTATAATCGAATTCTAAAATGTCTAATATCCGCAGTAGCCTTGCGTTTTGTCAACTATAAAGCATGAAATTGCATTTTTTTGTCCAACGCGATGGAATTTGTTGGCCAAACACTGTGTGCAAGAGCATAACTAAACTTTGTGATGTGTTTAGTGCTATGCTAAAACATCCTCAATAAATTGAGTAACATATTTTAGCATCAGTTAAAGTTTTCTCTCTTTCCCTCTCTCTCTTAAACACATTCGACAACATATTCATCTTCACCATACACAAGAACAAAAATTAGCAATTGGCAGATACTGATAAGCGAAATATTTTTTTTTTTTAAATAATCCTCAATCTATGTTACTTTATTCACTGAAAAATAAAAGTTTTGTAATTGAAGTAAAGACATTTTAATATTTTCGACTGTTCGCACTGTTCTTGCATACGAGATCAGGATTCTTAATACAAACCGGGTAACTGCTCTCAATGAACGACATTTCTTCGATGTTTCCGCTGGAGTAGGAGAAAAAGTCGCTCGCACGAACACCGAGACTGAGCTGTGTTTACTTCGATTTTCCTCGTTGAACTCTATAGGTAATTCTTTAAACGCATGAAGGTTTTCTGCGCACGTGAAATAGCCGTTGTTGAGCCACCTGGCATGGCATAAACTATGTTTTAACGAGATCTACATTTCTTGTGTAGTAGGTACGTTTTTGTGTGTTTACGGTTTACCAGTTATGCAAAAGTGTTTCAGAATGAAGAGGCTATTCCCAGAAAATTCAAGGTCTGCATTTTATTTGCCGTAAATATCTTTAATAATGGTATTTTAATCAAAATCGTTATATCCATTTTTGAGAAAATAGAAAAAAATCGATTTTTTTTTTCTATGTAAAGGAGTTTAGGATGGAGGGATATTCCTCTAAATCTCCGTGTCGTATCCTTGGATGATAACAAACTTAAGCACTAAGTTTGGTATTGTACCGACTTTTCATTTTTGAGTTATCGTGTTCACAGACATACATTCACACACATACGGGTGTTTTTTTTTTTTGTTTTTGTTTTTTTTCAGGGGAGCCTAAAATGTGTATTTCCGGCGAAATCTGATATTAAACTTTTGGGTGGAATGCAATACCTTCTCTATGTACTAAGTAGAGCAGGTAACAGGATTAGTTCTGGGATATAATGACATTAATTATTTCTACTGAGCCCGATAAGCTTTTGACAATTTTGCGAGACCGAAGATCTAGGCCAAGTCCCTGCAAACTGAATAAAACAAATTTCCGCGCCATTACGAGTATTTCATCAGGCTGCCCCTTTCCTACACATTAATCCTTATAAGTGTGGTACAAAGTACTGCAGTAGGCAAATACTGTACACCTGTTTACTTTGTAAAAACTCCTAAAATATTGCATTAAGGAACATTGCGGTTTTCACATACACTCCACCACACAGGAGTGGACATCACGATATGATCGTTTACAACAATCAGAGCATGCTGTTGGAGTACATAGCTGGGTTGTTTCCACACCATAGTCATGTGGAAGACACGATGGTTGCTATGATGCTCTGTGAATAATGCTACTGCTTCTGGTCATCGTCATCTCTTTCCTAACGTAAGTTTCCTAACAAAGAATTACTTTAGTATCAGTCCGCCTCCTTAGTATGAGGGTAGCGTGTTTTCTCACATTCAAGAGGTCCCAGTTCGAATCTCGGTCAGGGTGAGTTGCCCTGATAAGGAGTTTTAGGTTTTTTCCCTTGTCCTGAGAAGAACTTTAAGTTCTATGGATCCCAAATTCATATGGGCATTATTCCATTTGTTTATCGTCCGATATAACCTACCAGGTTAAAGAACGTGACATTACTCCGAACGTAACAGCAAAGTCATTTATAAGCGTTACTTCTATATTCTTCATGATAACGTTTTTCAAATTTGTTTCTCCTTTTATATTATAGAAGCACGAAACTGTTCATATACACACATTGATTTCTGCTCTTGGATCCCTGCAGCGAATTTCGACGAAGTCTTGAGAACCTAATTAGTTCATGCACTCTTCTTAAATAGTTTTAAACTCTGTATTTCATTTTTGAAAGAAGAGCAAAGCATTGACTTTTACTCTCTCGACTCTTGAGATCTTTAACTTGGACAAGAAATTGTTTTGCGCGAAAAGCTATGCAAATATGTTGTATTTGTTTTTCCTTAGAAAAAAACTGCAAACAAAATGTTCCATAATATGTGACGCCGAATGGGGAGGGGGGGGGGGAAGTGGAAGAGGCTGTTTGCACTGGAAACTAATAATTGGTTGGTCGACTGATATCCTGACTATAGACCACTAGCCTTTAAAATATGCATATATTAGCTTCAATTTTACTTAATTATTGTGTCATAAAATATCAGGGCTTAACGTTAGAAAGCTACTGTCTAATATCCAACAAAGAATTCGTCAGATATTCCAGGAATGTTTAGGTATCTATTCTGTTGGAGAATAAGTGCCTTTCATTTCGTTTTTCTGTTTCAAATTAATGTATTTGAGGCACACGCTTTTAGGATAATATTGCCTCCTCCGTTCTGGATGCTTCTCGAATGGTTTATATTTGGTACCTAGAGTAATTCAATATAAATGTTCCTTCGTTTTGTTTCATTCAGGGTATCCTTAGGGAAGGTTTATAGCAAATTCTCAGCGAGCGATAACTCTCATTCAAAAGTGTGTTTTTCTTGACATTTTTATTATATATATATATATATATATATATATATATATATTATATTATATTAATATCTAGTTGAATACATTTTCTATACCTATTTCTTCTATCAAAACAAATTTTATTTGTGCATATTTTACTCAAGCTCTCAAAAGATTCAGCCGTCTGTGCATGAAAATGAATCAGGAGAAATAAGTTGAGGCTCAAAGTCAGATAGGAGGCTTGCAGGTGCAGAAGGTATATAACCAGGTAACAATGTCAAAAATATAGCTGTAAAATAATGGTTAATATAAAACTGGAGTTCCATTCAATTTATTAATCAATTAAAATTAATTCTATAGTACATAGTATACGAATACATCAATCATTAAATTTATATATCATATTACAGCAAAGTTAGATAACATATTATGTGTACTGGGTTAAGTATAATTGAGAAAGAAGAGTATGGTACGAGATAATTAATACAATGATATATATGGATATTTATTTAGTCACAGATATTCCTTTATACTGCAGAAAGCCTTTATTCTAATCTTAATTACATACCTGCATTAAGTTTTCTGTATGTTTATAGCACTAGGAATGGAATCATATTATATCCTTGCATTGGCGTGTAAAGAGTATTCTATTTTTACTTTCTTTGTTTCGTGCGCAATACATAGGTAGATAGGGTACTGCATTCCACCCAAAAATTCGAGATTTCACTGGAAATATACGTTTTAGGGTCTACTGTATAAAACAGCATTTTTATACTAGTTCTGGTAGATATTAAGTGAATATCTTTTCTATTTATAAGTAATATAATATGTACATCATTTTCGTTGTTTTGGAAATCAAATCTATCCTTTTACTCAAATAATGTGTCTCTAATATATAAGTACATGCTAAAGTAAGTATTCTCTATTTTTGAATGAATGCTTACATGAATATAGCTTCTTTTCACCACATGTAACGCGAGTCATTAGTTTTTGTTTAATACATACATTCACAAAGCGAGAGTTGCCTATACGTTCGGTGAAATACGAAAAGTGGCATTTTACGCACTTACACTTACCTATATAAGAATACCCAACACAGTAAGGGTAGCAAGAGTGATGAATGAATTGTGCTCACTTAGCCCAAATTCCGAAAAATTGAGTGTTACCGAGTTTTAGTTAATAATAAAGGAAAAACACCATATCCGGGAACTCGCTCCAATTAATATCCGAATTAAAATCATCTGGATTACTGGACAAACATGCTGCTTGTTACACCACGGGGTGTGAAATGAGTGCGCCGATGCAATGAGTTTAAATCGTTTTTATAGAACGGAATCTCGACAAAGAAATACAATTAATTGGGGATGTGGCGGGAACCTAATAACTGATTTATGGAATCAGGATTCGGTGGAATACATCGAGAAACTCTTTGAGTTCACTGCGATAACATTTTATATTCATTACCTTTGCCGCTTCAGTCTTTGCGGGCTGCCGCAGCGTGTCATTATCGTCGTTGCCGCCGCCGCCGTCTTTGTCGACGTCACATAATAGGGATGAGTGTTTGAGGTATAGAGTACGGAGTACGGTTTCTAGAAAGCATTTGTTCTGAAATTATTTGTATTAAAATAAGGCATGAAGAGTCACCTGAATTTGACTATTTAAAGCAAAAGTACTAGGTATATTGCTTTTGGTAATTTCTGACACTGACTGTGGTGATTTAAGAATACCTTTGCATTGATCTATTTAGAAATAAAAACAGCCTTTGGTTGACAAAATTAGTATACAATGCCTTCCATGCTCCTCCTACATGTTTTCTGATTCAATAAATGGTTTACCTCTGCCTTCCTTCTTTCCTTCCACCCGCCCATCCTTCCTTCCTTGAAAGCCGTAGTGGAAATATTTGTCTACAAAGTAGGTACAGCTAATATATACCTATAGTTTAGCCTTTAATTAAACCCTATTGTGTTTTCATTTTCCCCAGTCCACTCAAGGCCATTTTTCCCTGCTTTGAACTGTCATCCCATCCCACCCTATTCGGTTTCCCTCTTGCAGTAGCAGTATAGTATAGTACTTAAACTCTGAGGATGGAAGGGACTGGGGGGTAAAATTGTATGAGACATATTTATATAGAACAAGGTTAAAGATTGACTCACCCGAAGGTCCCGGGTTCGGTTTCCGGCTGAGGTGGGGAATTTTTCTTTAACCGGGATAATTCCCTATCACCCACAGAGTCTGGAAGTATGTATGCGAGAGCGACTGTGCGTGTGTTTAACGAAAAAACAAAACTATTAAAAAACCCAACAATCAAGAACCTACAGGTTAGGAGTTGTTGCGTAAGTCAAAGCCTTGGATATAACTAGGAATATCATCTTGGGGACCGATAGCGGGACGCATACGGATACAGTTGCATACTCCCTAGTAGCCTGTAGTAACGCTTTGAGGAACGTGGCTCAATGATACTATGCTGTATATGCTAATACTGTTTTACGATAATAAATGCCTTTGATTTTTTTTTTGTGGTGTTTAACGCCCGGCTTTACTACTTGTGGCACCACAGACGATAACACTGGTGATACATGGAAGCTCCATTGGAATACAATGGCGGGAGAAACCGGGGAATTCGAAGACAACTCGCCCCTGCGCCACTTTGTCCACCACAAATCTCACATGCGGTCGCTTGGAATCGAAACTGAGCCAATTCACATTTGAGACATCATGAATGTATGTGTCTTGAAATAGTTAATGATGCTGATGACTTGTTGCACAAAAGCAATTAAAAGTATGTAAATATTAAAATGGTCAGCTCTCATAAATCATTGGTATTTCAGTTTACAACCCTCAATCGCCTTCCACTGCTAGTGAAAACATGACAGACTACCTTGCAACTGCTGCTTCATTTTCCTTCTATTAGTACCACTACGTACATACTGCATTGCCAACACATCACAATTATATACAATGTGCTATGGTAACTTTGATTCTGTCCTGCTATCGGTCCCCAAGATACTATCCCTAGATCTGACCTTAGATGTCATGTCCTACACATGGCTTGTGTGAAGAAAAATTAAATTAAAACTAATTGACCATAATAGTTGAGTAAACTATGAAGCCTGGGACTTAAAAGTACTTACGATGTAGTAAGTCATCATTGGCGTATGTCATCTCAAAATAATTTGAGATCATCTTGTGGTTTACCGGAAACATGCAAGTCAGTTGAGAAATTTAGTGCTATGTCAGCATAGCTCAGTGTTAGAGGAACCAGCTAGAGACTGGGAGATCCATGGTTCAAATCCTGGCTATGGCATTGAATATTTCAGTCTGACTCTACTTTTCATGGCTTGTGCGAAAAACAATTAAATCAAATTGACCATAATAGTTGATTATACTATGAATCCTGGGACTTAAAGTACTTTCAACATTGTAAGTCGCCATTGGGGTATATCATCAAAATAATTTGAGATCTCCTTGTGGCTTACTGGAAAATATGTGATTCAGATGAGGAATTTAATGCTATACTGGCCTCTTGCCATGGTAGCTCAGTGGTAGAGCAACTGGCTAGAGACAGAGAGATCTGTGGTTCAAATCCAAGCATTGGCATTGAATTCTTCAGACTGACTCTACTTTCCAACTCCCATCCTACACATGGATGGTATGGAAGAAACAGTTATTTCAAACAGTGGAAAAATTATGAGTGCAGTACAAAACTACACATATAGGCATTTGTAGGCCACCATAAAATGATGGCACTGCACTTGTCACAACATAAAAATTCTATTGATGTGTGGTTTAATAACCCTTTTATATATTATTTTATCATTTTCTTTATTATGTAACTAAGCATTGTAGGAAGTACTGTATTCCACTCAAAAATTCAATTTGAAGGTTTCACCCAAAATATATGTTTTGATGCCTTCAACAGAAAAACATTTTCAGAATACAATCTTTTAGTTTGTATGTGTGTGTGTGTGTTTTTTTGTGCAAGTGCGTGCATGTGTCTGCTAACAGCATGACTCAAAAATGGAAAGTTAGTAAATACGAAACTTCTTATTTAAGTTTGGATGGGACACAAAGATTTTGAAGAAAACATCCCCATCCAAAACAACCCTTTACATGGAAAAGTTTTCATTATTATTCATTTTCTAAAAAATTACTCTAAAGATTTTGAATAAAATACCACATGTATAAGATATTTTATAACAAATAAAATGCATATCTTGAATTTTCTTAACTTATGAAGTCCTTTTTAATCTAAATGCCCTTAGTACAATTTGGAAACCATAAGAAATAGACAAAATATTATTAAACATAAAATAGTAGATCTTGTTGAAGCACACAGATTATATCAAAATAAAAATGTATGTGGTGTTAACTATGGTGTGTTGGTTTGAATTTTTAAATACTTTATACATTTTTGAACTGCAAATTACTATTTATTTTTTCTTAGACAAAATAATTTCAAAGCCATCACTAAGGAATAGGCATTGAAATGATGTAACCATTCATTTCACTCACACATCCTTCTTATAACAAACAATGCAATGTGTAGATGAGCAATGAAGATTCATCTGTATTAACAAGAAATAGATATAGGAATAACCTTTGTAAAAATAGTTTGTAAAGAGTCTGTAGAGAAAGTTATGTGTATTCCGCTATAAGAATTTTTTTATTTTATGTTCTTATATATATACAAAAAAAAACAGAGCTCAGAAGTTCAATTTAGTTATTTCTATTAATTGTTTATTACTTTCTCTAGCCCATATGTACTATGTATATAAAAGAGAAGGTAGTGTATTGCACCCAAAAATTCAATATTAAAATTTACAGGGAGTACATGTTTTGAAACTAGCTGAATCCAAAAAAAAAGACATTTTTAGAAACATGTCTGTATGTGTGTGTGCGTGTGTGTGTGTGTGAGTGTGTGTGTTTGTGTATTTGTTTGTGTGTGTGTGTGCGCATGTGTGTCTTCGGTCTGCAAAACAAAAGGTCAAAAACAAGAAGTCCACACTTGGTATTTAAGTTCAGTATTTTCCAAGGATAAGACATGAAGATTTTCAAGAAAATCCCCCCACCCCCAATTACCCTTTATATAGAACATTTTTTGAAAATTTTGATTTTCTGAAAATGGCTCTAATGATTTTTATTAAAATGTCATATGTTAAAGATGTTTTCATGACAAACGAAATGTAGGTATAGCTTGAATTTTCTGTGTATAGCCTCTGAAGACTTCTTCATTCTGGATATCTTTTGTATAAGTGGTAAACCCTAAGAAATACACAAAAACTAATTACACAGAAAATGTAAATCTCATTAAAACACACAATTTATGTCATATACATTTTTTTTCTACAGCCATGTTTTAAATATTCCAAAATATTGATTTCAGTTTTAAGGTGCTTAAAATTTTCTCAAACCAGAGACATCTTTCTTTTTGTGTCTCTTTTGTTTACTTCTAGCAAGCATTGTTTCACTTGTTTCACTTAGTGCCTGGCTTTTAAAAGATCTGACTATCACTTTAGCCTTGTGTATTCCCTTCTATTTACAAAGAAAGAAGTAATAAGATCAATGTTTATCTTGATTAGCATGACATAGATAAAAGAATAATCTTTTGTATGAATAGTTTGTTTGCAGAATAGTTGGAGAAAGTCATGTGAATGTAACACATCAAATCTTTTTTTTTTTAAGTTAAAAATACCTGTGCCATAAATTGCCATACCTGTGCCATATGGCTTTATGCATAAGTGGAAATTGTTGCAAACATTTCGCAGGCAGTGACACTCTGACCAACTTCTTTGGTTGGAAATAAATTAAATGAAATAAATAAATTGATAAACAAATAAAAAGTTGTATTTCATCAACCTTACTCCCCTCTATAGATTTTATGTTTTTTCCATTTCTTAAATCCATAACATAAAAATTATTCATTAGCAATGGTTGTAGCTGCCCAAGTCATAATTTGCTGCTATTTTGAGTTCTATTTTACAATATGTACCTATTTGTGCTACAAGAAATGGGTTTACCTTGCTCTAAAATTATTGCAAATGAAAGCTGCAGCTTTATACTTCATTCCATTCTGGTCCACTTGCAGATGTTTGTTTAATGTGGTAGATTTGTGACTTGATATGAAATAACAATTTTGAAAAATAAAATGGGTTGATTTTTTGGAACAGTACTTACCTCACTTAATACCTGTATAATTTTGAAAACTAGTTTCTGAAGCTGTTGCTACTATCATCAATTCTGAATTAATTCAGTTAAGTGCTCCAGGACTGATGACGTGGGCAATAGCTTCAGAAACTAGTTTTCAAATATTGTGCAAGTGAGTGACATAGTGTTCCAAAAAAAGAAATTTTATTTTTCAAAGTCTAACAGCAAAACTTCCTATGCAGTAATGTTGTATGTTTTCACTTACTACAAAGTCAACGAATAGAAAGATAATATAAGTATTGTAGAAATATTTTGAAACAAATCTAATCATTTATTCTGCTCTTCAACTGGGATTTCTGTAGCTTTCTTCATTGAGAAGAACAGAGCTTTGAGGTTATGTTGTTAAAGATTTCATTATTTATATAGACAGTTTGAAATTCTTCTCAGCCTTAGTTTTATTACCTTAACATCAAATTGAAATTTAACGCTCAATCGTTTGTGACAAGCAAGAGCTATACAGCTTTCACCACCATAATATGGACATAAAAAAAAAGGACACTTTTAAATTTTTAAAAATTTTAAATAAGTATTTGACACCTATTCTTATCACATATAGCATCACATGCAGTAGGTGCTGATGAGATGATCATACGTTAATGAAGTAGAATTTGGGAAAGGAATTTTTTGTAATGGAAATGTTTCACGCTTAAGTTTAGGGCACCTTCTCTTCATTCGCCGGTTCTGAGGACTGAGGAAAGAATGAAAAAATCTCAGTGAGCAAGACAGCCTGGCAGAAACTGGATCACAGCCCTCTTGAATGTGAGCCTCACACATTAACATGGAGTCATCTCACTCTCTAAACTGTTGCTAATGATGCCTGTATAATTAAAACATAAAGTCACCACACCACACCACCTAATATCTGTAGTGGTGCAATTAACCACCTAATACTGTTTAAGATATTTCCATTTTCAGAAGTAAGGCACATAACTCAAAACAGCAGATGTGCTATGCCTAAAAGAATATGTTTTAAATCACTCCAGATGCTACTATATATGCTGCACAGTGATGGAATACCATTGAGAAGGTTTTAGTAGTATGTTCATATACTGGATTAATATTAATCAAATTATCATTGCCTCTTTTTTGTTGACAATTATAATTTGAGTACATAACATTTATATAACTGTGTTTTGGATGCAGGTATAGTGGGACTCCTGCCCATGCTTGCAATTCAGCTGTACCTTCTAGCAGAGTAATATCACAAGAACTTAGTGGGCCAAGCATCAGTGATAAAGGTATTATATGATATACACTATATTTAACATATCAAACATCTAAGCATTTCACATTTTAGTGATCTGGAAAGAAGTTATTGTAAATGCCAGTTTATTTAATAAATATTTGCATGTGTGCATGGAGATATACCTACGCATGTTTGCTATCTGACACAGATATTCCCAAAAGAGTTTTATTAATATTAACTAGTTTTTAATACAATTTTAAGGGAAATGCATGGAGTATAAGATTACAAAATTAATTAAATAGATGAAAGAAATAATTATTAAGATTAGCATAATTGAAAAGTGTTAGGTTTTGCAACCTCTCACAAAATTCAAATGTAAAAAAGCTAATGCTCATATTTGAATGTTTACATCTTTAAATTATTTTGTGATAATTTAGATGAATGATATTATTATATATTCAGAGATATATATATATATATATATATATATATATATATATAAAGTTATTTTTATACATTTTTAAAACATTAATAAGTACTAGAACATTAGTCAGCTTGTAAATGAAAAATAATTTGAAAATTAGTTAAAATGGATTATTTGAATAAATTTATTCACTCAAATAATGTCACTATAGTGTCTTATTGTTAGAAATAAGAAACAATTAGAGGCCATTGATAAACCAAGAAATATCTTAGAACCAAATTAAAACATGTAATGTCACCTGGACATGAATGCAAAACTTAGTACTTGACTCTAATTTCTAATATTCTAGCCTCTGTAATTAAAAACTCTGTATACATTCTTTGTTAGATTAAATTGTACACTAAAGATACAAGCATTGTTTTAGTCATTTAATTCTTTTAGTAAATTGCCAGACTCAGTATGTAGCCAGAAAAATATTAAGGGAAGGACTATGTATAAGGGATCCATTTGTTAAACAATTTGCATTCAAAAATTAAAAGAAAGAAAATAAGATTGAAAAAATTCAATGCCTTAAGATTCTGGTTTATTAAGAGAGAATTTATATACAATTTATATCCATCTGGAGATAATAATAGGGAGTGTTCAGCAGAAACTGGTAAAGAATGAATTAGGTAATATAATATAACAAGAGAATACTTCTTAAGAGGGCACTTTGATTCAGAGTTGAGGGTATGGATAGATAGGTTCTAAGCTAAACAGACACCTTTAATTCACATATTATAAGATATTCAGATATTGTAAGATATTTGAAAACTGTGATACCCAGCTTAGCAGCCATTGCTATCTTGCCTTGTAAAATCTCTAGTTACAACCAATTGTATTGCAATCCATGTTTCAGGAACAAAATTTACGCTTAAGGCTTAAAAGGATAATCATTCAAGTATCTCCTTTATCCCCAACTTCTTTTCAGTCTTACAATATAGTGCACTCTAAAGGAACTATCAGAAAAGGAAATAACATCAGTATTGCTTCATATTTAATTCAGAATAAGGCACCCTTATGGTAGCCATATTTGGTTATTATTTGCATGCAGCAAAAGAGCTTGATGATGGTCAGGTCTGCAATTCAGAAAACAGCATTTCAAGTTCATATGCAGAAATATGCTATTATTAATTTGCAAAGAAAATTAGGTGAAAAGTACTGATTTCTTAATTATAATATACTAAGGCTATTGACCGTTAATACAACAAAATACTTGAGAGAAACGTTTAATGACGAAGTGAAGTTTCAGTTTGAGGAGCAGCTGACTAACTTTGTCACAATCTAGAACTTCTTTATCAACTCCTATGTTACAGCCTGATCAGAAGTCTAATATTGTTAACCAATAAATTTGGCTCAAGATCATTTACCCATTACAAATGATTCCTTTAAATCAATTACCTCCAAAGTTTCCAAAACATATTCATAAAATTCTTTAAAGTGCTGTTAAAGTAAATTCTTTTCCTCTAACTGACTTTATTAACAACTTGCTGTAAGCAAGTAAACATCTGATGAGTTCCATTCACTTCACTTTCTCTATTGATTTATTTTTGTATAGGTCCTACAAACTGTTCTTGCAAAAGCTTATTTTTCTGTGTCCATCATGTTAATCGAGATTAACCTTTACAAAAAATAGTGTTATTTAATATATTGCTGTAGGTACAAGGGGATAGGGAAACTGAATCAATAGTCAGGTGTTTAAAAGCTAGTAGCTATATGCTGGCCTTTAAATTATATATTGTTTCTATGATATCTAAGAGACGTGTGATAGCACAAATAAAAAGCATAAACAAAAAACAAACAAAAATAACAACAAAAGTAGTGCAAAATTCTAACTGAATTCTAATAATGACAAATAATTATAACAGCATTCTACTGATAACAAATGTCTTGGAAATGGTTGATGTCATACAAAAAGCTGTTTAAAATAAATTGTGTGATTTAAGCAAATCTACATTTTTTGTTCATTAAATTGTTGTCTATTTCTTATTCATAGTTTACCCATTATATTAAATTACACAAAACTCCTTCCTAAAAAGAGGCTTTATAGGCTATAGCCAGAAATTTCAAGATATTCATTTCATTTGTCATGTAATTGTGTGTGTGTGTGTGAGTGGGTGGGTGTGTGTGTGTGTGTGTGTGTGTGTGTGAGTGGGTGGGTGTGTGTGTGTGTGTGTGTGTGTGCGTGCGTGCGTGCGTGTGTGTGTGTGTGGACCTTAAAAGCTTAAATACCAAAGCCTGTTTTTGAGCTATGTTCTTCACAGACATACATATGGACTTTTTCCTACATATGCTTTTTTTTTTATTCAGAGGGCCACAAAACATGTATTTTCTTTGAAAACATTAATAAAATTCTTGTCAACAAGGTATAATGTGAAGTGGTTTATACACTGAAACTTTTAATCTATTATGAAACTAATTTGAGTCAAATATGGACACTATAGTTTCACTTATTCAGTTTTTTCCCAGATGCATTTCAAAGATGTTTATTTTAGTTCAAACACTCGCCGATGATGATGATGATGATGATGATGATGATGATGAATGACGAGAGAGAATGACATGAGTTTTGACCATCTCTAAAGTATAGTCACTGAAGTATACGTAAACCAAACACTTAATTGTTAGATTAATGAGTTATATGTTTTGAACTAGCTCATGGTGGATTCATAAATTATCCTTTTCTCCTGGCATATTTGTATTTTAAAGTGAATCATTGATGTAATGATGCCTTGTTTAGTATCTTCAATGTAGGTATATGCTGTTCATCCTGTTCCAGCTCCTCTTTCAACTCATATTGAATCATTTTCAATAATTCAAAAGATTTCCTCTTATACATTTTAGTGCTTCTCTTAAGCACAACAGCAATTTTAATTCTTAGAAGTTGGTGTCTATAGTTCCTGAGAAGTAGTGCACATTCACAGCTATGTTCACTAGAATTTGAGTCTCTGAGCAACCTTACCTATGCTGGAAAATATAAAGGAAAATGCTGAGGATGTAACATACTGTTGTTAAATTTGCTGTCATTTTAAGGCTGAAACTCATTCATTGGTGAACAGCATTTTCTGTTGGTGATCCAACTATTAGCCATGTTACATCTCCACATCTTTATGGGGAAAAGGGGCAATTGAAAATATTTCACACATAAGAAATAACGCACACACGCACTCACACACACACTTTTTGATCTCCATCTTTTTCTGCTTTCCTTTCTGAGAGTGTCTTCTAAATTTAAAGTCTAGGTTGCAGTTCATTACAAGCCATTCAAATTGTAGCTTTAGTATATTCTTCAGTGTAAGAGGCAGAAGTAATCACATGTTTTAAGCTCTTCATCCAATTGTCTTATTGCATCAATATGTGAAATATCTGCTTTCATTAGCAGTAATTCATATAGCACAGTGCACATTAGAAACACCAAACATTCCACTGTTGAAGAACTGCTTGAGAGTGTGGCAATGAGAATCTTGTGTATCGAGAACTAGTGCTCACGAGAGAGGCAATTTGAGTATTCTTGTAACTACAGGTGAAGTAGGTTGTCATATGATCTGTAGTATAAACTAGTTATGTAATAACTAGGGCCTGTATTTTTAGGTTTTAATCTACTTTTTCCCCTTGTAAGTTAAAAATTTTCAAAGTACTTTTATGTTTATGTTTTTTGTTTTTGTGTATGAATCTTATCAACCTAAAAAAACTAAATGGAGCATTAAGACCTAAAACTCGCTAAACTCTAAGTTTTTTTTTTTAACTTCAGTAGAATATTTATCTATTTTCTTCAATTCGTTTGAATTACAATTTCTGTTTAATAATTCATTTAGTTTTGTTTTGAGTGTACATAGGGGTTAGTCAGGGAAAGAATTTATCACGATTTTTATCTTGGTATAGAAATTGCATGTATGAAGTATGTGCCAATAACATCTTGAAAGATCTTTTCCTACCAATCAGAATATATTAACAAACAACAGAAAATCTGGGTCTATGGCTGGTTGTGTACAGCAACAGTGCTGAAATGTGAAGTTAGTTTTATGCGCGTGCTATAAGGGTGTTTCAAAAATACGGGGCATAATTTCAGGTATGTATTTCCCATATGTAGATAATCAAATTAGTTCATTATAACATGTGTCCGGAAATGCTTCATTTCCGAGTTATGGCGTTCACAACATTGAAATTCACTGGAACGTTTTTCTTTCCGCAGGTTGTTGTCATTACAGAAGATGTTCAAAATGTCCACCTCCTGCTTCAATACAGACCTCAAATCGATGTCTCATTGACCTGCGAACACAATCCCAAACTCCAGGAGTATTGCGTATGTCCTCACAACTTGCCACAATTCGATTCCAAAGGGATTCCAAATCCGGCACCGGAGACAAATAAACCAATGATTTTAAATGGCCCCACAAGTAGAAATCTAGAGGGTTCAGATCAGGTGAGCGTGGAGGCCAAGCAATTGGGCCACCTCTACCTATCCATCGATCAGGAAACCTTCGATCCAAGTACCGGCGCGCCGTAAGACTGAAGTGTGGAGGAGCACCATCATGCAAGAAGTGAATGTGTTGATGATTGATCAGTGGAGTGTCTTCGAAAATGTCAGGTATGGTGTTTTCCAGGAAGTTTGTGTACGCCTGCCCCGTAAGTCTGTTTACAAGTACATGGGGTCCAACTAATCGATCACCAATGATACCGGCCCACATGTTGAGGGAGAACCGCACCTGGTAATGAGATACAACAGTTGCAAGTGGGTTTTCATGCCACCATACATGCTCATTGTGGAAAGTTGTTATGCCCCTCTTGTGAACTGTGCTTCATCTGTAAATAATACAACGGCAGAAAAGTTCGGATTTACACCACACTGCTGCAAGAACCACTGACAGAACCTAACTCGTGCAGGGCAATCTGCTGGTGACAGGGCCTGTACACATTGCAAATGATGAGGATACAATTGATACTCATTCAACAGTCTCCAGACAGTCGTATGAGGAACATTGACTTGCAACGCTAACCGTCGTGTGCTGATAGAAGGAGTCCTGTCCACAGCCTCCAAAATCTCCTCCTGCACTTCTGGAGTTGTAGATCTTGGTCGTCCCCTTCCCAAACCAGGAGAGGTGAATGTTCCATACTTGCACAGACGGGAATGGAGACGTACAAATGTCTTCCGATCTGGACATTGTCGCTGTGGGTACCTCTCCTGGTACAAACGACGAGCCAGCGCAGCATTGCCGTCCGCCTTACCGTACATGAAGTGTATCTCTGCCAGCTCTTGATTTGAATACATGTCGCGCAGTCATAACGCCTAAAGAACACTGAATGTAACCTTCCTCAGAATTAACTATCAGATCACCCTCCTAATGTCTCCTTTGACGGCAAAGACCTACGGAAAGAAAAACGTTCCAGTGAATTCCAATGTTGTGAAGGCATAACTCGGAAATGAAGCATTTTCGGACATGAACTATTTTGATTGTCTACAGGTGGGACTTTCAATGTTGTAAAGGCCATAACTCGGAAATGAAGCATTTCCGGACACATGTTATAATGAACTATTTTGATTGTCTTCATGTGGGAAATACATACCTGAAATTATGCCCCTTATTTTTGAAACATCCTGCATATTGAAAATAAATGCTGAATTGCTTAGTTAAAATGTTCTAGCACAAGTATACTGTGTAATAAATTGCCTTAAATTACAGTACATACTAACAGCATATTTCCATGAAGTAAAATAGTTTTCATGTTTTTATTGGTATTATGTTATAAAAGGTGTTTTTCGTTGACTTCCTTAAGTGGGTAGGAAAATTGCTTAAAAAAAAAAAAATGGGAAAATTATTTAAAAACCTAGAGACTAGTAGAAAATAATAAATAAAAGGCTAAAATTGCATTTATTAAAAGTTAAAACACCAGGTCCTAGTAATAATACAAGATGATCCATGATTTAACAGTACATATAAGTAAAGGTGTGAATCAGTGATATTAATTGTTAAATACATACTTTAATTTGTGTTACTATGTATATAACTTATACTCAAATAAACATGTTCAGATTACAACTGAAAATAGAATTACTTTTTGCAACATAAACATCTTATGTGTGATAAAAATTTACAAACATATTTGTAAGAAAAGTGGAGACCATGTACACATCTGCAGATTCTGTGATACAATGTTTTTAACCCTTTCCCCTTATCCTGGTAGACTATTTAAATCTTAAATCATTTAAACAGATGAAATACAGAACTGATTATTTCACGCATTACGCTGCAGTCTTGCTATTAACAAGACTTATAAATCTTGTGAGTAATTGAGACTCTCATACGCTAGTCGATCAAACTCTCTCCTGCCAGCTATGCATTCAACTCTGTCTGCTGACTGCGAGAGGCAACCTCAGTGGCAGCGAGAGACGGGCGAGATTGAAAGCTGGCTTGACAGGCTTTACTATAATAGCTTCATTTTAAATTTTAGAAAAAAGTTTCCTTTTAAGGTATACTTGAAATACACCAATACTTAGGAATATTTAAGTAATAAATAGAACTAAAACAACAAACTAAAATTAATAAAGTTATAAATAAATGTTTGTTTCTTCCAGGGATAAAAGTTCTACCACTGTGGTAAATAATATAAAATTTTAATTCAGTACATGTTTCCAATAGTCCACTAATGTCTTTTTATTATTGTCACTTTGTCAGAATTGTATAGTGGATTTATATAATAAAAATGTCTGAATATACTGGGTACATAGGATCTACCCTCAATGGAGGACAGTTTTAAAAAAATAAATAAATAAAAAAATAAATAAAAAAATAATGCTGCCACTTAAGTTTCCATTGAACTTCTCTGATTGTTTCAGCTGAGAAAGCTTCGATGATAGTTCATAATTTTGAAGCTGAAAGATGTATGACAGCAACCGGTGAAGAAGGACGGTGCTATCCTGGGAGTTACTGCAAAGAACAGGGTGGAGAAATATCTACTGGGTGCCCAGACCCACTTCTTTCCTGCTGTATCTGTGTGTATTTTTGCCAGTTAATATTTTATTTTACTTCACATCTTGTTTATGACATAACAGGTACTCTTACATTAAAATTTCAAAGCATTTGTAATTAAATTGAAGCCTTAGAAAATAATACACATTGCATATCATAGGAATCATCTGAGAAAAAGAGAAAGAATTTGGCTAAAGTGTTTAATTTTTTCCCAGTTAAATTTTCATGCGGTGACATTTCTGATGAGCCAGTGATGTACTTCCATTCACCAGAGTATCCAGCTCACTCATTGGGTTCTCTTGCCTGTGATTTTGATGTAGCTATACAAAATGGAGTGTGTGCTGTCAGGTAGGTAAAATCAGCTACATTTAATACAGATCAGACATAAAGAGGTTTTTTTCTCTTTCTTTTTATTACTTTCTCTACTACGTACATAGTGCAAGGAGGTGTTGCATTCCACCCAAAAATTTTATACCGAGATTTCACCGGAAATACATGTTTTGGGTCCCCCTGAATCCAAAAAAAGCATTTTCTGAAAAAGTGGTCTGTGCATGCGTGCGTGCGTGCGTGTGTGTGTGTGTGTTTCTTTTTTTTTTTTTTTTTTTGGTTACTACCTATCTAAATGCAATTTTTGTTTATTTAGCTGCAATTTTTGTTTGTTAATTTATAACTGAGAATTTGGCAATTGGTTTAGTTGCATGTTTTCTTTTTCTTTCCCAGAGTAAAATACCAGAAAGTTCAGCTAGCAAGAAAACTTGGAGGGGTATGTGATATTGACCAGATTTTTATATTGAATTCTGTTGATGGACCAACAACAGGCCAATGTGGACCTCTCACAGGATATAGCAGTTAGTATGAGTAAAGTTACAGTAATAGAAAATTTAAGGGTCCTAAATTTACTGCAGAGGTACAGCAGTTGTAAATTAATGTTCATGGTATCCGTGAAATGGTATCTGCTGGTCCTAACAGTAAAACACATACTTTTGGCACAGTATTAATATAACAATTATTTCAAAGCTTTTTTCCTCTCCTTATTTGATGACACCCTGAAGTAGCAGAGATTTTGTTGACATATATGTCAGCACTAATTAATTAATCTATATAATAAAATGCCCTTTCTTATTTAATCATTCTGTAGCCTTCTATTTTGTAACATATTAATCATGATTATTATCATTAATGCCATGAAAACAATTTAATTATTCTTCATTTACTTTATCCCTACTTCATTTACTTATCATTTTTATAAAAAGATACTACATTTTCCTCATTATGACATTTATTTCTATTTGCTCAATCAATTTCATTATTCAATACCTATACATTAATGTCAATTAGCAAAAATGTCACTTAAACCTCAATACATACAATGTTACTGTTAAAGATTAACATTTTACATTGTGTTTTATTAACAATTCTTATAGATATTAAATAAATAAATGTTTCTGAATATTGTATATTTTTAGTTTTCTTATATGAAATTAATGTTGTATTTTAAGACACAATTTATTTTTCACAACTCACCATACCATACATAGAATTGGTTTTACAAACTTTTATATTTTCTTATTTCTTTATGAGGATTTGATTTTGTTAATTTCAAACCAAATACGTTTATATCTTACTTGTGTTCCCTTTCAATTGTTAATAACGTCATTTTGTTGTTTTTCAACTGGATCCCATAACCATCAGCATTCCTTTTGTTATATTTCTTCCCATCTCAGTGTGGGCAATTCCATTATATGCTGCAGGCAACTCCAGAACTTTCTTACAAACGTTCTATATATGAATCCACAATTTACTACACATTTTAAGTCCCCACGTTTAATATACTGTATAACATTCAAACTTCAGTCACTCCTGTTAAATACCTGTTCTAATCATTTAACTGTCTACTCTGTTATTTTTTATAGGTAACACTGACTAAATCATTATAACTCCTATTCTCCTTAATAATACCAGGCCATCTTTTCTGAGATTTTTCAATGGATCTCTCCACAAATATTACTCCTTTTATAGCTTTCTTAGATGTTGGTGTAAGCTAATATGCACTGCTCAGCCCATAGAGTCTTCTGAGTAAATTGAACAATATGAAATATGATATATGATTTCTGGTTCATAATATTTTTGATATGCTCTTTGTTATGGCTTATCCTATGGTCATTGATGGTTTCAAATATTCTTTTTAGTTCTTATATTTAATTAGATTATTTTATTTGGTTGGTGCACATATTTGATCCATTTTTTCACTGTATTTAAAGCTTAGAAAAATAGGACTATAAGAGACACATATTCTTTTACCTTGTTAATCACCAGATGGCTATTTTGTAGCTTTAATCATGCATGTTTAATAGTTGCTTGTCAACTGAAGTCTTGGATTCATTTCAGTATTGTGAGGTTGAGATAGGAGGGACAATGTACAGGATTTGAAATTCAGTTTGTTGTTCAGAAAGCATTAGGCAAATGGTTTGGAGTGTTGTCCAACATTTTTGTCCATGCCTGAATTTATGTAACTGTGCTCTATAAAATCTGACTTTTAAATTTTATTTATATTTGATAATGAATGACTTCATTTAGAAATTAGAGCAGATAATATTTGACTTTGTAAACTCCTGTTTGGCTATATTTGTCATTTTTATGCTTTTTGGCCAGTGAGGTGTTTTTGAATCTGTTGTTTGTTTTATGTGCTATTTTGTATTTGAGTTACCTACTTAAATGTTGTGGCAAATTTGTAAGGTTTTTGTTGTGTTAGCTCAATATGATGACCTATTTTTTTTTCTGTTTGTGTAGTGGATTAATGGTTTGGCTTAGTGTAAATTATGTCTCCATATAAGAACACTTAAAACCATTGGTTTCACCAGGTTTAAATCCACAATCTTGGAATCAGAAGGCCAGAAACTTGCCACCTAAGCCACCCAGGAGAGTTTTTATGGTTGTGAGCTTTCTGTATAGGTACTCGAATATGTACTTGAATAACAAGTTTTTCTGTTTAATCATTGTTAGATACTACAGGAAACTTAGGGATTTTTATTTTTTCATTTTATAACTTTTATTCTGTGAAGTTTGTTGATGCAGCATAGCCATTCTCCCTGTCTGGGCTGTTACCACATAGGACAATAGAGAGTCAACATGTTTGTTCATGAAAATAGCATTTATTAGCTAAAAAAAATCTACAGCAGAATTTAATAAAGGAAGTTATTAGCAACTGTAGTCACACAAAATCCAATGAAAAGGAACCATATCCAAAACAAGTCAACCCACAGTTGTTTGCACTGTTGCAGCTAAAATAGAGATCAAAAGACAGGACTTTCTGGAACTATTAGCTGCTGAGAATATTACAAATAATAGAATACATTAATGAATTCTTAACAATATTTTAATTAAGATGAAATGTTTATTCTTCCCTGAATAGAAAAAAAAGCATTTTTAATTATAGTTAATTCTCTACTCTCCACAGAATCTATGAATTTGGGAATGAATATCAGTATTTTTCCTATAAAAATGAATAAAATGAACTACTAACCCCATTATAAGCTGTATATTTATAGTCAAAGCCTGCAGTATGACCATAGAAGTTGAAGGGAGCTATACAAAGTGTATTACTTTCTGAAAAACAGGACATTACCTACTGATGAATTTTGTATGATAGCAAGTGGTTTGGAGAGAGGGGGAGAGGGAGAGATAGCAAGAGAGAGCAAGATTAATCATCATTTGTGGTTTCTTCTTAAATATGTAGGATAAGAAGATGCCATAAACAATGCTGCATATTGTTGACAATAAAAAATTACAAGTTTTATATTTTGGTTCAGAGTACATTTTATTTTGATTACTAATAGAACACTTATAATAACCAAATGCCACTCTTCTGACACATTCTTAAGTCATTTTCAGTCTTTCTCCAAGAGAGTTGTTAATTCAAAACATTGAATATTCTGCTTGAAATAAATAATTATTTATAATTGTTTAAATAAGAATTGAATTTATTTATCAGTCATTGGGTAAATACAAAAATTTACAATAGACTTCGTCACTTACAACTATATATACAATCATATACTCCTTGGCTATACAATATATAAAACAACACTCAAACAACTCTTGTTCAGCTCTTCAAATACAGGATTTTTCATCAGTCATGTATAGACTCTATTCTTAAATACCTGAAGATTAAGTTTACATATTCTATCTGGTAGTACATTAAAAAGCTTTATACCTATTATTTTATAATGTTTACTTGTTTTACTTAATCTATGGTAAGGCATATCCAGTTTGTTTATATTTCTTGTATTGTAATTATGTATTTCTTTTCTTGCACTATGATTAAGCATATTTTCTTTTACATTTATTAGAACATCATAAATATATAAATTTACAATTGTGAGAATTTTTAGTTTTATAAAAAGTATTTTACAGTGATCCATTTTTTTGGCATCTGATAGAATTCTGATGGCCTTTTATTGAATCCTTAGCACCTCTAATACATGTGAACTGCTACCCCATAAAATTAACCCATACCTAAATATGCTCTGAAAGAAAGAAAAATAAGCTGTTCATAGAAAATCATTTGAGACGACCTTTTTTAAATTGGCTATTAAAAATACTACCTGAGACAATTTACTACATACAAGATCTATATGCAGATTCCATGATAATTGCTTATCTAGCACTACTCCCAATAATTTAACTTCTTCAGTTGTGGTCTCACTTGGAACTCTAGAATTCTTTAGTGTGAAAACTATATTTTGTGATTTTGCTTCATTCATGTAAAAACCATTATTCTTAAACCAAATTTGTGCCAGCTCCATTATACTATATGACAGCTATGATAATGTTTCAAAATATTTATGGACATTCAAAACTGAGGTGTCATCTGTATATACAACAGTATGGGCAGAGGAACATTCTGATACATCATTAATCATCAACAAGAAAAGCAAAGGTCCTAATACTGAGCCTTGTGTCACTCCTATTTCTACTTCAAGTATATTAGATCGTTTCCCATTAACTGACACTACCTGTTTACAATTCTCAAGCTAAGCAATTCTTGATGAAAATAGTTGCAAGTCACTAAATTACAAGATAGTTGAAATGAATGAATTAAGAAGCTGTACTAGTGACTGCCACCATCACTACATTACAGGTGCTTTTAGTAGTGTATCAATGTTACAACAGCGTATATTTGTATAATACTTGAAAAAGCTGATAAAAGTAATATGGAATTTAAATTTAACATAAAGTTAAAGAGTCAGGGTTGAAACACATACATCACTTACACTATTTGTACTTGACCGGTTTCAAGAACTGTTGCTCTTATCTTCAGAGGAGTTCTTGAAACCAGTCAGGTACAAAAAGTGTAAGTGATGTATGTGTTTCAAACCCAACTTTTAACTTTATGTTAAATTTTAATAAATATAAATGGGACATTAACAGTTTACACATTGTATTAATATTTCCAAGAAAAGGTGCTTGTCTGATATCTCTTCTGTTTACAGCTGTTGTAGCCGTGAGTTCTGCACAGAAGAAACCTCTCAAGTTAGCAGTTTTGATACAGAATGAAGGATATTACTTGTGGAATATCAAACTTGAGCAGTTGCAATGCTCCAGCTTGAATAAATTTCAAGGTGAAGTATTAATTCCAATAATTCCTCTACAGCACACTGATAAGCTATAAACATTTCTAAGTTGTTCTAACAGGGTTTATATGTACGGTGCAAAGAATAAAAGTTGATTTAGGTAGCATTTATATATTGTGTAATATTCTCTTAGATATATTAAGTTGTCTTCTTTGTTAAAAAGAGACCAGAAGAGTATTTTGTTAACTAAAAAGATATCAGCTATTATAAAGCGGTAGAATTGCTGTCTACTGATTTAGCAGATCCTGGTTCAATATATGGAATAAGTAGATTTTTGTTGTTGTTTCATTTGCAGAGCCCTCTTTAACTTCTATGGTCATATCGGGGGCTTACTTGTGAAACAACTCATATTAACTGAAGGTTATGGACATTAGGTTAATCATTTTATATTATTAAACACACATACATTCACTCTCACCTGCATACTTCCAGACTATGTTGGGGGTATGGAATAATTGTAGTTAATACAAAAATGTCCCATCCCAACCAGTAATTGAACCCAGGACTTCTGAATGAGAAGTCAGCTTGCTGACCACTTGACCATGGAGGCAGTCTGAATAGATTTTTTTCTCAAGTTGGAATACTTCAAATGGGTAGCTCTTAGTTTTTTTAAATGCCTGGAGACTAATGAGTGGTTTCACTGAGAAATTGCAAAAACTAATAAAAAATCTCATGTGTTCCATTCACATAATTTTCTCTAGCTGTTCCAAATATAAACTATTCCTATAAAAGCTTATTCTGTCATCTATATCATGTTAATTGAGATAGACATTAGTAGAATGTTCTTATTACTTGCTTCATTCTAAGCAGGAGGGAAATAAGCGAATACATTATACTGAAGTCATAGCCAAATCTTTTAAAAGCTGATTGCTTTGTGAAACAATGAGGTTCGGTTCACTCTTTTTGGTAGAGAAAAATTAGGTAGTTTAAAACTGAAACCAATAACAAGAAATATCTCAAAAATGGTCAACTCTACAAGAAAATTGTGTATCACATAAATTATGTGCTTTAATGAGATCTACATTTTTTGTGTATTAATCTCTTACAGTTTAACCGTTGTGCAAAATTCTGCAAAACTCATCCAGAATAAAAAGATCCTCAGAGACTATTCCTAAAAAATTCAAAATATACATTTTATTTGTGATGGTAAATGTCTGAAGTGAGGACTTACAAGCATACATTAACTGAATAACAATGACTCTAATGGTTAAACATCTTATTTTAAGTCCTTGAAATCCTTAAAATGGGAATTTACTAACAACAATAAGGTAGCTCACTGGATGTTCATTTTTATCTGTGATTTCCCTTGCACCAGCAGTGATCCTTTGCAGAAGAGAAAGCTATTACAGGTTTCTGTATCTAGAAAAGTGATCTCTTGACTAGAAATAGCAGTGATGATTTGTGGAAGAGAAAGTAAACCAGAGCGCTCCAAATGTGGTTAAATTGCTAACTAATACACTCAGCCTCCCACACCCCTTCCAGGTGCTTTAATGAACAACATTCAAAGTTTATTTTGTTCTTTGTCAACAAGCTGAATACAAACATAACACATTTTGCAATTGAGTTGATTGTTATTATTATTATCATCATCATCATCGTCATCATCATTATTAATTATTCTGGTGTTAAAATAGGAGGGACGTTAAAAAATGATACAATGCATACTCTGAACCATCATTAATGAACACCTGCCACTATAGGGATGCTATTCCAGTTGGCTAATCAGGATGACATCACATTAAATTGTACTTCTGTCACAAGAGGGAAAGTATCCAGCTTCTTTCATCAGGAAGGCATTAGATTAAGTATGGTCTTCTGTCACTTAAGGGACAGTACATAAACTCGTTTCATCAATGATGGCATCTAGGATGACATTTCTTGCATGGAAGTCACTGATAAAAATGAACAGTAGATCTAATGTAATTATATTAATTGAAACAAGAATTTCTTAAAGAGGCTTAGTTATTTCTATATGTAACTTAATTATGTGGTAAGAATTCGGGTTTAATAGATTTTGTATTCCAATTATAACACATATGTATATTAATGACAAGCTTTCATTTTCTTTTTAAATAAACTTCAATTAGAATTTTGGATTTTATTTATAAAGATAAGTGAAGCTTTGTCATTAATTTACACACACATGCATGCATACATACAAGCACACTCGTGAACATACACATACCACATTCATGCACGCATGCACACACACATATACACACACACTCATACTTGTATATTTATTTCACTTAATACACGCATACATACAAACGAACGTTGGTTACATATACACACACATGCACACAGATTAGACTCTGTGCCCAAACTCTAATATGTAGATCATGTCAAGAATTACATTTATTGTTGCTTATTAATACATTTATTTACAAATAATAGCTCTGACAATGAATTTTCAGAGGTGTCAGTTTTGCAGAATTTGCAATTTCATGTCTGTTTCTAAAAACCTACTCGTACACATGCATTCTTAGAATATTCATGTTTATTATATTTATAATGGTACATTATTACCAGTATTTTTTGTTTGAATGAAATTCTCCTGTAAGGGTGTGGGTAATAAGAAATCTTTTTAATTCTGATCTAAACCTTTTCTTTTATAGGAGAGGGAAGTGAATTTAACAAATCTATTCCTTTGTAGTAAACTCCTTTGTAGGAATGACTGTAAATTATTTGTCGGTCTATGTAAGTCCTGTATATGTTTGGTCTCTTTGTTATGGATATCTGCAATTTTTGTAAACTTTTCTGGGTTATTTATTACAAATGGCAGAATGACTAGAGTATATTCACAGGTTAATAGTAACATACCAAACATTTTGAAAAGCTGTTTGCAGTGAGTTCATCTTGCCCCTGCCATTGTTCTTATTACCTTTTTTTGATTAATGAAAACTTCTTTGCATCTGCCAAATTTTCCTAAAATATTATTCCATAGATCAATGAATGAAAACATGCATAATAAGCTGTTTGTAATATAATTTTATTTATGAGTTGAATTAAAGATCACATTGCAAAACATGCACAGCTAAGTTTGGGTAAGATTTCCAATTTGTGTTATGTTCGATAATAAGATGTAGTAATTTTGTATTACAGGCTTCTGCAATCTGATTATTATTTTCATATTCTATCCTTAGATCTGTGATGCTTTTAAACTTTGTGCAAAATTTATTTTAGTTCGTTTTTTTCAAAATGTATGTGAATTTTATTACTATCAAACCTATTAGTGTGTTGAAGATTTTATTAAATGAATCTGGAAGGTGACCGACATTGTGTACTTTAATTATAATACTTGTGTCATCCGCAAAAGAAACTGGATAGGCATTATTGCTTGCTGCAGGTAGATCATTTATATGCACTAAAAATAATGAGGGAATAGAACCTTGTGGGGCACCATGCTTTATTTTAGACCATTCAGAATATACATTGCTAATATTTGAAGTATTTATTATAACCTTTTGCTTTCTGTTTGATAGTAAGATGTAATCCATTGATGGTAATACCATAGTGTGATAATTTTGATAGAAGGATTTCATGATTAGCACATTCAAAACACCATTGATGGATCACAGAATATTCCTAGTGTATTAAGTTAGCCATAAAGGCTAATTTTAGGCCTGAATTTTATGGGAATAACCTCTTAAGACCTCTTTATTTTGAATGAATTTTGCTGAATTTTGTGTAACTGATAAACCGTATGAGATAGACAAAAATTTACTACACTAAAAATGTAGATCACATTAAAACACACAATTTATGTCATATACTTTTTTTTTTAAGGTGGAATTGACCATTTCTGAGATATTCTTTGTTTTTCGTTTCAGATTTTAAATACTTAAACTTTTCTCACACAGAAAGTTGTAAACTCCTGGAACTGCATAGAAATGGATTTCAACCATAACAACCAACTTTTAAAAGATTTTACTATCACTTTAGCCTAGAGTATTCCCTTATTTCCCCTCTACATACAAGGAAGCAAGTAATTAGGACTATTTCTGCTAATGTTTATCCAGATTACATAAAGTAGATAGAAGAAATTGCTGTTTAACAATAATTTGTTCGAGCACTGTTGAGAAACTCATGTTAACAGAAAACATGAGTTTTTTTCTAGGTAGCCAGTTTCAGTATATTAAGAAATAAAAATATGGCACTTGCCTATTTAGTACAAATGTTCTTCAGTATAATTTATGCTAAAAAGCATTTTAATTAATAAAAATGTGTTTCAACTTCTAAAAATAAAGAATATACTAAGGGATAATCCTTTTGCCTTCTAGTTCCACAGCCATGTAAAAATGATACTTTGGAAGCTGGTTACTCTTACAACAAGATTGAAGAAGGTGATTTTACTGAGCCTAAGAACCTTCTGTCATTTTTCCCAAACCTGTTCAGCTTCTGGGGTGAAGTGAAGTGGCGCAGAGAAGCAGGAAATTCATATCATGATAACCAGAATGGAGGCATATGGTGGAGTTTTCCTGAACCAATCTTCAATACTTTCTATTATGGTGAGGTCTAAAAGCAGAATATTTACATAACTTTCCTGAGAATTTCTTTAATATGATACTTCCTTGAAAACTAAGCATTAATAACACAACTTGAAGTCTAGAAATTATACAAATATAATAATTACAATTCTTAAATATTTTTAAGTTGAGTTTGTAACACTTAAGTATCATTTATGTATGTTGATGACATCTTTGCCATTGTCCTCAAACGTTTCATACAGGACTCTCTCAAATTACTCAAAATACAACAGAAAACAATGCTGTTCACAATAGAAATAGAAAAAAATAACTGCCTTCCATTTCTAGATATGAAACTAATCAGAGAAAGCAACAAACTGTCCTTTGGTATCTATCACAAACCTACACACTCCGACAACTATATTAAGAATTATGGCCACAATCCTATAACTCACAAACATGTATAGTATTCAATAGCCTCACCCATAGACTTGTCTTCACGCCATTAAAAGATGAAGAATACAACACAGAATACAAACACATAATATCTACTGCTAGAAACAGTGGCTCAAAATAATACGTAAGTGATACTTAAGCGTTACAAACCCAACTCAAAAATATTCTATTCATGCGTATCACTGTTCCAAAACACCCTTTCATTAAAATTGTTGTTAAAATTACAATTTATTGACTAGAGGTATCGATGATAAACTCAGTGAAACTTTGTAATCAAGTTATTTTGAGCCATTGCACAAAAACTCTACCACCATAACAATCATTGGCGACTGTACTATTGATACAATTAATATGTTGCATCCTGTATAATAATTGTTATTCATTATAACTATTTTATTGCTAGTTTTATTTTTATTTAAATAGAATTAGCTTTCATAGTTGTAAGTTGAAACTGTGACCACTGTTCAAATTTGTCATTTTGAGTTTTCGTTACATTTGCTAATTTTTATAATTTTCAAAAAGTACAGGCAGTGATAGCATGATTGAGTTACAAACAGCACTTTCTTTTGCTTAATGAAATGTCACTGTTATTGGACATTTAAGAATGCGGAACATTTGTTGCAGCCATACTAAGATGGCTGTGGATGACTAGTAAAGTTGGCCTTGTGTCTGTTTAGTTGTAGTAGAATCCCATTCACTCCTGAGGGAAGCAAAGGGCCATATGAAGATATGCCATTAATTTCTCTTTTTTGCCAATGACTTTATCTTATTGCTTCAGCCCACATCCTGTAGCGCCAAGTCATCCTAGATCTAACTCTTCACCTGCTTGAGCCTCAGGGATTCCTTTCAAAGGCCATTTTTTTAATATTATCATTTTCACTCCGTAGTATGTGATCAAGCCACTTCCACTTTCTGAACTTAATTTCCTTGCTGATTTCCTTCTGATCTGCTTTATTCTACAAATCTATATTTGATTAATTCCGATGCCACACCAAATTCCCATAATATTTCTCAGACACTATTTATAAAAACTTTTAATTTCTTTTTGATTTCTTTTGTTACTTTCCATGTTTCACACCCATACAACAATATGATTTTTGTTTGTGTTGAATTATAAGAATTTGTAGCCTGCCTGGGTAGCGTGGTGGTAGCATGTCTGAGTAACTTTAAGCTCTATGGACCCCGAGATCATTTGAGCATCATATCATCAATTGCATTCATCGTCCGACATGACCAAACCAGGTTAAAGGACGTTAAGCTATTTAAAAACAAAAAAAAAAAAATTGAGGAAATTTGTTTAGATTGCTGAATAGATTTCAGTTGTATGAAGGTGCACGCTGCCTTCTAAATTCTTTCAACAATATCTTGTTGAGATCACACTGCCCAGTTATGCAAATTCCTCTATCTGCTCAATTATTTCCATAAGATCATTGTAGATTCTCATTTCTTTTGTTTTAGTTCATTTATTACCATACCAGCTGAGGTTGCAAATTTACTTAATTTCTGCAATTTTCTATTTATATCTGAGTATCTGTGGGCCAGCAGACATTTATCATCAACACATTCCAAACTTTCTAATCTCTCATCTAATCCCCATTATATAACATGACATCTCTTACTATACGAGTCACATTAAGTCATCTAAAACTTGTGTCTGTTTAGTATTTAATAATTATTTAGCAAAATATTGAAGTTTAAGCTTTTAAATTTTCATAAAAGAAGATAAATGATTAGAACTTAATATAATTGTCAAAACTACATACTTTTTTTGTATATGTGAGGAGTAAATAAGACAACCTTAAAATGAGCAGATGATGTGATTTTAAAATGGCATAACTTGTAGCATGCATTTCAACTGTCAATTTTGAAGCAAACTCTGACCATTGTGAATTTGGATGCTTGTTAAGGCAATTATTTATAAACTTTTTTTCACAGAAAAAAATAAAATTATTAGAGTTGGACTTTGTACATAATAGGCACTTAAAGCTATGTATTCTTCATTACAATATGCATATTTATGAAGGTGACCTTTGGATTTTTGGATGTGAGTTATGAGGTATTAAGTAAACTTTTCTGTTAGCCTTGTTTATTTCTTCTCATGTGTGGATGGTTATACTGACTTGCATAATGTTTATAGACCCAATAAACAGCATAAATACCAGAATTAACATTAAACATGAAAAGCAACTACATCTGTTTTGAAGGGAGCAAGGATAAAGTTTTCTATTGGTAAACTATTTCTCATTGAAATATAAATATACTTAATTCTATGTCATCTTTATTTATTATTTAGTTTTTTAATTTGGCATAAGGAATTTTATTGTTAATTATTATAATTTTTTTATCAGTTACATCTGCTAACCAACAAGCCAGGAATCACCACTGATAAAAATAAGTACTGGCATTCTCTCAGTATCACACTCATCAATCTATATCCTTAAATAATGAAAAAGAAGAAAGTAGTGAAATAGATAAATAAAATAAGCTGGATAATAGCTGGTTTGAGCATAGAGTATTAGCTGATCTAAACTTCTTGATTTGTATTATCATCTTCACTAAATGGATACAAATATATATTTCTCATTTTTTCTTGGAACTGATACTGAAGGGGTTGTATTTTTTTATTATTTATTTTATATAATTCTAAATTAATTGAAAAATCATGCTTTGCTAAGATGGTTTGTGATTCATGCTATGTTTCTTGCATTCCTTTAAGAAAGTTGCCATAGTGCTGTGGTGCACCGCTTTCTTAGGAATAAAGCACTTGAAGTAGCCATAAATTCAAAGGCTGCTGTAATGTACTTTTGTTGTAGCAGATAACACTGATGACATAAAAAGACAAAGAAGAAATTGAGTGATTTATAGTATGTATGCTATTTAGTGATAAAGAAATGACAAATGAAATTTATATCTTGAAATTTGTGAAGACTGCTATATGCTCTTCATTCATTGCATAAGTAGTTAATACAAATAGGAAAACAAAATGTAGACAAAAGCTTACTTTTACATAAATGTGTCAAATGAAAATGTTTGTTCCATTAACCATTCTGAAAAAATTTCTTAAATACATAAGGGCAAATTAAAAAATAAGTTACACTAGCTTGCTGAGAGAGCACATTGTGTGTCGTGACCATGTTGTATGTCTAGCAAGCTAGAGAAATTGCTAATGCATCTGCTAGGTTGGGTGGTGTGGTATCACATCATGTTGTGTGTGCAAAATGGGCTAGGATCAATATCTCATCAAATGGACATTCACTCAAAATTGGAGGTGCATGCAATGATCAGATTTCTTTGGGCTAAATGACTCGATTGCTCGGACATTCATTGTGAAATCATTGCATCATATGGTGACCATGCAATCTCTCGCCCAGGTATACTAAATTGGTGTAGACTTTGAGGCTGGATGCTCAGATCTCACTGGTGAATATCGCAAAGGCAGGCCTTTAACATCCAGTACTGTTGCGAATGCTAACAATGTGTATGTGAACATTAGAGAGAATCAGTGCATAACACTGCAGGAAATTGTCAGCATGCTGAACATTTCATATGGCAGTGTACTCTCCGATGTTCACCAGCACCTTGGATATCATAAATTGTGTGCCAGATGGGTCCCCGGCTGCTCAATAATATTCACAAGGGACAATGCTTCCAGTCGTCACTAGCTTCTTTGCAACAGTATTCTGTGGGGGGCAATAAATTTCTGCAGTGAATCATCACAGGGGATGAAATGTGGGTCCATCACTTCACCCCCGAAACAAAGGAGAAATTCAATGGAATGGGTGCACACTACATTACCAACAAAAGAAGGCTGAGATCCAACCTCCATGGCAACAGTGTTCTTTGACATGGAGGTTGTGGTGCACATGGAACTTATACCAAAAGGTACAACTATCAACTCTGCTTTGTTTTGTCAAACGTTGAACTGGTTGTTAAAGAAAAGCAGTGGGGAAAATTGAGCACCAGTGTGATTTTGTTGCACAATAATGCAACACCTCACATGGCCTACCGAACGTGGAAACTCTTGCATTGATTTAAGTGGGAGGTATGGCAACATCCTCCATTCAGTCCAGACCTAGCACCATGAGATTATCATGCGTTTGCTAAGATGAGAAAGGACTCGGTGGATGGTAATTCCAAAATGATGAAAGCAGAATTATCCAGATAGTTACATAGGGCTGGAGGTGATTTCTATGCATCCAGAATCAAAAAGTTGGTTACCCATTCCAAGAAATGTCTATAGTATCTTTGGGACTATGTGGAAAAGTGAACTTACATTGTATATTATAATAGCCATGTTGCTTATGTGTAGGTGGTTTATTAAATGGCTATAACTTGGAAGTGTAACTTACTTTCTGATTCACCCTTGTACTTGCATTTTAAGCAGTACACATAGAAATTGTACATGGTGTGATTTGTTTCTTATGAACTCATTGCTGTTACCCATGTCTAACTTTTAAACCAGGTAATTGTTATATGAATTGCCAAATTGTAGAGAGATTACTCTATATTACTTAATTTTTGCAAATGTTTTTGAGGATGAAGATGGTGGATATGCAAAATAGCAGCTTTAATGCAAATAATTTAGAGAATAGTTACAAAAATAAATTATAAATGGTAGAGAAATAAAGAAGTTTATTTTGAGGTTAACATTATCCAGTTCTTAAAATTCATTTCTTCAGTCAACTGATTAAACAAGGAAGAATATACCTTAGCTGAGTTGCTTGCCTCAGTTCGAGTACTTAGCCTATATTTTGATGAATCTGAATTAAATACAATATTATCTCTATATGGTATAATTTTTACTTCAGCATCAGTGCCTCAGTTCTTCGAGTACTTTGTTTATATTTTGATGAATCTGAATTAAATACAAGATTATCTCTGTATGGTATAATTTTTATTCAGCATCAGAAATAACTCTAATAAAATGAACTGCATTAAAGAATTAAAGGGGGAATTCAGGACATTTCATGTGCTACACAAATTTTGCAAGGCAAAGATCTTTTGTTTTTTGTTTTGTTTACCTGTTTAATGCCTCTCTTAGCTACATATGCAAAACTAATGAATGACTTGTGAAATAAATGTTTAAATGAGCCCAGGCCCCAGAGAACAGAGGATAAGCCCAAATATTTCCTCTCAGAACAAAGGAAAATCATGGAATGAAATCTCAGGCAACTACACTAAAAAAAAAAAAAAAAAAAAAGGGGGGGGGGGCATACATACTATTAAAATCAAACACAACTTTTAATACAGTAATATTTTATTTGTAGGAAGATCTAATTTTTTATTTGTATAATGAAAGCATAACAGAAATCAAATATTATTTTCTTTTATTATACTACAGTTCTTTTTTAAGGTGCAAATGATCATTCTTTTTTAAACAATTTTTCCTAATCTACCTGCACATTAAAAAATTTACATATAAAACATTACTGTAGGATAATAAAAATCTTCATTAACAACTTCTTTAGCTCTGGAATGAACTGTAACTGTTGAAGTTTGATCCATCTCAAATTCTTAACTGCAACTGAATATTGGAAGCAAAATTCCCTAATGCTGACACCCTTGGCTTTAATATCAGCACTCTCTCCTACCCCAAATGGGATCATGTTTTGTGAGTAAAAGTGATATTTCAATCACCTGTGGAAAGTGTTTTTAATAATTCTAGCTTTTGGCTTGTAAACAAGTGAATGTTATGTTCACAAATTCAGATGTTTAAATATGTCGAATAAGATAAGAAAAAAGATAATGAAATACACAATTTAAATAGATTCCAAATTTTTCACCAAAAATGTTTATTTCACTCTGAAACATACCTGCAGCAAAATCTGTAATAAGCATATTGCAGTTTTACAAAATTAAATTCCAAATTTTTCACCAAAAATGTTTACTTCACTCTGAAACATACCTGTTGCAAAATCTGCAAAAAAACATACTGCAGCAAGTGTTATCATCATATTCACAAAGAAAAATACTATTTTTCTTTAATTAAAAATGTGTCACTTTTATCACTAGTGCAAAATTGTGCATATATGTAGACAATTCTTAGTGGAGCTACCATTTATCCTTCAATACACTGAGTGAGTCATCTAAAACTTGCAGGACAAATATCTCTGAAACAAAAGTTGCAATTGAAAAATGATTTTCTCAACCACAAAGGTAAGGTAGGTATTCATTAAATATAGGCCAATAAAGACATAATTTATAAGATGGAAGTTAAAATTAAGAATGAGATTTGTTGCAGCTCAATTAGCTTCATATATCCAGCAAAATTTTGATGTGAGGTTTACGCTTGCTATGCAATGATGTACACATAAATTACACATTCTGTAATTGTATTTTAAGTGCAAACTTTATGTTGCACTTAATTAATACTATAATGTGCCATAATTAATCTCTATTGAGTTGCTACTATAATATGCCATAAACTGTTCTTAATGTTATTTTCACTGTTATCCTGCACTTGAAATAACAGTGGATTTTCAATCATAATACAAAAATAGAAATAACTTGTGATGCAAAAACACCATTAATGTTAATTTCCATATTAATTGCTCCATAAATAATATGAATTTTCATTTTTAAAAAATGCAAATTTATAATGAATATCCTATTTGCTTATATTTAATGGTTTATATCTTCTAATGTAACGAGCCCTGCACACTACCTTCATGCCTGTGAATAGCTGTTTTGTAGTTTTTATTATGTTTCAGAAATATTGCACTGTAGGTATTAGGTGACTTACCTAGTATACAATGACATGGTTTTCCATGAAATAATAATATCTTGCAAGTGTATAAAACTTTTAGATAATTATTTTCAATTCATATAAGTATAGTAAGGAAAGTTTTTGGCCTGACACAGAGATGGTGCTGGTAGTATCAAATAGCAAGGATATCAAGTATGATCCTTTAGATCAGGCAGGTACCAACTATTCGTCTGAGCCAGAATAGTTGTGTGTGCTCAAACACAAACCTCGGAGCATGGTTAAAGGGGAAGATAGTAGAAAATACATCACTGGGAAAAGGTCAAGCACAATGCTTGAGCTTGTATTCCAACACTTGATTTAGCTGAGATGATAGGTTACTCTCAATTTCAGGCATATTGCATACTATTGCATACCCCTGTGAGTAAGTAAATCATTGAGCTTTGCCATGCAACCAAGCTGGAACAGCCTGCTATAGATGATACACCTTCCAATTTTATACATATATGTTCATTTTGTTGTTATAGCACTGCAAAATAAACAATAACTTTTAATTTAACTTCTTAAAGGAACTTACTGCCTCTTTCATCTCTTCTGACTGATTTATGTATGAGCAACTTCAAAATTCAAACCACTAAAGCCTTCCCATAGATCTTCAGATGTCATAGATATGTGGAAGATGTGTTTGCCATTGTTCCTAAAAAACTAATGGATGATGCAGTAAAGTTTTTGAATCTGTAAGAAAAATCCATAGTATTCACTACTGAAGAGGAACAAGGTAGATTTATATATTTGAACTTTTAGATTTAGATATCATGAGGACTGAAACAAGATTGGAGTTTGAAATACATAGAAAATCAACACTTATTGACAATACATAAAACAGAACCAGTTTAACCCATTACAACACCAATAATTCACCATATTTCACAGATTAATCAATGTTCAGTTGAATAAAACAGAGTACAAGAAGGAATACACTTATATACACCAGGTTCCAAATTGGATCATTTCAATACAAACTTTATTGACATATTGATTTACAGACACAAAAGAATTAAAAGACTATATAAAATTAACATTCTAGAAAAATTGGAAAATCATATATTCTCTCTGTATTACAATACACTTATCTAATGAGTATGAATATTTTCTCCTTAGGTACCACAAAGAAGCATCTTTTGCAGATTTCTCATTTAAGAGGAGAACAAGATAAACATCATATGGCCAATGAACGTATAGTAGGAGGCACCGATGCAGAATTGCACGAGTTCCCCTGGCAAGTTGCCATTTTTCTGGAGAACTTGTTCTTCTGTGCAGGTGCCCTCATTAGTGAACAATACGTATTAACTGCAGCACATTGTCTCATGACGTAAGTTATTCATTTTATAAAATGTAGTTAATTCTACACAAAAACTTAAAGAATCACTGCTAAATGTAACTGAAAACTTACTTTTTAATTTCAGAAGAGACACACCAATTGAGCAACTACTTGTCAAACTGGGTGATCATGATTTAACTACACCAAATGAAACAGAACATGTAATAAGGCATGTTCGTACTGTATCATTTCACTCCCATTTTCATCCTTTTCTGCTAACAAATGACATTGCGTTATTACATCTTGACAGACCTGTTGCCTTCTCTTCCGAGATACAGTCAGCGTGCCTACCAAATGCAGGTAAACTTCTTCCCGCTATGTGTCAAAACTGAACTAACTTCCTTACAGATTCCTGCATGCCTCTCACCAATAGTAACTATTCAATACCACCATCTCCACCTGATTCTTCTTCTTCACACTTATTATTGTGATTTTTATGTCAACATTACTGTCACAACTGTCTCCACCACCATCATCAATATCATCATCATCTTTGTCATTGTCATCATCATTATCATCTTTCTTTTTTTTTTTTTATAGTGTTTGATACCTGTTTTTCTACATGTGGCACTGCAGGCGAGTCATTATCTCTGTTGGCCAATCAAAGGGACATATGAGAAGTGCTGTATTCCTAGCAAAAATATTGGGGGATTCAGTTAAAGATGATCCCAAAAGTGAATTGTTGCTCAGACTGTTGCAGTGTAGATCAGCCATCTTGGATTGGTTGTCCTTGGCATGTCTGTGTGTTTTGATTAATACTTTGATGTAATCCTTGGAGTTCTGTAGATGTAGGGGAGGTCTGACTATTGATACAAACATTAAAGATGAGAAATGCCAAACAGTAAGTAAACTCCATAATGTTGCCATATCTAAGTTCTGAATCTCTTTTAAAGTCCAATGTGCTCACAGGGATTGTTTCAACACAAACAAAAACTGATTTTGTGTGTTCAGGAACGTTCTCTCTACTCTTGTATATATAATCTGTGAAACCTTCTCTTGCATCAGGAAAAGAAAGAAGAAAAAGGGGAGAAAAAGAAGATTTTCTCCCCTTCTGGAAATGGGCTTGCAATGTCATAGGCCTCTGTTTACTGTCCAAAATATCAACCTGTTTCATGAGGGGTTTGGATTCTTTATCTTCATTTGAAATTGGCCTTTGTATCAAATTGTAATAAGACTCTGACACAACTGTTTCCTATTAATTTTAGTAGTCATTCTGCCTGAATCTCTTCCAGGAACCAGTGAAAAATCCTTGAAATGCCCTTCTGAAATAGCTTTCTGTGCTTCCTTCATGCAATCACCTGGTATTTTCTTCAATTCAGTGGCTCTTAATGATGTAGTAATTGCCCCATACAATGAGGTACTGTGAGAGGATACTAATCTCTTCAAAAACATCAGAAAGCAGTGCAATGTTGCGCCTGAACTTGGGGCTTGATACTGTTTTCTACAATCCCATGAACTCTTCCCTTATATTTTATTTTCTAATCATGTTAATCCAACATCTATTAAAATGAGCATTCACAGAATGGTAGGACTTCTATACTGCATGCACTGCTCTAAAGCTTGAGAACATCAATGCATAGAGAATACTTTATATATCTTAAGTTCTATATCTAAGTTTTATGCAACAGCAGACCATTCATGTTGATTCTTTACAATTGAAGGTACAATACATTCACAGTAACAATAGGAAACTCTTCAATTGTATCAGCCATCCATAATTCAAGTGGCACAAACAGTACCATTTGAATATTTTGCCTATCTATGAACAAAATGTGTGACCTCACAAGAACAGTTCATTTACATCAAAGCAACTATGTATCATTAGGAAATGAATGTGTAGAACAATGTACAATATGCAGTACCTAGGTGAAGAAGATATGGTGCTTCTTGAATTACAGCCAGAATACAGCACTGGGAAAAGAGTAATCCCATTAAATTTTATAGATCAGCACTCATTTGCAAAAAAATATTGAAAGTAACTGCATGTGTGCTGATGCATTTGCTGATGTTCAAGCTTGACATACGAACATATAGTGTGAAGCCTGCTGTGGTCATCTGGTATGCTAGTAGCAGAAGCAGACCATTTCTTGTCGAGTTATTAGGTGAATCCTGGACCTAAGGTTGTGGACCAGAACACAATCATTTGCATGATCTTCCTGCAGAAAAGATCATCTTCATGACAACAGCAAAGTTTTTCCTTTTCTTTTTGCCCTTGTTAAAATTAAAATAGGTCAGTTCCACATATAGCATTGTGTTTTACATGACATAACAGTGCAGCCTACTACAACAGCTTCTTACAAAGATCAAGAGTGTTATGTTATGCTTAGGAAAAACATTCTAATTTTTTCAGAACGTTCAGCAATTCTTAGTTATGCTGTTTTCAGAATTCTGAAGCTATGCTAAAAACCACAATTATGTAACTGCAGAGTTTATCTCATGCCTAGTGAAAGCATCAAATCTTATACTTCACTTTACGTCTTAAAACTATATTTTTACTTCCTCTAAATCCTATATTATGTATAGTAAGTAAGGCAAGTATTGTATTGCACCCATAAATTTGGTGTTTGGATTTCACCAGAAATACTTATATGTTTTGAGGCTCTCTGAATCCAAACAAAACATTTTGGAAAAATGTGTGTGTACATGTGTGCATGCATGCATGTATGCATGTGTAAGTGTGGGTATTTGTGCACGTGTGACATAACTCAAAAAAGTAAAACCTGTTAACATACCAAACTTGAATTTGGTTCAGTATCCTCTAAGGATGGAACACTAAGATTTTAAAATCTCTTCACGTTAACTACATTTTATAAGGAACTTTTTGTTCAAACATTTTGATTTACTCAAAACTAGCTCATGATTTTTATTAAAATAGTATATATTCAAGATATTTTCATGACAAATGAAATATATATCTTGAACTTTCTGGGAATAGCCTCTGAAATCCTCTTCATTCTGGATGATATTTGTAAAACTTTTAAATAATAACAGATAGAGAAAATCTTACTACAGAAAAAATATAAGTCTCATTAAAGCAGACAGTTTATGTAGATATGTTTTTTTTTTTTTTTTTTTTTGTAGAGTTAACCATTTATAAATATTTCTTGTTATTGGTTGAAATTTTCCAATACTTATACTTTTTTAAATGAGAAATCATTATTTGTTTTATTCTTTTCAACTTAGTTATGCAAAGACAATGAGTTTCAATACCATCACATAGATTAGCTTTTAAAAGCTTTTTTATTTATGTAATCTAATGTACTCCTTATTCTTATGTATCTACAAGAAAATATGAAGTAAAACCATTTCTGCAAATATTTATCTCAATTACCATGAAGTAAATAGAAAATATGCTTTTGCAAGAATAGTTTGTTACAGAATACATAGAGAAAGTCATATGGATGCAACATATCAGCTTTTTTAAACTGAAATTGAAATATCTAGTAAAAATTAAAGGTATAAATCACATAGAACCTGAAAAAATAATGAATCCATAATATTTAAATATATTAAAATAATAATTCAAATTATATTTAAATATTACTTTTCAGTTATATGATTTTCATACTACATTGCTCCAGGTGAGAGTTATACTGGTCGTCAAGGAAAAGTGGCTGGCTGGGGAATCACCTCCTTTCCAATGGGAGAACCAAATCCGGTGCTTCAGAAATTGGAGGTTGAAATACTATCCAATTTTCAATGCTCTCGACTTATTGAAGAACCTGTTGGGCTTGGCATGGTTTGTGCTGCCCCTTCATCCTTCCAGGGTACTTGCTTTGTAAGTAAGATCTGGAAGTTTCAATTTATTAATTTAATTAGTGTCCATAGTCTATCCACCCTGAGAATCATCTGTACTTAATATAGTTTTGTGTTTGACATCTTGTAAATACATGGATAAACTTTTGCTTATCCCCCAACTATTTAGTTTTGGCAGCTCAAGTAACTGCATTACTACCTCTCAAGTTTATATTAACCAGATAATTGATAAAGAAACTAAATTATTAATGTACTAATTTGAAAGTGTTTTTATTTTTACTTTGATCACTGAGTGCATACACATATTTGATACCCTTCAAATTAATATTTGTTCGATAAAAAAGATCCTATTTCTTGGGAATATCTTCCTCCAATAATTTTGTTAACTCACCTAGGATGGATTGAGGAACTGAAGTATATCATAATTAATACACATTTATTCTGTTCTGCTATTTATTCTTTATGTACACATAACTCATGTACATCTTCTTTCTCACTAATATAATAATAATAATAATAATAATAATAATAATAATAATAATGGCTACTACTTAATAATATATAAATAAACCACTTTGCTTTCTTCTCCACTTTTACATTTCAATGTGGGCACCTATAAGACACTCAATCACTTTTTCACATAGTTTTTGTTTGGTCACACATGAAGAACTAAATTACATATTTTTCACCCCTCCTTCATTTAGTTTCTTTTGAGTTGTATCTACCTCTGCAATTTGAATATTTCACTTTAATTTTATTTGTAGGACACTCTCTTTGATAATGACCAGATTTTTTGACCCCCCTGGCACAAATTTGATTGGATATCTTCTCCTCTTACTTCTCTTTTAGTTTATATTTCAAATATACTATTGATTTTTTATTTCCAGATAGGGTGTCTACAATATCAACATCAGGCAAATATAAAAATAACTAGTTCCATTTATACTCTTTTGAAATGTTTATTCCGGTGTTCTGCAGCTCATTAATGTTTCTCAAAAATATTTCTCAAAAATATTAAAAATGATGGGGTCATTATTCCCTTCATCTATTAGCTTAGAAACTTTTTCTTGCACAATAATTTATTTGTACTTGGCTTGGCCTAGTAGGTAGAATCAAACTTTGGCAACATATCTCTTGCGGTGCTTTCCATGATAATTATTTCTAATTTATTGTTATTGACACAATTAACCATTTAATTCTTTGACCTTATATACATTTTTCTCCATTCAGTGTCTGTTACCTTCTCCAGTTTTTATTCTTTGTCATCACTTCACTACATCTTTTCATTTCAAGATACAATTGAAAATATTTCCACTTATCATTGTACGTGTCATCAAAACCCATTAGTTTAAATTCTTCTTTAAATCTGGACATCTTCAACGTGATGATTTTTTATTTACTTAGAAACTTTTAAACCATTCAATACTTTTTCACATCTTTTCAGTCTGGCCACATGTGAGGAACTAAATTATATTTCTTTCAAATTTCATTCCAAATAGACATAAAATCTATTCCTGTTTTGGCATCATAAACCCTAAATTCAGTAGTCCTGAATTGTCACAAGTAGTAGTACATCTTGTTCAGGACACTGTTAAAGATCCATCAGTTATTATTGATTGAATCCGCAGTTAAATGTGTATAACTTTTAAAGGAGAATTCTTACTCTTTATTCATCGATATCACCTATCTTACTGCATTTATTTCTGGATAATGCTCTTGTTCACTACTCATCTACCAGCTTGGCTTTTTTGCTCATCAAATTAGGTAGTTCCAAAGAATCTAAATTCCAAAGACAGAACGTATTTTTTCACAATCTGCTTCTGTAAAGTTACAGCTGCGATTGCAAATGTTTAGCTCCAGTGTGAGCTAACAGAATTGCTGGTACTTGGAGAGCAAGCCTAACCTGGCATATGATATCATCTCTGGAAATTTAGTCCTCTGAAAAAGATATATTGCAAAATCCAATTATAAGTGTTTTAGCACAGATGTTGATCCATACCATATTTAAGGTTTGGAAGATATTTTATGATTGAGAAATGACAAGCAAGAATTTTTCTCCAGAGAAAAAAATTGGTGTATTCAATTAACATTTCAGTTAAGAGGAACTATTAAGGATTGCTAAACTTGATATACTAAAATGAACTGAGCCAAAACATAAGAAACAGCAATTTTTAAATGTAATGTTTCTGTTTTCTTAAAGTGATTCACAAAATCACATGTGTGATTGAACTTAAGGTCTGTGAAAGGAGCCAAGAATTATTACTATCTATACATTTCAATTTTTGAATAGTGTAGTTGTCTGACCAAATGATTAAGTTTACTCTTTTGGATTGAGATCATTTTAGCAAACAACAAATAGGTACCTCAATTTATAAATTAACAATGTTTAGTGATACTGCTTGACTTACTTGTTAAAATACATAGCATTACACCCTTCAAGAATGCATTGTCCTCAAACACATACTATTATTTTAAAAAGTGAAGTAGTCACTAAACATGTTAAAATGCTCAAACTAGCATTGTCTAAAGCTTGCTACTGACTTGAATATAAAACAGCAAACATAAATAATAGTTGTAAAATACAAAACATCTGTGTTGTAACAAATGAGAACATCAGTTTCTTAAATTCACTTTATTCATCATTAGGGCTCTATAAGTAATACTACACTTTACACTTTTGGTACACAAATAACTGAGTCACTGCATTCATGTCACTTTCTTAGCATTCATCTCACTTTCTTAGCATTCATCTCTCACTAGATTAACTTTTAACTCACTTCCGGCAGTGACAGTCTTATATATAGCCCCATAATTGGGCTCCAAAAGTTCCAGTCTTAGAAATTACAGAAAAATTATATTTTATCCATTTAAAAGAGCTAATTCCGAAAGTGGAATTCTCTGGGTATGGAGATAAATAATGTCTGAGAAGTCTTGCAGGAAGACACAAAGGCCTTTGATTGCCCACCTATTGCATCCATTCGCTCTATTGTTAGAGCAGGTCAAGCACTGATTGCCTCAGCAGTCACTTGGGCCAGTGCGCCTCTACAGTATGTATATTAATCTGAGTATTAATTCATCTTAAACTGTATACATGCACAGCTTTTAGCTTTTTACATTGCCTTATAAAGCCTTGTAAATTTATTGCAAATGTGAAAAAATCTAAAAAAAGCTCTAGAAAATTAAAATAATTAAATGTGAACAAATATCTCATTTCCTTTTGCCCAGTAAATGTTTCATTTCTACACATCCTAGTGAGGCAAGGAATTTTTAATTAAAATTAAAAATTTGATCCATATTTGGTATATTTTTGTTTGGGTATGATTTAATCTCCAGTTTTTCTGAACTGTTTCTGGAGTATCTATTAGAGGAAGTAGGGCAAGTGAGTCGGGGGAGGGTGCAAGAGCATCACCTCCATTTCCATCTACAATACATATTTTTTGGAACCTGTTAGGAAATTATCAGCAAAACCTTGGCTGTCCAAAAGTGTAACAACAGACACAGTGACGCTTCAGGAGAAACTGAAGTTTTCCCAGGTAAGCATTACTTTTAGGCAGTTTTCATATAAGAAATACTTGAAGCAGATGTATTATAGCAAGTTAATTTTAAATAAGTTTTTTTTGGTGGTGAAAAGACACTATTTCAACCATATTTTGGTGCAGCGGCGCCAGGATACTCTGATAGTCCCTAACACAAGAACAATTTATTCTGAGTAGTAGAAATGGGACAGGTAAGTCCGCTAGAAAATTAATAGCGTCTTACTTGCCCCACCATCCATGTGCACAAAACTATTTTACCTTAATAATATAATTTGAAGATTTACTGATGAGGCCATATTTTGAAAATATACTAAAGAAGCTGCGACCAAGATCATGGTTAGATTATATTGAAATCCCTATTGCAGATATGGTTCGAAACTATAAAAGAAAACTTGATAGGGGTAGACAGATGTTTAATGAAGATCAGAGCTGGTTTAACACTTATCAAAAAGATTTCCCTGAAATAGGACATACCAAGAACTACTCTTCAAGCAACACCTGCAGCCTTGTTATATGAACCCAGATTAAATTCAATCAAACTTCAGATATGATAGTAACAGTTTAATTATAAATCTTGTTTTATTTATAAATAATCAACCCTTTTAGTAATTTACTGTATTAAGCTTAGTGTTTTATAGCCTTAGAAAATTATTAATTTTAAAAAAAAAGCTGTTGCACTGTGCAAAAATTTCAAGACTCACTTGCCCCTGAGGGGTGCGTCACTTGTCCCACTCATTTCAAATCTATTTTTAGATTTTAAGAAATTGTAAAGAATAATAAAAATATTTCAGCATAGGTATTTAAGATGCTGAATGTACTAGCTGTAATTTAACCTATTTCCAAAAAAACTGAAACTTAACTACCATGTACATACATTAGAAAAAGCAAACAAAAGCTAGGACTCACTATCTACTTATTTGTGATGCCATTTAGTCTTATCCTTAGCTTTAATTCTACTATTATCAAATAGCTTCTTCATTAACACTGACAGTAATTCCTTCCACCTCTGGAAACTTGTAAGCTAATTCACAACTTTGACACTGGGTGTGGATAGGAGGTCTGCTTGGTTCATATATTTCATATTCTAAAACCTGTTTCACTGATGAAATGTAAAAAATCAGTAGGATATAAATATAGATGCACTCAATGATTAACATTACTTGACTGATATCCAAGAACAGCATATCATTAATATCAAATGCTAAGAAAACATCAAATTTTACATAGTGATCAACATGCTTTCTGATAATAATGAAGGAGGAAATAAAAACAAATTAAATCATTATTTTTATTATAATGGTGTTATGAATCTATTGTAAATGCTATTTAATTGTTTAGTTATAATTTTGCATAATATAATAGTATTATAAAAGAATAGCATAATGTAATGTATTAATTGAGTTGGTTTAAATCATATGTGGGTATTTTGCTCAGGGATGAGAGCATTGGCATGAAATGACAAAGATCCATGGTTCAAGTCCTAGCTGTGGCATTGAATCTATGAGTTTAACTCAACTTTCTGATTTAGTGTCTACATGAAGTCCTAGCTGTGGTATTGAATCTATGAGTTTAACTCAACTTTCTGATTTAGTGTCTACATGCTGAAAGAACGATAGTCAACATAACTTAATCCTAAAACTGTTAGGCCCCAGAAATTAAATGTACTTGCACAATGAATTGTATAGCTTTTCATGTTTTTACTATTTCATGCCACACTAATGCTTAGAGATTTAGCCATTACTTAGATGAAAAAGGCAAATGTTCTGCATGCTCCTAGAAATGTAAAGAAATTTGTTGTAAAGCAGAAACATAAGTTGTATGTCCCACTTCAACCCTTTTCTTTTCAATGCTTGGTAAATAATTTTGCTATTTTAATATGACATAATAATGTAACAGATATTTTTAGTGCAGCTGAGAATATAACAAAAATGTTTTAATGTTTTGCAGCATATTATTATGGATTTATATCATATTTAGGGATATATTGATGACATTTAACAGATTTACAAGTAGTTATCAATTGTTTTACTTGGGATTTGGTACATTTCAGCAACAATATTATATGTAGTACATATTGGCATGAAATAATTCAGTATTATGGATGGAGAAAACAAGAATCGATTACTATTATTGTAAAATTGAATAAATTATTAAAATTATCTATCCAAAAATATATTCTGTTATAACAATAATAATGATGATGATGCCAACAATGATGATGATGACAATGGTGGCAACAAACATTTCTAACAAGACTCAGAATCTTAATATTACTGTAAACTGAGAGTTTTAAGAATGTCATAATAACCCATGGATGTCAAAAATCCTTTGATCTTTGTTTTAGTCTTCTGAACAAGACTTTTACATGGCAATTCTTCTGAACATAACTTTTACATGACACTGTTTTAATTTTTTCTATTACAAGGTCATATATCAGCTCAAATATCAAGTTGGAATTAAATTGCTTGAATTTAAAATAATTGAATTAACATGGGTGAATTTAATGTCTGCTCTGAGGCCAGTTACACAAGAGAACAATAAACATTTACTTTGGAATTGGTATGTTTTGGCATTAAACTTATTACTGAGTTGGTATTTTCTGCCATTGAATGATTTCTGAAGACAGACTTTGGTATTTTATGAGAAATAAAGTTGTTGTTCGTGAGATAGATAAGAATGTACTATATTAGTAACTAAAACAATGAAAATTATACTGTATGGAACTAAGCTCCACAAATATATTTTACTCCTCCACTATGGATTTTGTGAAGATAAGAAGAAAATATAAAAATGAGCTTTTGCATGAAGATTTTGTAGAGTTACAATAAAACTGTATCTTCATGTAATCATTCAGTGATTGGTGCACATCAAACTTTTTCTGTTAGATAAACAGCAAGGCAAAAATAAAATGATGGAGTCCATGAATGACAAAAGACTTTTAAACTTATAATAAACAGACAATATGCTTTCTTTAATAATGATTTACTGTTGTTTCAAAAAGTGATATTACAATTTTTTCAGGGAGACAGTGGAGGTCCATTGACCGTGAAGGAGTCTGATGGAAGTCATGTGTTGATTGGACTTGTTAGCTTTGGTGTGACTGGTTGTGCAGTGGTGCCAGCATTTCCAGACCTGTACACAAGAGTTTCTGAATATCTAACATGGGTAGATATCAGTGCTGTAACATAAATGCTTACTTCTTTTTTCCACAAGAGTCATCAGAAAAACAGCAATATTTATTTGTAAGTTTTATACTGACTTTTTAAAACTGCCACAGTTTGGAAACTTGTGAAAGTAATGTCATTTTAATTTAAGACAGTATCAAAATTTTATATACACAGTTTTCTTTTCTGTAGAATCAAAATTATTTAATATTCTCAAATGAGTTATCAAACCATTTTTGAAACAAGTACTTATTCATTTTAAACTTTCATTCTGCATATTCCAAAATAAACATTTTTGAGGTACTGGAGTTTTTATTTATAATTTATTACCTTTGATAAGCTAGTGCAAAATAACAGTTTTATCAATGTATGGCAGATCCTACAATTTTTGTTGTACTTAAAAAGAAATATAAAGAAGTTTGTATAAATTCCCTAATTTAAATTAGTGCAACAGGGAAAGTGTCTTTGATGTATGTGCATTCATTTTTAATTTTATGAATATGAACTTTGAAAACTGTTGAATTTCAAATTTACTTCTCAGCATTTTTCCATACCTCATATTCAATCATTAACTGAAGTTCTCTTGAACAGTTCAAGGATTTGATAAAACTTCAGCCCACAGAGCATTCTAATTGGTGTGTAATGCTGTAAAAATACTAAGAAAAACTGGCTTAAATTATAATATATACTTCACCTATTTAAATTATGAATATTAAGAGAATAACTGTGTAATATTATAATACAGATTATAGACATAATTAAAGAAAATAATACAAATCAAAAAATTAAAATTCATGATTGTTCTCAATTTTAATGCCTTTTTGAAGACCTTAAGACCTAAGTAGATTAATTATTTAAAAATTTAACTAAAAAAAAAGTACTGTATACAATTCCTTTTTACTTTCTCCGTACGCACTATGTACATAGTGTATAGAGAAAGTATTGCACTCCACCCAAAAATTTGATACCGAGATTTCACCGGAAATATATGTTTTAGGGTCACCAATATAAAAAAAAACATTTTCACAAAAAGATCCATGTGTGTGTCCGTGTGTCTGTGAACACGATAACTCAAAACGAAAATTCGATAAAATACCAAACTTGGTATTTAAGTTTAGTATCTTCCAGGGATGCGACACAAAGATTTTGAGAAAAATCCCCCCACCCCCAACTACCCTTTACATGGAACTTTTTTTCGAAAATTTTGATTTTCTCAAAAATGGCTCTAACGATTTTGATTAAAATTTTGTATATTAAACATATTTACCTGACAAATAAAATGTATATCTTGAATTTTCTGGGAATAGCCTCTGAAGAGTAGTTTATTCTGAATGAATTTTACTAAATTTTGAATAACTGCTAAACCGTAAGAGATGGACAAAAACTTACTACACAAAAAATGTAGAGCACATTAAAATACACAATTTATGTTACATACATTTTTTTCGTGGAGTTCGTCGTTTTTGTGACATTCCTTATTTTTGGTTTCTGCTATGAAAAACTAATACTTTTCTCATACAGGAACTTGTCAACTCCTATCCATATAGACAAAGGAACTTCATTGACATAGCAACCAGCTTTTGACTATCTCTTTAACCTACAGTTGTCCCTTATTTCGCTTCTACTTACAAGGAAACGAATAATTAGACTATTTCTGCTATTTTTTTCTGATTAGCATAAAGTAAATAGAAGTATAAGCTTTTTAAGAATAATTTGTTGCAGGGATATGGAGAAAGTCATGTGAATGGTACACATCAGATTTTTTCTAAATCATTTGTATTTTAGTTGTCTTTAGAATTTAGAGAATGCAAAACATTTTATGTAACATTCACTTGCTAAGCACAAACTTTTATGTGGTATACTAGGTATTTTATTTATCTTTGTTTCTAAGATACAAAATTTGATTTTGTTCAGATGTTTAGAATCTATTTGTACAAGATAACATTTGCCAGTATTCTTTCAGAATAGTAATTAATTTTATATAACCATTATATAAAGCAAAATATAAAAGGAGATGTATACATATTTTTACTTCCAAATTTATTTCACTTTAGGAACTACTTTTTACACATTGGCTGATTCTTTATTTATACTGCTTGATTAGAGTTCTTTAAAACCATGCAGAGAAGAATCACTTTTGAAGAACACTTTATAGTTACTCAGAGTTTTAATTTGTGTGTTTGTCAACTGCTTCTATCCTTTCTTTATTAGTTCCAATTTTAATCCAGAAGTGGGCAGAAGGAATTATCATCCCTCCTCCACACAAAATGTTGACATCAACATCTTTATTGCACATTCATAGAAAGTGTAGAGATAAATTTGCAAAACAGTTTAAAAGATTACATTTTATCTTAGATTTTGTCACTGAATAATTGTATTAATTAAAATACAAATAAACTGATGCTGTAAATAAGTAGCAATTAAAACTTTTTAGCAACATGCTAATTCTTAATATTTGTTAATTCATAGAAACTTTTTCTTATATTCTGTTCTTTATTGTAATGAGCATCTATATATATATATATATATATATATATATATATATATATATATATATATATATATAAAATGATGATGATGATGATGAGGAGGAGGAGGAGCAGAGGAATTTATCACCATCTAGATAAGTATAGTATTTTTAGCAAAAGAGAAGTTTGTATTTAGGATGGGCATATCAACCAGTGATGCCATGTTCAAGTTAACTAATGAAGTTCTCAAGTCAATGGATGATAAACTTAATACACTAGGAATATTCTGTGATCTATCAAAAGCATTTGACTGTGTTAATCATGAAATACTTCTATCAAAAATTATCACAATATGATATTAGTGGCAAAGGGTATCAATGGATTATATTTTACTTATCGAACAGAAAGCGAAAGGTTATAACAAATAGTTCAAATAATAGCAATGTATATTCTGAATGGTCTAAAATAAACATGGTGTACCACAAGGTTCTATTCTGTGTCCCTTATTATTTTTAGTGTATATAAATGATCTACCTGCAGTTATAAACAAAAATGCCTAGCCATTTTTTTTTTGCGGATGACACAAGTATGTACTTAAAGAACACAATGTCAGTCAGCTCCCAAATTCATCTAATAGAATCTTCAACACACTAAATAATGGCTTGAAAGTACTTAACAAAATTCACATAAACTTTGAAAAAGCTAACTACATTAAGTTTTGCACAACGTATAAGAACATGGCAGACCTAAGTATAGAATATGAAAATAATCAGATTGCTGAAGCTTGTAGTACGAAATTCCTTGGTCTTATGATCAACTGTAACATGAATTGGAAACACCATATTGATTATATCATATCCAAACTGCATATTTTGCAATCCCACCCTTAATTCAGCTTTATAAATAAATGCATACTAAAAAGAGCTTATTATGCATATTTTCATTCATTGATAACCTATGGAATAATATTTTGGGAAAATTAAGTAAATGCTAAAAGGTGTTCATTATGCAAAAAAGGTAATATGAATAATGGCCGGGGAAAGACAATCAACTCACTGCAAACTACTTTTCAAAATGTTTGGAATTTTACCATTAGCCTAGCCATATTGTCATTTGTAATAAATAACCCTGAAAAGTTTACAAAAATGCAGATATTTATAACAAAGAGACCAGACAAAGGCAGAACTTAAATAGACCAACAAATAATTGGAAGTTATTCCAAAAAGGGGTTTACTACAAAGAAATAGTTTTGTTTAATTCACTTCCCTCTTCTATAAAATAATTGCAAATGAACAAAAACAAGTTTAGATCAGAATTAAAAAGATACCTTATTACTCACACCTTCCATACAGAGGAGGAATTTATTCCATAAAAAATTACTGGTAATAATGTAACATTGTAAATATACTAAACATGAATATTCTAAGAATGTGTACAAGTAGGTTTTTGGAAACACACATGTTATTGTAAATATGCAAAACTGACACCTCTGAAAATTCATTGTCAGAGTTATTACATAAATAAATAATTAATAAGTATGAATAAATGTAATTCTTGACATGATCTACATCCTAGAGTTGGCTATAAAGATTGCAATGTTGTGCAATATTTAATTTAGTAAGATATACAATGACAAATGCCAGACCCATCTCAAAGTATGCAGAGTGGTCAGTTGGAAAGTTAGAAAATAAAAACAGAATTATTTAAATATTAGTCATATTTATTTTTCCTTAACCTTTAATACAAACTACAGGTATTAGGCTTATACATTCTGATTAATACTGAGTAAAAAGCTGCAGCAGTTGTTTTGCGATATCTAAAATTTAACAAAATAGGCTTGGCATTCAGCTAAACTTGTACTTGTATGTTTATGTAGTACTGCCTGTACTACGTATACCACACAGCAGGAAGATAACATTGATATTCTGCTCTAACATAATGGTGAACCAGCTAACAATACATTCGACTATAACTACTGCCTAGAGATGAACTATTTATTGGTCTCCAAATTCATCACATCTCATGCCACCCAATTCACTCATCTGGGATACAGTGCAGAATATTGTTTATACATGAGAACCCATGGATATTCTTTAAATCAGAGAAAATGTTTTCAAAAACTTTGCCACAAGCTAAAAATGGGAGGAATCATTCAGGTAAGGATCTTGCTATTTATCAGACAAAAATAAAGTTACCAGATGTTCTTGTTTACCCGAACCATGTCCTAGGTTGTTTTGTGTTTATGGAAGTTTTGCTAAATTGCCAAAGTTTCGTTTTAAATCATACTATACATTAAAAATATAGGATAATTTCCGAGGATCTCAAAATCTTAAGTCCATATACAAGGATGAAGATTGCAATTATATTATTGATGAAGACATTGGTAATTGTTTATTTAATCATCTTGTATGTCTTCCTGGTTTGACATTATTATATTTTAAAGTTAGTTTTTGGAAATACTCATACCTTTTTTCAGAAAGTTAAGTGGCACAAGGTAATGATCAGTCACAACTTAACAAACCTATCTTTACATGTTTGTCTTTACATATAGTACTATATAATGCTTGTACTATATCCACCCAATTCCACATATATATGCCAACCACAGATGCCTCAACAAAGCAAGGAATATCAATCTGGCATTTATAAAACTGAAATTCACCCTTCTCTTCAGATAAAGGTCTATTCTAATTTCAAATATGGGCAGCACAGACCCCAAGAGTGATAAGCATATGGACTGAATCATTTGTTCATCATTTGAAAGCAGCATGAATTGGACACCAAACATCAGAAGAGAGATTAAACAAGGGAAATGAGTCAATCTTTTACCTGAGAAAGGAGTGGTTACTGATGATTTTCAACCTTGCATTGAAGAAGACTCTAAAATCCATGCCAGTCTATCAACAGAAAAATAAATCATTCAGTTCAAGGAGGTTCAAGTAGTATTGAAACAATGCTCTCTGACACTTGTCTTTTGATGAAATGGAACAATCATGCAATAATGATTTTACTGTTACATATACCATGAAGAAGACAATCTAACATTTTATTGGAATAATAGACATTTTTGAGTTATGCTGTTCACAGACACATAGACACACATGCGGAACCCTTTTCTGAAAATGTTTTTCAATTTACTCAGAGGTCCTCAGAACATGTATTTTTCTCTACTATGTATGTGGTGAACAGAAATCCATACACTCCGAAAATTATTAAAATTCTGCAAGACTTACAAAATAGTGAAGTTATATTTTGATTTAAAAAGTGTAAAAATAAACGGAGTCTACCGAGAGGATGTTCTGACATTGTGGCTCAAAGAGTATCGTATCTTAGAACTCTTATATGAAAATACAATAATAAATAATGCAACCTGGTTCTAAACGACTATACAGTTTCCGAGTGTTGGTAGAATGATCATATTCCAAGAGTAAGGTTTAAGGCAAAAGCCAGTGCTGAACAGATTATCATTGTTCATGCTGGGTGCGAGATGGTGTTTATTTTACGTTTTTGCCTCATTTACGACACCAAGTCTAGCACGTTGATTACCAGAGAGAGAGAGAGAGAGAGAGAGAGAGAGAGAGAGAGAGAGAGAGAGAGAGAGAAAATTACAAATGTATTATTGAATTTTATATAACTTAGAATACAAACGGACACAAGCACGCACATACCATCAAATATGTGGAAAGTGACATACAAGTAGATACCATTCAAGAGGAGTAAGTATATATATATATATTCTGCTCGTTCGCCCTGATCACGCTATACGTTGGGATTGAACTTTCTTTACATCCTTTCCCTTACAGTGGGAAGTCAGCATAATTTTTATGTTCGAAACGGACCAGTCCATCGCTTTTATTTTTAATTTATCCTCAATTGCAAGTTTAAAGAAAGTCGCTGCTTTCAGATTCTGCACAGATTAATTTTTGCATAAGTTATGTTTCTTACACAATCAACCTACAGTTGGCAAAAATATTCACAAAATTTAAACCATAGACGTATAATTACCTAGGCTCTCAGTACTGTTTCTCCGTATTTAACATAGCAAGCTCCCTCTTATACCCTCTTGGCCGAGTACACTCCGATGTGGTCTCATTATTTGTCACTATAAAGCAGCAAGATCCAGGGACATGTAGAGAGACATTGTTCACATCACGGACTTGTATACTATCGTTTCTTCGAATCTCCGGCAACTAGAGTTATTCGCAGCCCATTTTCTAGGATGTGCACACGTTCGCTATTTTGGTTACTTTCACTAACTTTATTGGCTGAGAATATGTTGCGTTTTCATTGGGTCTCACAATTTTAGACGCCAGGGCTATTAACATTTTAACACGCTGATTACACATTCTGTGTTTGGTGGCGCGTGAATTTCGTCTGGGTTTTTCCCTTCATTGTCTGCAGCTCGGAGTTGCTAGGGTTTTAAATACTAGCTTCCTTTTGTTCTTCATGGCCCGTCTTGCCTTTCCCTTGCTGGACTGATGATCTTTCGTATTTCGAAGCGATTTTGTTTCTGATTCCGTTTCCCTTTGGGTATATCTAGCTTTATTCAAGTAGTTTTGATTCTGTTTTAATCGGATTGCATTCTATTTATACTTTATTTATTTCCTTAAATTTCCTCTGTTTATTTGGATTATTTTTCTTTCTTATTTATTTAATTTGTTATATTTCATTCATTTCTTCTCATGCTTTATTATTAAGTTACTCTTATTTGTCTGTCGGGTTTTATCACTTCTAAAGTTAATGAACACTGTTTTAAAAATCTTCCCATCTATCTGTTTGCTATTGGGACAGGCTATTAATCAGGAAATGCAGTCTTTTAAGGCAGTTTTGGTGTATTGTATCTTATGCATTGATTAACATTGTAGTTTCGAAGCTGTCGTATTGCTGGATTTGGACTCAGTTGAAGACGGTGGTAGAAATCTTGTATATGTTGTGAAACATCCTCTTGTAAGTAAGATACAGATAAGTCCTCGTGGATTAGTTAGGTTGTGGTATACCAATCGCCACCATGAATGATTATTAAAACTTCATTTTGTGCAACCTGCAGTGGCTTAAAAATGGAATCATCTCATGCTGGAGCCGCGTAAACCAGTATAGGTAGAATCAGAGCTTTTTTTTTTTTTTTTTTTTTTTTTTTTTTTTTTTAAGAGTAGTAGTTTCCTTTTTATCGATATACACCCTGACTTGAGCAGAGGACTGAGCTGAATTGTCCTGGCTATTGCTTTTCCTTGTGTTTGTTGTACGTGTTCGTATCATAATAAGCACCGATCAAATACCACACCAAGGTATTTAACTTGAGTTCTGTAATGTAGTTCCTTATTTCTGATTTTCAGTGCATTTATTCTTTTGGGTGAACATTTTATAAAGCACATGGTTTGCCTTTGTTCAACGTTAAGATTTATTTTTCAATAACTAGCCCAGTTCTCATATAAATATATGTGATTTTTCAATCTTCTAACGGCTCTTGTAGGACCAATATCTGTTGAAAACAAATTTGTATCATCTGCATACTAGGCAACATTTGATCCTGTTGCTGTAGGTATATCCGACGTGAATATGCATAGTATAGATCCGATGTCTGATTCCTAAGAATTCCGGTATTTAAAGGATACGTTGGTGAAAGAGATAACCCTTCCCTTACTTGATAGTTTCTGCTGTCCAGGTAATTTCCTAGTATCTTTACTAGTGCATCTGGAAGCTCTGCGTGCATTAACTTATTCATTAATCCGGTATTCCATACTGAATCATAAGCTTTAGCCACATCCAAAACAATCGCTGGTGTGAATTCCCAATAGTTGAACGTCTGAGTAATTTTTTCTAACAGTTGAAGTAGGTGCTTGATGTAAAGTTGAGCGTCTTGGTCTAAATACCATTTTGGTGATCGGGAATTAGGCTAATATTCTGTTCCTCTAAACGTCGAAGAATCGCTCATTCTAATAGTTTTCCTAATGATGAAGGAATTTTTCTGGAATTACCGGAATTTTGTGTGCCTTTGGTATCGTGATTATAATACCATCTTTCCAACAATGTAGAAAGTGGTGTACTTTTATGCTACTCTTAAAAGCGTTGCTATATTTGTCGTACTTTTTTCAGTAGATTATTTTAGTGCTATGTTTGTTATCCCATCCTGTCCAGACGATTTTTTGGACGATAGCTTTTTAGAAATTACTTTTATTTCCGATGAGGTGGTTAGTGGTATTTTTGTAGCATGATTTCTGCTCAAAAATAACTTGACTCATGATATATTTTATTGTAAAAGTTTGAAAGTTTCGGGACTTCCTTTGCAGTCTTAAACTGATTTTGGAGATTGTCAGCTCTAGCTGTCGATTTTCCTGCCTTCGTGTACACAGGTTCTGTTGCAGTTTGTACACCTGTTACATCTGTTGCAGCTTACATCTGTTGTTGGTACGCAGTTTAGTTAGTGTGCTTGTGATTTTCCATATGTTTGAAGAGATGTACACTTCCTTAATATATTTGTCTAATTTGTCCACGAAATTTGTGGGTACCGCATTGTGGTCTTGATTCTTTAATATGTTGAACTCTTGTTTAGGTTCTGTATTGCGCGTCCTTTGCCACATCTTTCTGGCTTTCTTCTTTCCCTGTGCAATTTCCATAATTTTGTTCGGAAGAGGTGCTTGCTGAGTTAAAGGTTACTATTGTAGACATTTTTATTGCTGCTGTTATAGTATTAGTAGCTATTTCTGCCTCTGTACAATGTTCTTCCAAAGGTGTAATTTATGGATTTCCTTGCAGGAATTTTTTTAGATAACCTCTGAAGGGTGCCCAGGTTATGGTATGATAAAAGTTGAAATATGGCAGTTTAATAGTGTTATGATTAATGGTTATTACAATTGGGGCATGATGAGCTGTGAGGTCTTCAGTGGTGTAAATTTTAGACAGCCTTGTTTGCTTCTATATAGAACAATGACAAGCATGTCAGGTTGAACCAAAGGATTATAGGAGTGATAAGTGGGAGTAGCAGGGTCTAGAACATCATATTTCTGGTACATATTTCTCTACAAGGTTCAAACCTGGCGGAGGAAGATGACGGTTTTAGCCTTAGCATGGCTTCCTTCCGTTGTCGTAGATTTACGGCATGTAAAAGAACCTCAAGTCGATAAAGAGGCTTCTGAACAAAACTAAGCGGTCTTTCACTACTAGTATAAAATGGGGCGCTGAGAACCACAGCGTCCACAAATAAAACTCCATTTAATTTGTCTACTAGTAGTGAGTCTTGAATTTCATAGTATATTTTTTTTTTTGGGTTGTAACAGCATATCGATTCGCCTGGAAAAGCTATTTCGACGAATGTTCCTTCTATGTGAGTAAACAAATGTGTGTTTGTTGGTCTGTGTTTATTCCTAACCTTATGATTATTGCCGTATCACCATGAGCTCCTTTATACTTTTTGTGCACTTCGCAGCCTTTCGAATCTAATCTGGACTGAGATTTTAAATGAATTTCACTTATCATAAATATACCGACATCTTGCTCCTGTATAAAGTTTTATGTTAAATATTTTTCTCGCTGCTGCCCATATGCATTTCAAAAAGTTACCTTAAGGTTCCTACAGATGTAATTCAATCGATTTGTCGACATCGTTTGGAACTGAAGTGATTCCTTCTTTACTAGTATAAATAACTTTGTATTGGGTCATTTTCCTTCTTGACTTCTTTAACAGCCGTTTGAAGGCCTTTCATGAATTTCTTCTTTGCGAATAAGACCATATCTTTAATTTCGTGGAAAACTGAAGTTCTTGTAGTTGTTTCTAAAGTTGGCCTGGATCATTCTCTTTTAATTGTGCTAGCCTGGAGAAATCTCTTGTGTAATGCGTTTCTGTTCAATTGGCATATGATAAGAAACGCTTACATTAACGGTAGCTTGCAGGACGGGACTTATTACGGTTTGCACATTTGGAGGCTTGGTTGCTTTATTTTGATACATTCCAGTGACGAGTGATTTTGTCCACATTTCACACATTTGTAGTTATGTGGCACCTCAAGGCTTTGTACCTAAAACCTTGGCAATTGAAGTATTGCTGTGGAACGGCTTCTTGCCCAATATATTCTACAAAAGTACATTTTAGATTATTCAGTTCTGTCAAATGGCGAATGTCTGGCCTGTGTGGTTTTATTTATACTGTTATAACTCATAATGGTAACATTTACCACGTCCTTGTGTCTTCGTTGTCTATCTCCTTGTCTTTTCATTTGTCTCACATTCTCTATTGGGTAGTTAAGTTCTTTTAATTCTCTTTCATTGTCCACTATTAGGGTATCAACCGGGAGGCCTTTCATTACAATTTTGAAGGTTTTATATTCCTCCGTTGCAAAAGTGTAGAATTCAATTTTTTATCTTAGAAATATTGCATGATTTTTTAGAAAATCTTTCTCGTTGTTAGGGTAGATTTTCAGTCCTCCAGGGGAGGCATATTCAACATGGGGTACGCTAAGACTTCTTAGGGGTACATATAATATGTTTCGTGAATGATCACAAAGTAATAAAAAAATATTTCAACCAGAGAGATTTGAACTACCTTACCGGTGTACTCAACATGATAACATACAGGTGCGCAAATATTTGTGATATTTGTTTCAAACGCCAACAACAATATTAGTGTCTGAGAGTGTACCTTAGTTAATTGTCAATCTTCCGGCAGTTCGGTAAATTTTCGTGACTGTTAGGTACAGGTTCGTTTTCTTTACTCAAAGATTCACATTGCATTCTTTATATTTGTGAACTGTTGAATGTCTTTATTGTGATAGTCCATTATTTTAACTTTTGTTTTTGTAGGTTGGATAAATTCGTTATATGAGGAAAACGTAAACTCAGTGAAACAAATGACAGTGTCGATAATGTTGAACCACTGCAAGTGAAAGTACGACAACGCTTGTTCCACCGCAGGATATTGGTGAAAATAGTGTTGAAGTTGAACCAGCTATAAGCAAGTCGAAAACCCTGAGAAATGTGAAATACAGATATGACAGTGAATCTTACATTAAATTTGGATTCTTATCAAATATGTATGACCTACCTCTTTCCTTATGCATTATTTGCAACCAAACTCCGTCGAAGAATTCTATGAAACTATCCCTACTTCACTGACATTTGGTAACCAATTACCGCGAATGTAAAGATAAGTCAGTCAATTTTTTCGGCGCAAAGCAGAAAATTTTAATAAAAGTTCAAACGTAATACACAGTTTTAAATATCAACTAAGGTGGCACTGGAGATATCGTATGAGTTAGCGTTGCTAGTTGCAAAAAAATAAATCACCGCAGTTGAGTCTGTTATTATTCCTGGTTCTTTGATTATAGCAGAAAAAAATGTTACACAAAGATTCTGCTAAAGTAATCAAAACAATTCCGAATTCTGACACAAGTGTAGGGCGTATAATTCATGATATGGCATAAGATATTGTTGACCAAATAGTAGAAAATATTTAAATAGACAAAAGATTTCAAATCGATGAATCGGTAGGCGTGGCTGGTGATACTAAGTTATATATTATATATGTCCGGTACTTTGACGTTAAAAAGCGCGATGAAATTCTAAGATGTAAACAATTACCAGAACATACAGGGGGGGGAGGATGTTTTTAAAACTCTTGAGAATTTTATGATATTAAAATTAAATTTGTCATGGGACTGGTGTATAAGCTCGTCCACCTATAGTTCTGCTTCATTGACAGGTAAAAAAGCGGTCATATTGCTCGCTTTCGCGAAATTAACTCCAAAATAATTTGGCAACGTCGTATTATAAACAGAGAAAGTTTGGTAGCGAAAAAAAGTAACTCCTGATTTACACGAAGCATTGAACACAGCTACAAAAGTGGTCAATTTAATAAAGGCACGCGCACTGAACTCCCGTCAGTTCAAAAAAATGTGTGAGGAGGTGGAGCTATGCACACTCAATTGTTTTTGCACACTGGGGTGCACTGGTTATCACGAGGACGCGTGTCGACTTGTGTTTTTGAACTGATAAATGAGTTAAAATGTTTCCTTACAAAATTGAAATCCGATCTGGTGAAGCATTTTGAAGATGAAGAATGGATTTGCCAATTAGCTTATCTGACGGATATATTTAACAAATTTAACGTGCTTAATCTTCAACCTCAAGTTTTTGACAGAAACATTTTTAAAGATCATGAGATAATAAAGAGCTTTTATAAGAAATTTTTATTTTGGATTGATTGCTTAATAAAGGAAATATAGCAGTTTTTCCAACTGTTTTGGAACATAGTGGACTAATATTGCTGATGGGCTTTTGGAAATAATCGAATTCCACCTACAAAATCTCAGGTTACAGCTTTTAAAATATTTTCCAGAAATTAAGAAAGGCGATATTACACAAGAATGGATTACAAATCCGTTTTGCATCAATTTCTCTGATCTTTCCGTAAAGTTACAAGAAACTCTTTTGGAAATGTCCGTTGACAGTTCACTGAAAATAACATTCGAAAACATGTCAATTTGTGATTTCTGGTACTACGCACGCAAAGAGTACACCGAACTAGTGACTGTGCCATTACATGCCTTCTTCATTCCTCTCAACTTATCTGTGTGAACAGGGTTTCTCTGCATTGACAGCAATTAAAACGAAACAAAGAAATCGATTGAATCCAGAATCCCCATTGATACTTGCACTAAAGAAGATTCACTCAGGAATAGGAGAGCTAGTATCCAGAAAACAAGCTCAACAATCTAATTAACAGGTCAGAAACATGTGTAACTTCATACACTTTTGTGTCTATGTGCTATCTGCAACGTATTTACATAGTGCCTTTATTTATTTTATACACTTATAGCATAATCCTCCTTTCTATAATGTTTAATAAATTGTAAATGTTATACTCTATTTTATACCATATTTAAATATAATATAATTTAATTTCGGGAAAACTCTGGGGCTAGGGGTACAGGCTGGAATGGAAAATTGGCAGTGAGGGTACGCGGAGAGAAAAGATTGAATACCACTACTCTAGGGCATAACTGTCATATTGGATTTTCATGTGTTATTTTTTGCAAAGTCTGCACGCAGTCTAAAGTAAGGTCTTTGGTTTTGAGAATTATTGGTTAGGGATTTTTTATATTGGTTTCTTGTTTTGAAAAACTGGAGTTGGATATTAATTAGTCATGGTACTCACCTTGCTTTCTGAGGAAGAAGTAGAGGTTTCTTGGGTATTTGAGGCTAAAGATTCCACCAGAAGTTGAAATTTGTTCTGTGTACTCACAGAGTTTTGATCTTCAGATAAGCGAGACATCTTAGAGGCGTGCTTCTTGTTTACTATTTGGAATTTGTCTTCCATAATCTGTAGCTTCTTCTCTGTAGCTGGAATTCATAATACGGACGAGTTACTTCCATGCATATTTCTTCTTCTGCAATGCCATTTGCAGTTTCCATTGATCCAACTTGGTTATTTTTATGTAGTTGTTGATTCATATCTAGCTTTTCTTTTGGTCCAGAATAATGTCTAATAGCATTTTGCACATTTTGATTTTGATTGTATTCCATTTTTTGAGGTTAGTTTAGAGCAAATCGGATTTCTCCGCTTTGTCAGGCTTCCAAACTTTCAGTAGGATTGTGTTGTATTAATTTTACTTAAGATAGTTATTTATGCTGTAAAGATATTTAACTGCTATTTATATATTCCTAATCTCAGCTTAAGGCAATTATCTGAATAAGCACACGTAAACATTCAAGCCATAGTGTCTTCAGAGAGAGATATGTCAAAGACATCGTCCATACATACTGCATTCTGACGAGTTACACTGCACGCATTGCACTATTTCAAATAATCGCTATCATAGTAATGCGCACACCTATTCGCTTTGTAAACACCATAGCATTTATCCGTGTATTTCATTACGCCGGACCAATTTACGATCGCAAATGCAGACAGTTCTCCCAATCAAAAAGTAGAGTACAGCCGCTTAGGAGAACGCCTTGTTGGCTGCTTCAGGACAAAGCGGGAGTTTTAAACTTTGAACATTATTCTTGTTTCTATTTCTACAGTTGCTCCGTAAAGTAACATCTTACAGTAGATGAATAGTACATAAAACATTTTTGGGTGTGCACATGCGATCATGCTATAGACAGCCGCCGCCACTACCACTTTTTTCACATAAAAAGCTATTGTTCTACAGAGCGAAATATGTTTGTATAGGAACATTTCATATTAGGTAAGAGATGCTTATTACAACGATGCAAATAGATATATACTATTTATAATTTTAATTCTTGTTACAGATCAACTTCCATTGGTTACCCAACACTGATAAAAAAGAACAGCACCAGTCATGAGATATCTGTGATATTTTACCAGAAAGTTGCAGTTTGACGTTTCAACACTCACAGAGGACAAGCTTCAAATATTCACAAGAGACAACGACCCTCTTATTTCATAGTGAAATCGACTCCAAAAACAGAAAAATTCACTCCTTGCCTATGAAACAATGGGGCACACATGCAGAAATATATTTCTTAAAACAAGAATTCAAATACAAAACGTTCACTGCCTATCCTAAATAATAATAATAATAATAATAATAATAATAATAATAATAATAGTTTCCCACAATCATCGTGTAATCTTGTGCAGAATCGTGTAGATGTGGCAGCTTTGAAACGTTATTATATACGCAACCAAGGAGAGTGTGGTTCTGCATCGGGGAGCGCCACTTGTACGCTTAACGGAATGCCCTCCCCTCTGTACAGTTCAGTTGGGAAAACGCCACGATTAGAACGCTGCATATAGTATGGGATCTTGCTTCGGGTGGCTGTAAGGAATGCGCATGAGAAAAAGAAATTATTCTAGGATGGTGGTGTATTAAGGCAGCCAGGAAATCAGTGGCGTACCAGAGTTTTCAATTAAGGTATAAAGAGACACACATGGCGTCTAAATTCGTTCCGCATCGTACGGTGCTACTTGTCTAATCATGAGTATGTTGTATCATTTTAAGGTAGTGATGGGTGAATTTTCAGTTAAAAAGGCTTTCATAGGGAGATACTAAACATATTAAAATACATATATGCAAAGTTTCAAAGTCCTTTGGTGTCCGAAAGTTATCTTATTTACATAAAATATAAAGGTCTGTGCTATTTAATTTCACCTTAGTAGGGTATTTAGTCATCTTTCAAGGCTTAAATTTTACACCTAAACTTTCAAATCTTAGTTTAATATACAAAATACTTACTATAATTTTGAAACACCCACTGAATCTTTCCAAAGCCGTTCTTAATAAAAATATGATTTTTTACTAGAGCCTTAATTTTTAAAATAAAAGCCAAAATAAGTGGTGAAATAGTAAAAGGTTTTGAAATCTTGTTTTAAAGCGAATAATTTTACTTCCTCTCGCACGTGCGTACAATGTACCAATGGGTAGAGAAGGCATTGTATTCCATCGAAAAGTTGGATACCAATATTTCCCTGAGAATACATATTTTAAGGTCCTATGAATCCAAGAAAAGTCTTTTTAGAAAAATATACGTGCGCGCGCCCGTATGGGGGCTTGCGTGTGTGTGTCTGTATCTGTCTATCTGTAGACAGTATAACTAAAATGAAATGTTGGTTAGATCTAAACTTGGTATTTAAGTTCAGTACCTTCCAAGGACGTGACACAAAGATTTTCAGGATATGCCCTCACCCTCAACTACCCTTTATATGGAACATTTTTCTAAATTTTTGATTTTCTCGAAAATGGCTCTAACGAGCTTGAATAAAATACCATATACTTAATATAGTTTATGACAAACAAAATGTATACTTTGAATTTTCTGGGAGTAGCCTCTGAAGACCTCTTCATTCCTGAGGTCTTTTGTATAGCTTTTGTAAAACTGGTAAACCGTAAGAGATAGACAAAATCTTACAGCACCAGAACTGTAGATCTCGTTAAAGCACAACATTTATATAATATAACTTTTTATTGTAGAGTTAACCGCTTCTGAGATATTCCGTGCTATTGGTTTCAATTTTAAGATACTTAAAACTCTTCTCCAACTGAAAGTCATCTATCTTTCTTTGCGTATCTCTTTTGGTTAATCCTAGCAAGCAAAGAGAACCGAATTTCAATTTTTTCATACTGCGATCGGATTTTAAAAGATTTGACTATTGCTTTAGCCTAGTGTATTCCCTTATTTCCCTTCTACTTATAAAGGAGCAAGTAATAACACAAATTCTGCTAATGTTTATCTCGATTAACATTTCGTAGATAAAATCATAGTTTTTGTAAAAAACGTTTGTTTGCGGAACAGATAGAATAAGTCATGTGAATGGAACACGTCATATTGTTCTTACTATGTTTACAAGATATGGAAAATCCTCTGCTTGAATATTTTTATATGTTTGGATGATACTGCCAAAAAGTCTAGTGATTTTACTCAAGAACTGCACGAGAAGATGAATTTTGAATGTTTTTTACATCTAAGGAAACGAAATTTGTCAGAAGCGTCTTTTTTACCCTGATGTGCGAAAAAATTAAATCTATAGTAATAAATTTGTGGAAAGCAATAATTTCATTCATAATCCACCTTGGGACACTGGACGGTGTAATTACAAGAAACGCATACACAAGCTTCACGCATGTCTCCCATTTCTCCCCTATTAACCTTCTTCCCCGCACCCCGCAAACACACGGCGTTTCGTCCTATAATAGTACCTGCATACACCAGCTCGAACGGTATGAAATACGATGGTTGGAGCAAAATTTATGGCAACTATTTATTTTCTTGAAGATACCAGTCCGGATGGAAAATGTGGTATATACAGACGAAAGAACAAGGTGTTAACTACATGTGTGAACAATGAATAGCACACACTAATTTATTACGGTAGTATACATGGCAATATGGTCTTCACGGTGACAATGACAACACAGTACACATACAGTTGACATGGCAAAACTGGGCACACTGACAGGTCGTCCCGAACGTTGATCATCACTGGTTGACACACGTCCTTGCTGAAACTTTCCTACCCACTGTGCTACTGTACGGCATGGTAGGGCATTATTCGCAAGAGCTTCCAATAATTCACTCGGAGAATGGCTATTTTAATGTAAGCGCGCTGCTCAACATGGGTTACTTCCATTTCTCACGACACTCACCAACTGACTAATTTCATAGCCCTCGCTACGCTACTACCAGCTATCACAGAGCCATCTGTTGTTCTGCATACACACTATGCCTGCAGAACTTCCACACGACATACATACGTTTGTGATCCATTCACATATCGACAAGAAAAAAACTAGTTGCATGACTTTTGCCCCAACCCTCGTATATTCCACTTTCCTAATTGTTGGTGTGTGTGCATGTGTCCTAAGTTATCATATACATATATGAAATGTACCGCCAAGTTGGCTTAAATTTCTAAACCAAAAACCTTAAGTGCGTACTTAAAACTGTTGATGTGCTGTTTCATACGAATAGGCAAATCGACATTAGTAGATGTTTTGCAGTGGCGGTTGTACCTAATTTTATCAAATCACAGTTTTAAAAATTATAATTATGTAAAAGTGATTTCCTTTTTATTTCCTATATTATTTCACGACAACGTCCATTTGAATTGTCCGAGGAAGAGAGAAGTGAGATAACAGGCGGAAATTATAACTATGCAACACAAACAATAAAAGACCAAAAACACACAAGGTAATGGTTCCTTTCCTTAGAACATATATTCAAAGAGCATGGAAATAATTCATTTTTATGAATGACTCCAATCATTTGGATTTTGTTGCTAAACCTGGCCAAGGTTACATAAACTACGGATGCGTGATCACTCCTCTGTTATTTTATTTTGTTGTTGTTTAACGCCTGCTTTTACTATTGCTAGCACCACAGGCGATGACACTGATGATACATGGAATGAAGATGAAGCAGCGGTGGAATGCGATGGCGGGGGAAACCAGTGAACCCTGAGAAAACACGCCCCTGCGAAGCTTTGTGTGTTTGTTGTTTTAGTCATCTTGTGTGAGTCCTCTTGTATTCTAGTGCAGAACTAGTAGTTTTCTTGCTCGCCGTTCCCAGCAGTCCACTAGCCGCTGTTATACATCACATAAATAAGGAACTCGATGAAAACATTTTGATTCATCCTGCTATATAGGCTCTAAAGTGTTATTAGTAGTTAAGAGTGTTTAGGTGCATATTTCATAGGAAAAACGGAAAGGAGATGATGCTAAAATAAGGTTAAAAAAAAAGGAATAAAAATTTCTGTTCTATTCAACTAATTCAGTGAATCCTCTTTCCTTATTAACTATTGAGTTACAAACAATTACATTAACCAGGAACCGCCGTACGTAATGCAAATCAAGGTATTTATATTTCCTGCCAAATTATACATCAGTTCGGGGATATTCCTTGCGTAGTTTACATGTGCTTGATTTTAAATTACTTTCACCACAATTCACACATGTTACTTTCCTTTCCCACTACAGACACCACAACGTACGCTAAAAATGTGGCGATGATGTTAAACGATAGAGCTGGTAGCGGCTATCACTCAGCGCATATAGTATTCCGATGTTGGCACTCTGTCTAGCAGACGGAAAATATTTAGAGCCGTTGTGCAAAATTACCACATTAAGTTATCATTTATCAGAAGGAAAACCATAAAGCTGTTTTATTTCTGAAAAGGGTCTGTGCATTTTAAAAAGTAAGTATGCTTCTGTTAAGTAAATGATGAAACTGCTTTCGACTACAACAGGAACCAGTGCGCTAAACTGTGTATTCACTCGGAATTAGAATTTTACAAATGAGGCAAATTTCTCACTGAAGTACTCGAATAGTTGATCAGGCGCTGGCCTTATGATCTCAAGGTAATCCGCCCCAGACCGAAGGTTTTTAAGCGACGACACCATTTCATATTTATTGGCATTTTAAAGGACCCCTGCGGGACGAAATTCTGGCACACCAGCGGCATTGATATGATCCTGGCAATTGCCAGCGTCATTAATAAACAATTAATTAGTATACAGTATTATAAACATTTTTATTTGTACACTTTAATATGTACTAAGAAATTGCCGCCTTGGGCCGCAATTTCCACTCCTCTACTTATGAAAAACATCTCTTGGTTACGCTTTGCGACTTAGAGCCTTCCACATTAAGCAACACTTTGCGGTATAAGGTCCTAAAAGTTTATAATATGCTAGTAAGCAACCAATAAGTGACTTAAATGGCAGAATAATAAAAATACCAAATCCAGATTACATATGAAAGTAATGGCATAATGGCAAAACTTTCCCATAGCAGCCCCATGAAAAATGACCACTTTCTCTCTCTCTCTCTCTCTCTCACACACACACACACACACTCTCACCCGTCACCTTCGGTGCCATGGTAGTAAAAATGGGTGTTAAACACTATAAAAAACTCACATGCATTTACTGACACATACACTCACTCAAAGTTATTCACACACACACTCACACACACAGGCTGCGCTGTGGCCAAGTGGTACCATTTGCCTCTCACCCAGGTGGCTTGGGTTCATTCCTAGGTGAATGCATGTCAAACTTATGGTAGACAAAGCATTGCAGAGTTTTCCCCTGCCATTGCATTCCACCAGTGCTCCATCTTCATTCCATGTATCATCAGTGTCATATCACCTGCAGCGCCATTGCTGTAAGAGTGGGCATTAAATGCTGCCTTAACACTCACACACAGATATACCTACACTCACTTGTACACCTACTCATACACATTCACACTCAATATTTTCTCACTCTCACTCATTTTCTCACAATGGCATATTCATATACATAAACTTGTTCACTCTCTCATACTCTGATGTACACACTCATACACCTTGCATATTGCAGTTATCTATACTTTATACTCACTCTTACACACCAGCATATTCACACTCTGTTACACTCTAATTCACGCACGCACACACACACTCTCTCTCTCTCTCTCTCTCTCTCTCTCTCTCTCTCTCTCTCTCTGTTATACACATTCTCTTACTGTTATACACATCCTATCTCTTTGTTACACACATCCTATCTCACACACACACACACACACACCACACACACACACACACACACACTCTCCCCTGCTCTCTCTCTCTCTCTCTCTCTCTTACACACTCGCTCACAGTTGTTAACCCTCATTCACCGAAACACTCGCACACTTGATACATTTTTATTAAAAGCACAGAAATAAAAACAGTATGTAGATAAATAGCACAAGTACATGTTTTCTGTTTTAAAGAATTAAACATAATTTTATAGGAAATGTTCTGAACAATTAATTGTCTCTATTATACAGCATTATTCTTATTTCTACATTAGGAAATATCATAAAGAGAAATTATGTATGTGTTCAGTCTTATACCAATAATGAATATAATGACAACAATGTTCTAGCACTTTATACGTACATGTGAATAAAAACAGCATATTAATTGCAAACCTTATTAGCGAATAGGTATTTCTGCAATGTGTAAAGTCCTTTCTTTATCACATTCCTTTAAATAAATTCTTTAACTAAAACCTATTACTTTCACTTGCAAACTATCGATTCCTTTAAATGAATAAATAAATTAAAAATATAATAATATCCTGTACAAAGTATCTTTTGGTTTAAAATAAATTCAATTGTATTCCTTTCATGTGTGCAAAAATAAAGCAATTAAAATGTATTCCTTTTTAACCAGCTTTTCTATCCCCAATGGTTGTCATATATAACCTCTGCCCTGTTTGCTTATAATGTGGCAATGTTTGTGCCCCAGTAGATTCTCTTTTTCATAGCATAAGTTGCCTGTGGTTGGGGAAGCAACCTTAACATAAATGAAGGCAAAATACAGAGTGAGTCAAAAACCTCTGAACCAGCTGTGCAGTTTTTTCCACTGGGTATGTGGGCTCATAATTCCACTCTGCTGCTGTAAACAAGGTCACAGTTTTGCTCTGCTCTTAAAGTGCAGTATGGAGTTGACAGTCATATGGTGTAGTTCATTTATTACAAGTGATTTATTATTTTGTATTTGGTCACAAAGTGTATTACGGCTCAGTATATGTTTTTACAGTACAGTGTGTATTTATTATTGATTCGTATGTGTTAGCTCAGTCAGCTTGCCAAGTGAAAGTATGACTTGCAGAAGTATTTCCTGACATAAAAGTTCCAGACCATGCAACAATCCATAAACTTAATAATAAATTTTAGGCCACAGGAATTGTTCAGGCTAAGAAATCTAAAAGATGGCACATGAAACATTAGAGGAAATTAGTTATCGTTTGGAGAATTCCCCCCAAAATCACTTAGGCATCTTTCACAACAGGTAGGCTTTTCTTGTGGCTCTGTGTAAAGAAGTACTAGATTGCTGAAGTTAAAACCATATAAAATAACTGTGGCACATGCTCTTCTATCAGGTGATCTTGTAATTCGGCACACTTTTTGTGAATGGACTCTTAATAGTGTATACAGTAGTGAAATAGACCTACATTTAATATTTTCACGGACTAGGCTTGGTTCCACATTGGATATGTGTGTACACAAAATAGTCATTATTGGAGCTCAGAAATACCTAATATTGTTCAGAAGTACACCTTGAAGAAAAAATTGGGGTGTGGTATGTCATTAGGAAAAGACTTATAGGGCCACTTTTTTTTTTTTTTTTTTTTAGTCAATAGTTGACTCCTGTACATACATGAATAAAAATTTGCCCTCTTTTTTAGAGAATTAACAGACAGGGAGTGTGATTTTGCCTTTTTTCAACAAGACTCTGCAACAGCTCATAAAGCCAATCTTTAGATGCGAACAATTGAAAATGTGTTTCAGAACAGAATTATTAGTAGAGATATGTGGCCCCCTCAGTCTCCCAACCTAACCCCCTGCAATTTGTATCTCTGGGGTAACTTAAAATAAAGTGTACAAGATAAACAAACCCACATACCCTGGAAGAATTAAACAAAATTGCCAGCATTTCTCAAGATGAACTATGGTGAGTGATGAATAGTTTCCTAAAGAGGTGCCAAAAATGTATGGACAACGGGGTGGCCAGTTTTGGCATCTCCTTTCTAAGATAGTAGCAGACAACTACATGTGCCAAGGACGCAGAGCGGCAAAACACTGCACAGCCGTTTTGTACTTTTTTGACTCACTCATTTCATGGAGTATGGTGTACAGACCCTTACTGATCGCTACTACCCATATAAATATAGTTTTTAGCTAATTTCTTTGATCATCTTTCAGAAAGTTACAATCTATATAATAAGAACTGTAGAAAATCAAATAAGGTAATTATGTAAAAGTTAGGCTACTTGAAAAAATTAAAGAAATACATTTGTTAGGTCAATTAGTGTTAATTGTTTTTTTCCACACAAACCATGCGCAGGACAGCGGATATGGTATTTCAAAATATTTTGAGATCACCTTGTGGTTTACTAGGAATTTAATGCCTTGTTGGCATATTGCCAAGCTAGCTCAGTAGATAGAGCAACCACTTAGAGATCAGGAGACCAATGGTTCGAATCCTGCCTATGGCATTCAATTTTTCAGTCTGACTCTTATCTATCCTATATACAGCTTGTGTGGAAAAAAAAATTAATTAACACTGATTGACCTAATAATTTGATATATTCTTGTGGTTTACATATGAGTCAGTTGAGGAATTTAATGAGTTTCAGCATGTTGCCATGGTAGCTCACTAGTTGGAGCAATGAGCTAGACACCAGCATATATGTGGGTCAAATCCCAGCTATGACATTACCTTAGCTAAGTCATAAAATATTTCTAATGGTAGTTCCTTTTTATTTTCTCTACATGTATAGAGAAGGTATTGTATTCCACTCAAAAATTTGATGCCTAGATTTCACTAGAAAAATGCATATTTTGAGACCCCTGAATCCAAAAAAAGCAAGTTTAGAAAAAGGCCCATATGTGTGTGTGAGAGAGAGGGTGGGAGGGAGAGGGAGAGAGAGAGAGCGAGCTCAAAAATGAAATACCAAACTTGGTATTTAAGTTTAGTATCTCCTAAGGATGGACACGATCTTCAAGAAAATTCTCTTCTACCAAACTAAAAAAAAGTACTACTAAAACATGTAGATCTCATTAAAACACCTAATTTATGTCATATAGGTATTTTTATTCTTTTGTAGAGCTGATCATTTCTGAGATATTGCTGTTGTTGGTTTCAGCTCTAAAATACGTATACTTTTCTCATACGGGAATTTGCCAACTTTGGCCAAACAAACAAAGGAATTTCAGTCACATAGCAACCAGCTTTTAAAAGATTTAACTATTGCTTTAGCCTGTGGTACTCTCTTATTTCCTTTCCACCTACAAGAAATCAAGTAGCAAGACTATTTCTGCTAATTTTATCTTGATTAGCATGAAGTAGAGAGAAAATAAGATGTTTAATAATAATTTGTTACAGAGATGTGGAGAATGTCCTGTGAATGGAATACATTAGATTATTATCCAGTGCAGCAATTGTTTCAAAGTGAATATTATGTAGATTTTCTGTTGATACTTTTTCCAAATCTAGCACCTGAAAAAAGGCTGATAGATTCAAAGCAGCTGATGGTAAAAATTATTCATTGTTTATGGCACGCATAATATTATGTTCTTTCTTCACAGGTTTGTTAATGAAATTAACAACTGTTGTGAAATGGATATCAAAATAGAAATCAAGGAAGAGGATCCTCTCTTAATTGACGTAGCATCACAGAATAAGAGAGAGTTCTGTACCAAGGATGTTAAAATGAAAACAAACAGTGATGCTATGCTTTTGGACAATAATTGTGGTGTGGCAATCAAAACAGAAATTAAATCAGAGACTCATTTTCCAGACTTTTATTCACAGAAAGATGGAGAATACCTTACTAAATGTGTAACAAAACAGTCTGAAGCTGTTATCTGCAGCAACAGTTGTGGGATAGATATGAAAACAAAAATTAAGGAACAGATTTATGTTTCAGACTTTGTTTCACAGAATGTTGTAGAGGTTCCAGTAATGAAAGATAAGGAATACAACAGTGATCATGAAGTGAATAATACAGTAGAAATTAAAGAAGAACCTTTGTCGCTGGAAACAGAAACTTCATATGTTTGTAATGACATTAAGGTAAGTTTTATTGGAATGTATAGCAGTAAGACATTTTTATTTTATACTTTATAGAATATTTGAATTACCTATGTGGTGCAAAATTAATAATGTTATGAGATAGTTTGTGAAAGTGCATAGTTTTTGTCAGATGGTGTATTTAAAAGTTTGTAAATGTGTATAGTTTTTGTCAAATTGTGTATTTAAAGGGTTGAAAGCATTGGTAGTGATAGTTTTTGAAAATTATAACATATTTGTTTAAATCATACCCAAAATATTCTATGACAATGTAGTATTTGATAATCAGCACCAAGTGAAATGAATGCTATATCATGCAAAAAGGAAATTCAGTGAATCACAGACAATATATTATCCAGCTATACAACTTTAACCCATTGCCGAATGGCATATTAAATAGATCACAAATTAAATTTCTATTTTTCAGAAAAATATTTATACTTGCTTACAATTTATATTTTAATGCAAATAAAGCTGAATTAAAGGATATTAAATGTGGTTTGTATCAACTGCACTTTTATTTACAAAATTAAAAAAAAAACATGTTTTTAATTCCTTTTTATGAAACTAAAAGAGGTCTTAGGTTTTCTTCTTGAATGCTACCATGACACAACAGTTGTTATGCAAAGAGCAAGTCAGTTCACACCTTTTAAGCTCTCTACTTGTAGCTGACCTTCAAATGGGACAAAGGGTTGATGCTGTTATTATGCAAACCGGCCATGCGCATACACATGCTTATCGCTAAGTGCATTTGTGTGTATGTACAATCAGCTATCATAGACTGCCTTTACAATCAAGAGATCAGCATTCTGGCTTCTTATCAGAGGTCCTGGGTTCAATTCCTGTCTGGTGCAGGGAATTTTTCTTTAACAGAATCATTCCCTATCTGCTGCAGAGTCTGGAAGTATAAATGTGGGAGTAAATGTGTGTACTTAATGGTATAAAATCAAAGTTAAGAAACATCACAGTACAGTGAGCAAAACACTAGCAGTTGTTTCTCAAGGCAAAGCCCCCAGTATGATCAAAAAGATTTTACATGGGTTTTAATATTGTTAGTAAATCACTGTAAATGAATTCCTGCTTTGTCTGTTTATAAACAGACATATCTGTTAGTCCCTTCCTAACAGCAACAAACTTAAGATATGACCAGTTCATCCTTTTAAGTGTGTTTATTCATCCCCTATATACCTTTATATTCTTATCTAGTTACAACTTTCTGTCATCAGTAATGTGCCATACTATAAAAATAAGAAGCAACTGACAACTTTCAAAACATTTTCGTCATAAGGGGTGGTCAATTAAAAATTGTATTCACCACTCATGTCACAATTTTCCTGTTGACCAGTGATACCCGTCTTACTATTTAATGTGTCTAATTAATAGGTTGAGGATCATAGATCCACCTGTTTCTATGCAGGAGATATTAACGGCTATCATTAGGTGTTTCCCTATAACATTAGGCAAAGCCTAATCATAGCTAAATCAGTAGATATGACAGGCATAATCAAGCTGCTTACAAACATCACGTCAAACATCATAACCTAAATGGGAAGGGAGAGGTAACCGTAACCACACTGTCCGGATTTTGGACCCGGACAGGGAACTTGACAACTACAACTACTACAACCATTCTAACCAAAACAGTCATAATACAGTGAGGCACAAAATGTCAAAATTTTACAGCAGAAGGGCAGAACTCCAACCCCTATGGATACAATCTGAACCACCAGGACTCTAGCCTGAGGTAAGAGAATAGGCAGAGGCAACCTCAAAGTCCCTGCACCAGCAATAGGGATCAAAGATTTTCACCAAACACCCAGTCACCCACCTAAATGTGAGAGGGCAGAATAGGAACACACCAGGAGGACACCATCCATAAGAAAGAGATTGAAGATCAAGTTATTGGGAACCTCAGAGTTCATAGTACCCAAGGTTTGCAGAACCAGAATCAAACAGAAAAGCGAACCAAGACACGTAAGTAGATTCTGTAACTGATACAGATGCCCAGGTCAGCAACAACATGCTGAGGCAACCTGTAACTCAAATGGCAGAAAACCAGTAAAGGACCTAGGTGCAACTCTATTCTATGGTCCAATGATACAAAAAAATAGGAGTCCATTAAATACACTAATAAAATGGCTGAGTGGAGCAGATAATATCTAGAACAAAGCAGATGGCAGAAGTAAACTAATGAATCCCCCATTTATAAAACATGAAATATGGAATAATATGTACAACTATTTGTTAAATACAGATTCTGCAGCCACTGTGGTAAGGGAGAACTTATTTCTGCAATTAATAAAGTCAGTTAAAGCAAACTATCTTCCTGTATACAGAATATACTGTAGTGTTGCTTTCGGCAAGAAAAAGATAAAATACCAGATAATGTTGAAGACATGATTTGGCACCAGGATAAGTAAAATTATAGGAATAGTTGTTCCCAAGCTTATCACAAATATCATTATTGATATTGATATTTTATACTATTAGCTAAGTGTGACTGATTTTGATTTTGAAAGGTGCACACTAGAAACTAGATATGAAGAAAAAATAACTTCTTTCCCTCTGTTGGAGGATAAATATGACATAAGCTAAGAGGAAATACAGTTAGAGAAAGAAAGACTTTTTGTTGAATATATAAATATCAGCAAAATTTATAGTGTTGTTCAAGTTAGCATGAGAAATACTGATAACATATATGTTAATATAAATTTAAAAAGCGCCTGCGACATCATGTGTATTGTGATAATTTAAGGAACACTCACATCACACATGTTAATTACTTGGGAAACACACAATGTGCAGAAGGATATGAAGATAACAATGATGATGGCTTACTCCACAAACTAGAAGAATGCTGTAGTATAAACCAAGTACAAGAGCAGGAATTACTAAGCATTCTGAAATATAGAACTATGTATATTCTCAGAAAAATCAGAACTTTGCAACAAATATACACACCTTTAAATTGGAAGGAATCCAACCTTGGAGCTAAATGACGTCTAATCCCAAACTCAATAAGAAAGCAAGCAGACAAGTGATAAAGAACATGCTCCAAGACAACATACTGGAGATCTCGAGTTCATCATTCATCAATGATCTCAGCTAGGTGCATGGACCCAGAGATAAACTTAAAATGACCATCAATGAAAGACACAGTAATTGTCATACCTTTCCATATCATTTCAGAGCACCTGGAATAAACAATTGCTAGATTAAGTCATGGGAAATATTTCTCCATAGTTGACTTAAATGAATTTTTTATCAAATTCTTTTAGACTTGGAAGTTAGAACATATACAGCTTTTATTCATGAAAATAAAGTCTTCCAATTTATGTATGGTGAATTTGGTTTAAGTAGGAGTAGCTTTTAGTAGTACTTAGAGCACTGCATACATTTTGAGATAAAAGAATTTGCTGCCAATTACGTTGATTTTCTTTTATATGACATGACCATAGAATCTCATATGCTACACGTTGAGTTAATTTTATATAAATTTCAAGAACGTGACATTACTATACATTTAGATAAAAATCAATACTCTTTAATAAAGAAGCAAGCTTCCTAGGATATATAATTTCAGCTGAAGGAATAAAACCAAACTCCGAAAGAATTGCTGCACTTGAAAATATTCTATCTCCAAGAAATTTAAAACAACTGAGATGTTATATAAACATCCATAATTTTCAATCAAAATTCATAATTACTCTCCTGTAATCTCACCACCAAGAAAGTTACTCAAGAAAAAAATGTAAAATGGAAGGAGCACTATCAAAATGCTTTTGAAAATTCTAAACAGTTATTTAAAAAATCTGATGTGTACCATACACATGACTTTCTATATATCCCTACAACAAGTTATTCTTAAAAAGCGTATACTTCTATTTACTTCATGCTTATCAGAAAAATTTAGCAGAAGTAGTCTTATTACTTGCCTCCTTGTAAGTAGAAGCGAAATTACGGACTACCATAGATTAAAGTGATAGTCAAAAGCTGGTTGCTATGTGACTGAAGTTCCTTTGTTTGTATGGATACAAGTTCACAAAGTCCTGTATGAGAAAAGTAAAAGTTTTTTATAGCTGAAACCAAAAACAAGGAATATCTCAAAAACAATCAACTCCACAAAAAAAATGTATATACAATAAATTGTGTGTTTTAAAGTGCTCTATATTTGTTGTGTGGTAAGTTTTTGTCCATCTCTTACGGTTTAGCAGTTATGCAAAATTCCGTAAAATTGACCCAGAATAAATTAGTCTTCAGAGGCTATTCCCAGAAAATTCAAAATATGCATTTTATTTGTCAGGTAAATATCTTTAATATACGATATTTTAATCAAAATCATTAGAGCCATTTTTTAGAAAATCAAATTTTTCGAAAAACGTTCCATGTAAAGGGTAGTTTGGGGTGGGGGAATTTTTCTCAAAATCTTTGTGTTGCATCCCTGGAAGATACTAAACTTAAATACCAAGTTTGGTATTTTACTGACTTTTCGTTTTTGCGTTATCGTGTTCACACACACACACACACGCACACACACACACACACCTTTTTCTGAAAATACTTTTTTTGGATACAGCAGACCCTAAAACATATATTTCCGGTGAAATCTTGGTATCAAATTTTTTGGTGGAGTGCAATACCTTCTCTATAACTATGTACATAGTGCGTATAGAGAAAGTAAAAATCAATTTTGTTGGAGCAACCTAACCCTGAATCACTTACCGCATATTTAAAGATACTTCAATTCTTGGATATGAAGCTATTTTAGCACAATTTTGGGATGATGAAATAAACATCATGTCCACTGCATCAAGATCTTGAACAAAAACTGATGCAAATGCATGTATAACAGAGCTTTAAATTGTTTCTGCACACTTTGCATTTGTAAATTCTGAGAATGTGTTTATAACTGCAAGAACATCCATACACAGATCATAAGCTTATCATTTATCCAAAAATGCAAGCTAACCAGCACCAAAATTTCAAAATACACAAATGAAATAACATCTTATGAGATAAATATTCAACATGTTTCAGCAAAGACAATATCTTCAGTGATACTCTCTACAGGCTGAAAGCAAATTGACAAATACCAAAAACCATATCTAACCTTCACCATGAGATAAAAATACTGAACTTGAACCTAAAAGCAGAGTTTATTTGCTAGAAACCTTAAGAACATTGAAAGACCCTAAATTAGTAACACTCTTCGCTTCAGCACTTGAAATTACTGCAAACACAGCGGAAACCATAGGTATACTAGAAGGCAAGTTATACAAATTGTATGGGAAGGAGATCAGAAAATGGAAAATAATCGTCCCTAAACCGATGGAAAAAGAAAGTATTTTTAAGTTTCCATCATGCATGCAGGCTCCAGAGAAACTATACTTACTATCTAGGAAAACCTATACATAAAACACTTGAGCAAGAAAGTAAGAAAATATTTATCTGCATGTGAACTTTGTAATAAAGCCAAATCCCTCAAAGTTAAACGTGACATCAAACCTGGTACAATTATTAGAAACACGTTATATGCATTAGTTACTATAGATGCACATGGAGAGCTTCCATCAGGTGTATATAATTACAATTATATATTCATTATGTTCAAAATTTCTACAAAATTCATAAAATTCTACCTAGCAAGAAATATTAAAACCAAAACTTGCTTTGACAAAATAATAAATGACTACATACAAATATGACTAAATGGGCTCAATATTGTGAGACAATGCAACAGTAGGCTGTTTACAAAACCCTAAAGGACTATAATATAAAATGATATCACTATTCATATTTTGAGCAGAAATCTAATAGAAAGGGCTTTGAAAGATATTACCTTATTCTTTAGAGTAATGTGCCACAGTCACCATGGAGGTTAGGTTAAATACTGTTAAAGTATTCCTTAAATTATACATTGTTCATGCCAGTTGAACTTATGCTAAGTATAAAGTCAAAACTTTTATAAAAGATAAACCGCCAATTATTGAGAAGGATAAGGACTTAACAGATAATAAGAAGTGCAAAATAACCTACAAAAGCATTTTTGAAAGTTACAAGAAAAGGAAATCCAACACCAAAATAAGCAAATGAAAGGGAATCCTCAATTGTTGGATAAAGTTTTGGTTAGAAGGAGAAATATATCAGATGCCTCCCGAAAGAAAATGTTGAAGGTAGATCTTTTATATTTAGGCACCTACCTAATTAATAAGAAATTTGGTGACATTTTCAAGCTGATAGATAACATAGTCAAGATATATGGAAGATACCATAAACGCAGCCTTCACCCATTCAAAGAAGAAGAAGAAACTTTGAAAGGAGGAGCACTTCAAAATTTACATTGTATATCACAAAATTTAAATCCAGACACACAAATATAAATGTATAGATACTAAATATGTGCACACACAATTTTGGATCATTTGGCACAAACATAATGTAAAATTTCAACTATCATATAAATTAATTTTGCACTGTAGTCAAGCGCAAGTAAATGTCATATTTGAGGATATATAAGAAATGTAAAAGCTTTATAAGAGTGATGTAAAATGGTTCAATACACAGAATCACTTGTTAAAAAAATGCAAAAATAAAATGAAAACATGTGAAAGCACATAATTACAAAATAATTAATTAAACATTATAAAACAATGTATGAATGCAATGTGAATGCTGAATAAGATAAAGGTACCTGGATCCCATAGGAAAACATTCTATAAATGATTGTAACATATCTTATTATTAAAGATTATCTCTAAAGAATGTTAAATTTATTCTAATTTTAAAGTAAATAGAAAAACTGTATCTCATTTTAGATAGAATTATCACTGACAAAAAGTAAGGTGCCAGAAAACATTAAAAAACAAAGTTATGTTTCAAGGTAACTAATCTGAGAATAAAAAACTGAAAGAAATAGAAAAAAACAAAAACCTGATACATTTTGTGGGGGAAAATTACTTTCACACCTTTTTTCATGACACATATTTTATGTAATTTGTTATATATTTTTATTGTATTATGTTTTGTGAAGCTAAAAGTGGTGTGACAGTAAAGGCATTTTGTAATGGGAATAAATCTGCAGCCAAACAAACTAAGAATTAAAATTAAAAGAGAAAATAAAAATAGATAATTTTTTATATAATTTTTAAAAAAATATTGTGAATTGTAAGTAATAAGAAATTTCTTGAATCTTGTATTTTACCATCAGTGAATATGTGATTGAGAAGGAATGATTATACATTTATTCGATACAATCCTCATAGCACAATAAATATAAAGGCCTAAAATGTGAAATTATGAAAGATAAGAATTACATTTAAATGGTTATAATTGTCTCTTGATAATATATATTGCACGTGAGTAGTTAATTTATAATTTAAGCAATTCTAATTTCAAAATGGCTACTTTGTTACTCATTTTGTTGCACATAGAGATTAAGCACAGATGAAAGCAGATACTTGGGGAGAAGCTATTGTTTTTTGTCATGGATATGAAAAAGAATGTTTTTTTGGTGAGTAAAAAAATGTTGACACTACACCATTTGCTTTCAAAGCATACACATTGCATAGGCCAGCAGCTATGAATAAAGTAATTAGCTAGAGTGCTAAAATTATAACTTGAAAGCTCTCTTCATATTTAAATATTTAAGATTGCAGTGTTAAGAAGTGAATGCAAAAACAGAGAATTGGAAGTGTGAATTATTCATTTATTGTTATGTAAATTTTGTTAACTTATCAGCGTTTGATTTTATTACATACACAACAAAGCACATATTTCAACAAACTGCATAGTTCATTCCAGTAATACAGTACAGCTCTCCTAAATTCTTAAGACTATTTATATTTGTGCTAAAATAATTTACTCAAATATAAATATACAGACAGCTAGGCAGAGGCAAAAACATACAGTGAACCCATTGTCACTGTTGGAAGGAAACTAAATATTTGCATCAAGCTACTTTGTTGGGAGGGGGGGGGAAGCATTATTTCCAGCAAAGCTAGTGAACTGCTGAGAAATAAATATAATAATTGTTTACAATAATTTTCTCACCAGTGGTTGTAGAACAGTCCCAAGATAAAATGTTACATCAGTGTAGTACGTGTTAAGTGGTAATCATAAGCTTCAACTTGCATTGAATGCTTTAAATGTGATTATTTAAGCAGTCAATGGATGTCAAAGGGTGCAAGGATTCATATTAGATTCCTGCTTCCTCAGGCCTGGGAGAGCTTGGGGAATTTAATAACTGGAATATTACAACCCTGGAGAATGCTTTTATGTATTTAAAACCTTATACTATGCTGAAAAAAAGATTTTACTTGGCCTTGTGAATGTTTCAAATGAGGCAGGCTGTATGGAGTTTTGCATATATTGAGTTTTGAAAAAAACCTTGAATGTTGGCTCTAATTAAGCATGATTCAAGTTTCACTAAATCTGATTTTATAGATGAATTAACACATTAAAGTTAAAAACACACAGATGCAATATATAACTCATTTTCAAAAATGTTACATCTACTTGTCAAAACTTTCAATTTACTGTTATGTGTTATTGTTGTTATTATTATTATTATTATTATTATTATTATTATTATTATTATTATTATTAAACTGTTTAAAATTTGTTGGCTGAAGTCCATCTATTCTTAAATTATTTATGTAAAATTCTAAGATTGTTGTTTGCAAACTCTGTCTTATACACCTCAACACCCAAATTATTGACATAGAAGAATCCAGTTTATTCCTCTCCTCTTCCCATGTATCTCAACCATTTTTGCCTTAATTTTCCTAAATGCTTGACTGAATCATATATTCTGAATTACTACTTTCGTTTGGCCAGTTCTGTGTTCTCTGAACCAAAAATTTTATTTAGATCTTAATTCTTTATGCAGTGATTTGTTTTCTTACACCCCAATATTTAGTGAAATTTAAAGTGTTTTCACATATCTCCTAATATAATATTCCAATTTATAAACAAATCAAACCTGTTAATTTAACAGTTAGTCATGTGATGTTGGTCCTTTTAACTAAAGTTGTATAATTAATGTGTAATTTGTTCTTTTACAGGATGGGGGTTTCCCTCCAGTAAAATCTACCAGGTGAGATTTGACTCTTGGATAATGCCTCCTGCTTCTTGTGTTAATTTTTCCTTTTATTCTTATGTAACTGTTACATTTATGCTGTAGTAGGTGTCTTATGTTCTTGAACTGATACAAATGAGAAAATAATGATCCATCAAGTTACATATTAATGTTTGTTCAATACCTCATTCTTGTTATATGATTTAATCCATAGATAGTGTCTGCATTTTTATACCCTTACAGAAGAGTACATCATATAAAAATTATTTTTATATTCTCTGCTACATACCTAGAGTTAATGGAGCTCTGAAGAGTTTGATTAAAATAACACAGGTTTAACCTGCTAATATTCGTGCCTTCAATATATACCAGGTTTGTCAAGGCAGTTTCAGAGATTGGTTCATTAGACAAATGTTATAAATGATTCAAATGCACTTGTAACCATCCAAAATATGAGAAATGGGATCTGGGTAAGCCTTAAGTAAATAAAATTATACAAAATATTTACAAAAAGAAACAACTATATTTCACACTAAAAATTAGGTTCTGGCAATAATAACACATAACCCAGTTAAATCTTCAGTTTATAAAGAAATCATATAATGTTTAAAATAGAAAAAATTAAATTTGTCATTAAATGTTAAAAATGTTACTCTTAATCCTTTATATAGTCTAAATGAATTTTATACTGTAAAATTTACTTGATTTGTCCGGTTTTAATGATGTCATGAATACTTGTATTCCTATGGTAAATAAATATCTATCTAACATATTTTTTAATGTATCATTTTGGTTATAAATGGGCTCGGAATAATTCTTCAATTATTGAAGAAGCACCTTATTCTGTTTTGCTGAAGACACATATAAGTGTGCCCCCTTACAAGCATAACAAGTGTGTCAATTCTTTTTTGTTATTATGTTTGCAAACTACCGTTTTCTTAAGAGACTTATGTTTCAAGGGAAGGCATTAGTTTCCAGGCACCAAAAATGATTGGCAAGCCAATATTGTTTATAGTTCTTCAATGTATCTGAGCAGAAATCAATTTAGATAGAGTACTCACAAAAATTTTTTCCCTGCCACCATATATTTTTATATTTTTTGTGAATATGGTTTGGCTATTTATTACAGCAGTTTAAAATTGTGTAAAGATTACATGGGCCAGTATGTAGCAGGAGTGGCATCATATGGTCCAACCTACCAGACAATTGTACCTAACTGTTTTTGTCTGTTATAAAATGTTATAACTTGAGGCCTTTTTGGTGTCATCCAAATCCTCATCCGCCTTTTCGTCATTATGAAGGCTGGAGACCAAATTATATTCTTTGTACAATATGATACTAAAGTCCATTCTTCAACTAAGTAAAGAATTGTTTGGTGCTCTGATATTTCCCCTAAATTGTTGTGGTGTTTGAAGTTTGTTTTTCCTCATTGTATTTACCATAGTCAATTTAAGGTGTTTTAAAACACACATGCTGTTGAAATCAATTTTTGCTCAATAAATCACTTCCATCTGCATACCTACATACACCTCCAGGTTCTATTGTAGTATATTTTAAAATCTACTAAAGAAAATCTTTTAATCCCATAGAGAGATGATTATTAAGATTTTACTGGCAAAACAAGCACTTTCTTCTGAAAGCAACCAACAGTTAGACAATTGTCAGTTTCTCCCTTAAGGAATAAAACCTAAAGGTTCCTAGTTGGTGCCAGTTTATATGACTTTTTTCTGATGTGTCTTAAATTTAAATCTCAGTCATTGCAACAAAACCCCAAATTTTCTTAACCCCATCACTAATCTAATATTTCAACTCATCTGCTCCAAATTTAGGTGGTTAACTTTGTACACTCCTATCAAATACAGAAGGCCAATAAAGCCTTTCAATTCTATTAGATCTGTGGGTTTAGTATCTCTGGTATTTGTCTTGAATGTTTGATATATATTGGTTTGTATATCGAACAACAGTGTTTAGGATAATGTCATCTATCAAATGATTCCCGATATAATAAATAGCAATGATATTTATTGCATTACCTTTTATGCAAGGATGATAAACTATTTTGTGCGGCTCACACTTCCTAGACATTTTCATTGGAAATTTTCCCCCTATTTCCTGGAATTTATTACACAGGTATTCTTCTTCTGGTGTGTAATTAAATAATTTTCAAAGTTATTTTCATCAAATGCCTCACCTGAAAACTTTTAACCATCATTCCTTTGTTCGCTCCACTCGATCATCTGGAGCATCAGTGTCCGTGTCAGATTCTTTACTTTAAACATCACTGCAAGATTCATCATCTTCTTGTAACATCCTTAGCCCTCCTCTACATCAGCTTCATAGATTATATGTTCTATCTGAATCCATTAAAGGTCTGATAAAAAAAATAAATTTCAGTTGCAGTGATCTCACAGATCATTATCAATTTTATTATACAAATAAGTATATAAGATAATTTTTCTTATTTTGTGCATAAAAAGAACATTTAAAAGTTATAATGAGCAAAAATAAAATTATACATATTTATCTAATATGTTGTACTGATTTGAGAGTTCAAAACTGCTGCTGCAACAAACAACTTTAACATTAACATGTGACTCACACTAGTATGTTGTACCTGCAGATCTAGGAGAATACTGGGAAGGTGAATGCAATATTGCCAATGGCAACCAAGAAGTAATTTAAAATGTCCCTTTGCAATCTGTCAGATCAGTTGCAACTATTGCCAGGTTAAGATATTTGCACACTAGGTAAAAAACATATATTTTGGATTTTCTGTCAATAGCCCGCAAAGCCCTTAACCTTTCGGATATATTATGTGTTTCATTTTATTTTGTTTCTTGTAATGTTTGAAGATTATTGGATTTCAAAACCAAAATATGCAATCCACATCTAAAGATTTGACTAATATCAGCATCCTTCTTATACTTATAACAAAATATTCTGTTTGAATGTCCATGGACAAGATAATGGGGGAGTCAGTTAATTGAAGAGAAATAGATGTGGTCAAAACCTGAAATAGCAATATGGAAAATTATTAGAGAAAATCTAAAATAATGACTTTTGGGAACATCTTTACAAAGTTTAAAATGAATCTTGGTTGTACTTATATGGATTGTTTGAAAGTGTTTCAATGGAAAGATTTGTATTATAGGATGGACTGTTTTTATATGTTAATATTTATCATCTCATCAGGTTTCATGGTCTAGGAGAGAGACATTAAGATTTGTATGGATTAATGTCTTTTCAGTAGAAGGAAGAGATACTAGAAGAGGGTTAAAAGCGATAGAGGCCAGAGGAAATTAATACAAATAGTTTTTTTTATTTATTTATTTTTTTAATAAATGAAAAGGTATCAATAATGTATCATTTTTCAATACAATCAACTTATTTCGTAATAAACTTTACCCATTTAATTTTCATATTTTTATTTATTCCTCAAAGAAGCTGAGAGTATGGGAAGTTTCCAATTCTCACTCTCACTCTCTCTCTCTCTCTCTCACTCTCTCTCTCTCTCTGCTCTCCCTCTATCTGTTTATCTCTCTCCCTCTCCCCTTCCCTTTATCCCTCTCTCTCATGATGACTTTTCTGTGTTCAGTGGAACTCAAAGCTTACAGTTGCTGTGCAATATTGAATACAAAACTTCATCTCAACCAGGGATAAAAAAATGAAATAACGTTTTATTTTTGGATGCTCTTTAACTACTGTGGTTCTCAGCATCCCATTTTAGACTGGGCGTGAAAGATCACTTAATTTTGCTTATCACATTTGAGGTTCCTTTACGTGCCCTAAATCTATGACATGGGACCAATGGTTTTACTTATCTTCTGAAGGAAGCCATGCTAAATGTTTTTATGCCCGAAAAAAATCCATTGTACCTGCAACTTTGGATATATAAAGTTAGCATGCTAACCACTACACCTTGGAGGGCAACCAGGATAAGTAAAAATAAAAGAAATACATTGTTTTGCCATCATTCTGAATAAATTTAACTTCTTACTACTGGTAAATCATAAGATAGAAAGAGTAACTAAATTGAAAATGTAAATCTTGATGAAGCATACAATTTGTTTTATAAATTATTATTTCTGAGATTTTAATGATGTTGATTTGAAATTTCATTTATATTAAAATTTTTAAAGCATTTAGTTGCTGTTCATTTTTTATTTTGTAGAGTCATGGAAGCCTACATAGTTTTGTTATGAGAAGTATTCTATTGTATGTTTTGGCTACTGGCTTATTGAATGGCCTATTTGTTGTGAATGTTTTTTGTTGCAATGTAATCAATACAGGAATTGCTTGCAAAGCTACTTTGAATAATTGCTGTTAAAGCAAACATTGAACTTCATATAATCTCGGTGTAACAAACATTGCTTATATTGTCACAAACATCAGACTGTTTCATTTCCTTCTTTTTAAAGATTTTATTCATTAACTAATGACATTATTGAATAACAATCTTGATTCAGTTTTAATAAACAATAAAATTGCTTTAAATGAAAGATGTATAACTACAGTTGACTAAATGTCACTTTTTTCGGAGAAAGAACCTGTCACTAGCAAACTGAGATAGTATTTTCAGATTTAATTATCTGATTTTTGCTAAAATGTCCAACATTTCAGATTATGCACGGCTGCTTTCTCTGGCGATAGCAGTGGTGAATCACCTGAAGTCTCAGGAAGTGACACAAGCTTCTGTAATGGCAAGAATCATCCTGAATATGAAAATGCAGAAAGGGATGTCACTGAAATACCATCTGTAGATGAACATTTTCATTCAGAACAATCTGATGCATGTAGTGATGTGGGGAAAATGTACAGCAGCACTTTATACTTGAAACAAAGGAAATTGATTCATAAGGGTGAAAATCTGCTTAAGTGTAACATTTGTGAAAAGAGGTTTACTCAGTTATCAGATTTTAAAATGCATAATTTGACTCACAAGACTAACAAGCCACACCAGTGTATAACTTGCAATAAGAGCTTTGCTTGGTTGTCAGATTTGAAAAGACATCATTTTATTCATGAGGGTAAAAAGCCACACCAGTGTAAAACATGTGGCAAAAGCTTCACCCACTTGACAAATTTGAAAAGGCATAATTTCATTCATGAGGATAAGAAGCCATTCCCGTGTAAAAATTGTGAGAAGAGCTTTACTCAGTTGTATAATTTGAAAAGGCATAATATGATTCACGAGGGTAAGAAACCACATGAGAGTAAGAAGATTCACCAGTGTAAAACCTGTAATAAGAGCTTTATGCAGTTGTCAAATTTGAAAAGTCATAATTTAATGCATGAGGGCAAGAAGCCTCACCAATGTAAAACTTGTCATAAGAGCTTTACTTGGTTGTCAGATTTGAAAAGACATAATTTGATTCATGAAGGTAAGAAGCTAAACCGGTGTAAAATTTGCTTGAGAAGATTAACTCAGCTGTCAGATTTGATAACACATAATTTGAGTCATGAGTGTAAGAAACCACACCATTGTAAAATCTGCGATAAGAGTTTTATTCGTTTGTCAGATTTGAAAAGGCATAATTTGGTACATGAAGGTAAGAAACCACACCAGTGTAAAACATGTAAAAAGAACTTTACTCAGCTGTCAGATTTGAAACGGCATAACTTGATTCATGAGCGTAAGAAGCCATACCAGTGTAAAACTTGTGGTAAGAGCTTTACTCGGTTGTCAAGTTTGAAAAAACATAGTTTGATTCATCAGTGTCATAATGTCAAATAAAAATGAAATTTGTGAACAGAGGTTTATATTTTGGATAGTTTAAAAAGGGCTAATTTGATTCACGAATGGAGAAAATCATACAAATAAATAAACACTTATGAAGACAGCAATTTTCATATTAAAAAAAAATAAGAGCATCAGATCAAAAGTTGTAAGGTCAAACAATTATATACACATAAAGATGCCATCAGGGCTTCATTGGGATTTATAGTAGGTAAATCAGTTCATGCATGAGGTAAAAATTGTAAAAGAACTTTCAGTATTCTCTTATAATTTCTGTTGTTTTTGGTTTAAAACCTTCAGTGTTTAACTAAAAGGAATATTTTGTGTAGTTGTACAACAGGTTATGGTCTGCACCAAACTCAGAACAGCATTAAAGTAAAGGCATTTATGTGACATTTATTATACAAAATTGTGCTAAAATTATAGGGCATACATAATAATAAATATGCCATGTATACATAATCACATAATTAAGTGACCGTTGAACCTCAGTTAGCCTTTTGAAGACAAAATTCAAATATTTTTGGTGATTCAATAACCACATCTTCAGCACTTTGTTTCAAGTCGACTTTATTTTGATTTATGTGGTTTTGGTTAATGCTGCTAAGTAGCAGATTGTTTGCAGTGTATATTTCATCTTCTGGGAACAAAAGAAATGCTATATAGACTTATCTGGCAAGCATGTCACTTAATTTATACAGAGAGTATGTTTCACCTGTGGCAATATACATTTCTTTTGCTGTTGTTAATTGTTACCTAAACAATGTAATTATTGCAACTTGATCATATTACAGAAATTCAACTTATGTTGTCACCTGGCTGCTTTCTGTATCTTACTCATAGTAGAGTTTCAAAGATAAGTTGACCTACTGGCTTAAGCTTCTGAATTACCTTCTTGTAACAGAAGATATAACATATTCTAACAATCTTTCTATTCCAAGTGTTTCTATCAATCCAACATTCACTAACTAATTTCTTTAAATTGAACAAGTCCCACAACTGTCACTCTAGAAACTCCATGCTTACTGCAGAGTTTTCACATGTGTGTTATGCATGAAAATTCTTTGTTCTAGAATTTTTCAGCCAGCATTCTTGAAAATAAGATCTTTTTAAAGAAGAAGTTAAGCACAAGTATGAGTAATGAATCTTATTCAGTATTATCTTTAAATTGAACAAGTCCCATAACTGTCATTCTAGAAACTCAGTGTTTACTCCCGAGTTTTCACATATGTGTCACACATGAAAATTCTCTGTTCTAGCTTGAACTTTTCAGTCAACATTTTAATGGAATAAAGATCTGCTTATGCAGAAGCTATGCACAAATATGAATGGAATTTTATTCAATAATAACTATATACATTTTTGGACTGCTCTTTGTATTTGTGACCCTACCCTTCTGTACTTGGACAGCTTCCTACAATATACAATATTTTACCTTGTACACTTTTTGGATTTTAGATGTCTGTGATTTTATTTATATATCCACCTATACATTTGCTTCCATTTTTTAAGTCACCTACTTTTTTCTTTTTCTCTCGCCTTTCCTTTTTCTATTTCCTCTTCTATCCTTCAATTTAATTTTCACTTTTGAAACCCTCAGTTTACCTTTGCTCTTCCTTTTACTCCTGTGATATAACAAACTCTCCCATACTTGAACAGGGGTGGGTGTGGGTGATCTGATCTTTCAGCATCTTTGTCTGCTTTAACACATTGCACACCATCTGTGTGCTTACACACTTTATTAATATTTTAATTTTTCCTCTTCTTTCTCCGAACCTGAATGTTTCACAAATAGTGTCCCCTGTATAAAAAAAAAATTGGAAAGAGTTGTGGCTGGGGGTGGGTGCATGCATGTGTGTGTGTGTGAGAACACATAACTAACAAACGAAGAGTCGGTAAAGTACCAAATTTGGTATTTAAATTTATTATTTTCCAGGGATGCAACACAAAAGTTTTGAGAAAAATCCCCTCCACCCCAAACTACCCTTTACATGGAAAAAAATTCGAATATGTTGATTTTTCCTTACGATTTTGATTAAAATACTGCATATTAAATATATTTATAAGGTAAATAAAATGTATATCTTGAATTTTCTGGGAATAGCCTATAAAGACCTCTTTATCCTGAATTAATTTTACTGAATTTTGCGTAACTAGTAAACTATATGAGTCAGACCGAGGCTTACAACACAAAAAATGTAGATCACGTTAAAACACACAATTTATGTTATATACGTTTTTTTTTTTTTTTTTTTTTTTTTTCCATGGAATTGACAATTTCTGAGATATACCTTGTTATTCATTTCAGATTTAAAATACTTAAACTTTTCTCACATGGAAAGTTAACTCCTGGCCCTGCATAGATGGATTTCAACCCCATGTCAACCAGCTTTTAAAAGATTTGACTATCATTTTAGCCTAATTATTCCCTTATTTTCCTTCTATTTACAAGGATTTAAGAAAATTTCTGCTAATGTTTAAAAAAATGAAATGGCGTGTTATTTATGGATGCTCTTTAACTGCTATGGTTCTCAGCGTCTCATTCTATACTGGGCGAGAAAGACCGCTTAATTTTGCTCAGAGGCCTCTCTATCAGGCTTGAGGTTCTTTTACGTGCCGTAAATCTATGACACGGGACCAATGGCTTTACTTCCCTTCCGAAGGAAGCCATGCTGAGAATTTTTACACCCGAAAAAATCCATTGTCCTCTGCCGGGTTTGAACCCGCGACCTTGGGTATATGAAGTTAGCATGGCAACCATTACACCACGGAGGGTGACCTGCTAATGTTTAGCTTGATTATATAAAGTAGATAGAAGATTATGATTTTAATAATAATTTGATACAGCGATGTAGAGAAAGTCATATGAATGGAACAAATCAGATTTTTAGAATAAGGTTCATGTAGGTGTGCGACAGCAAGTAGTAACCAAAAAGTTGGTTAAATATTTAACTTGGTATTTAAGTTCAGTATCCAAGGATACAATGTGAAGATTTTCAAGAAAGTTCCTTCACTGCAAAACTATTTTTACATGTAAAAAGTTTTCATATTTTTGATTTTCTCAAAAATCAATACTAACATAAAGATTTTCAAGAAAGTCCTTTCACTGCAAAACTATCTTTTACATAGAAAATGTTTCATATTTTTAATTTTCTCAAAAATCAACAATTTTGATTAAATATTAAAAATATTTACATAGCAAATAACATGTTTATCCTGATCTCTTATGAATAGTCCTTGAAGACTTCTTCATTCTGAATGACTCCTCTGATAAGAGATAGACAAAACTTACTATACAAAAATGTAGATCTTTTTAAAACACACTATATCATATACTTTTTTTTATTTACTTGTTTTATTGTATAACATAATTTCTGAGATATTCCTTTTTATTGATTTCAATTTTAAAATGTATGAACTTTTCTCAAATAGCAAGTCCTCATCTTTTTCATATCTACTTTGTTTTACTCCTGGCTATGGAAAGAACCAAATTTTAATGTCAGTCTCATGGCAAGAGCTTTTAAAAGATTTATTACCACTAGCTTAGTGTATTTCCGTATTTCCCTTTTACTTACAAGGAACTTAGTTACAATATCATTTCCGCTAACGTTTATGTTGATTAACATGAAGCAAATAAAATGGTGTTCTTTGTAAGAGTTGTTTTTAAAAATGGGTAAAGAAATTCGTGTGAATGTTCCAACACATCAAATTTTTATAAAAAGACATATATGAATGTCTGTCTATGCATGAATTAGTGCCTATAAGTATAATGCAAAAATGAAAAGTTTGTTAAACACCACACTTAGTATTTAAGTTCAGTAACTTCCAAAAATGCAACAGAAGGATTTTCAGAAAATCTTCCTTGCTCGAAACTACCCTTTACATGGAACATTTTTTTGATTTTCTAAACATTGGTTTTAATGATTTTGATTAAAATGCTGTATATTGAAGATATTTACATGGTAAAGAAAATGCATATCCTGAATTTCTTGGGTATAGTTCCTGAAGTCCTCTTCATTCTGAATGACTTTTGCATAACTGGTAAACCATAAGAGATAGACAAAAATTTACTACACAACAAATGTAGATCTTAAAAAACACATTTTAGCTATATACATGTTTTTATAGGTTAACTATTTCCTAGATATTCCCTTTTATTGGTTTCAATTTTAAAACACTTAAACTTTTATTGAACAAGAACTCCTCATCCGTTTCTTTCAATTTTAAAATATTTAAACTTTTATCGAACAGGAAGTCCTCATCCGTTTCATCTCTCTCTTGTTTTATTCCTAGCTATGGAAGAGAACCAAATTTCAGTGACAATCAAAGTAACATCTTTTAACAGATCTGACTTGCTTTAGCCTAATGTATTCCTTTATTTCCCTTCTACTTAAAAGGCATTGGAATTGTTTATCTTGATCACCAGATAATGAAAAAGAATAATCCTTTGTAAGAAAAGAACATCATGTGAATGCTGTACATCAAATTTTTACTTTCTCCACACATACTATGTACATAGTGTATAGAGAAGGTGTTGCACTCCACCCAAAAAATTGATACCATGATTTCAATGTGTGAACACGATAACTCAAAAATGAAAAGTCGGTAAAATACCAAATTTGGTATATAAGTTTTCTATCTTCCAAGGTTGCGCCACGAATATTTTGAGAAAAATCCCCCCATGCCATTTACATGGAAAAATGTTTGGAAATTTTTATTTTCTCAAAAATGGCTATAACGATTTTCATTCAAGTGCCGTATATTAAAGATATTTACACGACAAATATAATGTGTATCTTGAATTTTCTGGGAATAGCCTCTGAAGACCTCTTTTATTCTGAATGAATTTTGCTGGACTTTGCATAACTGGTAAACTATAAGAGATAAACAAAAACTTAGTGAACAAAATATGTGGATTTCGTTGAAACATATCCTTTATGCATATACATTTTTTTCGTAAGCAGGCCATTTTTAAGATATTCCTTGTTATTGCTTTCAGTTTTAAAAATACTTCAAACTTTCACACACAGGAATTTGTCAACTCCTAGCAATGTAAAGAAATGGATTTTATCCATATGGCAACCAGCTTTTAGAAGATTTGACTATCGTTTTGGCCTAGTGTATTCCATTATTTTCTTTCTACTTATAAAAAAGCATCTCTGCTAATGTTTATCTGGATTAGCATGAAGTAGTTAGAAGAATAAGTTTTTTTGACAATAATTTTTTACAGAGATGACACAGATGATACATGGAATGAAGATGGAGCACCGGTGGAATGCGAGGGGGGAAACCAGAAAACCCGCCTGGCACCACTTTGTCCACCACAAATCTCACATGCCATCATTTAGGATCAAACCGGGGCCGTTTAGGTGAGAGGCGAGTGGTCTAATCACTCAGCCATGGTGCGGCCATTGTTACAAAGATATAAAGTCATGTGAATGGGGCACATCAGATTTTTTCATAGGAATTGCATTGTTGGAGTCTGTCACCAATACTGGTTGCCTTTAAAATCTTTACATTAACATGCAGGAGCTTAGCATCAGGAGAGAAAAGGAGGACAGTGCCTACCCAAAATTTCTCTAAATAATTCATCATTTTGTACTTTTTAGGAATGTTGTTTTTATTATCTAATAAAGTGGACCTGTTAGGATCTGTCTCCCCTGTCTACTGCAGTCTCGTAAGTTTCACTGTAAACAAGAAGTTCAACAGGAGGCGCGTATATGCTTCTTTTTCTGTCTGCATGGAAGCCACAATGCGTATTTCATGGAGAGTAGCTAGTCATATCTATCACACGTTTTTCCAGTGCAGTGAAACATTAGGGCTTTCTTTCTGTGACTTGTGAGTGGTTATTTTTCTTGTTGTGTAGTTTTTCATTAGTACAACCCAAGTTACAAAGAGTTCAGATAATGGTTGACATGGACAATGTGACTTTTGATCCAGTTAATTTTCTTAAAAACAATGTATTTTCTTCCTTAACTTTCGAGCAGAAGGTGTCTTTAAAATCTAAAATAAATTGTCATCAATTAACGTTGTGCCAAAAGACGGAACTGTATTTACAAATTTTCAAAGTAGTTGGTACTCGAAGAATAGGTGGCTCAGTGGTTCTGAGTAGGAAGAAACAGTGTACATTGTTACTACTGTTTGGCGGTGAAGAACTGTGGAGCAGTCTTGGAACTTCTGTCATAATAAAAAACTTCGAGGCAAAATCCATTATGCTGGGACAAAATGTACACATATTAAAAGTGCAGAAATGTTTCACATGTCGGAAGAAACAGAATTGAATATTATTTGGTGGAAACATCACGATTAGAATCTGTGAGACACAATGAAAATTCCAAAAGAAATAGGCGTATTGTTGGTCGTCTTGTTGATGTCGTGTGCCTCCTTGGGCGTCAAGAATTGACCTTAAAGTCGCCAAGAAGACCATGAATCAATAAATAAGGGTGGTTATTTAGAGGCAATAGAAGAACCTTCATGAAAGACCATCTTGAGAGTAGTTCTGTCTGTAAGGGCACATCTTCAGACATTCAAAATGATTTGATTCAGTCAGTGTCTAATGCTATTAGGGAAAGAATAACTGAAGAGCTAGGATCGACTGAGTTTGTTGCCATACAAGCAGATGAAACTACAGATGTGTCTGTGAAAGCCCAGTTAAGCATTATTATGTGGTACGTTAAAAAAAGACTTTGCATTAAAAAAATATTTTAGGTTTCGTTGATGTATCTGCAGATAAAAGTGCAAATATCATTGTTCTTAAGGAGTACAAAATAGAGGATAAATTAGTGTTATACCTATGGTGGGACCACTGTTATGGCAGAACGTCATAATGGAGTACAAGCAATTGGTAAGTGAACACTGCCTTATAGCATTATTCGTGCACTGTTATGCACACCAGCTAAATCTAGCACTGCGTCATGGATCTAAAACCATTGACGTCAAACTATTTGTGTGCAATTTGACAGTCTTGCACACCTTCAGGTCTTTTTAGGCATAAGGGATTTAAATTGCCGCACCCTGCAGCAACATGATGGAACTATAACTCTCATGCTGTGGCCACCATTAAAGAACATTATCTGGAACTTAGAAACATTGTATCCTACACCGTATCGTAGATTCTGAAGATTCTGTAAAGTGTGCAATTGGTTTACAGAACATATAGACATCACTGTTATTTCTTTTCCTGCTTTGATTGTACAATCGTATTTTTATATACACGGAACATCTATTTAACCTTCTGCAATCAAAAACAAAAAGTGATGTAAATTTATGTGTTTTGAGATTCAACAAACAAAGAAAAAATATAACAGCTCTGCATTCTGGACAAGTTTTAATAGCATATTTAGAGAGTGTTCCTAAACAAATCCTGAAGTGAACATGGGATCTTTAAGCTTAACACAGAAAAGGTTGGCATATGAAAATTAGATTCTGTCATTGTGCAGCTGGACAGGAGATTTTGGGTACATTGGTGACCTCTGTTTTGTTGAACTTCTTAATCAAGGAAAGTTCACTACATACAGAAGACAATTTCCTGAAGCACAACTTGAGAAACTCAGTTTTGTTTATCCAAATATATTTGTGCTTTCTACACTCAAAATGAGTTAATTAATATTTACAGTAGTGATGATAAAATTCTAACTGCACCTGAGCTCTTGGCTTACATTTGTGAAAATCAGCTGAGACAGTTTATGAACAAACAGTTAAATTATTGAAACTAGTGTTAACCATACCAGTTCAGTCTTTACTGAACGTTCTATGTGCACTCTTAAAAGAATTAAAACTTATCTCCCTAATTCAATTACAAACATCTGGCTGTCAAATCATACAAGATTTGCAATTATTGAAAAAACTCTGTCATTTTTGCAGTAGAAGTCCTGTTTTCAAGGAACGTGTGGTTGATATATTCCCTGAGATGAAGACATGCCGAATGTAGTTGATTTACATGGAAATTCTCCATTAGGTACCTATATAATTACAATTAGGTAATAAAAGCAAGTGCATATTGCATGTGGAAGTTTATTTAATTGTTGTTCTCAATATGTAGCTTATTCTGTTTACCCAAATGTTTTTGTCATGCTACGCCACTGTTAACAAGTCTTAAAATTTAATGTGTCAAGATTCAAATTTGCTTATTTTAGAATTTTTAAGACAACAATTTGTAATTCAAATATACTTTGCAACAAAATAACATTGTAAACAAAATAAGCAAAAGAAAAGAAGGAATGCAGAAATATGAAAAGAAAATTCTTAAGGGATGCATATTTTTTTGGACTCTTGAGGTTAAATTCATAGCTGATCAGAAATTTAAATATTAGGTTTCTGAAACATTTCAGTGCGAACTCTGTGGAAGTGCCATATTGTAAGGACTATAAGAGGCTCCTTCAGTTTTAAGCATTTTTTCTGAAAAATAACATTAACATTTATGATTACCTAGATTGCACAGCCAAACTAAAAACAAAAAACACACAATTTTATTTGTATATAAAACCAAACTCACCTTTAAAATCACAGAAAATCACCATTTGGTTTTGGTGCACAAACTAAACCCACGATGCTTCTTATACCTGTTGCACCAGCATACACCATTCTTAAAGTCTGCTAAATTATACTGTAGTGCTATCTTATGAGAATGTATTTTCGTCATATCTGTATTAATTTCATTTTCATTGTGTATATTTTAGTACATGTTCTAATTTTGGTCATTTTGCATTCAGTCCTTTCTTTGCACATTTGGTCTTTCTCAGCTGCTCTGTTTTCATGTGCTTCTGAATATGCTGTTACTTTCAGTTTATTTGTTTATTTTGTTTGTTAACTATGCTGTCAATTACCAGGATCTTATCAGCATGCCAAATTGGAATTTCGCACACAGGAGTTCTTTCCATGCCACTAATTCTACGGACATGTGGCTGTTGCTTTTAAGCACACTTTAATACTATCAATCTGGGCCAGTAGAATCCTGAAGAAAACCAAGGAGGAGATAGTGGATATGAAAAGAAGAGTGGAGAATATGGAATACAGGAGCAAAAAGTACAACTTGGTAATTTCGGGGATAGATTTTTTGTAGTATTTTATACTCGTTTTTACTACTTGTGGCACCACAGGCGATGACACTGATGATACATGGAATGTAGATGGAGCACCGGCAGAATGCGATGGCAAGGGAAACCGGAGAAAACCTGTCCCTATGCCACTTTGTCTACCACAAATCTTACGTGCAGTCGCATGGGCCGTCTAGGAGAGGGGAATAGGTGGAAGAATTAGAAGGGATGCAAGAGGGGAGGTATGTGAGCTTTTAAATAGAAGACCAGAAATGGAAATTAATAATTATGAAATGTTTGAAACTTTTAGATTTAGGAGGTAAGAGGAAGAAGTAACGAACTGATAAAATGCATACGTAGACAATAAACCGACGTATTAAATCGGGCAGAAAGAAATAAATAAAGAGGGGAGGTATAAAGATCTAAGTATATTAACAGGACTCTGAATTTCGAACAAAAGGATATAATGACAAGATTAATAGAACAAAAAAAGGGCAGGACATAATGAAAGGTAGTATGCAACTGAGATTTTAAATTGTGGCGTGGTGTTAAAGTGGCAGAAGGGATGCATGAAAGAACAAAGTTGCGAACCAGGAACCAGAAAAAATGATATAGGCAAAACTCTAGTGCAATGACATGTGAAGGAAACAGCCAAAAGATGCAAGATCAGCAGCAGACCACTAGAACAGCAATGCATAGTGAAGATGACAGAGGAGAAAAGCTGCTGATGTAATGAAGGGATGGTGAGAAAATAGGAATGCCAACCAAGTGACAAGGCAAAAGAAAAGATAGAAGGTCATAGGAGAGTAGTGAGGTTAAGTGAAAGAACTGAGGTATGAGTGGAGATAGTGAAACATAGTGAAAGGAAGGGAAAGAGAGGTAAGTGGGAAGGGATAGATGAGTACTGACAAGAACTGAGAGGGGAAGGAGGAGTTTAAAGCAGAGGCATTTCAAGAGTAAAGAGAGGTTTTTAGATAGCAAAGAAATGAAAGGGAAATTAAAACGAAATACCAAATTCAAAGACAGCCATGAACACCAAGGAAGACACACATACCAGCTGCAATTATATTTACAATATGTGGAGGATTATCCAGTGACAGATGGGAAGAGTCTGAAGTTCAAAGGGCAGCTGAAGATGTGTGTGATTACTATTAAATAAATTCATTTGAATAAATTTCAAAACCCAGAATAATAAATCTTATGTATATTGCAATGTAATACTGTTATTTTGTTTATAATTAATCAGGCCCATAAGCCATGAATTCTGCTTTATCACAAATACTATGCAAGTATCAAATGTAGTTTGCTGTAACAATGTATAACAATTAGGCCAATTTGATTAAAGGGTAGCCAAGAGCTTAAAACCACAATGTGAACACCTATGTTGCACAACAAGAATAAATATCATCTACATCATCACATAATAATACTCTTAACTAATACTTTTCTTGCAATTGCTACCTCCTTTATTATGTTCTGCCATTTGCTGATGGAAATTAGCAGAAGCTTTAAAGGAAAATCTAATTTGCACAGCTAATGCACAAATGAAATACTTTGAGTCCATAAACTTAAAATGTAACACGAGAACATTTTAAAATAATGTGGCTCTGTACATCAAAGAACAACTCTTACGCAGAGTTAAAATTAAATAACACTATTAAAGAAGTAACATCATATCATTTTCTTGAAATTTGTAGTTGATAAATAATTATTATGGGCTCAATGTGTGAGTCATATCTGTAAAAACTTAAGTAAATCCATATACCTTCTTAGATATTTAGATATTTTCAAAGACAAAGGTTCTAAAAATTATTTGCTATGAATGCATACCTTAATTATTGGATTGAAATATGGAGAGTAACTACAAAATGCTGCATGGGAAGATTGCCAATTTTACAGAAATGTATCAGATTGACGTATAACCTTAAAATTGAAGAGGGAGATGTTCATCAATCAAAACTTGTTCACTGTTTACTCTTTGTGTGTATAATATATATACTCCTTCTTTTTATAGTTCATATGTAAGTAATAGGCTTCACTTGATAAGGAGCAACCAAATTCACAATTATAGTACAAGAAGCAATTAAGACTGACAGATTTAATATTAGAAAATGTGTATGAAAAAGATTAGATTAAATTATACAATAAACTATCTAGTCTAATTAAATCTCCGACAGAATTACGAAACCAAAATTTAAACAAAATCTAAAATAATATTTGTTGAGTAAATGTATATACAGCCTAGATGTATTGTAAATTAACTTGTAAAATGTATTATTATAATTGTATAATATGGAAGTGCTATACACATTTATTTTATGTTTAAGATTTGATGTGTCCAAAATCAGATGTAAATTAATAAAATGGATTTTTATTATTGTGTTGTTGTTATAAAGTAACCACCCAAATATTTGATACCGAGAATTAACCATAAGTACACTTTTCAGCTCCTTGAATCTAAAAAATAATTTTTTAGGAAATGGTATATATATTTGTGCCTGTGCACAGCATAAATAAAAAATGAAAATTTGTTAAATACCAAAGTTGGTATTTAAGCTCAGTATCTTTCAAGGATTCGAAACAAATTTTTGTAAAGAAAACTCCCATCCACACTACGTTATACATGAAAAAAATTGCAAAAATTTTCAATTTCTCAATTTTGATTAAAGTACATATATTAAGATATTTTTTATGGCTAATGAAACTTAATATTTTGGATCTGGGTTTAGCACTTTGAATGACTCTTGCATAACTGGCTAACTGCAAGAGATGAAATCTTCTTACCTAAAGAAATGTAGATCTTATTAAAGCACACAATTTATTTATTAAGTTAATAGTTTCAGTGTCTTTAAATTCAAATTTATTCACCATAGAATTGCATTATAGAAATATCAGCTTCCTCAGTTACAAATAATGCAATATTACAGATACAAATAAGTATCTGTATGCACAGATTAATGAAAGTAAATACATGAACTAAAAATATAAGATGTTTCTATTTACAATGAATTACAATGTCAAATCATGGTTTAATTTTTTGGCAATGTTCAATGCCCACTTTTACTACTTGTGACACTGCAGGCAATGACACTGGTGATACATGAAATGAAGATGGAGGACCGGTGGAATCCGATGGCGGGGGGAAACCGGAAAACCCAGAGAATACCCGCCCCTTCCCTGCTTTGTCCACCACAAATCTCACGTGCGGTCGCTTGGGATCAAACCCGGACCGTCTAGGTGAGAGGCTAGTGGTCTAACCACTCGGCCAAGACATATGCATAACAAAATTAACTAGACAGTTTCCAGGTATTAATTTACAGAATAAAAACAATCTGGTATTAAGAATCTCTTTAATTCCTTCCTAAATACAGCGATGTTTGGTAATTTCTTGAAGGATGGGGGGAGGGCAGTTTATTATACAATTTAATGCCATTACAGTGTGACTTTTGTCATATAGGGTTCTTTTATGCCCTTTAATGTGAAGCTTTGATTTACCCCTAGTATTATGGTTGTGAATTTCGCCATTTGTGACAAAACTAAATAATTGATGACAGTATTATATTTAGAGAACTATGTTGGGATTCAGAAGGAAGAAAAGTGTTAGCAAAGTTGAAGAATATAACGAAAATGCAAAACATTAGTCAATGTAGGTTGTCCAGTGCATATTTTGAATATTTGTGTTCATCAAGAAGCAGACGCTTGGATGTCAATGTTGAGAGCATTATTTTCAAGATCTAACATACTTCAATATCCATATCGCCCAAATGGAGCAATTAAAAGAGTATTCTGAATTGTAGATAATGAATATAAAAGGCTATTATCTGACAGCAAGACAAGGGCTCTCACTATTTCTGGACATTACCAGACTCATTCACATGCTTCCAGCATTGAAGGAATTTTTTCTTACCCAAGATAAATCTACAATAAGGTTGCAAAGGTTTTTGAAGGTGAAATTAGTGAGATTTATTTGATAGACTTAAAGCCTCTAATGAGAATGTTTCATTCCTACATTTTATAAGTTGGAAAAGAAAGGAATTTAATTTCATAGGTTCTCCAAGTTCTTATATTTGTTCCGAATATGCCTACTGAATGTAAGAGCAACAGCTTTATCAACAGCAACAGCTTCAAATTTAAAGGTCCTCTAGAAGAAATGCGAAAGGGTAGCCCTCATGCTGTGAGTGCCAAATTCTGTGCAAAAGTAAATGGCTGATATGACAGCTGCATAGAATATTTGGCAAAATGGATGCAGTCTAAGAAAGAATTTTCATGCTTCTTGGGATGTCTCATAATGATTCGCTTGAATGGAACAATGTAGAATCCTCCATCAAAATTCTTTTGGATAGGAATAGTTCATAGATGATATTAAGTTCTTTGACTAATTTAGCAAGCTTAGGAAGTTTGTGACTAAGTACACAGCTGATGAAGAGTTCAGCAACTTTCAGGAACATCAGAAGTGGGCCAAGTACTTTTGGAATTCCAAAAACATTTTGTGTCATCACTCAGAATTTTTTAAAATTGCATAATTTTTCTTTGTAATTTCAACACAAATGCAAATTTGAAACACATTTCATTTATACAGAATCAGTGGAGCAAAGAGAGGAGCAAATTAACCCTGCAATCCCTATGAGCCTACGAGGTATACTGCTAGTTCAATATACTATAAGCATTTCACGTGCCTACCTCTCAAATAAGAAACCTTTATTTATCTACAGAAAAATGTGCTTGCACCAATGAAAGACAGAAAGAATGACAATTTCAAAGTGCAACTGAAAGTAACTGTTCCTGAGGTAATTATATTCACACTTGTGCCTAGTCCTATTAAGGATTTGCATATAAAGGCACTGAATAACTCTATTTGTCTTTTGAGTAAATTTGCATTAATATTATGAGGATTTGGAAAGATAGACTATGCATAGCCCGGATTTTAACCATGTCTACAGTATTGAATTTTTCAGTATGACTATCCAGTTCCTGTCCTACATACATCTTGTGTGAAAAAACAATTATATTTTAAGTACTTGTTAAATATAAAATGCATCTATAGCAATTCTGTTAGTTTTTTTTTTTGTTTTCATGTCTGTCACGTTAGAAGCAATTATTTCTATGGCAGCGTTTGAATGTGGAAGACAAGTACAATATTAGCTAGTGTACCTATATTTTCAAACAGCTTGATGTCATAATTTTTGCATTGATTCATACCATCCCAAAATGTCACAGTAGAAAGTTTCAACAATTCTGTTTTCTCACTCTCGCATTCATCTAACGGCTTTGCTTCATTGAATTTTGATTTAAATCTTTCAATAACTTTTTTGGCACATCTCGGCGTGTTCAATGCTACTGAAAGCTCAAACTCACTACATATGGCATGATCTTGTTTTGTAAATCTCTTAAGAACTTCTTGAATAGCAACTTGGTAAAATCTTAAACAATGTGTTCTAAATGTCAAAATATCGAGTTTTTGTATTTTACATTCTTTGAAATTTCAGTAAGAGTACTTTCAGTTTCCCTGCCTAATTTTATGCCCTCAATAGGTAAGAAATTAGTGGGGAGCTTAGGGTTGCAGGTAAAAATTTTTTTTCACTCTGTATTTCAGCAGGTTTGTGAAATTTACTGCCGATCAGTTAGTGAAATCGTTAACATTCAGAAGCCAATAGAGTGGTTAATACTTTATCAGACTGGAATATAGCATTGAATGAATTGAAATTAGGCAACAAAACTTAGGAGCTTGAAGTATGCCTTTCTGAATAAATTATCCAACTATTTAAATGTTATTTCAGCAGAAGTTATCATATATTCTAACTTGGCCTTTGAAAATTCCATAAAACTGTACAGTGCTTCAGAATGCTATCAACACAGTGACATGGAGCCAACCATTTTGTTCTATCAGGGCTGATCTTCTGTTTATTTGTCCTCATGTACTTCTGCAGCACCTTCTAAATTGCCAGTCTTTTCGGACTTCCCGAAAAGTAATTGAAAATTAAATGGAGTGTCTACATTTTCGGCAATTCATCACAAGCAACAATTGCAATTAAATATGCTGTATGGCATATGCAGGACAAAATATTAGTTTCAGAATTATTTTTCAAAATATTAAGCAAGATAATTTTTTTCCCAGATCATTACAATGGCATTGTCAGTACAATATCCAATTATTTGGTCCATTGAAGGTCCGTAATCACGTAAACCGTAGCGTACGCTATTATACCAGGCCTTAGAATTTAGGATTTTTACCGAGAGAAACTGGCATGTTGTAATAGTTCTACTGCTGCCGCTAGATGTCGGGCATTTTCTTGTCCTTCAACATGCGCCTAAATGAGATTAAATGTAGAATATACAATATACTTGAGAAATAGAGACAGCCTAAAATAAGGAATTTGCCACATTTATATCATTGCTAGAATATATATGATGAAAAAAATGTATATTAAGTCAAATAAAATATCAATTTCTTAATTTAAGTATTTGGTTAAATAGTGGCTTACGGAAAAATAATAACATCAAGTCAGATTGCCCTGAACAATATCATATTCTGTACAGATCTGTATGATCAAATCTTCAAAACTTTCCTACTGAGCGGCTTGAAATTCAATTGCTTGATGAAACTTATTCGTTTTTTTTTTTTTTTTTTTTTTTTTTTTTTTTTTCAAACATTATCTAACAGTGAGTTCAGTAGCTTAGTCAGCAATAGATATCACAGTATATCATCACTACAGCTCGAACACATTAGTTTCTTTAAAAACCGAGCTTTGCATTTCTGAATTAAAATTATTCTGATATGTCTGCTTGGCAATAATGGAATGACACTTACACAGAACTCCACTATTGTTGGCACTAGAGACAAATAAAGGCTTCGGATATCTTAAGCTACCGCGATCTTACTTCAGTATTAGCATATTCATTGGCGAATAGCATTTCACTGTCCTCAAGTTCTCCAAACATGACTATTTTCCTCGGCTACCCGTACAAGATATCCACATACAAAAGCTACTGAAGCCGCCTTTGTTGTTGTGCGAAGAACTATAAGAAAATAAGAAAAATGTAGCGTATATCTACCAACATTTTACACTTAAATATTAAACGCCTAATAATGAGAAAGGATATACAACGTTTGGGTCTCTCTAGGCCAACCCGGACTTACTATTAATATTATAGCACTGTTAGCATTATAGGTAGATTTTTCACTCCCCTTCTTTAATTACATTACCACTAGAGCTGCAACCAGAAACTTACACTGCATTCTACACAAAGAAGTATGTAAGTTAGTAAACAAGAGGGAGGATTTTACTCACATGTTCATAATTTATATGAATATCGCGAGATCACAAGGATTTGAATCTTATGGGTAATGAATGAATTTTACTAGTTAGTCCCCTTCAACACTTACAGCTTCACTTAACATCTCATTACAATGCGTTTCCTATACATTTTTACCCTAGTCGTATACCCGTTATTAATAACTACTTAACTACTTGCTACTTTAAGGACGAGTTAATATTTGTAGCACAGAATTTGACAGTTCTACTTAAGGTATCTGTGTTGAGGTTTCTGCCGTATGGATCAGTTTTCCTGAAACAGAATTATTGTAGCCTACCTTTATGTTTTCATACAGAGAAGCTTGTAAAGTACCAGTTTTCACTGTGGTATCTATTGCATGCGTACAGGAACGGGTATCCATCAGGTCACTGAAGCCTGCAAGTTGCCTGAGATAACTAAACAACAACAACTCACAGTCATCGCCTAAGAAACTCCGTGTCTGGACATACTGATTACCAATCTTTAACAGGTATTGTTTGCATGCAACTATAGACTGTGTTGTGATCACAGAGCAGAGTAAGTTCTGAAGTAAATTGTTCTTGTTTATTTCGCCCAGCTTCTTGGATGTGTTTCAGATATGTCAGAAAAGTTTCTGTGAGCCACTCAAGCCGGTAGCCAGTAATGGAAAATAAATGTGGTTTGTCAGGATTTCGTGAAATATTACCTGTGTGGCATTGCACATCGCGGATTTCGAAGCATTTCTTTATTGTTTTCATGAAATCTAAAGTTGCATGAAGCCTATCTTTATTTTGAAAGTATCCACTTGAGTCTCAGTTTCAAGAGCAGCCGTGGCAGAATCCGAAAACAAGAGCTTAGCCTGTTTGACTTTCATTTTTTATAAGTTTGATAGATATGCCATTTTCCTTGATAAATAACGAGCAGCTGAGAATATTAGATCCCTCTTTAATTTGTAAACTGTTCTGACATGTCTTCTGGTAATTTCTTTCCCGTCGTATCTTAACGATTTTTCCAAAAATTCGGATTTTACATTCTTAATTGTGTGGCTCTGGTCGAAACTTAAAAATAATGTGCAGCCTTCGTCCAAAGGATGTTATAATATCGGTACTAGTGTACCATCACATAGTCTATCAAACATCTACATTTACCCTCAAATTAGCAATGACAATTCTCAAAATGTGGAATCGAATTTCTTCCACATCAGCAATTATCCGCAGCGTTGCATCGTGTAATTGAAGCCCGCGTAGAAAAAGAAGGTCACTGGTATTCTATATCTTGTTGAAAGACCTCTAAAAACGAAAACAAAACAAACTATTTGCCAATTGCTTGTGCCTTTCTGTTTGTTGATTGGCTATTTTTATCATCATATTTGTCCAATTTCCGGCCGTATATTAATTTTAGTTGTAGAAAGATTTCATCGATGATTAGAGAGCCAACCTTCTCGTTTTCAGTGGAAGCAATTGTATTTGAGCTTTCAAACTCTGTCAAATGCTATCTGTAGAGCCCGATTTCCCTGACGATAGGACAAGATATTTTTATTTAGAGCTGTTTTGTGTGGTAAATACAATAACTCCATTTAACTTGCAAATTCATAACCCATGGGCGATTTTTTTTTTGCCATAGATTACATACTTTCAAAATTTTATCGTTGTATTGCATTTTCCATTTATTAAATACCCTCAGCTGTTCCAACAAAAATAACGCTTTCATGTTTTTCAACTTGCTCTCCAACAATTGGACATAACTTTTTTCACATAAAGATTTTTTTAATTTTGAATGAACTTTTTATTTAACTTTCTGTTTTTCGCACGTAACTGAGCTATAGTTTTAATGTTTCTCGTTACAGTGCGAGAACAATATTTTTAACTATCGCCTGTTCGGAGATCTATGATTTGCAATGTGAAATGTCAACCTGAACTGTGGTGATCCTTGGGTGGAATTACAAATTTTATCTGCTATAGACTTTGTAAGGAATTCTCTTTCTATGATTGTTTTCGCAGATGTTGTTCGTAAAGATTGAAGGAGCGGAATTTGGCAGTATTCGTCTGGTTTTGGTTGAAATGCTAAAACAGCTGTCCTGAAAATGTGGTCTGCAAACACATTTTTCTTTGAAGGTTGCCAAGAAGAATTTTTATCGAGTTTCTGTCACGATATATTTTTCAACCATTTTCCACGCAGCTCCTTATTGTTAGGAAGCTTGTGGAAAGAAACACCTGCCCCGTTTGATTCTTGCTTATGCAGAACGGTACACGACAATATACCATTGTTGCTGCTTTTACTAAGAGTTCAATACATCTATAAAACCACAGAAATTATTAGAATCTATTCCCTGCCAAAGACTAACTAAACAGGTTCCCTGCTCAATTTACACTGTTTTCTATATAAATCCAAAACATTACTGTACCTTAATGAAGATTTAATATATATATATATATATATATATATATATATATATATATATATATATCTTCTCTTTATTCTTGAAAGCAAAAATAAAAAACAACTATTATAAAGTAAGCCACAAATTAGCGCATACTTCCATTAATCAAAGGATGAACGACCGGGAAGACAACTGACACCTAGTCGGCAAGTTAGAACTACATCTATTGTAAAAGCTTTGAAGACGGCATTCTAAGCTTTAAGCATATACAATACTGGAAGATTTTAAGGCCTATATAATAGCGTAGGTTACGCGTAAGCACTTTTCAAGTAACTCGCACAGGCTATTAGAAGTGGCACCCTCCGCCAATATTGTCAGGTTGTTGAAATGAAACATCCCTATTTAGATAATGAAATATCCCAACTTTACATAAAACAGCACAATTCAAAGTGCTTTTTTGGAAAAACTTGGTTCACTTGCCTGTTTTTTTTTTAAATAATAAGAATAACCAATCAAGTGAACCAAGCTACTCCAAATGAACAATTTTTCTTGTTTTTAAAAAAGTATAGTTTTACCTAGGGTTGCCATATTTCTAAGAATAAAATAGAGGACATATCTTCCGATGTCCTAGCTTTAAGTAAAATTCAATTAAATAATGCCATTTCTAAGCAGGTTCAAATACGACATAGAGATATCGAGCTAAACAATGGTGGTGGTGGGACGGGCACACAAATTCCATAATTGTTACAACTAAATTTTTTCGTTGCTACTTTATTTGTAGGCGATTTCGATTATCCTGGTGTTTATTTCTGCAAATATGTAGATGTTCTTGGTGATGTCTGGAATCTCCATTGATTAGCTGCAAACAAATTGACAGCATTACTGATGTAGTGATTCTTTCCTGACCCATAGTTTTTTGTAAAATAATTTTTCATCACCTAAGGGTTAAGAAACCTTTTTTCACTCTCAGTTGTAGTCATAGGAATTGTTTCTCTAATCTTTTAAAGCTCTACTTTTGTGGGAAATATTAGATTTAGATAGTTTTCAACCAAGAACCGCAAAAGAGAAGCGGAACCCGTTCTATTTCGAAGGTCATTCCTCAAAGGAATCATTTCTGCTCTTCTAAATTCCCAAAACCTATAATAATTTCTTCTAAGCCATTATATGTAAATAATTTGCTGAGTTTTAGGCATATAGAGCAATTCAGAGTATTGTTAAGTGAAAACAACCTTTTTCTTTGCATTCATTATGTCACACAGTTCAGCGACCCTAGTGCATTTTTGTCCTCACATCCACAAAACGTTTATGGTACAAGGAATGATTCAATTTTATGTTATAGTTTCTCTGTTTTGTGTGATAACTATGTACTTTCATTTAAGATCAGACCTGTGAACTCACACACAAACACACACCATAAAACTTTTAGCCTGTCCGAAAGCGAAATTGTTATCTACCAATTATATTCCTAAATCTATTCATTTCCTGTTACTGATACAAACAGGCACAGTGAACTATGCACAATTAGTGAATTACACGGAGAATAATAAACCAACAATTACAAAGAAAACGATTGTTTTGCATGCCCGTAAAGTATTACTTTGATATAAGGATTGACAACAGTACTTCAGTTTATTTAGAACTCAATTGAAATTAAATTAAAACCCATTTACTTATTTACCATATAATTTAAAACGGTCCTCAGTCACAATACAACTAATATAATTTGTTTAACTTATTTCAGTTTCTGGCATTCGAATTACACCAACTGATATTCCTAGTTGCGTCGCTTTGTTTAATTAATAATAATGAAACATGAGCGTTTTCCACTGCAATGTTCGCAGTTTTAGTCTGCTATTGAATCTTGTTTCAGTTCTAGCTGCCTTAGTGTAAAGTGTGGGTACAAACTCTCTGCACCCAATGCAATGTACATATCGGCAATTCTTAAGAGCAGTCGTTATGCAAGAAAACATGTGACATGGATGTAAGGATGTGGCAGCCTAAGATGAATGGAAAACAACGTTGTGTAATGGATAAATACAAAGTAAAGTTTTGTTGTAATTTGGATGCGCCAAGAACTTATAAGCGATTTTAAGATGGGATATACTTCATGAAATAAAACTGATTTATGGCAAAGTTATTGTTGTTGAATTGTTGATCATTTTTGTGGATAAGCACTTGCTCTTGCATCTTTAATGCATATCACCATCGTAGCCAGCAAATATCCAGGCCATTATTTGATTTTAAGCCACCACTTGGCAAGTCTTCATCATGATTCTGTGTGAGATTTAATTACTAAAGCTCAAATTCCCTGAAAGAGAACAATGTTCCAAAAAGCGGTAGTCTAAACTTTTAACGGGCTAACTGAACAAAATGTTGGATGTAATGTTAAGGAGCCCCAGTAAATGAATGCAGAAATTAGTACTGCAAACTATCGTTTCTGTGCAGGCAGAATATAGAACCGTTAGTAAGGAAATGAAACTACATTCTTACATATGTACAGTTGTCCTGAAATATAAATAATGAATTAAAGGAAATCACAAATTTACGCGGCAAATCTACACAAGGTGTCCCAAATAACAGAAAAACAATCCAACTCTACGTACAGGAGTGAGGTCAGCATTTCCATAATTTCTGTGACAGTGGTAATTAAAAAAACACAGTTTTAATTCACCTTCATTTCCAACAATAAACCAGCGCGATCCATTACCAATTGAACTGTGATGAGTGAACTTTCTAGCAGCATATTCATCTCACTGCAAATATACATTTGAGACACTCATTATAATGGCAAACTTCGTCTGAGCTATTTGCCAACTAGACAGAAATGCGCACACGAATTGTCATGCTACAAAACAAAATAAAGCAAAAAATATCCTCACAGCTATAGATTAATCTGCCTTCCTCCTCTGTTATCAAAGATTTTTGGACGTACACTAGCCATAACTCTTTGGATAAGCGAATTCTATATACGTAATGCGCAGTTTGTTTTCCGAAAAGCGCATTCCTTCTTCAGCAGTAGTGGATTTAAATCCAGAGGCGTACGAAGACAAATCTATATGTTTTAGGCCTTATGTGGATACTACAAAAACATTTGATGAGGTCTGGCATAATAAACTGATATATAAAATAAAACCTTCGCTCACAGATACCTTTTCAAAAATAATGCACTTTCTGCTCTCCATTAACTATGAAAACACTGTTTCCAATAGATTTCATATATTCCATGATGTTCCTCAAGGAAGCATATGGACGCCCTTCTTATACCGAAAATATACCCACAATATTCCAGAAGATAGTCTAATATCTAAATCATTCAATTTACTTCAAAACTAAACCACAAGATCACCAAATTACTTTTTGAGGGCAAACCTATTCCCCCTAAACAATCACAATTTATCTGAGACTTATACTGTACAACAAACTGAACTGGAGAGAGCATATTAACAACCTATAATAACACTACGACAGAAAAAAAATATTTAATTAAAGTATCTCCTTGAAGGATCATCGCCATACCACTTCATTTTAAAGAGAGTACTCTACTTCTCACTGCTAAGATAATTAGATAGTAAGGAAAACATTCACACCCCCAAAACCATGTTTTCTGCCTTATAATGGATGCACATATGTACTCCCGCAACGAAGTGCTACACGGGGATCTGAGCACTCCAACAGTGGATTTCACTCTTCACTTGTATTATATTCGACATCATCGCTCCTTCCTAAACCACTTTCAATGAACTACTGAACAGTATTCCAACCCTCCTTCGTCGCCGATACATTTTCGACGGTTGAAATGCAACATTCTGATTTGCTACGCCAAAATGGATTCAATCTCAATACATGTATCGCATATGTTTACTTACACCTTGTTGTTCTGTTTCAGTATAATTACATTATACTATGTTATAATAAAACTACTGATTAATAAATACTTCTATACACAGCCTTTTTCAGGCGTTGATGATGATGATGATGATGATGATGATGATGATGATGATGTCAACGACGATGGCGATGATTGACCATATTTTATCAATCTGAAAATGAGACATTTCTGAACTTATCTTTATTTTAGTTAGCCTTAGGCCTGTAAATTAGTTTAATGCAATTAGAGGAACTAAAGGCCTGCTAATTATTTTTATAAACATAAAACACAATTCCCAAAAGACTAAAAACATTAAATAACGACAGCTAAGACAATATTATTAATTACAATACACAATGTATACATTACTATTACCATAAGCATATACACCAAATGAAATTAGCAGGTTATATAGCTCATAAAACTATTGGATATCAGACATATTTTCTAAAGAATGGAATTTCTCATTTTATTTCAACTAATTGAAAAACTCAAAGCAAGTGTATATTATATTTACTTTAGTAAGTAACAATGCTTTCAGCAATCCGCCCTCCAAATTGCTTTTTTCTTATGCCTATATTTTGTTCATGCTATCTCTTGGGTGGTTTAGCACCTGACAGTGATAATCTAAATCCTAAAACCTTAGAAAACTTAATGGCTGATAAATTTTGAGAGAAAAGATGCTGAAACACTTCTACCTATTTCCGAAAGATTTCTTTTCTCTCTAGTTTTGTGTGCAGTAGGAAACAGATTAACACAAATATTTTGCTGAAAACTGCATTATCATTAACATTTGAATTAACGTGTATATTTTTAATCATTGCGTGAAAATGAAGATGATGATCTGAGTATGTGAAAAAAAAAAATTGAGGAGGAACTACAAGTAACGCTCGCGAAAAATACGCAACGAGATCAAGAAGAGAATGAATATGGGAGATACAATTATCATTGTGGAACGTCTCAAATAGAAATAAGTGAGGTCATGTAGAATGGATGTGGAACAACAGCTGAATGTATAGAACAACCACGTAGGACCTCAGAGCAAGAAGAAGGTGCCTGGACAAGGGCAGGACCAGATGAGCTGTTTTTTTACGGAGAAAGTGCAGATTCTGTGGTCGAGGTGTACAAGATAAGTGTGGAAAGAACTCTTAAATTTAATGCAAAATATACATGATGTAGAAGGCATACAGAGAGAAAATACGGAATAACTGAAAAAAAAAAAAATCAGATGTGTTCCACTCACATGACTTTCTCTACATCTCTACAACAAATTATTGTTAAAAAGCTTAAACTTATCTTTACTTCATGCTAATCGAGAAAAAATAGCAGAAAAAGTCTTATTACTTGCTTTCCTGTAAGTAGAAGCGAAATAACGGAGTACAATAAGTTAAAGTGGTAGTCAAAAGCTGGTTGCTATGTGACGGAAGTTCCTTTGTTTGTATGGACTTTGTTTGTATGTTTCTGTATGAGAAAAGTATACTTTTTCAAAGCAGAAGCCAAAAACAAGGAATAACTCAAAACGATCAACTCCACGAAAAATATGTATATAACATAAATTGTGTGTTTTAACGTTCTCTACATTGTTTGGTAAGTTTTTGTCCATCTCTTACGGTTTAGCAGTTATGCAAAATTCCGTAACATTCATCCAGAATAAAGTAGTCTTTAGAGGCCATTCCCAGAAAATTCAGTATATATATATATTGTTTGTCAGGTAAATATCTCTAAGATACGATATTTTAGTCAAAATTGCTAAGGTCATTTTTGAGAAATAATAAAAAAAAAGTTATTTAACGGGAAGTTGGGGGGTGGGATTTCTTGAACAATTTTGTGTCGCATCCCTGGAAGATACTAAACTTAAATACCAAGTCTGATATTTTACTGACTTTTTGTCTTTATGGTATCGTGTTCACAGACACAGGGACACACGGATACACGCGCGGACATTTTTCTGAAAATGCTTTTTTTTTGGACATAGGGGACCCTAAAACACATATTTCTGGTGAAATTTCGGTATAGAATTTTTGGGTGGAGTGCAATATGTTCTCTGTACTTTATGTACATAGTACGTGTAGAGAAAGTAAAAATTAATGTAAAATGGTACTAATAGTAATGGTTTACAGTATAGGACAGGAATGAACTGAACGCCTAACTATTAGCTTCCCTCGAGAGTCTTTTTGAGCTAGATACACTGTGAACAGGCAGTAGGCCTTAACCCCTAAGGCATGTAACAGGCTATTAAATAAACAAATAGATAAATATTCATTTCAATACAATTCTATTTTAGACATTGTTAACCAGAGTCTATACAAGTTTCTAATACACTTCAAATTTGTCAGTCCAGACTATTAGGTAACTAAATGCATGATCGTAGAAAGCTTTTGTTATGCTTCCTTTTTGAACATCACCTCTTTTACTTCAACTTCATCTTGTAATTCATCTAAGACACATTTTACAACACATGGGACATTTTTTTCCTTTTCCTCAATCATATTTAGTTTCAATATGGAAAGTTTTATGTTGCTTAAACACCTATTCTCAGCATACTTTCTACCTGGGTGTGGCTTGGTTTTAGAGAAAAGGAAAAAAAAGTTCGTCAAAGGATTTTTAAACAATAATTTAACTGTCACTACACATTTTTCTTGGCTAAGAAAATAGGGCCTCAGTACTTCAAACAGTAAAAGAATGCTTGCAATGGTCTAGTGTTGTTAAAATCTGACAATTTTCTATATTCAATCTCAACAAAGCTGCAGAAATCCTTCAGTGGTTCTATTCTCACGGTGTATCTGTGAAAGCTGCCGTAAATTTTCTAAATAATAAGTTCTGCTTCAACATATAAACAATCTGCAGCAGTCTTAACCCTGAAACCACACTGTGGGCGACCCACTTATATCTTATCTCTAGTTCAAAATAAATTTAATGCAGATGGTTATCGCATACCTTCAGTGCGTGGGAGTTGTTAAGTTAAGAAGGTGTTTATTGCATTTATAAGCATTCTTCCTAACTAGTTTAGCTCTGAGTTGCTGATGACCCCATAATGCGGTTAATTACGCTTTTTCATCAGAATTAAGTGTTGTGCTACTGCAAATAATGGCGCACAGACATTAACGAATACCAGAAAAGCACCTTGAAAGAATTCTGCTTGAAGAATTAGCAGCTAGTGATAAAGATTTCTCTGATATGAACTGGAAAATTATTAGGAATAACCTGTTTTTAGAGATGAAAAAGATGATTTTGATGCAGATTCAGCAGATGAAGATGATTTGTCTCACAGTAAAATTATTTATGGAACAAATGGACACAAGTGGTTCTACTGCTGTTCACTCCAAGAATACACGAACTGTAAGTAAGAACATTGTTCTACATTTACTTGGTGCAACAGGTCTGGAAAAGAAAGTCACTGAAGTGAAAGATTTATGGACTCTCTTTGTCAGATAAACTTATAACAAAAATAGTAGGTCACACAGATGAAGAATATGACAGACAGGAATGCCAATATAACTCAAATTGAACACACTAATGTTACAAAGCAGTTTGAACTAATAAGTTTTTATACATGTGTGGCGTATTAAAAAAAGTAAAGCACTCATGATATTTTGGGGATCGAAGCTAAACCTAAATTTGCAAAACCAGAATCTTGGCCTGGATAGTATTTTATGCCCCAGGAATAAGAACAGAAAAGGACAACCAGATGTGTAATTTGTCCCAAAAAGATTTGCTCTGAACTTAGGCTAGGCATATGTCCTGACTGTAAAGAAGATACAGTGTAAATTTAATCAAAAGTGAAAGGATATAGATATGAACAGCTAAACAGATACATCATTATTATATTTAATGTGTATTTAAAACAACTTATTCAGTATGTTGCAGGAGCATCTGATAAAATTGTAGTTTTTAACATTTACCTATATAAATCCTGATTTCTTTATGCTTTATTACGACCTTGAATAAGCCCATAAACTACCCTCTCATGTACTGATACATTTATAACTATGAAGAAAAATGATAAGTGTTCTTTTTCAAAAGTGATTTTTTTTTTGAAAATGATACATAAAGAGTAAATACGGTGCTTTGCTTTCGGGAATTTCGATTGGGGGCATAAGCTCCAAAAAATTCACAGTATGGTTCCAGGTGTAATTACGTTTTTCATCCAACCCCTTAATTATGTTTCACAATGTAATACCGTTTTAAAATATTCTTAATTCATGTTAGTGCTGTCTCACAAAATTTCTGTTAATATAGCGCTTTGCTGGCCCGTAATCACTGCACGTGTGTTAGCGGGTTGCTTTGGAAAGGTTATATATGGCCTGTGAGGCGAGACAAGCGCAAAACTGAAAGTTGCGCAGTGACACCTCTGCACCTAAAGGGTTGATGGTGGGAAAAAGTGCACCAAAAATTATGCCCAGAAGTCATAATTGGTTTCTGCCGATGAAGGAATGAAGCATGCTAGCTTTAGTGCGACATTCTTTAGTGTTGTTAACTTGGAAGGAGATAGTGATGCCGGTAATATCAATAATGATGCTGGTTATGAGGACTAAGATGGTGGTGCAATAAGCGCATTTGAAGAGCTGTAGAAACATGAAGTGAACACAGTAATATTGCTTATTACTTGGCTATGTTCATGGTTGCCAACTGATTCTGTGAAAAGCTGGATTGCAACCAAAAATAAACATATGGGCATTCCTTCAAGCAAAATACTCTGTCTGATGCTCTACGTTTTGCCAATGACATTATATAAGTATAAAAATTAGTGTTGTAACAAAGCTATTTTGCTTTATGGCAAACAAAGCGATTTTGCTATGTGCTAACAATTTCTTTCGTGGAACTTCAGATGTTCCACGCAATACGTTGTAGATGTGTTTAATCAGTTGTAACAGGCTGGCACCCCGATCTCCCTCATAGCCATTACAGAGAGATAGAGAGAGAGGGAGAGAGAGAGGGCACTTATTGCCGCTGGCACTACCTCATAGTTTTGAAATGCGACACCTGGGCGAAATGGACATGTACGAGAATGTTCGCTTTTCCTGGAAATTTGAATTGACGTCATCAACAGCTATAACGTATAGAGCTGCAAGTCATGTGGGTCAGTTTTGACTGTGAATTCACAGCGTGCATAGTTGCGTCGATGCGACGAGTCAAGAATTGCCTACATCGAAACGACAAGAGATCATTTTACTGCAGAATTGTTGCAAAAGTATCGAAATAAAGACGATTATTTGTAATCGGCGCGAGTAATAAAGGGGCCTTTGGTTATCTGAAATTAAATTAAATTGAGTTTTATTTATGGACGCTCTATAACTGCTGTGGTTCTAGGCGTCACATTTTATGTTGGGCGTAAAAGACCAATTAATTTTTCTAAGAGGCCTTTTTATTAGGCTTGAGGTTCTGTTACGCGTCATAAATCTACGATCAACAGCTTTACCTCCGTTCCGAAGGGAGCCAAGCTAAGTAATTTTATACCCGAAAAATCCATTGCGAAACCATGACCTTGGGTACAAGTAATTAGCATGGTGATGATGATAATGATGGTTGAGGTTTAAGGATGCTCAACTGCTAGGTTATTAGCACTCTTGAAAATAAAACCATCTAGACAACGATAACAGCAATCTAAAAGCAATCATATTTAAAATAGTCAAAACTAGAGATTAAAAACCAGTGTAGTGAGAAAACTAAGCCCATCCGTACAACATCTAAGCCATTGGTCTGAAACTCGAGGAAGCTGAGGAACGAAAATAGTGTAGTTAAAACTAAAAACACGGAACAAAAGGCGCCTGTGATAAAGTATTAAAAAAAAAAAAAAAAAACCTTACCTGCCCTTCAATGAACATCTGCCAACAGAAATTAAAAGCAAAATAAAATAATATCCTTATTGAAAAAGAAAGTTTGGATACACATTTAAAAACTGAGCTACTGCTCCAGTTTCATTCGCCAAGATATTCGAAATTTTAGCCGGTAGCTTTAGAGTGGCTCGCAGGGGTGCTAGAGGAGCGCACTTTATAAAAACATGTTGGACCGACAATGTTGTTGCACAAGAGAGGCGATAGGAGGAGATTCTCTCGCAAAAAAAAAAGGAGCTATGAGTAAAATTACAGAAGTCAATTCATAAGCGAGCCAAAATCCTCTCCTCTCGGTGACATAAATGACAGAAGGTTACCCAGTTCACAGATAGGTCCTCACTTCCATTTACTTGTTGCTTATTGGCAGCATGCCAGCACGAAAATATCGCTCTCCACTCAGCAAACCTAAAGCGCAGATGTAGCACAATGAATTCCCGTACTGGGTTCCGCAACCGCCAGTTCGTTCGCCGGCAAGGAATTCAAGCGAAGTGCACATTAACGTCGACGCGTGCAAACGATGGAGCCTATGCTGTATACGCTGTACGATAGGATAGTAGTTGCAGAGCTCAGAGGGAATCACTCATTATGAAGGGCACTGAGGGAATCACTCATAATGAAGGCCGCGTCGTGGCTGAGTGGTTAGATCACTCGCCTCTCACCTAGATGGCCCGGGTTCGATCTTAAGCGACAAAGCGGTGCAGGGGCGGGTTTTCTCCGAGTTCTCTGTTTTACCCCATTGCATTCCATCCGTGCTCCATCTTCATTCCATGCATCATCAGTGTCATTGCCTGCGGTGCCACAAGTGCTAAAAGCGTTAAACACTATAAAAACCCTCAAAGTTTGACAGCGAATATAAGAGAATTGCTCGATGGATGGCATCAGCTCTGCAGAGTAAATGGATGTGCTATTAGGCAGACCGAAAGTATAGAGTTTGATCACAGTAACAAAGGCACATTCAACACTTACTTCCATTGGTATATATAAAAAATGCCGCCAGTGTAATGAAATAAAAACTTGAAAAAATATAAACGGAGACTAGACAAAGGCACAGCAGACTTCCCTTAAATCTCATCCCTAGATCTACTTTGGATGTAGCACCCTCTCCCCCTTGGGAAATATGCGAGGCATCTCGATATTAAACTTCCAAAGCAGATCTCAGAAACGAAAACCTACAGGCCTTGGACTAAGTGAGAGGTGGCGAAAGTGTTCGTCCAGCTCGGTACTGCCAATATACTGTACTATCGATTTAATTTATTATTTATAGTTGTCGGGCTAATACTGTTTTTCAAGAGCAGAATCCTGCTGCTTACGCTCTGTCCGTTTAGCAACGAAGGTAGAATCTTTCTGTTCCATCTCATCCACGGGACAGCACCTTTTTCCAAAAGAGAATTTCGATTCGAGAACCCCAAACCTATTAGAGGTACTGATCGACGAAGATGGTGGTCGTCAATCTCTATTATCCCCAGAAGATTCCTTCGAAGAACATAGAACGTCTATGCGGAGAGTGACATTGACTTTTCCTTCCCTTAGATGATATTAAAGAACTCTGACACTGTTTTTCAGAAGTCTGTCCTGACAAAACTAGCCTTAAATGCTTTTGTCGGTGCAGAATGCGCGACAGGTAAGAGTATCTTGGTGTCCGATGGTGAGGGTTTAGGCGACATCTTTTATGGAGATTTCCGTACAATGGTCGAATTGGCTGATGTTGAAGCCGACGTAAACGTAGATATTGAGGACCTTAGGTGCGGTCTGGCTGTGAAAATATTTTCGGAAATCGTGCTCCCATTGATATGCACGTCTGATTTATCATTTCCTGCCCTCACCCTTTTAGTTGCAACTGAGCTATAGGTAACATAGCGCGGGACAGGGTATTCATGGTTCCGCAGAAGTTTGCGAGCTTCCATCGTGCGTGACTTCTACAGATGGCACATCTAGACTGACCATACAGAATTTACTTGTGTGCCCAAAGCGTTGACACTTGTAACATCTAAGTGAATTCGGAACATACGGCCTAACCTCGATAGATTCGTACCTTGCCTTAATCGTTTGTGGGAGATATCCGATCAAAGGAACAGGGTACGGGTATGTACGAATGCACTTACTTACCTTTGGACCCGTTAAACATATGTAACGCCTTGTTCCACCAGATTCTCCTGAATCTCCACAGGGGACAATCGTATTTTATCCATCCAACTGTCTGTTTGTCATTCTCTTAATTTATTTCTGTTTACCCTCCTGTATGTAGGGCTTTCAAACCAGTGCCCGGGGTCAGACGCCATTTGGGGAGCAGAGAATCTGGATTACAGAAAAGCCTGAATGGGTTTCAACCCGATGTCTGGTATGAACGAGGTTGCCAGGTTTTTGCGTTCTGTTTTACCAGTTAATAATATCCCTGTTACTCCTAAGAGTAACACAGGACGATGTTTCCTTGATCTGATTTGAATTTCTAGTTCTTGAATTCGCCATGTTGACTAGGGATCATCTCGTCGCCCACAGATGGTACCGTGGGAATAAATCACGATTTGCGGACGCGAACTGGCGGAATTTTGTCCAGAAACCTTATTCTTTCAAGGCATGGAGTTGTTTTACGTACAAATAAACATTACACGGGACCACCGGCTTTACTTCCCTTCCGAAGGAAGCTATATTAAGGAGTTTTGCGTCCGAAAAAATCCATCCCCCTCATCCACATTTGAACCTGAAATCTTGGGTTTTAGAGGCTAGCATGGTAACCAATACATCATGGAAGGCCTCATTTTAGCCAGTTACAGAACAAAATATAGCCAAAGTATCGCTAATCTTGTCGATTCTTCCTAAACCTTGTTATCTTAATAGAATGTCCGGCACCACTAACGTAAATAATAACACGTATTCTAGTTATGATATTTACAAAATTTCCACTACAACACAAGTTTCCCCTCTGAAACAATTGACAATATAGTACACGTTCTGTACCTAAATTTATCCAATCACCAAAAACTTTTTTTATTATTATTTTTTGTATTAATGTTTCATTTATACTCCTCTTTAACTACAATGGTCACATTGACCCCTTTCATCTTTGGGATATATTGCCAATTGACAATGGTGTTAGCTTTTCCACAGTTATGTTGAGTTTGTTTCTTTGGATTTTGTGCATTAAATCTCTGCCTCCTAACCCTACCCTCTCTCTCTCTCTCTCTCTCTCTCTCTCTCTCTCTCTCTCTCTCTCTCTCTCTCTCTCTCACATACACACACACACACACACAATTCTCATTCCGTTTTCAGAGGGATAGGGAAGGGATGGTAGGCAATAATCTTGACTAAAGAAAAATTCCCAGTTATACTGGGAATTAAAACCAGGACCCGTTGCATAGCAGACAAGTACTCTATCTGAGCTAAAAGTACAGAATAGAAACTAAATGGCCAGAAAAATAGCAATTTTGATTTGAATTATATCTATGTAGAATTCTTATTGGAGTATAATCGGATAGCATTTAATATTACATTTTTTTTATGGGGAATTAATTTTAATGTATGTTTAAAACTTCCAATCAATTCATCAATCTAATGTAAGATATTATTAAAAAATAAGCTAGTAATTTTACTTTGATTTGCAGCTTTCAATTAAGTAATTGCATAGAATGTGAAGTATTAAGGTTGGTTTGTAATGGATAAGTTAGTTGTAATCTGAATCTATGCACAGATAAAAGTGCTCTTGCACGCAGGTTACATTGTCATCATTGACTATTTTGTTATTCTGAAAAAAAAAAAAAAAAAACTTAATTGGGTACCAAAGTTACAAGGGGATTCTGCATCTACAACATTGCTTATGCAAATATTAAGTTTTATAATTCATAAGTATATGTATTTATTACTTTGAAAAGCAAGACTATAGTCATACAATGGCCAACTGTTTTACTAGCCAAATTGTAATCGCCAGTCGCCAACTGTTTTAAATGGCTTCTTTCAAAGAAAAACGATAGCCAGAATGCGAAAAATCGTCAAACGTGGCACTCTCCGTGTATGAAAGTGTGAAGGTGATATGATATGAGAGTGAAATGGCTGGTTATGAAGAATTTGGTGGAATGAATGCGGGGAAACTTGAATAAACACACCCAGACGTTGAACCCAAGCCACCTGTTGAGAGGTAAGCGGTTTAACCATTCAGTCACGGTGCCAACTGTATTTAATATTACGCAGATGAAATAGAGGATTCATTAAACTATGTAACAAAACGGGACGAAGAGGCCTCCCAACAAAGTCTGTCGAGTCACCGGGTGTAAGAGGTTGAAAAATGATACTGTCCTATTCATAACGGAACGTAAGGTCACTAACTAAAATTTGCGGAGGATATTATTAGTCCCTTTTGAGCGATCCTTGACTCCCATTCATTTCTCTTCTGTTTTGATTCTACTGATCTTACAAATGAATGATTTTGAACTGGTCGCTGTGTATGACAATCACAACTGCGTATTTGTGTAAACCGATTGTCATTTTTGTACCAACTTATTTGTGTGAAACACGTTACGTATGTGAAAGTTTGTAGCAACGTGATAACATTGCTGACAATGTTATTGATCTGCAAGTTCCTGAGCGAATATCTTTCATATATTAGATTTATCCACATATGTAGAATACCTTTATCTTTGTTCTGATTGTATTTCACTGTTAGGTTGTGCACACCTAAAATGTTTAGCCAACATGAGCATAAAATATATCTTTTTGCAAAATCTGCAATGAAATGCTTAATATTTAGCAACTAATCCAAAGAATTCTTGCTTCTCTCGTCAGTCTTTACTGTAAGTTTTTATTTTAAGTGTATATCTGGTGTGTTAGCTGAGTAATGTTTCTCTAATTTAATGTAGGGACATGAGTTTATTAAAGACTTGCGAAGTTTAACATGGCGTGAAGTTTGTTCCAGTTACCTGGCCAAACTTATCGATCAACTTAATTTCGCAGATCTGTAACAAAATTAATATTAGTGTAGCACTGATGAGAAGTACGCAGATAGAAGAACTTGAAATAGAATTTTGTAGTGTGTAACTAAAATTATTGTAGTGTTGGTTAAGTATCAATATTCTATGAGCTCAAAGGATAAGAATTCCGAAATAGGCGACGGTGAAGCCTCTAGGTATTAATATAAAACATCTTACTAACACCATTGATATAGTGATAGATATAAGTTGTTTAAATCTCAAGGATAAGTATTTTCTTTGATTTATTGCTTTGATTGTAATCCTCAGATTCAAATACAGCTGTCTGGATTAGTTGCGTAGATGTGACGTTAGACATTATAGGCCTTGGCAATTGTTATGTGTTCCTGATGATCTATTGGGTAAATTAAACGTCAAAACTGTGTTCAATGTTTTGTACAGTGCTTCAACTGCTGTAACTGCATCTCCTGAGTTGTCTTCTACAACCTCTAATAGTTTGGGTGCAGAAAGTGATACAATGAAACGAGCAGCAGCAAAGAAACTGATTGAACGTTATTTCTACCAGCTCACTGATGGCTGTGGTAATTCTAACTGTGATAACGAATTTTGTGCATCAAGTGGCAAGGTAAGTGAATTACTTAACATTCATACTTATATTCTTGTTAGTTAAAGTTTGTCTCAATACACATAAATGTCTGAGGAATAGTTACTTTGAGTCTTATTTGTGTCTATATAGGTATATTTGGCAAAACCATAACAAAACTACTCAGCATAATTTTACTGAAGAGAAATAGATAAGAAGATATTTTTGTTGTTATTTTTACACACGTTAAAATGTAGTTTGCGAAGGTGCTGTTTAAAACATTCCAAATTAAATTAAGGAGAAATAAAATGCCTCACAAGAGGAACAAGCAATATACCTATCAGTTATATATCTGGAGCATGTATAGTATGAGTACAGCCTAAGACTGATTCTGCTAACTGAAATATGTGTAATCTTTAGGACTAAGAGTAGTGTAGGGATAGTTTGAATGTCTGTTAGGCTGAGTTACGGATAGAATTTTTTCTGAGGGTTTCGTTATCTTGAGAAGATGAATGCAAGTAACTTTAAGCTCCATGGATCCCAGGCTCATTTGGGCAGCATTTCACAGATTTCATTCATCTTCTGCCATGACCAACCAGGATTGAGGAGGTTAAAAAAAGATGTATTTACAATAAGAGAAGGTGTCAGTGAATTGAAATGGAGTTTTATTTATTGACGCTCTTTAACTACTGTTCTCAGCGTCCCATTTTAAATTGGGTGTGAAAGACATATTAATTTTGCTCAGAGGCTTCTTTATCAGACTTGAGGTTCTTTTACGTGTTGTAAATCTATGACACAGGACCAATGGCTTTACTTCCCTTCTGAAGGAAGCCATGCCAAGGATTTTTATGCCCAAAAAAATCCATTGTCCTCCACTGGGTGTGAACCTACATCCTTGGGTATATGAAGCTAGCATAGTAACAGTTACACCACAGAGGGCAATGTGGGTGTCAGTGATAAAGTTTGTTGACAGTTGATTAAAGATATACACTGGTTGCATTTGTATAATTAATGCTTTTTAAGAAGTGAAACTAACCTTATTATCCTATGCGGAGCATCTAGAAGCTGATATGTTGTCATTTAGACATGTTATAACCCACCATACCCTCCCTGTAAAGACACTTTCTTAAATAATTTACAAAAATCTGATGTGTACCATTCACATGACTTTCTCTATATCCCTGCAACAAATTATTCTTAAAAAACTTATGCTTCTATTAACTTCATGCTAATCAGTAAAACATTAGCAGAAATAGCCATATTACATGCTTCCTTGTAAATAGAGGTGAAATAAGTGAGTACCGTAGGTTAAAGTGATAATCAAAAGCTGGTTGCTATGTCGCTGAAGTTCCTTTGTTTGTATGGACAGCAGTTTACAAATTCCTGTATGAGAAATGTATAAGTTTTTCATAGCAGAAACCAAAAATAAGGAATGACACAAAAAAGACGAACTCCACGAAAAAAATGTATATAACATAAATTGTGTGTTTTAACATGCTCTACATTTTTTGTGTAGTAAGTTTTTATCCATCTCTTACGGTTTAGCAGTTATTCAAAATTGAGTAAAATTCATCCAGAATAAACTACTCTTCAGAGGCTATTCCCAGAAAATTCAAGATTGGTATTTTACCTATTATTCATTTTTGAGTTATCGTGTTCACAGACACATGGACACACACACACACACACACACACGGACCTTTTTTCGAAAATGCTTTTTTTTAGATAAAGGGGACTCTAAAACATATATTTCCGGTGAAATCTCTGTATCAAATCTTTTGGTGGAGTGCAATACACTATGTACATAGTGCCTATAGAGAAAATAAAAACTTGAATGGTGAGGGAAGATATAACAGCTGTTTTAGGTGGAAAACAATTATTTCTGAGCCAGAAGCAATGACATGTAGATGCTGCCTACGTTTAAAAATTCACCAGAGAAGAAACCAGTAGAAATTACTAAAAGTTAAACACTTGAAAACCGTGTTTATTGACATACACACACTTAGGTCTAACGTAGCATGCGAAGCGAGCATGCTTTATTGATACTCAATGGAAGTACAGGAAAATCAGTTTATTAATACATACTCTAAACTAGACCTAACATAGTGCATGCTTGCTTTGCTCGCATGCTTTGATAAAACCAATGGAAATTATTAACATCTAAACACAGAAAAATTAGATTATTTACAGATTAGCCTAGACCTAATACAGCACTTCACTCTAGCTCTATAATCTTTTAATGGCTCGTGATAATTTGTATTCAAATGTTTGTAGCTTTTGTGATGTGAAGCCAACTATGATTAATAAGAATGATTTGGACACTACTAGACCAATAGCTAGTGGGACAAAGGAAATTGTTGTGATAAACCAAAGGCAAACAAAGTACTTTTACTGTTTTTATTGAAATTTAAAGACCAAAAATAGATTTGAGAAATTCTTAAAACTTTGTAATGTTATTACAATGAGTAAAAGTGAAGAACTAATACCCAATTACTTTTACTGGTAGTTTAAGTTGTGTAATAAACATATATTAATTATAACAGTGGTTTAATCAGCACCAAATAATTGTATAATTGTGAGATAAAGGTTTTCTTTTGTTAGGAAAACACATTTTTGCATGCAATATAAAAGCAGAGATTTTTACTCAGTACTGCACCACACTTATTCAGCAATATGTTTCATGTTTTAATGGGTTTATAATCACAACTTTTTCACTCTTGTCACTTCTGTCTTACTCTGTTTCTCAAACTAAACAGACATAATACGAAAATGATGCACATCCTGCCCAAGGCACCATGGGAACATTGCTTCTTCTATCATTGTCTCTCTACATGTTGCCAACATTGATAATCTGAAGAAGCCGCAGGGTAAATAAAGCATAGCTGAGGTGTAGAGGGTCCTAAACTGCAAACCGTATAGCCGAGGGATTGAGAGTCCTAAGTCGCTAAGCATAACTGTGGTATATGTGTGTTATCTCCAATGAACCATGGCTGTGGGTCTGTGAGGGATAAATGCACCCGAATTACCACATATAGTAGATTTACATTATAGTGACATTTTGGGAACATTGATTTACTCTATTTTGAGGTTTTTAGCGTATGATGTCTAATTCTTTTACTTTGCCATATATAAGTACGGTCACAAAGTGAAATGTGTGGGTGGGGAATGTGATTTTGTTGGTATAACATTTTCTGCTTCATATAGTATTTACTCCATCAGGATTATGCTGAATATAATAATTACTAAAAATTGTAAATATTTAGTAAGAAAACATTTGTTCTGAGATCAAAGAGGAAACCATCCCCAGAGCCATTCCGTATGTTGCAGAGTTTTGGTTTAATTTCTTTAAAAATAATTACCTTAACTTATTTTCAAGTCAAATACTAAAATAATAATCAAATAAATTTGTAATAACACATTTCTACTTTCTCTACATATACTAGGTACATGGTATATAGATAGGTATTATATTGCACTAAAAATTTTGATACTTAGATTTCAATGGAAATATATGTTTTGAGTTCCCCTGAGTCCAAAATAAGCATTTTTAAAAAAAAAAGTATGTGTGTGGACAGCATAGCTCAAAAACTAAAAAAAAACATTCCAAACTTAGTATTTAAGTTTGGTATTTTTCCAAGGATGTGACATAAATATTTTCAAGAAACTACCAAACTACCCTTACATGGAAAAATGTTTGAAAATTTGATTTTCTCAAAAATAGCTCTTATGATTTTGATGGTAATATTGTCTATTAAAGCTATTTATATGACAAATATAATACATATCTTGAATTTTCTGGGAATAGATACTGAAGACTTGTTCATTCTGGATGAATTTTACTGAATTTTGCAAAATTGGTAAACTGTAAGAGATGGACAAAAACTTACTACTAAAAGAATGAAGATCATCTTAAAACAATTTATGCATATACATTTTTTTGTGGAGTTGGCTAGTTTCCAAATATTCCTTCTTATTTGTGTCGGTTTTAAAATTTACTTTAACGTTTCTCATACAAGAACTTGCGAACTCCTGGCCATGCAAAGAAACGGTTTTCATCCCATAGCAATCACATTTTAAGACATTGGACTGTAGTTTAGCTTAGTGTGTTACCTCATTTATGTTCTACTTAAATGGAACTAAGTAATCAGACTGTTTCTGCTAATGTTTATCTCAATTAGCGAAGTAGATAGAACAATGAGCTTATTAACAATGATTTGTTATAGAGATGTAGAGAAAGTCATGTGAATTGAACACATCAGATTTTTAATATCTTAGTTTAAATAATAATAAAAGAGTTTATGTTAAAAAATAAGATGTTATGCATGTTACAAAATTTGGGAACTGTCATTACGTGATAAGTTCATGAGAAAACTTAAGGTCCCCATAACAATTAAACACATTAAAATATTCTTAAATTTTCAGGGATATATAAAAAGGTTCCTCGAAAGAAATAGTTTGTACTTTGTCTTCACTGCTATATACATAGTATATAGAGAAGGCATTATATTCCACCCAAAAATTCAATATTGCAATTTCACTGGAAATAATACATGTTTTGAGACACGCTGATTCCAAAACAAGCAGTTTTAGAAAAATGTGTGTGCGTGTTTGTATGCCTGCATGCGTGGGTGTGTGTGCGATAAATACAATTTTTTTTATTCACGTTCAATATCTTCCAAGGATGTGACATGAAGATTTTCAAGAAAAACTTCCACTTCCAACTACCCTTTACATGGAAAATTTTCCAAAAATTGTTATTTTTTAAAAAATGGCTCTAATGATTTTGATTATCCAATTAACACCTGAAAATTTTTTATGTTAATTTTCAGTTGTATTTTATGTTATTGTCTCTAAGTAATGCATATACATTGAATAAAATACAAAAGAAATTGTTCCTTAGTTTTGAAAATATTTAATCTCTCCATATGGTAATGCTAGGTGCATCCACTACCTAGTATTATTGGCTATCGTTTTGATGAAAAATGATATCACTCTACTTTATTGTTAATTTAATACTACAACACTATAGCAATTGGAATATTTGAATGTGAAAATTCACTTATTACATATACACAAAATCAATGCTTTCTGTCTCACTAACATCTGATAAATGATAAAGACATCTAGAGAGTATGAAAGGGAATAAAGCATTTGATGTACAATCCCATACCACACTTTATGTACACTGTTCTTCTGCTGGATTTACAGTTTTCATTAGCACACCTATTCCTTTTTACTTTCTCTACACGTACATGTACATAGTGTATAGAGAAGGTATTGCACTCCATCCAACATTTTGATACAAAGATTTCACTGGAAATATATGTTTTAGGGTCCCCTGTATCCAAAAAAAGCATTTTCAGAAAAAGTCCATATGTATGTGTGTGTCTGTGAACACGATAACTGAAAAACGAAAAGTCTGTAAAATACCAAACTTGGTATTTAGGGATGCGACACGATTTTGAGAAAAATCCCCCCACCCCAAACTACCCTTTACAAGGAACTTCTTTTGAAAATTTTGATTTTATCAAAAATGATTTTGATTAAAATATGTATTAAAGATAAAATGTATGTCTTGAATTTTCTGGGAATAGCCTCTGAAGACTACTTTATTCTGGATGAATTTTATGGAATTTTTCATAACTGCTAAACTGTAAGAGATAGACAAAAACTTACCCCACAGAAAATATATATATATATATATATATATATATATATATATATATTTCTTTTGTGGAGTTGATTGTTTTTGATATATTCCTTGTTTTTGGTTGCAGCTTTAAAAACATACTTTTCTCATACAGGAATTTGTCTACTCCTATGCATACAAACAAAGGAACTTCAGTCACATAGTAATCAGCTTTTGACTTTCACTTTAGCCTATGGTACTCCCTTATTTCCCTTCTACTTACATGGAGGCAAGTAATAAGACTATTTCTGCTAATATTTTCTCAATTAGCATGAAGTAAATAGATGCATTAGCCTTTTAACAATAATTTGTTGCAGAGATGTAGAAAAAGTCATGTGAATGGAACACATCAGATTTTTCTTTCTTCTCTTTGCTGCATGAGATGGTCAGTTTTGTCAAATCTTAACGGTGTCTGATATGCAACCACTATGATATCCATGGGACTGCTGCTCTGCCAGCTCCTTTAGGATCTAGTTTTGTATCTCTTGAGATAGGCAGCAGGTATTTCTTCTTTGAAATGCACCTGAGATATCCTTTGTCTTCCTATTTTATTGTACAAAATCCAACTGTTCTGGAACATCCATATCTAGCATCCATGTAAACAAAGGCCAGTACCACTTTTTGCTTCATATCCCAGTGCAATAGGCAATATTCTGGGGCATTTGATCAGTACATCCCAATAGTTGTACTTGGCAATTAGCATTGGCCTTGGAATCATATTATGCTTCTGTTTTGTGAAAATCTCTTCACTTGGCCAGTTTCTTGTGCTGCAAATAGAAAAGATCATTGTGACTGCTGAGCAGACATAAAGCAATCCATTTTTTTCTGTCATAATGCCCACAATCTTTTTTGGAAAATATTTGCATGTTTTCCAAGGGATATCCTTTAGGAATTCTACTTTCTCAAATAGTACCAATTGCAGAATAACCACAATACCTGAGAAATGAAAAAGGTGGTGCACTAGAAAATAACTTATCCATGAAGGTACTGTAGCTTCCTCTTTTTCTGTGGTACTTCCTCAAACATAACAAGTAAAGGACTGCCCCCTTACCAAATAACTTGTCATAGTTAGCTTGGATTTAGGTCCTTTACCCTGGTACATCTCAAAATTCATTAAATACCTGTCCTTGGTATTCAGACTCCAATCTTGTAGCCAAATCTAATGGGCTTGCCATGAATGAATTGTTTGCAACCATTGTAATGAAAGCCTTTTCCTTAAACAATATCAACAAATTTCATAGAGCAATACACTGTCGTACCACTCCCCCAGCTTGATTTTTCATAGGACAGTAACATCTTTAAGAATATGTTGCATGCGTTACCTTATAGAAATGCTAGGTGTTAATGGCTTAAAATTTCGTGTAGGTATTAAAGAAATTTGCATGTGAAATAAAATGTGTATCTTGACTTTTCTGGGAATAGCCTCTAAAGACCTGTTTATTCTGGATGAATTGTGAGTAACTGTAAGAGATAGACAAAAACTTACTACACAAAGAATGTAGATCTCGTTAAAACACATAATTTATCTCATTCCTTTTTTTTTTTTAAGGGCTGATTGTTTGAGATATTCCTTGTTACTGGTTTTAGCTTTAAAATACTAATGCTTTTCTCATACTAGAATTTGTGAACTCCTGGCCATTCAAACAAAGGAATTTCAATGGTAGCAACCAGCTTTTAAAAAATTTGACTATTGTTTTAGCCTATGGGACACCCGTATTTCTCTTTTACTTACAAAGAAACAAGTAATTAGAATATTTCTACTAATTTCATCTTGGTTAGCATGGAGTAGATAGAAGAATCAGTTTTTGAACAGTAATTTGCTATAGAGATGTAGAGAAAGTCATGTGAATGGAACACATCAGATTTTTTAAATAATGCAAAGATTAATTTTTTATTCAACATTTTTCCTGGTTATGGATGTTAGTTTCTTTGTTACGGATGTCCAAGTGACTATCTAAAGGTACATTTTCTACTCCTTCAAAACAGAATTCATACACAGTATTGGGCCATGGCTAGAGATTTTAAATCAAAATATTTGCAATTTTATTTCATTTTCAAATTAGTAGTTTACCAATCTAGTTCCTTTTTATTTTAATGTTGAAGTAATTTGAGAGAAATTAACATACTTTGTTCTTCTTCATTAGTTATAAATATAAAATATTTTCCCTAATTTTTCATAAGACCCAGGCCTTGAATGCTGATGATGATGTAAGTGCCAGGAATGATGCTTGTGGGGTCAACTATTCCCTTTAATTCCTGATATTCTGAAGTGCTAATTCTATTATTTTTCTATTCAGTGTAATTTTTTGATTCCCTGCAATACACATCCTTTAACCTCTGTTCTTATATGCTCACACACATCCATACACACGCACACACCTACCAACCCACCCACGTGCACCTACCTTTTTCTAACAATGCTTTTTTGGATTTGGGTAACATAAAAATGTACATTTCTGGTGAAATCTTGACAACAAATATTTTGGTGGAATACAGTACCATATCTATCTACCATGTACATAGTAGGTGGTGGAGAAAGTAGTTACATTGGTGTTTTTCTTTTTTCTTTTTTTTTTTTTTCTTTTTAAGACTCCTCAGGATAATTACGATTTGAAGTTAATCTGAAATACACTAAGAATATAAGTTAACAAAATGTAATAATCTTCCATTTACACTGAACTTAAACACCATTCTTTGTGCGATTTGTTTAAAAATTGTATCCTGTTCTCTTCACTTTATTAATTTTAACAAGCCTATCTCCGGTAGATGAATGAAAATAGGCAAATGATGCGCAAAGGAGTGCCTTAGAGTTACCTGACATTATTGAGCAAGGAAGTGCTGCAACAACATGTGTCTATCAGCAGAAGTCTTGGGTCTCATTACTCTGAAAGAAGTCTGAAATAATGTTTTATAATTAATTTAATAGTGTTCTAAAATCAAATATAGAAATAATATCATAATTTTGCATTCTTAAAGCCTTTTAAGGCCATTTTTAAAAAAGGTTACCACTTAATCTGTGAAAAAATATTTATATGACTATAATAATGAGTAAAACTCATTCCATAACAAACAAGCAGCCTAATCCATAAAACCACTTCATATTTACAAGTGAATGACCTAAAATGACAAAAAAATGGATGTAACATTCAAAAAATCTAACATCTGTTCACCTTATATCTTGGAAATAAAGATTTGCAAAAATTAATTAAATAGCGCTGGAATAAGTTACTTAGTATATCAACTGGAAATACATCATTTGATATTCCTATCCAGGTAATTTAATTAAATATATGTATTTGCTTACCAGTTGTCATGAAATGTAGGAGGATAAACGATTATGTTACCTCAAAAATATTATTGTAAGTGATAATGTATTATTTGGTCAACTTACAATGGCAGCACATGCAATATTAATGCGTAGTGAAGTAGGCAAAAGTATGGGGAAAAAAAACAGTTATCTTGGATAGACCAGTTAAAGAAACTATAAACTGAAGCTTAAGGAAAGCAGCAAGCAACATAAATGAAGGCAATAAAGCAGAATCCATACAAATGAAGAAAGTAATCCTGAGAACCAGGTAAGTGGCAACAGAAAGCACATGAGACGAAAACAAATAGTGTCACTTCAGATGATTGTGGATATGTTAAATAAGGATCTAAATTGATCACAATAAGAGCTAAGAATGCTTCAAAAAGAAAATGAATTGAATATGGCATTACAACTAAATAATTAAAAAATGAGCAGCTGAAAAATGATAATCATTGGAGGAAAAAATACAACAGACAGAAAACAAATGCAGGATTTATAGAGGTGAAAAACCAAAGAAAATCTTGAGCAGCTACCACTCTCACCTAGACGGCCGGGGTTCGATCCCAAGCGACCACATGTGAGATTTGTGGTGGACAAAACGGTGCTGGGGTGGGTTTTCTCTGGGCACTCCGGTTTCTCCCGCCACCAGTGCTCCATTATCATTTATGTATCATCAGTGTCACCGCCTGCGGTGCCATTAGTAGTTAAAGCGGGCGTTAAACACTACCCAAAAAAAAAAAAAAAAGAGGAAGAGCACCAAACTAAGTTACCAGAAGCCTGCTTAGAAAAAACCGCAAAAGAATGTCTCCAAATTCGGATGGACAAACACTAACCTTACAACCTGACAAATCGAAAACAAAAAGAGATCTGAAAGTGATCAAAATATTGTGTTAGTGCATGCTAACTCTTGTGTTAAAATATGTGAGTATGAATAGTGGGAAAATGAAGTCATTCAGTGGAATAAATGTACAGCAAATGTGTAGAAATGCCAGTTTAATAAGCAACCCTGAAAAAATCAGTGAAAGAGCTTCATATAGTCTGGAAGAAGTTCTTGGCGAGAACTATAGTCTTATTCTCTCTGTGAAGTGCCCAGCAATTGTCTAAACAGAGATGAAAACATAAGATGGGCATATAAAGCATTAAAATCAGTATATGTGAATTTAGATAAGCTGGATGAGTTGTATATTGGCAGAGAAGATCTATTTAAATAGAACATAATTGAATGGAGTCATAATAGATATTGTAAATATAATTGGTAAACCACAGGTAAACTGGTGATGAATTCAGAAAGTGTAAAAAATTTTAGCAGTTAGAAATCTAAAACATGGTATACAAAATAATGTAAAGAGTGAGCAATGCTTTCAGACCAATTACTTAATGCATCTAAGCATACAGAAATAAAAACAAAAGTAGAACCCATTAGAAATATTTTTGGAAGAACTACTTTTCACAGATATTCAAATGGTATGCTTTTAAATCTTCTTTTTTTTTTTAATTTTTATATTATGGCATAACGTTCTACTGCTATGCATAAGTATGCCATCTGTCCTGTTTTTCTGGAATAATGATGTGTGACATTATACCCTTGTGATTTATTTTATAGTGTGATTCAGGATTATTTAGCCAGTGTTCATTTATGTATACCTAAAAAAAGATTTAAAAGCATACCAAGAAGACCATGTGTTTGAAATGCCTGCAATCAAACTAAATGAGCTGAAAACCATTGCTATCTGCATATATGGCATACCCTATTACAGTATATTTGAAGCCTTTTGAAAAAAATTGAAAATGTGCCAAGTAAATTACATAAAGAGAAAGGTAAACTTATTATTTTTTTTTGATGGGTAGCGTAACATCTTTTAACCTGGTTGGTCATATTGGATGATGAATGAAATTGGTGATATGATGCTCAAATGATATCGGGGTCCATGGAACTTAAAGTTACTCGACATTCGTCATCTCAGGATAAGAGAAAACCCCCAAAAAAACCTTATCCGGGTAACTAAGTAAGATTCGAACTCATGACCTGTTGAATGTGAGACAGACATGCTACCACCACACTAACCAGGCGGGTGATAAAATTATTATAATTGCATAAAAGCAATTTAAGCATAAAAATGCAAAAATTGAAAAATATAAAGCCATGCAGATATTGATGAAAACTTAACATACTTTAAAAATCATCTTTCTGGTATAAACTGATCCTTTGATGAACTGTAGATGAAAACTATAATACATTCCTAAATCAATTTTTACCGCTTATAATTATTGCTTTCCTAAAATAACATACAAAAAAAGAAACCAATAAAAGCGCTTATTAGATTGCTGTACTCCTGGCATTAGAATGTCAAGTGCAAAGAAAAGATTATTGTATATTCTCACCAAAGAATCTTAATTATTTAGAGGTAAAACAGGACTTTATATTTACCTTACTGTAAAATATTTACTTTATAGTAAAATTTACGAAAAAGTTATAAAGAAAGCAAAACAAATGGCCATTAAAAATATATATAAAAGAAGCTCACAACAAAAGCAAAGAAACATGACAGTTAATCAAATGCAAATTAGATCTTCAAAATAAACAGAAATTGAATCACAAAGCAACAATGAGACAAAATAAATGGCTGAATCGCTAAACTATTATTTCACAAATATACCTAATGAACCCTGCAAATCACCACAATGCTTGCACCAATCTCTGAAAAAGCGCAAAACAGTAGCTTTACTTCACAACTATTTAATCTATGTTACATAACAAACAATGTAAAAATATTGCTTTGAAATCTAAAAGCTCAAGTGGATGGGATGAACTGGCATCCAAGCTAGTAAAAATAATTAAGAATTTAGTAAGCGAACCGCTTTTAAAAATATTTAACCAGTCATTTTATTTTGGAATATTTCCAGAGAGAATGAAATATGCTTTAAGATCTCCTCTGCACAAAGGAGGTACATATGAATAAAAAAACATGCAAATAAATTTTGTAATGGTAATAATTTTCAAAATGCACTTGGTTGAATTTTCAAATAGCTTTAGAATGTTATGCAACTGATCTTTTTTTCTTTTATGATCATGTAAAGCATCTGCAACAATCATGACAGGCATGTATAGAAATTGTCATCAGCTTCTGTATACTACTGTGTACTTAAAATGAAACCAATATATATATATATACAACATGAATAACAGGAAGTATATAAGAAAATAACATTTGGATACAAATAAGTTTAAGAAGAAATAACAATTTGTAGAAAAAGTTGAAGACTTAATACATATTGCTAACTAAAGATGAAAGATTCAAGGCAAATTCAAGGTTTCTGTCAGCTAGGAGGTTTGCAGGAGAGTTCTTTTGGATTGTGTCCAAAGAAGATATAGACCAAGGATGCCATTATCTGCTGTATATATTGTGATTTTCTCAATAACAATGGAATAGTTCCATTTTGTTAGTCTGAAAAATACATCAGTGTTGCTCCAGAAACAAGTGTAGGGTGCATGAAAACTGCTACAAAATGGTGATTACTATAATTTCTATATGCACAGGAAAACAGTCGTGTATTTTATTAAAGCAATGTGCAACAATATTTAAGCTACTTTTTATGAAAAGTGAAGTTGTGTTTTAAGAAAACTGAGTCTGAGCTAAATATTTTCATTTAGTTTCATTATTTTTAAAATTTGAAGTAGCTGTATACCCAGGTGCATTTTTGTTCCTCAAGTATCGCTATATCGGAAGTGTAACAATTATATAGTCTTAAATCATTGAATTTGTCTCATTCCTTTCATAGCTGCTTCTCACTTTAAACATGTGCTGTGTTTCATAGTGTAGCTTCTGAAGATAGCAAGAACAATTAATTCGCTGCACCTTTAGATTTGCTGTTTAAAAGTGCACAGAATTTCTCATTGTAAATGTCTGAGAGCCTGGCATGGAGCATTTGTATTTTGCAGTCTTTTCTCATTATTGTTTATTGTACAATTTTCTGATTCTGTCTCATTTGCTCTGATTTGCTTCCTTCCTGACTTGTGTTAAATTGATTTTCTTCCTTTTTACTCATAACCTAAAAAATGTTGGCTTTCATCAGTTTTTAGGTCTGTCTGTGTTTCTTATTCTTGTTTGTTGAAATTTTATAATTTGCTTTGGAAATCTCCTCTTTCTTTGTACAGGTTCTCCCCAAGATTTTGATATTCTATTATTTTACTACAAAACTCCATATATTAATTGCTATCATTCTTTATTCCACTTCATGTAGTGATTCCATGGACTGGCCGAGGAAAACACTTTTATTTGAATGCCCATAAATCACTACCATAGCAATAGCCTGTTACTGCAATGATCTTGTAAAACTTTGTTTTACATATTGCCTCATTTTCCTTTATAGGATTCTATTTAAATAACATTTTCTTTGTTAACAATGTTGACAATTGCCAGGATCATATCAGCACCATCTGTGTGCCTGAATTTTGTCCCTTAGGTGTTCTATAACATGCCAGTAAATTACTGACATGGGGCTGTCACTTTTAAGTACACTTAAAAACCATTGATCTGTGACGGGTTTGAACCCGCGGCATTGGCATCAGTAAGTCATAGGATTCTATTGGTTGTTCCTCATAATGTGTTGTTAAATTTTTTCAGTATATATCAATTTATTCTAGGAGTGATATATGAGAGCCCATCTCATTTGTTGAAATTTTGTTATTTAATCTTAGTTTACATTTTACTAGAATGGTCCTAAAATCACGTTACCTTAGTGTACTTTATAGAAATTTAAAGCGTATATTTGTGTATTGTTTTTTTTTTTTTAATCTAATCTAGTTGTATTATTAAAATTTAAATATGTCTTTTTAAGTCTATAAAACAGTATTTTAATTTATAGTTATTAAGTTGATACAATGCACTGCCATTTATACTGAAAAGTAAATACTAGCTTCAGTACTATTGGCATACATTAAGACTCACTAACCTTCTTAATCAGGAACTTATAGTAGTTGTATAAATAATAAATACAATTTTTATTAAACTTATTCTGCCAGTATCATGTAGAACGTTTGTTTAGATGCACAGCTGCTTTAACAGGAATTAGCTGGGCATTGGTAAGCAGCTGCTTCAAACCTCCTTAAATTCAGGTACACAGATTTCTCATGCAAATTATAACTACAGTACCAAATACTTTCGTCATAGATAATGTTGAAAATTATGGCCTTGTTCCACTACACAGCTCTCATACCTTTTAAGAAAGTGTACATTTAATGTTCATAAATTCTGCTTCTGATATTGCAGCAATTCCTCTTCTCAATTGGTTCTACAGTTCTTCCAGCTATGGTTGATTATGGTATATATTTTTTAAGGTTCCGCCCTATAAATAACATTTTTTTAAGGTCTGCCCAAAAATAAAAATTGCATATGGAAACTGTGCTGGCCAGAATCCCCTACTAAACTATCTTCAGAAATGTTCTCAGTTTTAATAAGAGATAAGCCCTACCTGTAGCAGTGGAATCTTATTGAAAATATGCATATGTAAAATCAGTGTACTCAATTCCTTTTGGAACACTGTGATTATATTGTTAAGTAACTCTACCTGTTTACTGTATCTTCTAAGAATATAGGTTCTATAATTCTAAAAGCATTCACAGCACATATACTAATTTTTGACCATCCATTGGAATTTTCTGTACAATATCTTGTTTTTCTGCATTAGAAAGTCAACTGTTTTGCATCATTACATGGCCATGTGAATAAAAATTAAAATAAGTGGGGGAAGGGGGATAAAATAAAATAAATATAGGTCAAAGGAGCAATCATTAACATTATCTAACACCCAGATGCAAAAATTAACACTACTCACATTATTGCATAGTTGCTATTCTTGAACCAGTTATCTTTCAGGGTTTTAATTTTAAAAGTTTAGTGGTACTTCAAGCCAAAGTTTGCAAAATTCCTAATTCTTGTGTAAGCTTTAGATTTCTTTCTAACTTTTTCTCAATGGCATTCTGGGTTTCTCAATGAGAACAAGGCAATTTACTTTTGGGTTCCCATCAAGAGTAGATCCCATTTCCCTATAAATCTATTCACAAGATAACAAACCATTTCTCTGTCAATAAATTTCTGTCTCACTTCTTAAAAAACGTTTGTCGTCATATAGGAATTACCCTGAAGACTTTGTGCTAAAGTATATGAAACTTTTGCCATTATAACAACCTCTGTAACAATAAACATATGTTCTTACAATATTTCTACCTCTCTGCAGCACAGATTTAGTGTCAATTATATAGCTAGCACATGGATGGGAGGGAAAGAGAGACTAAACTAGTTCGGAATCAAAGCAGTATAAGACACATAATCTCTGTTAATGTAAACACAATTCTAATGAAGGCTCCATAATTGAGTTGCAGTATAAGAAAATCTCATCTGTACAACATGTGTTGTAGATGTTCAATTTATATCTTTTCATATTCTTTTCTTTATAAGTGCTATGCTAGCTGGTACTTCATGTGCATTTAAGTATGATCTTGTATACATTGCTCAATTTTGTAACTCTTGTTCCTTTCTATACTAATCTGCTGAAGCAGCTCTGCATACAATAATATTGTTCTGCAGAAACACCATTTTTGGTATCTTTTCCATCAATGTTTATTGTCAATTTTCCTATAGTGATAATCAAATGCATTATATAGCTAATATATTGTCATAGTTAAATTTAATTTGTATCTCTTAAGAAAAATGATTTTTTTTGTTTGTCTCAAGCAGTGTGGTTCATCTAAATTCTGCCTGGTCATTGGCAAATGCCGTAAATCATAATAACAAACCTTTATTTCATCACATGATCACATGGTACCACTTAATTCACAATAAATGGAAAATAGTCACATGGAATAGTATAAAATTATTCATAATGCTAAAATTACCTAGCCACTACATTATTGTGCTGTGCTTATGATTAACATGATGTGTATCAAAGCTTAATGAGGAGATGAAGGGAGTCATGTTGCAAAAAACAATTTCATGTTTTCTCCAAGTGTTCACACTCCACATATGGACATTTAATTCTTAGTAGAAGAATGAGAGAGAAAACATAGGAGATGTTGCAACACCTATTTACTATACCTGCGAGTTACAGTGCTTGTCTTCTATGATTTCTTTGATTCCATTGGCTGAAATGATGCATTTATTGGTGCAATGGAAACATCGGTGACTTCTGGCAACAAACAATGCATGTACACCACGTGTGTTACCCAAGAGGTTTCTGATGATTAAAAGCAAAGTGCACTTAACAATTAGAGCAGCAAACAAGTACAATATCTTCCTCCTGGAGCCTTTCTGGACATGTGTCCTATTTTCCTACTCTCTCTTGTACCTGCCATGCTCTTAAGATTTACAAAGAAGTGGAATATTGTAAAGTTTTAGAACAGCTAGAGTGTGCTGAATTTATAGACAAAACACTGTGAAAGAAGGATAGGGATACTATTTAAGCAGGTGCCAAATCTTGTGATGTAACATGAGTACAAACTGACTTAACATTGATCAATAAGCTTGCTTAATGTTTGTTGTAGGTAAAAAATCTTTCACCAAATCAGGCGGCTGCGCAAGCCATTCAGCTTTTTTCCCAGGATGCCAGACTTTGTGATGCTCAGCCCTCAAAAGTTGCCAGAACACAGTCTACAGTAAATAATGATAGCAGCGAAAACTCTGTGTCAAATGACAGTAGTTCTAGACTTACTCCCTCAGAAAATGCTGATGCATGCAGAACAAAAAAAACACAATCTAGCTTCCCCACAAAGTCAAGGCTAGACAACCAGTCATCAAGGAGTGGTTCAAAAGGTGAGCAAAAAATGGAGATGTGTTTACTGAAATAGTTTGCATAATGCAAAATAATTATTATTTGGTATTAAGTGATAATATAAGCCATGTTCTGACAAATATATTTTTGTCTCTTATTCTCTGCTATAATCTACATTATTGCTTAATCTGGGCTGTTGTCCTGATATATGCCCTGATATAAAAATGGATATTAAAATCATATACTTACGAAAAATATAAGTTAATGATAAGAGAAAGAGAGTTTGTCATTCCTTTTTTTTTTATATATATATAATAAGGTGAAAGAATCTGAACCTGTTCAATGTGATTATTGAGAAACTTTTTTCTGCATCATATTATTAAACACAGGCATGAACTGCAATTTCCAAAAAATATCAGTACATATTTATGACTATGTTGAACTTGTTCCGATAATTATCTAACTTGCAGTAAGGGATATTTTGTGTTTCAGTTTCTAACTCAGTAATTATGTTAGGTTATTAATGCATTACTGCCTCAAAACTTCTATTTAACTGTATGATATTTGAATAAGCTAATAACAGTGATATGAAAATTTAAATTTAACAGAAAATTAAGAGTTGGGGTTGAAATATATACATCACTTACCATTTATACCTGGCCGGTTTCAAGAGCTGTTGCTCTTATCTTCATGTATTCATTCATTCGTTCATTTATTATCTGCTTAAAAGAATACAAGCATATTCAAAGCATCGTCAGGTTAAATATGTACAATAACGTATACAATCTAATATATACAAAAACAGCTTTTAAAGTAACATTTTACAATTCACAATTACTTACTGTATTATATAAATACTATTTCTTTTGTCTGTATTAGTTAAGACATTCGTCAATTGAATAAAGACCTGTAATGTATGTGTTTCAACCGTGATGCTTACTTTCTGTTAAATTTCTATTTAATTATTTATCTTTTTGATTTTCATAATCTGCTAGTCTTGTTTTAATCAAACTAATCTTATTGTTTCTTTGTAGGTAAAGAGGTTCCATATTTAACTGAAGAAAAGCTTTTAAAGATTTTAGAAACATGCAAACAAGAAAACTCTTACTCACTTCTCATCAGGACATTGGGTGAAATATACTCAAATACAGACTCATTAAGCAAAAGTTTCATTAAACACCATCCAGATTCGCCAATTGATGCCATGTTAGACAAAGCTCCTAAAGATCTAAAGAATCTAAAGAAGGAAGATGTAAGAACACTTGAAGGTGATCTAGACAAAGATGAGGACAGCAAGGAAGAAGATGATGGAGGAGAATGTTCACAAGCAAGCCAAAGCAGAAAAGTAAATAACCTTACAGATGACTTCCAGGTTGATTTGGCATCATTACGTCGGGCATACAAAGCATTGTTTGAAGTACCTGGAAATGTGTTTGAGAGTGCTCTGGTAAATGCTCTGATGATGTTGTCAGGTAACCTGGAGCTTGATCTGCGAGTGTTTGGAAGTTCTGCAAGACAGAATCCAGATGATTTTCTCAATGTTCTTGTAATTGTAATGGAGATCCCAGCTCTTGGTTTGTCAGAATACCTGGAAATAGCTTTACCACAGATATGCAAAGCTGCATCCTATCTTACTGTGAGTGAACAAGCAAAATTAGCCCGCATCTGGTCTCGGCACTGTCGTACTCGTCTAAAAGCACTTTTAGAGGCTTTACAGCAATTGATCACTCTCAAAGTCATCTCAGGTCACTTTACAAGGGACTACTGCGTCCAAGATGAGGAAACCATCGCAGCACCAACCAAATTAATGAAGGTATTTATATTCATAATTATTTTTTAAGTTAATGAAATTACATTGATATCCATGCATTGGTTGTTATCTTGTTCCAGCCTCAAGGAATTCTTATCTTCCTGTCTTGTAGTCTGCCTTTTTCTTGTTCTTTTCATGCATATGTTTAATTTAAACCAAGTCAATTTTTTTAGGTGATGGACACAACCTGTTAAAAAATGTACATTATGTTGGTAGATGATACTTCAGTACATCATTTATGCACTGTGGACACATAAATGATTATGGGTTTTTGAATTTATCTTTTTTCTCTGGTATAAAATATTATCTTGAAACAAAATTTAAATTGAAAAGTAATTGAGAAAGTTTGTAGTTTTAAGTGCAGAGTTTGTTTTTCATCTTTGTAGCTATGGTAAGGAAATAAATACAATGTAGTAAAACTTTCACATGTCTTAGAATATGCAAAACTAGTTCAGTGAGCATATTTGTTCTTATACCTTCTTCTGACACACTATTTATAGGGCTGCAGTCAGATCAAAATGACAAGGAATGTCTGTAAAAGAAAGCACACAGGACAAAATTCCCCATAAAAGAGAGAAAAAAAATTCCCATAAAGTCCTAAAAATCTTTGCAGTTGACGATTCAACAATTAGCAGTTCAGCATTGACAGTATGGGAGGTGTTCTATTGCAGACCTTCCTGAATTGAAAAGGGAATTATTACAGCAGTATGATTATTAGTTATGCTATACATGCTAACGACAATATGGCAAAAAAATGGGCTATTACCGCGATGTACACAATGTTATAAATGGATTTCCATATAATTCATAATTTTCCTTCAATTTAACCAATGATTCAAAATTATATTATTACACCATGTAAAATAGGCAGTTTCTGTCAATTAGCTGGTAGGAAAAGACCACTGGTTTGCAGATAGATACAAATTGTATTTTTAAATAAGAGTGGTAAAAGTTTACTTTCAGACTAATGTGTGAATTGGTTCCATTTATAATAATTTACTTATTTCTTTGTCACAGTATAACATCATCGTGAGATGTGTTTGACTCATTTTAAATTAATATATTCATAATTAATGTGTAAAAAGATTTGTGTAAATAGTATATTTTTGCTCTCACAAGAATCAAAACTCAAAGAGTTTGAAGAATAAAATATGTATGTTGTTTAAAATGCAACTAATATTATAATTAACTTGCTTCACAATGTGAGAATTACAATAAACAATATATTATTGGGTCTGTAAACCTGTTAATTATTATTAGTTATCATTGGTTTCTTTGAACTTCTGAAACTAAACATCATTATTATTTTTTGGTAAAAATGAATTCTTATTCTTTTCAAGAATTTTTATAAAAACCAGTAAAGATAAAATAAATGCACAAGTCCACAAAGAGAGTATTGTAAAAGAAAAACATTTTAATTCATTTTAAGGTATTGCCACTCCACTTTGTAGTTCTCAAGTTTCTTAGCCCCCTTCAGTATTAATAGTATCTTTCTTTCTTTCTCTTATTTTTTTTTCCTTTTTATTTCTTAGATAAATGTTAAAATAAACAAGTTTTAAAAGGTACAATACTTTAATTAAAAGTAGAAGGGAATATTTCAAAATATTTTTGCCATATTAAATTAATTCAATATTGTGTGCAAAGCTTCCCTCCAAACTAGCACTTTGGATTTTGTGGATAATATGTTTCCCTTTTTATTTATTTTTTACTATAAAATAAATTATATTACAGAGTACAGTGTCACCTTAGACCTAATCCAAAGCCAATTGTGGAATTTTTAGGTCCCAGTACATCACAGCTCCAGGTTGAATTGTTGACCATAGCTTCATACCCCTCAATGTCTCCTGATTATACTGTTTTTGTAATTGAAATATTAATTCTTTACACCTGAAATCCCTTCTCTTGAATAAGTTTAATTTTATTTTGCCCATGAGTTTTCCCCAACTTTGCCTAAACATCTCTCATTACTTTTGTGTAACAGTCCCATTCAATTCCTAAGACCATTGTCATTAGATTTCTCCCTGAAAATGTTCAGTTTTTTATGCACAGCTTCTTTCCCCAAACATAGTTGGTTGTTATATAAGATACTTTGATACTCATTATCCCCTTCACTGCATTGTAGAATAATTTCTCTGACAAAATTCCTTAATCCCCTCAATTTCATTATGGATGTTTTGATCTAGGCAATCCTTCTCTGTGCCATTTTTACCAGAGAGTTCATAGTACTTCTCCTGACACCAAACTCTCTTGTACCTCTTCATAAATTTGAAAATAACTCTTGTTCCTAAACCTTGCGAATATATTTTGCTTGTCAGTATCTTATATTATACTTCTTGCCAGAAACCTCTACAGCAATTTTTGTCTATCCAAAAGTTATCTTTCTAATTTTCCTGAATCTCAGGTGCTCATTTGAGAGTTTTAATATTTCTTGTTTCACAAACTTCTTTGCAAATGATCTGAGTGTAATTGTAATACTTCCTGTATCATCATTTGGATGGGGTAGGAGCACAAGAAATGCAGGAAATGAAATATGGGGCAGATAAGGCAATTGAGTTTTAAATTATTGATGGAATCAAACTGTCATAGTCAGTATTTGAACTACAGATCTTTTGGCTTCATCTTTCTTAATCGAGTCAGTTGGGTAATTTAATGTTGTACCTGCATGCTGCAATGGTAGCTTAGAGAAAACTGTAATATCTATGGTTCAAATTCTGAATGACATTGAATTTTTTAATTTAATTTTAACTCTCCAACCTTGTCCAATGCATGAATTATGTGACTGAAAATGATCCATTTTATACACTAGCTTACAATTATTTTAAGCAATTTTTAATAATAATGAGTTTTATATCCTATATTAGAAATGAACCATTATAGATACAGTGTATTCAACTCATGAATTGGTTCTTTTGAGAGGCAAACCATTTACTTTGGTGCTTCCCTTTCTACATGCATAGCATTTGATAGTTTAAACTGAAGGTCATGGCCCTTGGCAAAACATAAACTGAAATTGTTTTGAAATGTTGGACCTTTGAGGTAGAAGATAGGATATAAATTTGGGTTGTATTTATAGCAGAGTTTTCGTCTTTCCTGGAAATGTGTCAAGGACTTAGGAGGTTAATGCCACATCTTGGCTTAGTCTATACTCAGCACCTTTTGCCAAGATTCTTTCCCACTGTGATGGGCATTGCTCTCAGCTGAGCAAGCAAAACAAAATTTTGGCAGCCTGATTGACTATTTTCAATTGCAATGTCATGATGAACAAGGCAAGTTTCTTTCTGCTGAAGTTTTTGTTTTGTTTTTTTGTTTTATGCTAAGTTCTATAAAAGTGAATATGACTGCTATTCAGACCTGGCTCTTTACCAATCATACTCATGTTTTGCAATAATTCCTCAATTCTAATTTGATATCTCTTTTAACTTGATATCTTCTTTAACTCTATTTACTTTCCAAATCTTTATTTTTCACTTTGTTAAAGCATTCTCCTACTTTTTTACAATCTTAAGAAACATTTGTTATAGCCATATTTCTCTGTAATCTAAACTATTTCTTATTGATGTGTTCTTTTCTCCAAATTTCAGTTCTTTTGTATTTAAATATGTTCCAGATCTTCATATAGGACATTGGTTTTGTGGGATACCCATCCTTTGACCTTTTAGCCTCTATACTCCTTTTCCCACCCATACAATGCCTTCTTGCTTCTCTTTGTTATGTGAATGCATTTTTTTTCCTTCCCCATGAATCTTTCATTAGTATATAAAAGACTAAAGATATCTGTTTAACTACCTCATTAAATATTTTTTGTATCCTATATCCTCAAATCTCTTTCTTGCTAATTTCCAGAAATTATTCACATTGCTTTTTCTTCTTCTCCATATCTCCCCTAACCCATTATTTTACAAGTTATGTCTATGACAATTTACCCATTCATTGTTCTTTAAGCTTTTCTCTTTGTGCGCTAAACACTGTTTTAACAAATATATTTCTTCTAAGTTGAAGATTCTATACTAAAAGTTCAGTGCCCTATCTTTCTGTTACTTGCTACTCTGTCCAACTCTTTATGTGACCTGCCTAACAGTAGCATTTGGTAACCCAGGAATTTCTCTAAAGAATATCCTGTGCACCTCATCTATGACTTACCATCCTCCTCCTAATAATCCCCATTTCTTCCCATACAGCATTTTTGCCTCATTATATACCCATTATATACTTTTTCTAGCTGTTAAATATTCATATTATGTACTTTGTATTTGAGCTCCTGATAGCTGACAAAGCTCCTTTTCCTTTTGCTGGTGCAAATTACTTTTGTTTTCCCATTTGCCACCACCACCAATTGGAACTCCTAGATAATTTCATTCTCTCACTACTCTATACTCTTTATTTTCATTGTTCCATTTTTACTTTTTCTATAGTACATGGTATGTAGGTAGAGAAGGTATTTTATGCCACCCAAAAATTTGATACAGAGATTTCTCTGGAAGTACACATTTTAGGGACTCAGTATCCACAAAAAAAAAAAAAAAAAAAAAAAAAAAAAAAAAAAAAAAAAAAAAATTCTTGGAAAAAGATCTCTGTGTATGTCCACAAGCATGTGTCTCCCAGTGAACTCAACTCAAAACTGAAACATCCGTCAAATACCAAACTTGGTATTTAAGTTTAGTATCTTCCAAGGATGTTACACAAACATTTTGAAGAAAGTGCTCCCACCGTAAACTACCCTTTAATGGAAAAATTCCAAAAATTTAGTTTTTTTCAAAAATGGCTATAAATGTTTATTAAAATACGGTATATTAGAGATATTATTATGACAAATAAAATATATATCTTGAATTTTCTGGGAATAGCCTCTGAATATCTTTATTCAGGATGAAGCTTGCTGAATTTTGCATGAATGGTAAGAGAGAGACCGAAACTTACTCCACAAAAATTTATATCTTGTTAAAACACACAATTTGTCATATACATTTTTTTCATGAAGTTGACCATTTTTGAGATTACTTGTTATTGGTTTTAATTTAAAATACTTCATACTGGAATTTGTCAAGTGCTGGTAATGCAAAGAATCAAATTTCAATCCCATAGCAACCAGCTTTTTAAAGATTTGACTGTTGCTTTAGTGTAGTGTATTTCCTTATTTCCCTTCTTCTTACAAGAAAGCAAGTAATAAGACCATTTCTGCTAATGTTTATTTGGATTAGCTTGAAGTAGAATATAAGTGTAGAAAAAGTTATCTGAATGGAACCCATCAGAATTTTCATATTGGCTCAATCCCCTCCTTTGTTAAACTCTACAATCTGAGTCTTAGTTTGATTAGTCTCCATTCTTTACAATAATTGTCTATGCATTGCAATGATTGTTTCAAACCATTAAGATGCATCTGTGAAGTTGGATCAAAAATTTAAAAAATTACTTTTTTTTTTCACTATAAAATACATTGAATTCTAAACGTTTAAGAATACATATATTTACACTTTGCACATTTTTCTAAATACCAATTAACTGAAGCTATAAATGTGCTGGTGCATACTTAGTAATAGGCACTCCAAACTTTAAACCTTGTTTTCTCGCAAACTTTTATTCGACACTCTTCCATAGTCAAAATACTTCACACAATTCAATTCTTTACTAATTTGTTATAACATTTTTATAATCCCTCTCAAAAGTATATTAAAGAAAATGGTTTTATAATTTCTTGAATAATGCTCCAATTTTAAAAAAATAAATTACTACATTTTGAAAAAAAATGTTTTGTAGGGTATGAAAAGCAAAACATTTTCTACAATACTTAGGGTTACTATAAAAAAACCTGATATAACAGATTTATTTGTAAAATCATTTACTTAAAACTTGAATTTTTATGCAAATAGCTTTAAAAATCTGTTGAGTTCCATTCACATTACTTTTTCTAGCTGTTCCATATACAAACATTCCTTATAAAAGATTATTCTTTTATTTACATCATGGTAATCAACATAAACATTAGCAGAATTGGTCTTATTACTTGCTCCTTTGTAAGCAGAAGGGAAATAAGGAATAGGCTGGGTTAAAACAATAAGCCAAATCTTAAAAGCTGGCCACTATTTGAAAAAAATTAAGTTTTCTTTGCCATAGATGAAACAAAAGGTGACTTTGTGCTTCAGAAATAGTGGTTTAAAATTGAAAACAATAACAAGAGATATCTCAGAAATGGTTAACTGTACCAAAAATGTGCATGACATAAATTGTGTGTTTTAATGAGATGTACATTTGTTGTGTAGTGCGTTTTTGTCTATCTCTTGCGGTTTTACCAGTTATACAAAATTCATCCAAAATAAAGAGGTCTTCAGCGATTAATCCCAGAAAATTCAAGATATACATCTCATTTGTGTTGTAAATATGTTTAATATATGGTGTTTTAATCAAATCACTGGAGCCATTTTTCAGAAAAATAACATTTTTAAAAAATTTCCACGTAGTTTGGGGCAGGGGAATTTTTTTAAAAATCTGTGTCTCTCATTCTTGGAAGAAACTAAACATAAATACCAAGTTTGGTATTTAACAGTCTTTTCATTTTTTAGCTTTGTTGCACACACACACACACACTTTTTTTTCTAAAAATGCTTTTCTTGAAATGAGGGAACCTCAAAACATATAGTTCCGGTGAAATCTGGACATCAGATCCTCTAGCTACAATATACATTGTATATACACACATGCTGGAAAAAGGAAAAATGCATCATGTGGCTGATTTCTATTAGAGCAATGAATTTAGACAGTAAAATATTTAATCGTGCAAGCTAGAATTTTGATACATGCAAAATATTACTATTATTGTGTACAGTAAACTAGTATTAATTTCAATATCTTTTTTACTGTTGATTTTTCAAATTTCACAGATGTATCTCTTTAACTCTAATTGCACTTGCCATTAAATCATTTGCAAAAAGTAATTTAGGAATCTGGATATTATTTATTAATTACTGGCATGAAATTGTTATTTCTCACAATTTCCAATTATACATCATCTATATATAAATGAAATAGGGCTAGATTTACATTTTTGCCTGAGGCCTTTTTCATGCTGGATTTTTCTTGTTGAAATCCATTCCTCCTCCTCTATACAAAAGCTGTTCTCACTATATAGTGCTCTAAGGATGTTCACCATTTTTTGTTTCTCATTTGTTTGGATGTTTACCAAAATCTTTACTCCATTTTTGCCACAAAATTGTAGTTCAATCCGGTTGTAGGTCAAAAGTCACATATAATTTTCCTCTCCTGTCCTGCAAGTATTTGTCTATCAATGTTTTTATAATAAATCAATTACCAACCAATCTTTAACTTATTCAACTAGCAGTTATCTAGAGAAGAAAAAATTTTAACAAAACATTAACTTTTGGACTGCAATTCTATTGTAACAATAATTCATTGTATATGTGTTAACTACGAATTGCTTTATACAATTTGAAATACTCCTAATGCTAAAAACAATTTTATATACTGATAGCTTTTTGAAAGATGTTTATAATATAACTTTGTTCTTTCCATAGCTTGGTTAGGTTGTGTATCTGTAATGATATTTAAAAATAAAAATGAAATTGGCAGTTAAAAGAGAGAGAGGATGGCTATGAGGATAGTGGAGGCTGATAAAAAAAAAATTATAATCTGTGTTGTCAAACTGAAAATACATGCATATAAAATGATAATGTTGCCGTTTAAGGGTCAGTTGGCTGCGTAATGTCAGGCAGCCAACCTTTGCATCTGAAAGGTGCAATGTTCAGCGTAAGGGAGCATATATATAGTTGGTATTGCAAAAAGGAGGGAGGGCAGCTTAGTCATACTGTAGTGTGGAAAGCATGAAATTTGCAACTAACAACATATGCCTTTGGAAGCGTAACCATAGCAAGGCGGGGAATCCCAGAAATATATACAATGAGGCAGTGCATTCATAGAAAGGTGCGGGAAATGCTGAAATATGCATCAGGGGGTGCATATACTGTTCTTCTGAATATCTCCTACTGTTATCCACCTCTTTCTTATTTTCTTCAATGACAAACAGTCCTTTTTAAGGCTACCAATGACATAACTAAAGAGCAACTAGATCTGGTTGGGCTGACAGTTATTCTTGCAACTAATAATAATAATAATAATGGTAATAATAATTATCATCATACTACCACCACCAATAATAATAATAATAACAATAATATGTAATAATAATTTTTATATACTACTAATGCTCCTGTTTTCATTAAAAAGAAACAAAGCAATCCATACTTCTTATTTAACAGTAGTTTTGTGTGTTAAATTTCTTCATTTAACCCACAATATTACTTGATCAAACGTAATACAAACACCACGATTGCAGTATGACATATATGGGGTTATCTTTATGTTTTGTTGAAATCGCCTTTAGCTAGCTAGCTCATGTACCACATAACCTCAAATAATTTACATCTGCAATAAGTAGGATTAATGGAGTATGATAGATAGCGTTGTCTGCTAGAATTACCATGACCTTCGGCTACATGATATACGCGCCATTTAGCAACATATAACCGTGCTACTACTACCATTTTGCGGCTATTAACCGGTTGCATTCCTTTGGCACTATGTGCTCAGTTCTACAGCGGGTTTTCAATTTCTAAAGTTGGTATGGTTTTGCGGCATTGCGCGGCCAACTGACCCTTAAACAGCAACATTACCTATAAAATTTTAGTCATAGAAAATATAACTAAGTTAGGGAAAGTCAGGAAAATGGAAAAATTTGTGTGAAATCTGATTGAGCATTTAAAAGGTTTAGATTTTTCTTCTTACTTATGCTGGTTTCTCCATCTATTTTAAAGGTAGTGTATTATGCAAGCATGCTGGCAGGGGAACTGGATTCACCAGAGTTACGTCAGGAGGATGGAAACACTGCCTCGGACGATCTTCTCTTGAGCAGTAACAAGACTGTACGCCCTCCACAACACACAGATCTTCTGGGCGCAGAACTTGAAATAAATGTGCTGGATTCACGAAATCCATTCATCTCTTTTACAGAGTTCTATAACGAGCCGTTAAGTGATGCGATTGAAATGGATAAAGACTTTGCTAATTACAAGAGTGAATCAACCTCTCAAAGTCCAAAGAAGTTTAGTTTCATGAACTATTCCTTCATTCTTACACCTGCAACCAAAACTTTGGGACTTTATTATGACAATAGGATACGCATGTACAGTGAAAGAAGAATGAGCTTTTTCCATTCTGTGGTGGGGCAGCCAACAAATCCTTATCTTCGTCTCAAAGTTAGGAGGGATCACATAATAGATGATGCTCTGGTTGAGGTATGTATGCCTTATTTGGTAATCACAATCATTCCATGTGCTTAAAGTAAACAGCATGAAAAAAAAAAAGGAGAAGAAGATGGCATTCAACATTGCCATTGTTTCTAACTGGAAACTCCCCATAGGTTACTTTTTTAATACTGAAATATAAGCAAAACATGCATTAGTTTTATTTTGAAAAACATATTGAAAGCTTGGTATGATTAGTCCAAATGAGATATTTTTTCTATTTATTGTTAAGCTTCAGATGAGGTGAAAAAATCCTTCTTAGAAATAATATTACTCTTTAAAGCAGTGCATTTGTGGAAAACTAAATATTCACAGCTTTCTTTTAATTAATTTTAAGTTTTTCCTAGAGAAAAAAAATACTGAAAGATTTAAAAGTCTGTATAAATATAAGTTTATTAGATACTTATGCAAATAATTGCACAACCTTGGCAAATATATAAATGGACCATAAACACAACAATAATAATTTTAATAATAATAATTAGATATAAAAATAGCCATTCTCTTCGAGTCCAATCCAAACATAAAAAGTTTGGCCAATCTATCTATAGTAATGCCACATTTTGCAAGCATACCTATTCATATGAAGATTTTGTGGCTGCACTGTATAGTAGGATGTTTTGTAAATTTGTGAGATTCCCCAACATTAATACTTTCTTTAGCAATATGTACAATGTACGTAGTAGATATAGAAGGTATTATATTTCACTCAAAAATTTGATACCAAGGTTTCACTGGAAATACATGTTTTGAGTCCTCCTGAATCCAAAAAAGAGGCAGTTTTAGAAAACTGCCTGTGTATATGTCTGTGGACAACATAGCACAAAAACAAAATGTCTGTTAAATACCAAACTTGGTTTTATAGTTCAGTATCTTCAAAAGATGCAACACGATTTTCAGAAAATTCCTCCACTCCCAAATAACTTTTATATGGAGCATTTTTTGAACATGTTTATGGCCCTTAACAATTTTGATTAAAATATCATATAAATACCATATGTTGAAGATATATTCATGGCAAACAAAACATATATCTTGAATTTTCCGGGAATAGCTTCTGAAGACTCATCATTCTGGATGACATTTAAGTAACAGGTAAACCGTAAAGAGATAGACAAAAACTAATTACACAAAATAATATACATCTCGTTAAAATGCACAATTTATGTAATATATATATATATTTTTTGGTAGAGTTAACGGTTTCTAAGTTATTCACTGTTTTTAGTTTCAGTTTAACTACTTAAATTTTTCTCAAACAGGAAGTCATCTTTTGTTTTACTCCTAGCCTGCAAAGATAACTGAATTTCAGTTGTTTCTCATAGTGATAATTTTTAAAATATTTGACTTTCATGTTAGCTTAGTGTATTTGTTTATTTCCCTTCTGCTTACAAGTAATAAGATCATTTCTGCTAAGATTTATCTGGATTAGTATGAATTAGATAAAAGAATAATCTTTTGTAAGAATAGTTTTGTTTGCAGAATTAGTAGAAAAAGTTGTGTGAATGGAACACATCATATTTTGTTTAACAGTAACATTACATTGCAGTATAACTTATGTGGTGTCCAGTCATTCTTAATATACCGAATGCATTCTCATGGCAATTAATGTAAAATAGCATAATTAAGTGTTATGTTGTGGACAAAATTGGCTATGAATGAGAATTCACGGATATCATGCATATAATTATCACCTATAAATACATCAATACCAAATATTGTGACTACTGCATATAAATGCATTGTGATTCTATCTCATTTCTAACAACAATAAAAATTAAAGCAGCCGATTAACCCACCTTCCATTGAGTTACAGTTCGTTATATACATATATGTACAGGGTGCTGGAGGTATGAATGTGCAGATATTGTATGCTGGGAGATCTGTATATGACAAATAATAAAGTTCAATAATAATTTCATCTCTCATGAAAGGTAATGGAAATAATTGAACAATATTGAAAAAATCTGCACCGTCTGGCAACAGAGAACTTAAGAGTTGAATGTTTTGTTTTGCACTTGAAATCTAGTTTGCCATATGCCTGTGTGTTTGTTATCAGCTACTGCCACTAACAAGGGATGGGATGGTTTTCTTTTAAGCTCTCATAAGGCTTGAACTAAAAGCTATGTAAGAAGCTATGTATAAGATTTAGTCTGATGATCAAAGATAAAGCAAATTCATGTGTGAATATTGGAAAACCTCATTTAGGTATATTGTGGAATAATTAAATCAAAGCCGTATCTTTACGAAACAGAAAATATTATTAGCGATATATAACTGCAGCATCAACAATATATGTTCAAAATGTGCTCTGTTAGAATCTAAGCAGGCATTGGATTTTCTTAGCCAATTTTGCCCTACCCTCTTTAGAGCTTCTGTGTTTGTCCAATCTTTAGGGTTGCTTCAAACACACGTTTGCAAAGGTCATCAATGGTAACAGCCTCGTCATGGTACACTACTCTCCAAATGTCCCCAGAAATAATAATTTAAAGGATTGAACTTTGCCTTAAGTAAGAAACATATTTAGATACTTTGATTTGTAAGACTGCCATAGATCTGAATACATTTAACACATATGAAACACTGACAGAGCCAGCTGTTGTGTAAGGTAACGAAGCACAACATTACAGTCAACATTCCCAGCCTTCTGCTCAATACACAATGCCCAACGTGGCATAGTTGCCAAGCATATAATCACAACTTTATTCCAGTAGGCATGCTGGAATTCAATTCTTTAATATTTTGTGGCTGAGCAGCTCATTTCAGCAACAAGTGGTAAAAACTCAAATAACTCATCTTTTGTAGCTCTACCTTGCTATTCTACTCACACAAGTAAACGATAAAGAAGTGGGTACATTTACAATTAAACGTTTGCCCAACTTTATTTTTTATATATGCAACCATGCACTTTAGAGGAAAATGTTTCAACTCAACATCAGGAAGTTGCCATTTCAAAATAAGATTAAACCATGTTATTTGATGTAGAAGAATGCCATAACTTAAAGTTCAGGCTGGTTTACGACTGAGAACAATAAAGTTGAAATACAATTGTGAAAAGTTTTCCCAGGCCCTGGGAACTGGAAAGAAAATTTGGTCAATTTTTAACTTTCTCATTCTTGGGCACAACATTTTGGATCCACATTGTGCATATTAGACTCTTTGCTTTAGATATTTGCTTAGGTGGATGTGATATGAAACAGCCACTAGAGCTCATCGCAGTCACAATAGTGCTGGCTGAATTGGAGGTAGATTAAAAAATATAATTGTCACTTAAAAAGAAATGAAGTCCCAATGTGCAAAATCAACATACATTCCTGTTCTTGTTACCAAGCTATTCTGAAAATATTGAATCCTACATAGCTTCCCATTCTTGTTTCCATTGTGGTTACCATTCTCAGGTTATTGTAATCCAGCCTTAAGGGTCTCAAGTTTGTCAGTAAAGATGTTTAATGAATATGGGGGCAATTCAGCTCTATGATGTGAAATAAGTAATTTTGAAAATGTATTTAGCAACATTGTATAAGCCACCAAATACTTCAGACCTTTATAAACCAAATTTGTTCTGTAACTTGGGAAAGGACATTGAGGTACTGCAAAACAAATAGGTCATTTAAATTTAGTTCTGCTATGACTTAAATGTAAGATTAGGGGAGGGTTCAGTTGATCTTGTTGATTTAGAAAATTATATGGAAAAAGAAGCTAGACTAGAAAGGGTCAGTAAGATAAAATACATAATAAGGAAGGAAATAAGATACTGGGCTTTTTTGAGGATTTTGTTGATTTGTAATGGTACTAGAGGGAAAGATTATATGGGTGAGTTTATCTTGCAAATAATAATGATCAAAGCATTGTGGATTATGCATTTCTCTCACTAGACCTAGATGAGTATCTAGCAAATTTTTAGGTTATGGACTCTTTGTGTTCTGCAGTCATTTCCACTAAAAGTGAAATTTCAAAATGAGATTAAGAGCACTAAGATGAGCTAAGAAGCAGGAATATTAAATAAACGGAATGATGAATAGGCAGTAGTTAAGAGCTAATTTTGGAGCATTTAAGGTCAATGTAGAAGTTCTAACGAAGGAGAGAAAAATAGGTTGGCTAAACAAGCAGGCGATAAGATGAGAGAGGGTGGGGGGGGGGTAACAAGAGACAAGAGGGTTGGTATGATAATGAATGTAGAATTGGTAAAAGGAGAATTAAACAACAATTGAGAAAATGGAGACAAAGAGGCAAACCACTGGGAAGAGAGAGAGTGGGGGTATGTGTATGTGTTTTTATCATGGTAGAAAGGTGAGGATATAAATCCCTCACGGAAGAAAAAATGGAGTGAATGAGGGGGGGACGACCGTTTAAATACTACAGGAGGCAAAAGGATAAATGATAGTAAATCAATATGGAAGAGTATTAAGAGATTATATGAAAGAAGGGAAAATGAGAACAATATTAATCTGAAGGATTGTGGTTCTTACATTAAAAATCTGATGTATTCCATTCACTCTACAGCAAATTATTGCTAAAAAGCTTATTCCTCTATTTACTTCATGCTAATCAAGAAAAAACTAGCAGAAATTGTGTTATTGAATTGAATAAGAATTGTCTTATTACTTGCTTCCATGTAAGTAGAACGGAAATAAAGGAGTATCATAGGCTAAAGTGATAGTCAAAAGCTGGTTGCTATGTGTTTGAAGTTTTTTTGTTTGTATGGATTACAAATTCCTGTATGACAAAAGTATAAGTATTTTATATCTCAAAAACGATCAACTCCACGAAAAAGATGTACATTTTGTCAAGAAAATACCGGGAATTGATCATTTAAACATCCTGTTTAAAAGGAGATTCAAAATTATTGTTGTTGCTAAGTTAGTACAACTTTCCTCTATACCCACGCAGAGTTTGATCGTCATCTGTCATCTAGTTTGTTTGCAGTATGCCATTTTGTTAGTTCATCTCAAAGGTGATTTGCGATTTTATGATGGATACAAATATTGAACAAAGAATCTGTCTCAAATTTTGCTTTGCAAATGATATTTTGTGTGCTGAATCGCTGAAAATGTTACAGAGGGCTTATGGTGAATTGACTTTATCAAAATCATGTGCATATGAGTGGTACAGTGCATTCAAAAGTGGTCGAGATGTGGTGGAAGATTTGTCTCGCTCTGGTCGGCCATCAACGGTTTCAACTGAACTGAACATTGCTAAAGGGAAGAAAATGGTGTCTGAAAATCATCATTTAGGTCTGAGGGTGATTGCTGCTGAACTTTCTGTGTCTCATGAATCGATTCGTACCCTTTTAAACGATTGTTTGGGCATGACAAGCGTTGCAGCTCGGTTAGTTCCGAAAGACTTGAATTTTCTACAAAAACACAAGCGTGTAAGGATTGCTAAAGACATGCTAGAACGAGCCAGTTCCGACCCCACATTCATGAAACGCATTGTAACTGGTGATGAGACGTAGGTTTACGAGTTTGACACTCAAACCAGTCAACAAGCTTCCGAATGGCGCCTTCCAACTGAATCAAAACCTAAAAGGGCACGTCAAACTCGATCAAAACGGAAGGTCATGTTGACAGTTTTTTTTTTTTTTTTTTTTAGATTATCATGGTGTCGTGCACTCAGAGTTCTTGCCAGAAGGTCAGATGGTAAATAAAGACTACTATCTGAGCATTGTGCAGCGTTTAGAGAACAAATAAAAAGGACAGATTTGTGGAATGACAACTCATGGATTCTGTACCACAATAATGCACCAGCTCACAAGGCTATTATTGTGAACGAATTTCTGGCCAAAAACTCAACAAATTTCATCAAACAACCACCGTATTCACCTGATCTGGCTCCTGCTGATTTCTTTCTCTATCCAAAACTCAAATTACCACTTTGAAGCACCCGTTTTCAGTCGATAGAAGACATAAAGGAAAATTCGCGGCGACAGTTGACATTGATTCTTAAAAGTGCCTACAAAAAATGTTTGGATGATTGGATTATTCATTGGCATAAATGTATAATTTCAGAAGGGGCCTTCTTTGAAGGCGATAAAATAAAATTAGTGAATAATTCATTTTTTGTGTTTTATTGGCATATTCCTGGATCTTTCTTGACACAGTGGTATGCAACATAAATTGTGTGTTTTAACAAGCTCTACATTTTTATTCAGTAAGTTTTTGTCTATGTATTACAGTTTACAGTTTTGCAAAATTCATTTAGAATAAAGATGTCTTCAGAGTTTATTCCCAGAAAATTCAAGATATACATTTTATTTGTCACGTAAATATCTTTAATATATGACATTTTAATCAAAATTGTTAGAGCCATTTTTGAGAAAATTAAAATTTTAGAAAATGTTTCCAAGTATTTGTATTTGGGGTTGAGGGGATTTTCTTGAAAATCTTTATGTTGCATCCTTGGAAGATACTGAACTTAAATACCAAGTTTGGTATTTAACAGATTTTTCGTTTTTGAGCTATGCTACACACACACTTACTGACAGACAGACAGACAGACTGACTGACTGACTAAGATGGACAGATGGTCACACACACATGAGCATTTTTCTAAAAGAAATTTTTTGGATTAAGGAGGTCTCAAAACATGTATATCCGGCGAAATCTCTCAATCAAATTTTTTGGTGCACTGCAGTACCTTCTCTATACACTATGTACATAGTATATATAGAGAAAGTAAGAATCTTTTATGGGTGTAAAAGATAGCATATCAATGGTGGGAGGCAGTCAGAACTCCATTAAGTGTAGAGTATTTAGACAGATTAACTTAAGCAAACTAAATGAACAAATAAAAAGACTAAAAAGAAATAAGACTTGTGGTATTTAATTTACTCTGGGGGAATTCTGAAGTGCATAGTATAGTGTTAGGATGAAAATAGGGATATGCATTTTACATACTTAATGCAATATTTGAAGAGGCCAAAGTTCCTAATTGTGTAGTAACTATAGGAATTCTGCCAGTACCTCAACATAAAAAGCATGGTGTAAAAAATGTATAAATGTGAAACATATAAACAACATGTTACTTACACATATACGAGGGTGATCCAGAAAGAAACCGCCCTTTGTGCGTAGCGCAGGACGTGGTAGGGTTAGCGCCATTTTCTATACATCAGTGTGCACAGTGGTTAGAATGCTTCTAGCTGTCTAAGGAAGAGCATTTGTACTGTTGCGCATTAAAGAGATATAAGCTCAAAACATGACTGCTGCAATAGAAAATCCTGCCAAGTGTGAGGTGCCCGGTGTTATAAGATTTCTTTTGGCAAAGCATCACTCAGCAGCCGAAATTCATCATGAATTGTGTGCAGTATATAGTCCTAACATTATGAGTGAAGGTGTTGTCCATCAATTGGTTTGATTTTTTAAAAATGGAGGAACTAACATTCATAAAGAATACAGGAGTGGTATGCATACTCTTGTCAATGATGACCTGGTGGTCAAAGTGGATGGAAGAGTTCGTGAGAACCATCGGTTCACGATAACGGAATTTTCTGATCATTTTCCCGAAATTTCTCGGAGTCTTTTGCACAAGATAGTGACCAAACACCTAGGCTATCGCAAGTTTTGTGCTCATTGGGTACCAGAACTACTGACTGACGACCACAAAACCAAAAGAATGAGTTCTGCCATCCACTTTCTTTCTCGGTATGCCACTGAAGGAGAACCATTTTTGAACAAAATTGTTACTGGCGATGAAACTTGGGTGGCCTATGTGAATGTTGAGACAAAACGGCAGTCAATGCAATGGGGACATACCACTTCTCCAAGCAAGCCAAAGAAAGCCCGTCAAACTTTGTCTGTGAGGAAAGTCATGGCTACGGTTTTTTGGGATGCTAAGGGCATCTTACTCGTTGAATTTATGGTTCTTAGCATGACTGTCAATTCTGAAGCCTACTGTGAAACGTTGAAAAGATTAAGAAGGGTAATCCAAAACAAGCGTTGTGGTCTTCTGTCATCTGGTGTTGTGTTTCTGCATGACAACGTTTGCCCGCACACAGCTTGAAGAACAAATGAACTTTTGGCCAGTTTCAAATGGGATGTTTTTGACCATCCCCCCTACACCCCGGACTTAGCTCCCAGTGATTTTCATCTGTTCCCATACATGAAACAGTGGCTTGCATCTCAGCATTTCGGCAATGACGAGCTTCATCACGCCGTAATGGGTTGGCTACGTTTACAGGCGGCAGAGTTTTATGCAGAGAGTATTTCAAAGACTATTAAAAGATATGACAATTGCTTGAATTTGTTCGGAGAATATGTAGAAAAATAGAAAAATTGTTGTATTTTTCATATATAATAATACAATTTTTATATCTCAACTGGTTTAATTTTTATTTCCAAATAGAGGTTACTTTCTGGACCGCCCTCGTGTACCCATTTTCATTGGCTTATTTTCAGAATTTCTAATTGAAAAGATTAAAATTATCACTAGAAATTATGTCGGAGTAACCAATATTTTCTTCTGCACCATTTATAGTACTTCTGTATGTCTCAGTACATATTGAACACTGCCATGGCTGTTTATTTCTGTCTGCTATTTTATCAAATCAGATATCTCATGTTATTATGATGTAATACTAGTGCCAGGTTTATGGCTTTTTAATAGTTGTGAAAGTTTTCTTCCTTAAAATAGAAGATTCTCTTTTCGAGGGTTTTGTTGTTGGCTGATATCCTAGATAATTTGTTGGAACAGTGTTCTTTTTGTTGTGGTTTTAAATTTACATTTAGAGAGAAGCCTTTTTATCAGCACATCTGACTCATTAAGATCTTAATTTTGGAAATATAAGCCACACCAAGCCTATGTAAACAAAAACCTTTTCCTGTGTACATTTGGAAATTTATCCCTGTTTAGAAAGGAATGAAAGTAAATGCTTTTATTATTCCCTATAGTGTTAGTGCGGTTGTAAATACTGCAAGAAGGCATTGTTGCCACAAATAAGCACCATTCAGTCAGGAATAATTAGACACCAGAAGACTCACTCAAGTCACAAAAATAACATTGAACACTCTGCATGCATTTGTCACATCCAAAACAAGCATAATGACAATATAACCAGATTGCGACTGCTGGCTGTCTTTTTGCGCAGTGACATTATCCAGTGAATGTTTGCTGTTTTAGTACCCTGTAGATTGAGATTGGTATCAAATTTTAGTTGTTTTCAGCAATATGTTTTGAGTTACATTTCCTCTACATTATATGATAAAATACTTTTGAGTATATCACACCTTTAAGATTGAAAAAAAACTTGCACTTGTTTTAAGTCTTTATTAGAAAAAAATGCTGAAACACAACCACAAAGAGTAGAGGTATATTTGTCTCCATCAGATAGATGCATTGAATATTTCATACACATTACCGATTCTGATGTCCAGCATTCATAGGAAGGAGTTCAAATTTTCCTCTGTAGATTCTGAACATACATTTTCTAAGATTGCAACCTTTTGACAGATCTGTGAATAGACTTAAAAATAGATAATATGAAAATAATATAAAATATTGTAATGTGTAGCAAAGGTTGTGTTTTGGATTGCTCATCAATTTTATATTATCTTTACAGTGTATGCTTTAGAGTATTTTCTACAAAATTTGTCATTATTGCTTTATACTGATTGTTTACCATCTATTTGAACTTTCTTTTAGCAATATTGGAAATTTTATTCTCCTCTCTGGGCTATGTTTAGAATAGTATACAATTAATTGCAAAAGTTAATATATACTTTTAATGCTTTAACAGCTGGAAATGGTAGCAATGGAAAATCCAAAGGATCTAAAAAAGCAATTGGTTGTAGAATTTGAAGGAGAACAGGGAATTGATGAAGGTGGTGTTTCAAAAGAATTCTTCCAGTTGATAGTAGAAGAAATTTTCAATCCTGATTATGGTAGGTATACAATATTTAAACCTTGAAGAATATAAAATGAAAATTGCTTAGATGAGAATATTTTTGTTTACTAACCAGTCTTGAATATGGCTAGTTATTAAAACATCTAAACTATGGAAAATATGATGCCTTACACTAATGCTCATTGAAGTTATCTAGACTTTTGTCCTCAAAATCCCATCCCCGCCTGTCTCCTCAGTGCAACGCATTTATCCCACCTCCTTTACCATTCCTGGAAGAACTATAGGAAGTCATTTCTTGACATCCTTTTCAGGATGTTTCACTGCCTGTCAAACTGACATCCCTTAACTGTTAGAATCAGCTGAAAAATTCACTGCCACAGCTGAGATTGAACATGGTTCTTCAGCTCTCCGAACTGCATTACCAAGATGAGATGACGTCCCTTAAGTTTGTTTTTGGTCATCAGTTTAAGAAAAAACTCACAGGAAGCAAAGTCGGGACTATAAGCCAGACAGAATAATGTAAAGATATCTTTTTATGTCGGGGAAAAAATGAAATGGCATTTTATATATGGACGCTCTTTAATTGCTGTGGTTGTCAGCGTCCCATTCTATACTGGGCGTGAAAGACTGCTTAATTTTGCTCAGAGGCCTCTCTATCAGGTATGAGGTTTTTTTACATGCTGTAAATCTACGACAAGGGACCAATGGCTTTACTTCCCTCCCTAAGGATTTTTATGCCCGAAAAAATCCATTGTCCTCTGCCGGGTTTGAACCTGCGACATTCCCAATAAAACAAAGGAACCTCATTGCACAAGAAAACTTCATGACAAACCAAGCTTCATGACACTAGTGCTTTTATAAAGTTCCTGACACACAGTCGCCCTCCTTGGTGTAATGGTTACCATGCTAACTTCATGTGCCCAAGGTCGCAGGTTTTTCAAAATTGTGAGAGGACACCCAGCTGATATATGGATGTGCGCAAGCTGTCTCACAATGAGACCTGAGTTATAATGAATTACACATGTTTTTCCTGTTATGACACAAGTGTACCTGCTCCTCTCTAATATTCATCACTTTCCCATCCATTTTTGAAAGCTTGAAGCCAATGGAAACATATTCATTGAGATACTACTTAGTCCCCATAAGCTCTCTTCAGATTATCATAGGTTTTGGTAGCATTTTTCATTACACAAAACTTTATTGCATAAAGCTATTCAAAAATCAGCTGAGTTTAGAGGCTAGTGATATAATGGTATAGATATGAAAGGGCTGCCATTACTCAATCATTGAAGCTATCACTGTGAAACTTTCAGTGATTAAGTTTACCACACATGGACAGATGTTGCAAGCAGTCACTTAATGGAAGGAAAAATAATCAGTTCTAGTCTTAATTGTATATCCTTTCGTAGCTGAGGCTAGTGTAACAACCCTGAAAGCCTTTTGCAGTTATAAGAATTTTAAGTGAAGTGTTATTGTATTAACTCATATCATTATATTAATAAATTCCAAAAAACAAGTTTCTAGAGAGGATAAATACCACTTATAGAGAAATTGCATCTAGATCTGTCACAACCAACCCACTTGCTGAGGTGCATGCTGTGCTGCATGCAGTGTATTGGGAGCAATCGATTTGTTCTCAATAACAGTGGTGGTTCTGTATATCAGTGCTGCTTTGTAATAGAAGCATACTCATTAAAGAAAAGGGTGCCCATGTCAACAAATTAGGAAATTAGACCAGGAACTTTCACAATGCTCCTCATATACTAAAATGTTTTAAATGATTATAAATTGTTTTATGCTTTCAGGAATGTTCACATTTCAACATGAAACACAGACAGTATGGTTCAACCCAACGTCATTTGAGAGTGATGCTCAATTCACATTAATTGGTGTAGTTTTGGGATTAGCAATTTACAATAACATCATCCTGGATGTCCATTTCCCTATGGTTGTCTATAGGAAGCTGATGGGCAAAAAAGGAACCTATTATGACCTTGAAGACTGGAATCGAGTAAGACCAGCTCATATAATAAATTTAATTAAATTTTTGTGTATTCATTTATTACTATTGCTCTTTTATTTAAGCAGTAAACAAATTACAGTATTACTATCTTCTTGACTTGGTTTAAGTCCTGAATCTATGCCAAGTTATAAACATTTTAACACCATAGTAATGGTTAACATCTAATTGAAATAATTCACCAACATTATAATAATCATGTTATTGCTACTCAATTCAAAGAACTCTTACCATAAATCTAGATGAAAAAATCAATATTACTTTATTAATCAAACCATTCATACCCAATTATTTTTAATATGATATAAACATTTCAGTTCTTTATTTGAGATTACCTTAAAATATTTTCTCTACTGCTGTCTGAGATTTTAATAATCTTCTGTACTGCATACCTATATTACACCTATACTTCACCCATTGATTCTATATAGAGATTTCACCAGAAATACATGTTTTGAGGTCCAAGTAAAAAGGTATTTTTGTGTCTGTCTGCATGCATGTGGTGCAGCATAACACAAAAATGAAAACTTAATGTTTTCCAGGAATGCAAATTGCAGATCTTCACGAAAATCCCTCTTTACATGCAACATTTTTGTTATTTTTTATTTTTTTTCAAAAATGGCTGTTCACGATTTTGATTTACTTTTTATATGACTTCTCATTTTGAGTTATGCTGTTGACTTTTACACAGACCTCTTTCTAAAAGCTTTTTTATAATTATTAATTAATGCATTTATTATGCATTCAGGTGCCTCAAAATGTGTATTTATGGTGAAATCTTGATATCAAATTTTTGGGTGGGTACAGTGCAAATTATTGTATTTCACCAAAAATTCAATATCAGATTTCACACTGAGGCACCCTGAATCCAGAAAAAAAAAATACCCTTAACAATGCGTGGTTATGTCATAGCCCAAAAATTAAATGCCTTATAAACACTGGGCTAGTTTATTAATGAAAAATTGAATTGAAATAGATACACTTGTATAAATTTTTTATGCTTGAGAGCTATTTGCACTTGTTAGGAGTGATCAACTCACTGGAAACAGCTTTTCAGAATGTTTGGAATTTTACCATTAGTCTGCAGATGTATACTAGCTGTATTAGTATTTGTAATAGAAAACCCAGAAGAGTGTACAAAAATGCAATAATAAAGCAACCAGACAGAGACAGGACTTGCATAGACCAACAAATAATTTGCAGTCATTCTAAAAAGGTGTTTATTACAATGGTATAGTTTTATTTAATTCACTTCCATCTCCGATAAAGGAATTGCATATGAATAAAACCAAGTTTCGGTCAGAATAGAATTAAAAAGGTACCTTATTGCTCAGACCTTTTTTACAGAGAAAGATTTCACTCAATCGAAAAATACTGGTAATTATTAATGTACTATTATAAATATAATAGACATGAATATTCTAAAAAACATACTGTACAAGATAGTTGTTGGAAATAGACATATAATTGTAAAGTATGCAAAAGTGACACCTTCGAAAAATTCAATACCAGATTAATGTATATAATCATCAAGAATGATCAATAGACATTCTGACATTATCTACATTCTAGAGTTGGAGTACTGTCTACTGTCTCAAAATAGGATCCACAGATTTCAATCTTGAGAGAGAGAGGGAGGGGGGAGATTTTTTTTTTTTTTTTAAGAAAATCTCAGCTTGCTTGGAAGATTTTTAAAAATTTTCAATTTTCTTAATTTTGATTAAAATACTATATGAATATTTACATGGGAAATAGAATTTATGTCTTCAATTATTTTAAAAATAGCCCGTAAAACTCTCTTTATTGGAAACAAATTTTATATAATATTTGTATAAGTGATTAATCATAAGGGATACCTCGAAACGGATAAAAACATACCATACATTTAATAAATCAATGACTAATACAGCTCAAATTATACTGTAATCTTTTTCCTCTTACAAAAAATGGAGATCTCTTTAAAACACATGATTATGGAAAGGGCATTGATTTTTTGGTATAGAATATTGAAATTGGAAGAAAGAAATTTGTTAAAACAGTGTTTAGTATATCAAGAGAAAAGTTTAAAGAACAAGGGATGGGTAGACTGTCTCAGAAATAACTTGGAAAGTAGTGGGTTAGGGAAATGTGGAGAAGAAGAGAAAATAATGTGAATAACTTCTGGAAGTTAGCAAGGAAAAGATTTGAGGATTTAGAAATACAAAAAATATTTAGTGAGATAGCCGAAAAGAGATCTAGTTTTCTATATACCAATGAAAGACTCATGCAGAAGGGAAGGGTAGATAGATGTGACAAATAAAGAGGAGCGAGAAGGTATTGCATGGCTGAAAGCAGGAGTATGGAGATTAAGAGGTTTAAGGAAAGGTACACCACAAAATCAATGTCCTATATGTGACAGAAATGAAGATATGGAACGCATTTTATGTAAATGTAAAGGGACTGAAGTTTGGAGAAAAGAGTATATTAATAAGAAATGGTGTAAAATAGATAGAAATGTTGCAGTAGTTGGAATGTTTCAAAAAGACAGTAAGAAGATTGGACAATTCTTATACAGAGTGAAAAATAAATGGGTATGAACAGTAAATAGACAAAATCGTGTAATAAACTGGTCATATTCACCTGCATAAAGCTTAGCATAAATAAATAAAAAATAAAACACACAATTTGTTTTAAATAATCTTTTTGTGATATACTCTGAGATATTCGTCAAATGCTTCCTTTTATTCTTTTAAATGAAATGCAGATATATTTTTAATGCACAATTTACTTTAATTAACTTTTCAGTGGTATACCATTTCCATGATATTTGCCATTATTGGTTTGATTTTTCTTAGTTTATAACTGTTCCGCTATTTCTCATGATGGAAACAGAGGAATTTCTATGCCAACATGTAGGGACTCTTTATTGATTCAGTTTCCTATCTCCTTTGTACCTTCAATAAAATGTGTACTAAAACTATTTCTGCACAGGTTTATCAATCAACATTGAGTAAATAGGAACAAATTCTAAATGTTCAATTCATCTCACCTTTTCTACCTACTCAGAAATAAACCCCTCTCACAAAATCTTATTCTTCTATATATTTCAAGTAATCATGATAAACGTTAGAGAAATGGTTTTGTTTCATTCTTCCTTATAGATACAATGGGATTAAAGGATTGAGCTGATTGCTGTATTATCACATTGAAATTCCATTCTCCTTGAATGACCAGGAGGAAAGCAAAAGAACAATTTTCTGTTTGAGGAAAATGTTAGTGGTAATTTAAACCAAAAACAAGGAATATCTCAAAAAATGGTTAACCCCTTAAAAAATGCACTTATCTTAAATTGTTAGTTTTAACAAGATCTGCACTTTTTGTGTAGTAACTTTTATCTCTTATGGTTTGCCAGTTATGCAAAACTCATCCAGAGTGAATAGGAATTCAGAGGCTATTCCCAGAAAATTCAAGATACATAATTCATGTGTGATGAAAATGTTGTAAACATTAGTCTCAATAATTTTTGCGGCCAACATTAAAACAATAGGTGATCAAGTTTCATCTTGTTGAAAATGTCCCTGGTTTCATATTTCATGGTCAGCTCCAGTAATCTTCCACAGATTTGCCACCAACAATAATTGATTGACTCTGTAGCGAGTGGACAGGGTTCTGGCTTCTCATCCAGTGGTCCCGGGTTTGATTCCTGGTTAGGTTGGGTTGAGTTGGGTTGGGTTGGGTAAGTTTTCTTTACATGCACTCCATATCCCCCTTAGAGTTTGCAAGTATGCATGTGAGAGTGAATGTGTGCATGTTTAATAGTATAATATTGAAAGAAATTAATGTTACTAAATCTTATAGTTCAGTAAGAAAACACCTGTCAGCTGTTTCTGAATGCAAATTCCACCACAAAAGTTCAAGGGAACTGTGCACCAAAAAAAATAATAAATAAATAAAATAAAAAAAAGCACCACAAATAATTTTGTGGATTTTGTTATACCTCTTCTCTGTATTGGAACACCTAAATTATCAAATAGCAACTAGGAGAAGGGCCGATCTTGCGAGACAGATACTACAACTTACAAAAGATGTAGTACTTGACCCATAGATCAGAAACAGGAAGTGCACAAAAAGTCTTTTTAGGCTGACATGCTTAAGGATAAAACCTACTTCCATTTATTGTGATTGCATTGTCATATATTTCTTCTTGAATCAATCAATCCAGTAAATGGATGCATAAAATTCTGAATTGCAACAATATTGGCCACCTTAAAGTTGGGATTATAATGAACTTAACATAACACATTGGCACTATATAGGGGATGATGTAACTAAAGTTTACTAATGCCAAACTTCTCCTTCCTGTTATGTTAATTTGTCATTGTTATTGGAACCATTCACAGGAAGACAGTAGCATAAAGTGATAAAAGCTGCCAATCATGAGCCATTCCTGTTTTGCTAAGTGCAGCATTTCTTACCACCACATCCCATTATGTTAAGTTTGCCGTAATCATGGCATACCTTCTGTGCACACTATCTATCATCTGATTAGCCTTCTGCCCTTGAAGTTTCGAACTAGATTTTTACTATTTTTTCCAGTTCCTTATATTTTGAATATTGCATATTTTTATTTTTTTTGAGTTTGGACCTCATCCTGAAGTACTGGATGTAGTGCTTTCTCTGTTTTTGGCAATTGAATTCTACATGGGCACAAATTAACAACTTTCTTCTGGAAATATGTGTGCCACGTAAGCATGGAGAACACACAAAGTGAACATAAAGACAGCATCTAAACTCTGACATGACTTTTCATTCTCAGTCAAACTCGGAAGCTTTTGGAGACTTGATAGTTTGAATTTCTGTTGTATGGTCAACTGGCAGTTTAACTACCACGCACTTCTGCAGACAACAAAAGTTCAAACATATCTGAGGCACTCGACCACTTCCAATGCTGACCAAGAATGCGCTGACTGAGAATGAAAATGCATGTCAGGATCTAGATGTTTATGCTTAGTGTCTGTTGCCTGTCACTTTGCTTGTTCTCTTTTGAGGAGCTCTGCCTTTTATGCCTTGTGACCTGTCATCTGAAATTTCTTACAGGTATTCAGTGTGTTTCAATTTTACAGTGGAGTTGCAGAATTTGCACATACATATATTTTTTGTGAAAAAAAAAAAAATTGTTGAAATTTGTTTATGCAAATGTGCACTGTCAGCACTTTGCCATTTTAGAAAAAGAAATTGCACTCACAGATCCCCTCATCCAAGTTTCAAATTCTGGTCTAGTGCTTTGTTCACTGTTTCACGCAAATATAACATCTTGCAATTCAACAAAAACAAAAAAAAAAAAACTTCTCGCTCACTTGGTATCTCATCAGTTCAATTCTAAGTATTATTCAATAGCAGAATGACATTTACTCGAAGTTGGCATTCTCCATAATCCTTTGCTGTGCTTAATAAAATCCTTAAGCTACGATATCACATTTAAAAGTTTGTTTGTCTTAAGAACACATTACTTTTGCCATCATTAAAGTTAGACTGCAATAATAGAATTATGAATTGTGAAAGAAAAATATGCATTTTCATGAGCATAATATGATTAGGGAAATTTGAAGAAAGAAAAAAGAAATGATTGACACACTCATGTTGCACTTATAATGGAGGGGAAGGGTTTTAGAGGATATAATTCAGATTACTGTGTTTTAATAGTTACACCCTTTTTATACACCCTCTCAGTTATTAAAACTGAAGAGGGATCATATTTTTAACTCTGATATTTTAGTAATTGACAACAAGTTTATAGGTCTTGAAAATTGGTAGAAATAAGCACTCTTTCTTTCTTTGTGTTTTATTGTTTATTTAGTTTAAAACCAAATTGAATTTGCTGCTAAAAGCTCAGATGACATTATATAGTTGATATGCATGTTGTCTTATCTTTTGCCTCCCTATGTTTATTCAGACACTGTTCACTGGACTGAAGGCAATGCTGGAATATGAAGCTGATGATATGGAAGAAACATTTGTTCAAACATTCCGCATCTGCTATCAGGATGTTTTCGGTACAACTTTCTTCCATGAGCTAAAAGAAGGTGGTGACCAGATTTATGTGTGCCAAGACAACAAAAAGGTAAAATGCAATGGCTTCCATATGCAGTAAGATTTGTTAACTCAGTTGTTTGCTTCAAAATAATGTAAAACCAAAATGATTTAGTATTTCCAAATTTGAATATCTTTTACATTGTTTTGATTTAAATTATTTGAAGTTTCTATTCCAAATATGTGTTGAAACACTCTATAAAGTGTATACATGCTTTTTAAATAATTGGAACTTTTCCTCTTGCTTTAATCTAATGATAGTTTTGAAGATTCCTGCGAATTTCTCTTATCAGTGAAAAAAAAGTAGACAATGGTTTGACATTGTCATCCATTCCATTAACCATTGAAATAGATGAAAGTTAATCTCGGTACCTTTCCACTCCCTCTGCATATTAGCCTGTCAGCTCAAATTAAGAGGAAGTCAGTATTTATAATTCTGATTTTATTATTTAATGCCACATATTTTGAATTTTAATCACTGATTAAATAGTTGTAATAAGCTGCTACAATACAGGGTGTCAGAATGGAAAGTTTCTAAAATCAAAATGTAATATCTCACAAACATTTATATATATATATATATATATGTGGCCAAATTACATCACTACCAAGAGAATCTGTGCAAGTACTGTTCTACATGATTCGCAAGTTTGCATGTATTATTTTTATGATGTAGGGTTAAGATGATGACAGTGCAAGAAAAGGTTCGGTGTGTTTGTGGCTAGCAGAATGTGATATGGATGTCAGCTTGGTTAGTTCCAAAAGACTTGAATTTTCTACAAAAACTCAATTGCATACGGATTGCTGAAGACATGCAAGAACAAGCCAGTTCCGACCCCACATTTATGAAACGCATTGTAACTGGTGATGAGACATGGGTTTATGAGTTTGACACTCAAGCCAGTTAACAAGCTTCCGAATGGCACCTTCTAACTGAACCAAAACCTAAAAGGGCACGTCAAAACCGATTAAAACTGAAGGCCATGTTGACAGTTTTTTTTTCGATTATCGCACTCAAGAGTTCTTGCCAGAAGGTCAGATGGTAAATTAAGTCTATTATTTGAGTGTTATGCGGCATTTGAGAGAACAAATACTGCGAAAAAGGCCAGATTTTTGGAATGACAACTCATGGATTCTGTACCACGATAACGCACCAACTCACAAGGCTATTATTGTGAACAAATTTCTGGCCAAAAACTCTACAAATTTCGTTGAACAACCTCCGTATTCACCTAATCTGGCTCCTGCTGATTTCTTTCTCTTTCCAAAACTCAAGTTACCGCTTCGAGGCACCTGTTTTCAGTTGATAGAAGACAAAGGAAAATTCACGGCAACAATTGAATGGATTCCTAAAAGTGCCTACAAAAAATGTTTTGATGATTGGATTATTCGTTGGCATAAATGTATAATTTCAGAAGGGGCCTACTTTGAAGGTAATAAAATAAAATTGGATGAATAATTCATTTTGTGTGTTTTATTGACCAATTCCTGGGGCTTTCTTGACACAGTAGTATATATGTTTTGTGAAGAGTACCCTACTCTTGAATCAGACAATATTCTCAACCTAACAGCTGAATTTACTGGTGTTTCCAAAAGAGGAATGAAGTGTACAAAACTTTAAAATCAGCCCAGGTGCATCATCTTGTGTAACTAGTTTTTCAAAAAATGACAACAAAAAATGGTGTAGTATGTGTCACACATTGTATAGGAAGAGCAAACAAAGTTTGATTTGGAGGGTATTGTCATTGACTGAGTAATTATCAGTTCCTTGATGACTTAGACAGAGAGCAACTGCAAGAGATGGCTCAAATTTTGAAGGAGTGGAACCACTTCCATATTCAGATTAGCTCTTCTGGGTAAGAGAGTGCATTATGGCAGTATATTAAAGAAGTGCACTGTATGGTTCTTCATATGTGAAAGCTGAAATTTGCAAATTCACTGGTTTGTGCACATTGCTGGTGAAATAACCATGGATGGATATTAGATTGTTTCTACTGAACCCTATATTTGCAACTGAAAATAGAAGTCAGAAAAAGAGTATTCCTCGTCATTTTACAAGAGAATTTTATGGAAAGGGATTCAACATAAATAAAGTAAACATTCTAAGCCTACAATTAAAATTTAGTTGAGTCGATTTTGTAACACTACATCACTTACTTTTTTATTTCGGAAAACATGTTTCAGAAGCCATGTGCTTCCATTGTCAATTCCTTTGGTCGACTACCGGCATTGCTTGCTGTGGTGGTTGTCTCTGTCCCTGGTGGTGGTTTGATGAACTTCTGGATGAGTAGATCGCCTGGCGGGATTTCAAAATTGAAAACCCGGTTCTTGTTTTTCCAAATATATATGTTTTCCCAAACTTTTAATTCTGTCTTCCTTGTGATGTTTTTGAGGATTTTTGGGCTTCTATTTATAGTGTGTTTCTCTTTCCAAAAATGCCAAGCTACTGCAGATTTTTCTTCTTGTTTGAGTTTAATATTTCTGTGGTGTTCTTTTGCCCTGGTTTTTATATTTCTTTTTGTTTGGCCGATGTAGATTTTTTCACAGTCATTACAGCTGAACTGATATATTCCTGGTTTGTTTTCTTGTGGGATATCATCTTTTAATTTGGAATTTAAAATGTTTTTTATAGAGTAATTGTTTTTAGGGGCTAAAATGATGTTATGTCTTTTGAAGATCCTCTGGAATTTGTAGTAAGTTGTAGGGTGGTATGTAAACTTCTTGTAGATCTTGTTTTCTTTCTGGTTTTGAGTGAGTGTGCTGACTTCTTTAATTCTCTTTCTATTTTTGGCTTTATTAACTTTTTTGTACACCAGTTCTGCCCGAAATCCATTCTCTGTAGCTATGTCCAAAATTTTATTAAGTTCACATTGGTATTCTGTTTTTCCCATTGGTACATTTACCAATCTGTGTGTAAGGCTGTTGAGTAAAGCATGCTGATGGGGAATGGGATTGTAACTCTTTTGTTTTATATAGCTGTTGGTGTGGGTAGGTTTTCTGTAGATGCCAAATGTAAGGTGATTATTAGTTTTTATGATTTTTAGGTCGAGGAATGGTAGTTGTCCATCACATTCCTTCTCCATTGTGAACTTTATAGACTTTTCTTGCATATTTAGGAGTTTTACACCTAGAAGATGCTCTAAAACTCCTAAATATGCAAGAAAAGTCTATAAAGTTCACAATGGAGAAGGAATGTGATGGACAACTACCATTCCTCGACCTAAAAATCATAAAAACTAATAATCACCTTACATTTGGCATCTACAGAAAACCTACCCACACCAACAGCTATATAAAACAAAAGAGTTACAATCCCATTCCCCATCAGCATGCTTTACTCAACAGCCTTACACACAGATTGGTAAATGTACCAATGGGAAAAACAGAATACCAATGTGAACTTAATAAAATTTTGGACATAGCTACAGAGAATGGATTTCGGGCAGAACTGGTGTACAAAAAAGTTAATAAAGCCAAAAATAGAAAGAGAATTAAAGAAGTCAGCACACTCACTCAAAACCAGAAAGAAAACAAGATCTACAAGAAGTTTACATACCACCCTACAACTTTCTACAAATTCCAGAGGATCTTCAAAAGACATAACATCATTCTAGCCCCTAAAAACAATTACTCTATAAAAAACATTTTAAATTCCAAATTAAAAGATGATATCCCACAAGAAAACAAACCAGGAATATATCAGTTCAGCTGTAATGACTGTGAAAAAATCTACATCGGCCAAACAAAAAGAAATATAAAAACCAGGGCAAAAGAACACCACAGAAATATTAAACTCAAACAAGAAGAAAAATCTGCAGTAGCTTGGCATTTTTGGAAAGAGAAACACACTATAAATAGAAGCCCAAAAATCCTCAAAAACATCACAAGGAAGACAGAATTAAAAGTTTGGGAAAACATATATATTTGGAAAAATAAGAACCGGGTTTTCAATTTTGAAATCCCGCCAGGCGATCTACTCATCCAGAAGTTCATCAAACCACCACCAGGGACAGAGACAACCACCACAGCAAGCAATGCCGGTAGTCGACCAAAGGAATTGACAATGGAAGCACATGGCTTCTGAAACATGTTTTCCGAAATAAAAAAGTAAGTGATGTAGTGTTACAAAATCGACTCAACTAAATTTTAATTGTTAAAACACATCACTGTCTCAAAGTCCACCATATATCAGGATAATTCTAAGCCTAATTTTATATATTAAATTACTAAATGAATTTAGCATAAGCTGGGTCTAAATTTAAAAGAAAGAAGATATATTCATTGTTTGCATAACCTAGAAAACTTATAAATAATCTACCAAAATGTATTTTGTGTTTTATTTTTAATTTAAATTGTTGCCACAATCATAGTGTTTATAGTTACTTTTCTTTTTTCATTACAATGTTGTAATTAAAGCTGAGAACTAATCTTTTATAAGTAGGCTTTGTAGGTGAAATATCTTGTTTAATCTAAATGTTAAGATAGAGTTTGGTATGAAGTGTGTGGTCCTTAGCTTATTAGTTTTACTAGATAGCAAAATCTAAATTTTCGTGAAGTTTGCACCTAATCACATTAAAATTTCCAGTCTTTGAGGAAATGTTAGAAAAGCATTTGTTGAATAGATGTTAATCACCCATATTGATTAAATGTCAACAATTACATTCTGATTGTTTAGGAATTTGTGGACTTGTATGCTGATTTCCTTCTGAACACATCAGTGGACAAGCAGTTCCGAGCTTTTAGAAGAGGATTCCAGATGGTAACAGATGAATCTCCACTTCATCTTCTCTTTAGGCCAGAGGAGATAGAGCAATTGGTTTGTGGCAGTAAGGTGGGTTCACAAAGGAATATTTTTCCAAAATTTAATGTATGTATATAAATTTATGGGAATGTTTGAGTGTGAATAGTAACACATGCATGGTTAACATTTATTGCGTATCTTACCAGTTTCAAGAGCCATTTTTTCTCATTAGAAATGACCAAGTAGCTCCTGCCATCTAGTGGTGGAATGATGTATGTGCTTACATAGCCGATTCGGTGGTGATAATTCAAAATTCACTAAACAGTGTTTGTGTTTCATAATTAAAATCTTTTTCCAACATTTATTTTGCATCTTACCAGTTTCAAGAGCTATTTTTTCTCATCAGAAGTGACCAGCTAGCTCCTGGTATTATTTGTGCTGACATCTAGTGGTAGAATGATGTATGTGCTTACATAGCTGATTTGGTGGTGATAATTCAAAATTCAATAAACAGTGTTTGTGTTTGATAATTAAAATCTTTTCCCAACTCAAACCCAGTTTCAGAAGTAAAAATAAGAAAAACTAGCTAAGTAAATATGGCACAAATTCAGATATTAATTGTTCTATGTTTAATAATGTATCAGGGTTTCTCCATCTTCATTACTGATAAAAACCATAGCAACTTGGAACATCAGTATTATTTCATTGCTATCATTGGCACACATATCATAATAAACTCCTATTTATCCAAATACAAGACAATGTTTTTTTCCAAATTAGAACAAGGGGGGTTTGTCATGCATTCATTAATAATAACAACAATAATAATAATAACAACAACAACTACAGTTCTTGAAGATCTCGGGATATTTCCCATGCTTTGGGCCATGAAATAATCGACAATTTGATTTTGCACTTCTCAACTCCTATTTTTGGCCTCTCCAGTTACGGATTAATTGAGGAGGTGACACGCAAAGGCGAACATGTCCATTAAATACAGTTTTTCACAATCGACATAAAACGTATCTCAACTATACATATTATTGGAAACATACTGATAGGCAAACGCCTTTATTTTGTATCCAAAAAACAATTCATGTGTGTGAAATAAATCTAAACTGAAAATTTTCCTTTAAAAAGTACATTTAAATATGGACATGTTCTCGTTTGCATGATCCATTTTGACATGTTCGCCTTTAAATGAATTTCGAAAGTCAAATATCTCGTTGTTTCTTAATGGCTTGCATGTTTTTGAGTAATGCATCTTATAGTATATCAGATTACGTATCTATAACATTTTAATATACCATATCATTAAAAAGAACTATAAACTCACTTTGGTACCTTTGGCTTTGTTTGGAAATTTTAACAAAGTTGTGATATTTTGCTTTTTTTAGAATCACTTAATTACTAAAATTAAAGCATCATGACCAAAATGGAATGATATCAACAATGACATTGCTTATTATTAGAAAGATTCTTGAGCTCACACACTTAAACAAACAAATCGCAATCATCTTCTAAACAGTCACAAGAAATTTCATCTGCCTCTCTGTTTGCACGATGTAGGAATAGGGTCAATGATGGATGCATACCATCTTAAATCTTGGTGATTTCTGCAGTCTTCTCTAAAAATAGTTTTCAATAAACCATCAACATATTTCTTCTTAGCATCTGGGATTGGATGGCTGAGGGGTATTTCAGGTATTGGTTGGCAAAAGAGTTTCTTCATGGTCCATCCATGTTTCAGAAGAAATTTCCGCTCTGGTAGCTTTTGCTGGGATTTGTAAATGCAGTTGCATCCACATCAATATGAATGTTTTCCATAGCATGATACTTTTTAATGAAAATTCGATTCATTTCACTGATGTGATCTAAATTTCGTAGGCCTTAAGATAATGGTTTCATGTTCATCACTCTCCAATCTTCACCAAGGTTTCTTATTTCACCAACTGACTGATAGACCTCAATATATTCCTCTTTTGCTACAACTGTTAGCTTTTTTCGTAGAAGTTTCTCCACTCTACCGAAAACGCGGTCAGCAGGTAAGAAACTGTGTCCTCGAACTGGAAAAATAAGGTGCATTTGTTCAACTGGACCATCATGTATTCCAAGAAAATACATGAGTGTGTGAAGCACGATATTGTTCTTGTTTTGAGCTCCACACCCGTCACAGAAAAATTTCAGTTCAGTTTTATCTTTAAAATCAACAGATTTTAAAAAATGGAATAAGGCTGAAGCCACTTCCGCTGCACCACAGCCTGCCAAACCTTCCGTTCACGTGTAAAATACAGGTTCACTGATTTCACACTGGCAATGTACAAACTGTAAAAACTTATCTGTCTGGAGTAAAATGCTTCTTGTACAGGACTCTTTGGCATTGGCTGGACCTGTTGCAAATCAAAACAGAAAGCCATTACCTGTTCATTCTGTTCTCGTAAAATTCATAGAAGGCATTTGCCCTTTTCTTGTGGACCCTTTTCTGTGTGATAAGCTGTATCTTTTCCTTTTTTGAAGCCACCTTCATTTGCTCGTCAATTCTTGCGCAGAAACTGCAGATATCTGAAGCAGGACTTCTAAATCCAATGTTATATTCATTCACGAATATTCTACGGAACATAGTTGTAGACACTTTGTTGTCATTAGCCACAGATCTGTTGTACAGCGCACTTAGTTTCTTTATACTTAATTCGCTATGCAGATACAGCCGTTGTGATTTTTGTCGGTTGTAATGACTTTCAGTACAATGCAGATTGCCTCTAAATTGTCTAACACTTTTCTTCTTGTCTGCAGATTTATGACTGACGCGATCTCCACCTTTATATTCCTTTATTGCTTTTCCTTCTTTTATTTTGTTTGCTATACTATTCAGCCAAATAGATTTCATTAGGGTAATATGCATGAAAAGTTTCTTGCACACTGGGTATACTATGTTTCCATTTTGTGCGAAAAGAGTGTAGTTAACATTATATTTGCGAGGTTTACTTTCGTCTTCATTGTTTCGAGGTCACTTTCTTTGAATATTTTTCAGCGGCATCATCCGTGCAACCATCCTTTCTTGAGATGCTTTATTATGAACATTATAAATTAATTGCCTCAGGTGCAGTACATCTCGTGGGTGTATTTCCCGACAAGAGAACTGTTTATTTTGGTGTGAAAATGCATGAAAAAATGAAAGCCTTTTGGTGCAACATACCGTTTCCCTTTATCCTTTTCATGTTGCGATTCATTCCTCTTCCTCTTTCTGCTATCCTGGTTTGCAATCCTCACAAGTACACGTTCTTCATCCATTTCACGCGCTAACTAAAAAGCTGACCCAATAATTGCAGTTACTAGATATTAGAATACAATATTACATGAGAACACAGAAGTGCGACAATAATCATACCAGCTGCTTTGCGTGGGAATTCTGGCTGAGTGGGATGGAAATCACGTGACTTAAACCACAGCCTCCTATTGGTTGTATGGATTAGTTCTTCTTTGCAGGAAATTTATACGTGGACATGTTCGCGTTTGCTTTGAACCATGCATTTTCACAGGCTTGTATCACGGAATATATTCGGGTTTGCTTCAATAGCATGATGTAAATACATTCAGCTTATCCTCTAATTACCATTCCATATCGTAACTCATTTTTTTTTTAAGTTTTGGACATGTTCGTGTTTGCGTGTCACCTCCTCAATTTAGGTTCTACACCAAACTCTCTTCCCACATATTTCACTCCATTTTTCTCTGCAAAATTCACTACATGCAGTTTAAGTTTTGCCGTGTAACTGTTATTCTTTCTAACCATTGCATAATGCAATAAAACTGTTTTCAAAAAAGGAAGAGACCAAATGGATTACTGGCAGAGATTTAAAAATGAACATACGTACATGCACTCTAATAACTACTAATTAGGTTCCAAAGGTCAGGCATGAGACTGACATCTACCCTGTCAGCCACTCTCAGGTATAAGGGATTGAGCAAGAATGGGGAAATTGAGTGACTTTGAGGCACCAACCTTGCAGAATTTTTAAAAATAAAGCTTTTGAAGGTCAAAGGATGTCCAAACATTTTTGGGAAAAGTGTAATAAAAGTTGCCATTTTTCTTAAAAAATGGGATATTAGGGGAATATTACACGTGGGGGGGTTATTCTGCAAGTATATCGCTGGTGCAAGATGACCCCCCAGTTCTTAACATTAATATTTTGGAGAAACACATTTCAGTATTCAGATAAATATGGTAAGAACACGTTCAGAGCAGCTTAGCAAGGAGCACAAAGAGATTGTAAAATTATCAGGAAGCCTGATATAATGAAACATTTAGTTCATATCTATTGTAATAATGCAATTAGTAATGCATACTTTAAGTATTTACATGATGGTGCAATGTTATTTTAATAAGTTCCCTACTCTTGAAGCAGTTATCTCACTAAAGCTCAGATTTTTAATGCCAATAAAATATTTATGGATACTTCACCAGCAGATGGATTTTACAATCGCTGGTTAGAAGTGATCTACAGTAAAATATGCCTTAACTGGAAGTAATATTTATGGTAGTATATCTAATGGTAAAGTCGTAACTGAAAGGTATTTTAAGGTTTTGTTCTGTAATTTATCAATGATGACAAAAAGGAACAATTACATTTTATGAAAGCAATAAGAGTGATGAAAACAGCACAAAATGCATGATTTGTGTGATGTGTGTGTTGTACAAGTATTTTGTCTTGTATATGTTTTTGCCTAAATTATTCAGGACAACAACAAGCTAATATGAAAGTTTGGAAAAATAAAAAAATTCAAGCAATATTGCTTTACCAAACCTTCACTACATTCACGTCTTGCCCATATTTATGAAGAGATTTGTCATATGATGGAAAGGTTGGTTTTACATGTAAAACCATCAGATTTTTCAGCTGGTTCTAACAGCTAAAGATACAACTGCTTATATCAAACCTTAGATTTTACAACCATCTAAAGTACTGAAGTTAATTTTGCTTTGTATCCATGAGTTATTAACCTTTCAGGCCTTATGTTAATTCTCATTTGTACCAGCTAAATTACACAGCTTATCACATGTGTTTAGTCATTGAGGATCATTTGTACCCCCAATTTGTGTACACAATTTCTACTTAGAAAGTACTATAGCTAAATATAAATTGTGTTCTTTTGATGCTTTTCCTCAATTTAATGCATAAATTGACAATCAATTGTAAACATTTGAAAAACATATCCAACCAACCAAGCTTGGAAATTTGCATAAAAACATAACTTAACCGAAAGATGATGCGACAAAACAATGTATATTGTAACATTACTGTCACCATAAATATAACCATAGGTTAATATTTATCTTACCTCACTTCACGTTGTAAAACAGGTCTTAGTCTTTAGCAGGATCTTCCCTATGAACTAACCAATCTGGAACTAAGCTTAAATTATTACTGTTTGTTTTTTTCTGCACTTGCTCCTCACCATGAGTAACTGTCACCTGAATGGCTCCAGCCAGGTGCAAGAGTCTGCCAGCATACTTTCATTCTGGAAGTTTCTTTTTACCTACTGGCACTTACTAGTCTGTTTTGTAGCTAAATAAATAAAATGCTAAAGAAGCATTTGATGTCTGATTATAATGCTTGCTAGTAGTTTTGCCTTATTTATTTTTGTATGTTCCTGATTTATGTACATAATGTACTCATTGTTTTTATGTTTTTATTTTATTTACTCCAAAAAAGTTACAAATGAAGGTTGTGCTAATAACAATAATTATGATACTGACCCAATACTTCGGAGGGTAGAGAGAACCTGCTGTGTGAGGAATCCTGGGTTTCATTCCAGTTAAGGGTGAGAATTTTTCTATAGTCAAGATTATTCCCTATCCTCCACAGTCTGGAATAATGAATAATTATGAATGAATATGAATGTGTATGTGTGTTCTAATGAATAAAAGCCCCCCCCTCTCAAGGGAATTGCTGGTTTGTACAGCCCCCAGAAATTTTTCCAAACCTCCGGTTGTATTTTCAAAATTGTATTTCAATTCTATTTCTGATTACTTACAGGCAACACTTAGTTTAGAGTGGCTCCAGGGGTTTCAGTTTGCAGGCTTGTAGCAATTCTTAAGGTGTTTGATAGGTATGTTGAGGGAAGGACCGGGAAAAGGGGGATGTGAAGGCTTGGCAAAACTCTCTTTGATGAACTTGCCATCGTTTGTCAAACTAACCATTGGTACCAACAATAGTGCAATCGTTAACTAATGCAATTATTTGTTTAAATCAAATATTTGTCCAAAGAAATAAAAATAGGGGCAGGGGGGTGTATAATTTTGCATCCTCTTCCTATAACTGTACATTTCCCAATGCTATTTCTTTTTAATTCTTAAATTAACACTTAATAGCCACAATGGAGGTGTGTCACTAACTCTTTTGACAGTCTAATTCTATTAAACAATAAAAGAAACATGCTTTACATTTGTGAAAACGTTTGCTCTATTTGTGCATCAAGCTAATTTTGTATTGCAACTTCGGCGAGTAGTTATAATGATTATTAAATGTTAAAGTAAGACCATGAACATACTTCAGATAGAAATATCTCCAAATCTAAAGAACACTGAATTTTGTTTATTGATTTTGGGTTTATTTTCTGGTTCAAAATTGTTAGGAAAGTTACTTTTGATTAACCTTGGCATTCAACATTTCAAAAAATTCTATTTTTCTTTCTTAGCTCCAGTCTGAATGAACCATAGGTAGAGGAAATATTGCATTCAAACAAAAATTTGATGTCAAGACTTAAGCAGATATACATGTTTTGGGGTCCCTGAGTACAAAAAAGAATTTTTGGAAATGGCCTGTGTGTGTGTATGTTAACAGAACAACAAAAACTAAAAGTGCAGTACTTAAGTTAGGCATCCCCCAAGGATAGAAGGCAAAATTCCCGCAACTAAATTGACCCTTTATCTAAAAAAAATACTTTTCTGAAAACTGCACACATGATTTGCATTAACTTGTATGATATATTACAAGTATTTAGACCACAAACAAAACCTTAAGATTTCTGGGAATATAAACTTTTTTTCACTTGTATAATATACGAGGGGCATACTGAAAGTCATGAGCAACACTGTTTTACAATCTTAATATTTATTTTTAAGCCAAACCAAATACATCATCATAATCTACAGACTTTCTTTCACTTTTTGACATAGTCTCCATTGTTTTGCACACATTTTTCCCATCGTTCTACAAGTTTGAAAATGCCCTTGTGATAGAACTCCGTTCCAGCTGCCCGCAGACGCTGACGCACTGCTTTCTGAATATCCTCTAGCATCTCGTAGCGTTGGCCACGCATCTGCTCCTTCACAGAATCGAAAAGATGGTAGTCGGAGGGTGCCAAATCGGGACTGTAGGGAGGATGTGGAAGAGTTTCCCACCCTAATGCCCTGATCTTCTCCATAGTGGCACGGGCAGTATGCGGACGCGCATTATCCTGTTGAAGGATGATCCTCTTTCCAGGGCGTTTATCACGCAAAGCCCAACGGAGCTTCAGAAGTGTCTTGATGTAGCGGGCAGAATTTATGGTTTGTCCAGGTTCAAGAAAGTCAACCAGAGTGCAACCTTGTGCATCCCAAAAGACACTTCCCATAACTTTTTACAGACTGCACTGTCTTCGCTTTCTTCTTCGATGGTGAGTTCAAGTGGTGCCATTCCATACTCTTGACGTTTCGTTTCTGGCTCATAGTGATGTAACCAGCTCTCATCTCCAGTCACAATACACGTCAAAAATTCATCACCTTCATTATGAAATCTCTGAAGAAGGTTTTGTGCAATGGTTCTTCTCTGAAGTTTGTGGTCTTCAGTCAATAAACGGGGGACCCAACGGGGACAGACCTTTCGATAACCCAAGCTGTGGATCATTTTTTGCACAGCACTATGTCCTATTCCAAGTTGCACAGCAATTTCATTCACAGTGAAACGCCTATCTCCTGTAATGAGCTCATCAACTCTTTCCTTGTTGCGTTCTGTAGAGGCAGTTCGAGGACGCCCGCTACGAGGCACATTTTGCAGACTCGTGTTTCTATCTTTGAAATGTTTCACCCATCTTCTAACACTGCTGGCACCCATGCAAACCCTCCATATACACGTTGAAGTCAGATGAATTTCAGGAGCAGATTTTCCTTCTTTCACAAGGAATTCAATGACAGCACGCTGTCGAAACGAAACATCAATGTCAGCCATTTTTCAAACACCGTCTGTGGTCACGTGATAGAAGCTAATGACGTCACAATATGTCAACATGTGGCTTAAAGTCTATATATTACGATCCTGCAATTCGTTTCGTTACATTGTTGAAATTTAAATTTTTACAATGGGTTGCTCGTGACTTTCAGTATGCCCCTCGTAGAAAGGTACACAATTGAGGAAATCCTACTGAAGGAAAAATTGTAGAGCGTAAAATACACAATTATATTATTGCCTTAACTATTACTGAGACATTAACTTTTGCATTTTAAATTTTTTAGCAATTTTGAAAACAGTAAAGATAGCAAAAATCATATTTAAGATATTTTTTTTACGATATTTATAATCTTCATAAAAACTCCATATTTATGCAATTTCATAACATGAACATTTCTGAGATATTCATTTTTATTTGTTTAAATGTTAGTGATTATATAGAGAATGGATATCTGAAGCATCACAGTATTTCCTAGGCTTCATATTTAGGTCCCCTCTAGATATGTTAGAAGCAATATTATAACAATCATCAATGTTGAAAACAAGGGTTGGTTAGCAGGTGTATAACATTCGTTCACTGTCTTCCAATTACACAGATTTAAATCAGTGGACTTAGATCTATGGTATTTTGGCATTATTTATGGAAATACAAATTTTAAAACAGAATTTATGGATTTCTTTACAGTGGACATAATACCAAGATCTGGGAAGTGCATGAAAAGTGTATTTATATTTTTCTCTACTTCTTTTTACTTTCTCCATACGCACTATGTACATAGTGTATAGAAAAAGTATTGCACTCCACCAAAATTCGATACCGAGATTTCACCGGAAATATATGTTTTAGGGTCCCCAATATCCAAAAAAAAGCGTTTTCACAAAAAGGTCCATGTGTGTGTGTGTGTGTGTCCGTGTGTCTGTGAACACGATAACTCAAAAACGAAAAGTATGTAAAATACCAAACTTGGTATTTAAGTTTATTATCTTCCAGGGATGCGACACGAAGATTTTGAGAAAAATCCCCCCCATCCCCAACTACCCTTTACATGGAACTTTTTTCGAAAATTTTGATTTTCTCAAAAATGGCTCTAACGATTTTGATTAAAATTTCGTATATTAAACATGTTTACCTGACAAATGAAATGTATATCTTGAATTTTCTGGGAATAGCCTCTGAAGAGTAGTTTATTCTGGATGAATTTTACTAAATTTTGAATGACTGCTAAACCGTAAGAGATGGACAAAAACTTACTACACAGAAAATGTAGAGCACTTTAAAACACACAATTTATGTTATATACATTTTTTTCGTGGAGTTCGTCGTTTTTGTGACATTCCTTATTTTTGGTTTCTGCTATGAAAAACGTATACTTTTCTCATACAGGAACTTATCAACTCCTATCCATATAAACAAAGGAACTTCATTGACATAGCAACCAGCTTTTGACTATCACTTTAACCTACAGTTGTCCCTTATTTCGCTTCTACTTACAAGGATGCGAGTAATAAGACTATTTCTGCTAATTTTTTCTGATGATTAGCATAAAGTAAATAGAAGTATAAGCGTTTTAAGAATTATTTGTTGCAGGGATATGGAGAAAGTCATGTGAATGGTACACATCAGATTTTTCTAAATTATACTTCACTGTAGTTAACTTCTAAACAAATCTGCTAATTGGGTAGAAAGTTGGTAAATTAAATGTAACATGTCCAGGATTTTTTAATTGTGATTTAAGAGAAACAAAGTAAGAATGGAAGGTGAAACATATAAAATAAGATTAACTTTATTTTGTAGCTGTTGGTAAGAATGTAATGTAATTGAACAAATTAATCCAACCTGTTGCAAGCTCAGGCAGGCAGACAACACAGCCTATTAGCAATTTATTTTATTTAACTATGCAATCTTATGTGAACACTGAATTGTGTACTACGCTAGCTTCTAATTCTTGAGAAATCAGTTATTTGATCAAAATTCTGGCATATCAGCGATGTTATAATCCTTACAATGGAAAGTATTGTTACTGATCATCATTAGTACATGGAATCCCCAAGACATGTACTCACTGGCTGCCACTGCCCCCAACATATAAAAAAAGCATTCCAATCATAAAAGTAAATGACTTAAACACAATTACTGATAGGCTATTCTGCATGCAGAAAATCAAATTCCTTTCTTAAGAAGGTAGAAATTTATGCTGAATATATGAAGTTTTGGAAATTAATTAAAAGTTCAGTATTTCAACAAAACATAAATATCAATGGAACATACTTGTTCACCACATTATAAAAAATGATCTCAGAATGTTAGAGTTTACTGTCGCTCTCTCTCCCTTTTGCTCCATCTCCCTCCCTTCCACTCCCACTTTGTTACTTGCTCCATCTTTCTATTATCCACCCCTTCTCTATTTTTTGTAATAACTATGATTTTCTTCATGTTTTTAAAGAATTTTGACTTCAACGAGCTAGAAGAGGCTACAGAATATGATGGAGGATATGCGTCAGATAGTCCAATCATTCGACACTTCTGGGAGATAGTCCACAAAATGACATTGGAATCAAAGAGAAAGTTGCTACAGTTTGCAACAGGAAGTGATCGTGTCCCTGTGGGTGGTCTTAGCAAGCTCAAGTTGATCATAGCAAAAAATGGACCAGATTCTGACAGGTAAGCTTTTTCAAGATCTCCTCTCTGCCCAAATACATATGGCATCATGTTGTTTAATAGTTTCCAGCAACATATGTTTTTACAGTTTTAAAACTAACTCCCAATGCATGCTTTAAAGTAAGCAGTGTGAGTCTGATTTCTGTTACTATTGACATAGAAGTCATGCGTAAGAGTTTGTAAGCTCAGAAGTGACAATTTCTATGAATTAACCTCCTTTTTTGCAATTTTAAATCAGATTGGAGAATCTTACTTGCAGTTACTTCTAGTTTGCTACTTAAAGTTAGGACAAACTTGTGTATAGTTCTTGCAAACCTTTGTAGTTTTTCTTTTTATTGTAACATTTTTAGCATACTTTCAAGTATTTTCATTCTTTTCTGTGAACTCAAACAGATTGACATTTGTGGCAGTTTAATTTCAAAATGCCATATTGCAATATGTGCAGTCTTTTCTGTTTCCTTTATTGTGAGCTGTATTTTAGCTGAGACTGTGTTCAGAGTTAATCCTATAGCTTCTTGTTTTCAAAACACAGAACTCGCATGTGAAAATGAGTGTCTGGACTATATTTGCTAAACATATTTATTATTTATATAATTTATTAGATTTTATTTTTGGAATAGTCCTAATAAATGCAACTTTTGAATTTATTGCTTAAAAAAATTCAAAAGCACTTGTTGCATTGATTATATTTTTACTACAATTTGCTAGTGTTGTCAACACTCCTACTATTCATATTCTCTTTTAGTTTATGTATTAAATCTTATTTTTTCACAGAGTGATTGCACTTTATGTATCACATTAATCTGAATACAAGACAACCTCAAATACAAGATGACCCCCTTTTTTTCAAAACTTAATTTTGGAATTTAGCATAGTTACCTAAAAAGATGGCATTATAAATTAATTTAAGGATTTATATGTTTGACCTCAAATGCAAGATGACCCTCATTTTTCAAACTTGGAACATATCATCCATATTAAAAGAAAACATAACTTAATTTTTAAATAAAATTTATAGTTTTATCATATATCTTGAAAAAACTAAGGGACACTCAAGCTGATTAAGTACCTTCCATTTTTGTTTTTGTTTGTTTACTTTTTATTTATTTTCTTGAAACTGTGTGGAAATTTGTATGGTAGGTATGAAGGGGGCAGAATGGAAAGATGCACTGATATGTGTGCAATCAGTGGGGATAGGAGCAGCACAGTTGAAACAATGATAATTTCTATTAAGATAATGTACCTAATACAATACACCTTTGTAAAAAGATTTTCCTAAATTAATAATATTCAGATTTGCACAGAAATTTATATTTTGAGCAGGAAGGAGACATGGAGGGGAGTACGGAAATAATCAAGTATGTAAGTGATGGTAGAAGGTGATAGCAGCAGCATAGCTGTAATGATGATAATGAAAATGATTTTCTAATTAAACAGTAATCTTAATATAACACATCGTAAAAATTTTTTACCTAATTTAAATTTGCACAGAAGTTTACATTATGATCAGGAGAAAGGTGGAGAAGGGAGAACAGAAATGTACCTGTATGTTTATGCTTGGTGGTGATGGCAGCAGCTTAATTGTTGTGATGATTATGCATACGGTTTTAAGACAACATACATATTATATAATAAAACGTTTTATCTAATTTCAATTTGCATGTAAATTCAGGTTAGGGGCAACAGAGAGGCAGAGATGAAAATAGAAATATACTGATGTATCTGTGTTGGGAGGAGGAGAAATGCACAGCTAGTCTCTCTCTTTCTGCTTAAACATTGGCTCCCAATACAGTATTACATACAACCGCCAATGTGAAAGGAAGTCCTCTAAGTTTATTTTTGTCTTAGAGAGAAGTCTTTTTTCCAATGAGAATGTTTCTAGGCTAACATTTTGTTACGAAATGAAACGCACAAATCTGCTGCACACATTGTGGCCTTGGTGGTAATTTATATCATTGCCCCTGGGCTTTGCCAAAGTGAGTTTGAAACTCACTTATTCCTGCGTGGTATTTGGAAAACATACTGTGAATGCAAGACAGAAAGCTGTCATCAGTCAAAGTTTTCTTTTTCCAACCACATTTTACCTTTTTATTTGGTGTAACGGAGCCAATCTTGTACTGATGAATAATTCTAAGTATAGTGGCTACAGCAATATCAAACTTTGTAGCTACATATCTTTGTGTCGGAAGCATTTTGTGCTAATGCCAGAATTGCACTTCACTCCATATCCATCGAAGACCAAAACTTACAAATATTACAAGAGAACTATGAAACTTGATTACATCCAAATAAAAGCTTGTTTGGAACTGAAAACCAACTTCCTTGTTATCAATGGTATTGAAAGTGGTGTCCATGTGCATTGAGAGACATTCCTGGAATTCCTCAACATTGTGAGGTATTTGATGAACAATAGTCACTCCATAGAAATTTAATTTTGAAAGTTTAGCAGCAATATGAGCATAGATTTTTGAACCACCCTTTTGCTGTGCAGAATGTATTACAATGGGCCATTGTCACATTGATGTTACAGATTGAGCTACAATTTTTTATGGTGAAAATATATTGAATACAAAAATGCCATTTCTGTTTTCTCTCCCATTGGGTCTCTATTCATCAGAAAAAGTTTATGTATATACTTTCAAAAGTCATTGCTGACCTTAGTTCTGTCTTCCAATCAACAATCAGCTACTTGCTGATAATCAACTTTTCCTGCATGAAATAACACTTAAATTAAAGCTATTATCAAACATTCTTTTGTGCAATAAAATTTTGAGGGTCTCCTTTTGCAAATAGCCCATAAATTTTCTCTGGGGTTAAAGTCAGGCAATTTCCCTAGTTATTCAAGCACTTTAACATTGTTATCTTTAAAGAATTTCTTCACTTTCTTAGACGTGAAATAAATGCTCGTTTGTACTGAAAACCAATTGCTACCCAACAATTGACATTTGAACAAGCAACAATTACCGGAAAACATTTGACTGTACAATCAAGAGTTCATTTAGCAAAAATATATCAGCTGCAGATATGTTTAATTTTTTTATCCTAGTTAATGGTATCTTCAAGAAAAATAACTCTTAAGTTGCTCACTTTTGAAAGTTCTCATTTGATACTTTTTAAACTCAAATATGTGTAAGGAATTAAATATTGTCAGTAAACCCCAGAATTTGAGGTTATAAAAAGTTAAGATTAGGTTGAGATTTTATAGCATCTTAAATATTCAATTTAGAAATTTAAGCAATTTTTGGAATTGTGATTTGTATAAGTTACTGGGTAAGCTATTATATTTAAAGCACTGTAACTGTAAATTGAAAAAGTTAAATTAACTGTAACTTAAGTATGTATTTGGAAGTACCAAATTCAATACACCTATGATTAGTATGGCTCTGTAAAACACAAATTAATTTCAAGAACTACATAAGTCTAAGTTCTCAGTATTAGTATGGCACTAAAAACACATAATTGAATTTCGAACACTGCATGTGCAAAATACTCATTTTATTTTGGTGTAACATCAAAAACACAATTAATTTTAAACACTTATGTGCAGAAGTTTTCAGCACTCCTTTTGCACTCCTAGTATGATATGCAGCAATGAAGTACTTAAAGAAGGGGTTTACACCTGAGAATCTTTCAAATTAATATTTCTTGCACACTTTCTATACCTGATATGATCAATTACTGCTGTGACCATGAAATCTGGACTCTGCACTAAAACAACTTCTAATTTCTTTCTTATCTGGAAACCTGTAAGTTTAGAAATGTTCAGTATTCAAACATGTTTCCTTTTGCTATGAAAATATGTTTATATAAATAAATATACCCTTATTTGCTTAAATAACTGAATTAGGTATTTTTAAGTTCTATCCCCAAAAATAGCTCTTAGTTGGTACCAACCATGTATGTAAAACATTAAAATAATCTGAAATTTGAAGAGTATGAGATCAGGAGTAAAGTAGGTCAGGTCCCAAGAATCTGGGCTTGATTATCAGTGAATCATTCTAATTTGTAAATTATATTTTTTTTAACTTGGGCATATGGAGAGAAATCAGGACATGGATATTGTTATTTTATTTCTACTCTCATCAAAAAACTCCCAGCTTGATCTGTAACATCAATGTTGCAATACTCCTGTTATATAGACTTCTTTTAAGAGCGATTGAATGATACACTACTGTTTCCCATAGCAAGGAAAGTCTTTGGGAAATGAGTCACAGAGGGTGTATTGCTGATATGCTAAACCAACCTGTGTGGCGTGTTCTCTGTCTCACACATTCAGTGTAGCATGGTTCTCTGTTGCATACCTTCACTGTCCTTGTATCACTGTTTGCAGACAGATACAATAACACATTCCATTTAGGGACCTTATCTCTGTTGGCGAACAATAATTTTGTCAATATTTTCCTCCATTAGAACATGCCATTTAGTGTTAATGGTCCTGTTGTCTTAAAATTATTAACCAGACATCTGACAATATCTCTATTTACAATTGAACTGAAATTGTCTATACACCTATTTGCATGATATGATTCTTAAGTTTGTGTCATGTGTATAACTTTGTTGTTCAAGTGTGAATATTTTGGTTGATATTTCATTAGACTAATAATAAAGCCAAAACGGCAAATAATGAGAATCCTGTAAAGTAATTAACACAAAACATGACATTTGAATAAGTTTCGCTTTTGAGATGCACAATGAATTATTCTAGCCTGTACAGCACAGTGACTCGCAAGAGAACGTAGTGCTGAGATTTGACATTCACAGTCATAAATGCAGCCTTGGATTGGTTACACTAGTGAGCTAGCAGAACAACTAAGGTCATTGCAGCTCAAGTGAATCATAAATACATGTGCATGGCAGGGTTGCAAAATGACTTCTGTAACAGTTTCACAGTAGCATAGCCTGAGGTTGGGAACTTGAATTTAAGTTACAAGTAAGATTGTGAAACGGTAACATTCAGAAGAATTAAATAACTCAGAAGTTTGAGACAAGTGAAGTTTTAATCAATGTGATAGTTGAAAATGAGTCGGAATAGTAACACTCACCTCACTTATATGTAATTATGTTCAAAACATATGTTTCAAGGGCAATTGCCCTCTTCTTCAGTTGAAGTCCGACTGATGGCTGGTATTTGTGCTCTGTGGTCTATTACGGTGGAGCCATCTGGTGTTCTCAGTAGAAGTTCAAAATCATGTGGCGGTATTTCAAAATTCATCAGTTGGTCTTTTTGTTGTGTAATGAGAATATTCTCCCAAACTGTAAGTTCTGCCGGTGAGTGTTACTATTCCGACTCATTTTCAACTATCACATTCAGAAGAATAACCAATTACGGATATATTAATTATTTATATAATATTTGTTTGTTCCCATGTATCATGTATAAACGTCTGTTTCAAGAAGTCTTTGCGAATGCAGAATTTGACGAACAGAGGGTTGAAGCCAGGCAGAATCTCTTTGTTTAAGCTAAGGGAAAGTGTTTACAATGTCGACCAGCAGATCTCCCCTACCCCCGAAATTGCATTGTAATATTTTAAGCATTCAGGAAAGAGGTGTATGTTTGCTACCTGGGTAGAAGGCAGGAGGACAGAGGATAGTTGAGATGTGACGTGCAAAGAGTCCAGTTGGATATGCAAGTGTGAAAGAGTGAATGTGCTAGTGTCGCACAGTAATAACATAAGTGCGAACCTTAGAAATATTGTAAGCTCAGTGCTTGTAACAATAAGTATGCTACACAACGACGAACCCTATTTTCATCTGAATAAAGTACTATATGTGGCAGTGTATTACATTGAGTGTATTTAAAGTGTATTCCCATATGGTTCCCCACTGGGTGAGTCAAAAAACATGTTCTACCATTGACTCCAAACCAAACTTCCTGAGTAGCCGAGGGCAACAAGTGTATCAATGGCGGACTGTAATGTCAACCAGATATGTCACTCTGAGGACTTGTGATCTCGACGTACACACACACTCACAGTACATTGCAATTGTTTGCTTAACCTTGTTTGTAGCTTTACTGAAATTGAACGAGAGGTACAAGAAAACACTTCAATACTGTAATGATTTGTTTTATTAATTTGTTGAGTTGGTTTTTTAACACTACGTCACTTACATTGTTATTATGAGGGACTAGTTTCGAAAGCCTATGCTTTCATTTTCAACCTCACCGGTCCAACTGCCATTGCTGGCTGCATTTGCTTGTACACTCTTCTCTGGTGGCAAAATGATGAACTTCTTAACTAAGCTGTCTACTGGCGGGATTTCAAAGTTTATTAGCCGATCTTTATTTTTCCATATGAGGATGTTTTCCCAGGTTGTGAGTTCATTGTAGCCTGACATGGTTTTAAGCAATTTTGGGTTTGGATCTAGATTGTGGTTTTCTTTCCAAAAGTGAAATGCTACTGCCGATTTATCTTCTTGTTTCAATTTTAGGTTTCTAAAGTGCTCTTTGGATCTGATTTTTAAACTTCTTTTGGTTTGTCCTATGTAGAACTTTTCACAATTTGTGCATTTAATTTGATATATTCCTGACCTATTTTCTGGTGGAATTTCATCTTTTATTTTTGAATTTAGTAATTTTATGACAGAAGATCTGTTTATTGGAGCTAGGGTGATGTCTTGTTCTTTGAAGATTTTTTTGAATTTTCTAAATGCTCGGGGGTGGTAGGTGAATTTTTTGAATGTGTTGATATTGTTTTTTCCTGCTGTTAGGGCAGTTATTTCTTTTATGTTTTTTTTTTTTTTTTGTTTTTTTTTTTTTTTTTTTATTTTCTGCTTTGCTTTGTTTAGTTTCTTGTACACAAGGTTCTTGCTGTATCCATTTTGTTCTGCTGTTTGAATTATGGTTTTTAACTCTATGTTGAATTCGGTTGTGCTCATAGGTACATTTACTAATCTATGCGTGAGGCTGTTTATTATTGCATGTTTGTGTGGTAATGGGTTGTAGCTTTCATTTTTAATGTAATTTTCTGATTGAGTTGGTTTTCTGTAGATTCCAAAGTTTACTTTTGTGTCGTTTCTGATGATTCTTAGGTCTAAGAATGGGAGTTCTCCATTGGTTTCTGTTTCCATTGTGAATTTTATTGTTTTTTCCTGTATGTTTAATAATTTTATGGCATCATCTAAATGTCTACTTGGTACTATTGCAAATATGTCGTCAACATAGCGGTACCACACTTTGAAAATCCATGGGAATGCTTTCTTCATGTGCGTTTCAAGTTTGCTCATAAATAAATTTGCCAAAAATGGAGATAGAGGGTTGCCCATAGAGAGTCCTGATTTTTGCCTGTAATATTTACTATTGAAGGTGAAGTAGTTTTGTTCAATGCACAAACTTGTTAGTTGTATGTAATCTTCTACTTCTCCAGGTTCTATTTCTGTTGTATTTAGCCAGTTTTTTAATAGGTCTTGCAGTTTTTGTGTTGGGATGCTAGGGTATAGTGCTGTAACATCAAATGAAACTAATGTGTCTTCTGTGTCTATTTTTAGATCTTTGATTTTTTCAACTAATTCCAAAGAGTTTGCTAGATTGGAACTTTCAAATTTTGGAAACGAATCAAATTTATTTAATAACCACAAAAGTAAACTTTGGAATCTACAGAAAACCAACTCAATCAGAAAATTACATTAAAAATGAAAGCTACAACCCATTACCACACAAACATGCAATAATAAACAGCCTCACACATAGATTAGTAAATGTATCTATGAGCACAACCGAATTCAACATAGAGTTAAAAACCATAATTCAAACAGCAGAACAAAATGGATACAGCAAGAACCTTGTGTACAAGAAACTAAACAAAGCAAAGCAGGGGAGGGGAAAAAAAAAAAAAAAAAAACATAAAAGAAATAACTACCCTAACAGCAGGAAAAAACAATATCAACACATTCAAAAAATTCACCTACCACCCCCGAGCATTTAGAAAATTCAAAAAAATCTTCAAAGAACAAGACATCACCCTAGCTCCAATAAACAGATCTTCTGTCATAAAATTACTAAATTCAAAAATAAAAGATGAAATTCCACCAGAAAATAGGTCAGGAATATATCAAATTAAATGCACAAATTGTGAAAAGTTCTACATAGGACAAACCAAAAGAAGTTTAAAAATCAGATCCAAAGAGCACTTTAGAAACCTAAAATTGAAACAAGAAGATAAATCGGCAGTAGCATTTCACTTTTGGAAAGAAAACCACAATCTAGATCCAAACCCAAAATTGCTTAAAACCATGTCAGGCTACAATGAACTCACAACCTGGGAAAACATCCTCATATGGAAAAATAAAGATCGGCTAATAAACTTTGAAATCCCGCCAGTAGACAGCTTAGTTAAGAAGTTCATCATTTTGCCACCAGAGAAGAGTGTACAAGCAAATGCAGCCAGCAATGGCAGTTGGACCGGTGAGGTTGAAAATGAAAGCATAGGCTTTCGAAACTAGTCCCTCATAATAACAATGTAAGTGACGTAGTGTTAAAAAACCAACTCAACGAATTAATAAAACATATAATTTGACCGTCACTGTCACTAAATTCCTCCAAACATCAATCAACTGTAATGACTGCTGATGATGATTACTGTTCAATAATCTAGAGTTATTCTATCATTCTACTGCACCCTAGAAATAAGTACCACAAATGACATTCATTGTAGGAATAAAATCAATCTTCAAGTCTCATCAAACTTGAGTATAAGTAATTCTGAAAATAAAACCCACTGTTCCTATTGCATCTGTAAATTAAAATTTGTCTTTTCACAAATTGGAGATGTCACTTAGAAAATGTAATACTTCAATTACAGTATTGCCACACAAAAGGGTCAAAAGAGCTGGAATAAAGAGGTAGGTAGTAGTAACCAATGCTCCCCATATGGTCTAATGGATCTTTGTGGTCACCTAATTCCATCAAGTAATGACTGGACCCATTTCTGAGGTGGAGATATCCAGCAAGTGGTGATGATGAGGATGGTGGCTGAATGAGAGCACCTATGACTTTTATTATGTACTCAGAATCGCTTGAGTTTTGGGGTACTTCACATGAGCTGATGAGAAGTGGAGGTGTGGACAGGGCTGATTTAAAATCTCCACCTTAGAGATGTAAATCAAAGCTAGTTTAGTTCCTTGATGCAGCTTAAAATGGAATAATGTTCTCTTGCTATGCTAATTCTCTGTAGTAAACTAGTTAGGTTTCCTTTTAGTTTAATATCTATGAAAATTAACTTCAAAACTTATTTGGTTATGTTTATATCACAATCCTAAATTTTTGTTTCAGATTACCAACAGCTCACACCTGTTTCAATGTCCTGTTATTACCAGAGTATGAGAGCAAAGAGAAACTAAATGATCGACTCATGAAAGCTATCAATTACTCAAAAGGATTTGGAATGTTGTAAATAAATAAAATAAAAATGTATCCTTGCAATAGATAACTTTATTGCTCTCTTTGTTTTATGTGCCCACAGCTGCTTTCCTTGATGAAATTGCTTTGTTTATTTTTCTAAGTTAAAGAATTTTGATACAAGACTGTAGAGTGGATATTAAAAGTAAAAAATAAATATAAAACTAAAAATGTTAAAAGTAATAATTAAATGTGAATTAAATCCAAAAGTTAAGAATGTATGTTTCATATCCTGATAAAGCTTCCCCACTGTAAATGAAAGCTTTGAGTATTTCAGGTGTACAGATGTTTAATGTAATAGACTTATTTAAATTTATTATTATATTTTGTTTAATGTTTCGGAAATACAAGTTGGCTGTAATCACGGTGTTTTACAAGCTACAGTCTTCTGCATGGAATGAAGAGCTTAAATCCATTACAAGAAATTGTAAGTAAATTATTAAATTAAACTGCCTCATATGCTCCATTTATTTTGGATGAATTGTCATGAAAAGGTGTTAAGTTTTTCCTGAAAGGGGAGTGCTTTTTTTATTTAGTTTTTTTAATGTGTTACTGGAGCAGCTTACCAAATGCATATCTGAGTTTTGCCATAATTAACGGAGAAAGAACAAGTATTGCAGTTGATGTATAAACTATCAATGATACATAAGAAAAGATGAAACGTCTTGTGCAATGCCAGTTGTTTGTAGATGAAACAAAATGAAACAAAAGAATGAGAAGCGTTGTATAGTTCATCAATTGTGCGTGTGATAACTTGTTAATAAATATACTAAAATGAAACCGTGTTGTTTTTTTAGCATCAGAAGCATTGTCATTGTAAATGACCATAGATTATAAAGTGTCAGAGAGATAAACTGCTCTTTATTGAATTTTTTTTTTTTTTTCATAAATGAATCTGAAATTTGTTTAAAAACTATTTGCATAAGTGTATCTACTGAAATTTTGTCATTGGGAAGAAAGGCATTTCTCTGCATGATTACATTATATGTAGGGTTATCAAATATCCAAAAATTTCTGGGCATGTAATAAGTGTTAACCTTTTGTCCTAATTCCAGGGGAGTTTATTAAAAATCTTACACATTTAGTAAATTCAAGTGGTTTTAATTTTAAAATGATTAGTGTGTCAAGAAAGAATACAAACACATCTCACTTTTAAATGTTTCATTGTTTTGTTTTTTAACTGGATCAGATTAGTGAACAACGAAAGGGTTACATATAATTATCATTGAGAAATAGTATCAGTTGTGTTGACTGTTTCATTATTATATAAAACCATTCAATCCATGGTGTGTGTAAAAGAATTGCACTTGAATTTTCTTCTTTGGTAGCATGGTATTCCACAGTTATACTCCAAATAAGCTAAATGTTTTGAATGATACCAGTTCAGAACAGCAAAAGTAAACTATATACTTTGTTTAAGTCATTGTTTTAATTTACGAAAAGAGTGTTTTCTTTCTTATTAGTAATGTGTTATGTGTTTTCATGAAACCCTGCATTTCACAAAGAGAATCTGGTAACTCTTACTGTACAAGGCTTTGCCCCTAGCCTGGTTCTTTTAATAAAGGAAGCCTTCATGTGAAGCCATTTCCTAAACTATTTCATAATGGAGATAACTGTGAATGTGTTGCAGGATAATGCGTGAAATCACTGACTGACTACTATTAATGGAAAAAGAAAAAGAAAATTGTTATAATTAATTGCTCTGCATATAGTAGAACATCATGTATATAAACTGAAGTAGATACTAAGCATGATAAAATATATTTAATTTACAATTACATAAAGTGATTTTGTGTAGTTCAATTTTACACTGTTAAACTGAATCTGAACTTTGATTTGTGGAAAATGTGTACTGAAATACATCAACAGATTTTAATTAAGAGGTAATATTTTAACTTATATCTTACATTAGCATTTGATAGATAAAAGTCTCCTACAGTGTGCTTAGCTGGAATTGGCAAATGGCTGGAAATGCATTACTAATGGTTGATTAAATGTGGCCTGTCTTAGAATTGCAGGTGTACAGTTTTCAATCTACTCTTGTCTATATTTGCTTGCTTAGGCAACATGCATGATTATTAATATAACAATAATTGTAACTAAACTTCACTTATCTTTTATAAAATTCCAAAGATAGTTTCGCAGTTAAATTCTTAACTTCTTCAGCATAATTTCTTCTTCTTCTTGCTGTTGATTTACATTGTTATGGTTACTGTTACTAAGTGATAGATTGTGTATTAAGGTATTGCCAGCTACTGGGAAAAAAAAAAAATTGATGTCAGAATCATTTGGTGGTATATTAAAATTCATTTCATGATATTTATTCTTTTAATTATTTTCTCCCAAACCATTAATGGATCCATTTAAGTGTTTTAATAATTGAACTTCTGGGTTTATTACATAGTTAAATTTCCAAAAAATGTTCTGCCACAGCTGATTTATTAATCTGTTTGTATATTATTTCTAAAGTGCTCCTTAACTCTGGTTTCCAAATAACAGAAATATTATGTATAAACAGATTGATAAATCAGCTGTGGCAGATCATTTTGGAAATTTAACCATGAAATAAACCTGGAAGTTAAATTATTAAAACATGTAAATGGATGCATAGATTTAATGGTTTCATTTCATTTCGTTTCGAAATCGGCTTACCCTCTCCGTATTTGTAGGACTGACACCCCTCTAGGACTTACAAGCCAATGCCTAAGGGTCAGAAGCCTGAGATTTAATGGTTTGGGAGAAAATATTTATTTTAAAGAATAAAAATCATGAAATGAATTTTGATATATCACCAAATGATTCTGTCACCAACTTTATTTTAATTCCAGTAGTTAGAACACGATTCATCACCTAGTAGCAGTAACCATAGCAATGTAAATCAACAATAACAGCAAGAAGAAGTTAAAGTGATGATGCATTAAAATTTAATTGTGAAACTAGTCCTTGGAATTTCAGAAAATATAAGTGAAGTTTTGTTAGTTATTAATAGTTATGTTACTTCACTGTTACTAGCTTCATATTGACATATTACATACAGCATGCATGATATTTCTCCTGGTATGAGGAGAGGCAGTATTTTTTTATCTCCTCCAACCCTATCATCCATACCACCTTGTGCCTTCAGGACTTACCAGTTACTATGACATCTTACAGGACCTGAAACCTTATTAGATGTATAATAACTGTGTTTGTCATCCGTACTACATTAGGATGTTGAATAAAACAATGCTTACTTTGGAGATGCATTAAGGGGTAGTTACTATTATGTTTTCATCCTAACTTAATATATAGCATGACTTTTTGTGGAAACTTTAGTAGTGATAATGACTTCTTTCTTACTATTTCCTGAAAGTATTAGGAAAAAAAGTTCTTAAATAATTTTCCAAAATTTAAACTGAATTATGTTCTGGTTTGCACATGATTGTACATTTTCCAAATTTTTTTAGTATTGTTAAATGTGTCTAGTGTAAATTTTTAATATTTTACAGTTTTAAAATCTTGCACACTTTTTGACCAGATTTAAACAATGTGCTTGCAGTGACAGTGATCAATAGATAGATTATCCTCTATATGAGTACACATTATTAAATCAGTAATGCAATGTGTTCAACACAAAAGTGAGAAATAAAAATTGACAAATATATAATTATAAAATGCTAAAGAAGGCATCATAAGCTATAAGCATGCATTGTATATATCATTAAATCAGTCAATTTGTCCTCCTCCTCCTCTTTTTTTTTTTTTTTTTGTTTTTGTGTGTAGAGTTGACCATTTCTGAGATAATCCTTGTTATTGGTTTCAGTTTTAAAATACTTGAAACACTTCTCATACCAGAATTTTTAAACTTCTGGCCATGCAAAGAAACAGATTTTAAACACATGGCAACCAACTTTTAAAAGATTTGACTAGTGTATTCCCAAAATGTAAATGGAGTGTTACTTATGGATGCTCTTTAACTGCTGTGGTTCTCAGCATCCCATTCTATATTGGGCGTGAAAGATCGATTAATTTTGCTCAGAGGCCTCTCTATCAGGCTTGAAGTTCTTTTACGTGCCGTAAATCTATGGCACGGGTCCAACGGCTTTACTTCCCTTCCATGCTAAGGATTTTTACCTTCTCTGCCAGGTTGAACCCGCGATCTTGGGTATAAAGTTAGCATGGTAACCATTACACCACGGATTACTTAAGTCCCAGGATTCATAGGATAGCTAACTATTATAGTCGTACTTAAAACATTGTAAGTCGCCATTGGGGTTGTCATCTCAAAATAATTTGAGAACACCTTGTGGTTTTCTGGGAAACATGTAAGTCAGTTGAAAAATTCAATGCTATGCCGGCATGTTGCCATGGTAGCTCAGTGGCAGAGCAACTGGCTAGAATTGGGAGATCCGTGGTTCAAAACCCGGCTATGGTATTGAATTTTTCAGTCTGACTACCTATCCAACATTATAATATACAGTCTGTTTTACACTAGAGGTCAAAAGTTGAGAGAGGTTCCCTAATTCTGCCTCATCCTCTCTAAACTTTCACTTCTGCCAGCAGTTAGTAAAAGCCAAGTTTTTCTTAACCTGCCTGCCTATACTTGCAGGAAACCTACTTTTAAAATAAATTTAAATGGAGTTTTATTTATGGATGCTCTTTAACTACTGTGGTTTTCAGAGTCCCATTATATGTTGTGCATGAAAGACTGCTTAATTTTGCTTAGAGACTTCATTATCAGCTTCAGTATCTTTTATGTGTTATAAATCTATGACATAGACCAATGGCTTTACTTCCTTTCTGAAGGAAACCATGCTAAGGATTTTTATGCCCAAAAAAAACCTGTTGTCCTCCGTAGGATTTGAACTCACGACCTTGGGTATAAGGCATGGCAACCACCACACCACAGAGAGCGACAGAAACCTACTTGCCAGAATTGTTTAGGTTTTAAATACTAATGTGGAAGGTGTAGGAACAAAATTATGGGAAAGAAATACAGAAAATATATAAATATATTTAAATTTCTTAAAGAAACTACCTGTAAAATTATATCCTTAGAATAAAAATCTGCTAAAAAAGGTATTAAATTCATGAAAAATAAAAGTTTGTAGCTTATGTGTAACAGAGTGAATAATAGATTCATTACAACATAACGTTTTCAAAAATTGGTTCATTGGTATTATGATACAGAGTATTTCTCAGTTTGACAAAGTTCAGAGAATAATATTCATTGATATCATTAACCCAATAGTAGTAGCTTTATGAAAACTTGCAATGGTTTGTTGTGGTTCATAAATTCCAAAGCTGTAATTTTGGAATTTCTTTGTGACAGCATTCTCAATTGCTTGAAGATATTTGTTGCATCTTACATGCTGCAGCACCATTTATCCCTTTTATTCCAAAATTACTTTCTTTTGTAGAACATGTTTTAGTCATGACTGAGGAGGATGCAGACCTGAAAACATTTTGTGTAGCAACAAAGGTAAGTGAAACCAAATAAGCTAAATTCTACTAAGAGTTCTATAAAATAATTTTGCTCTACAGTGTAGGTATTACTACCAATTTTAAATGGTATCATCTAATACACATTTCTAGCAAATTCAGAAACCTTTTTAATGATGATGCCATCTAGATTCTTCAAAATATTTTTTTTTTAATTTGCTTATTTATTCAAGATTTCTCAAAACATGTATTTCTAGTGATATAGCAATACCATCTCTACTTACTAATGTTCACAATAAAGAAAATAAAATGAGGAAACATAAAACTGTAGAAACTGACATAGCCAGGAATCCAAGTGCAAATTTGAAGAGAAGCAAGATAGTAAGGTCTGAATATTGATTAAAAGGTGTTATAGATATGGGCTCAGGTTATGGTTGTCCTGAATCTAACAAGTTGCTTTGAGATGCTAACAGATAAATACTGGGTTACCATATACCTTAGAGCTATTGCATTTTACCCAAAAATTAAGATGTCTACATTTAACCAGAATACATATTTTAAGATTCAGTAAATAAAAAAAATCTGATATGTTCCATTCACATGAATTTCTCAGCATATCAGCAAAAAATTATTCTTACGAAACTATATTCTTCTCTCTACTTCATGCTAATCAAGATAAAGATTAACAGAAATATTTCCTTGTAAGTAGACAGAAAGTGAGAGAGTACACCAAGCTAAAGCGATAGTCAAGTCTTTTAAAAGCTACTGCTATGCTGTTATGTTTGCATGGCCAGGAATAAAACAAAAGAGAGGTGAAATGAATGATGCCTTCCTGTTTGAGAAAAGTATAAATATTTTAAAAAAGAAAACAATAACCAGGATTATCTCAGAAATGGTTCACTCCACAAAAACATTCATAGACTTTGTGTAGTGAGATTTTGTCAATTATGGTTAACCAGTTATGCAAAAGTCTACCAGATTAAAGATCGCTTCAGAGGCTATTTCCAAAAAATTCAATATATTTACATACACTATTTTCATCAAAACTGTAGTGGCATTTTTGATAAAATCAACATTTTCAAAATATTTTTTCCATGTACATGGTAATTTGAGGTGAAGAGATTTTCTTGAAAATATTTGTATTGCATCCTTAAAAGACTGAACTCAAAACGAAATTTAGCACTTACAGACTTTTTGTTTTTGAGATATGTTGTTCACAGAGACACACTTACAGGAAGTGTTTTCTAAAAATGCTTTGTTTTTTATTCAGGGGTCCATAAAACATGTATTTCCAGTGAAATCTCAGTATTGAATTTTTGGGTGCAATACAATACCTACTATGTATATAGTATGTGTGGAGAAAGTAAAAAGAAAAATATTTATACTTTCTCTATTATTTACAACAGCAATTAAAGGAAATATTGCATTGCGCCCAAAAGTTTGAATTGAAGGTTTCATTGGAAATACACATTTTGAGATGCCATAAATAAAGCTGGGGGCGTGCCCATTGTGAAAGAGGGAAAGAGAACAGCATAACTCAGAAATAAATCTGATTAAGTACCAAATCGAGTATGGATCCTTCAAGCATGTGACATGATTTTTAAGATTATCTCCCTGCCCCAAACTCTCTTATAGTTGAAAACTTTTCATTATTATGGACTTCTCAAAAAAATGCTGAGTATTTTGATCAAAATATGTATTGCTTATTATATGGTTGGTTGGTATCTTATGTTGAGCAGTTGGCAGTGAATCCATTCGCTCTCTTGCATTCCAGTATTTTAATATTATATTATGTTGATTAAAGGTTGGGCAGTGGAGTAGATGGTTTCCATTACATATCTTCTTTAAGGGTACAGAAAGGACACATAATGTTCGATTATCTACTTCAAGTAATCGAACATTATAAGGATCTAGTTCATTTTGAGGAATTATATAAGAATCAAATTCTATATCTAAAAAATCTGAATATTCATAACTTTAGGAGATCTCACTATACCAATCCTGAATAAATGTTTATTGAGTGGCCTATTAGGAGTCTAAAAGTTGCTACAGAGGATTTTCTTGGTAATGTAGTGATTCTGGATATATGTTCAATAAAATCCATATCTTCAATTTTCTGTGAATAACCTGTGAAGATTTTTTTCAGTCTGAATGACTTTTATAAGTAGAAACCATAAAAGATAATATCCTATAATCAGAAAATATAAATGTTAAAATACACAATTTAAGTGAAATATTTTTATGGCATAACCATTTCTGACATATTTTTGTTAGTAATTTGAGTTCCTAAATACTTATACTTTTTCTGCAATGCAAATTGTTATTCATTTTTGTTTGCTCCACCAAGTAATGTTTACACACTTAATCTGTAGAGAAGATATATCAACCCAAAAGTCCTATACTGAGATTTCACATAAATGTTATCAGCAAAGCTCAAAAACAAAAGTCCCATTAAATACCAAACTTGGTGTTTAAGTTAAGTGTAATCCAAGGATGCACAAGAATTTTTTCAAGACATTCCTCCACTCCAAACTACTTTTTATACAGAAAAATGGTTCTAAATTTTTTTGTCTTTAAAAATGGCTTAAACGATTTTCATTAAAATACTGTACATTGAAGATATTTTCATGACACACAAAATGTATATCTGAATTTTCTGGGAATAGCCTCTGAAAACCTCTTCTTTCTGGATGACTTTGCATAACTGGTTAAACTTAAAAGAGACAGGAAAACATGAACTCATTAAAACACAATACATTTTATTAAGATTTTATTTATTTAGTTTTTTATTATTATTATTATTGTGGAGTTAAATCATTTTGAGATATTCCTTGTTATTGGTCACAATTTTAAAATACTTATACTTCTTAAATGGGAATTTCTAATTCCTTCTTTTGTGTTACTCCTAGCCATACAAAGAGAACCAAATTTTAATTGCATATTTTACTTAGTTTTGGCCACTGTATTCCTTTATTTCCCTTCTGCTCATAAGGAGCTAAGTAATAAGATAATTTTTGTAATGTATATCTTCATTAGCATAAAGTAGATAGAAGAATAAGTTTTTGTAAGAATAGTTTGTTATAGAATAGGTAGTCATGTGAATGGAACATGTCAGATTTTTACTTATGATTATACAAAGCGTATGGAATTTTAAAGACACCACATAATGACTATCTTTTTAAGAATCAAGACTATTTATTTATCTTACTGTATCCTTATACTTTCAACAAAATGTGTAAGTTTGCATTCATAGCTTATCTTGATTAGTAAGTAGAGGAAGCAGTTTTGTAAGAATAGTGTGTTCAAGAGCAAGTAGGGAAAGCAATATGAGTACAATACAGATTTTTTTTTAAGTGAGTCACATTCAGTTGTTTCTTTTACTGGAAAAAAAAAAATTCAAAGTCAACATATATAAACATGGTTTTAAACATTCAATTGTCACTTCATTTTTCTGTATCCCCTTGTGTCTATAACAAAATGTGTAAATGTATATCTCGATTAATAAGAAAAAGAAAAAGTTATTAACAATAGTTAGTAGAAGCAATATAAAAATAAGTGGTGGTAGAGAAAGTAATGTGTGCACATATAGCTCATACAATTTTTCTTGTGATCATGTATGTAGCATGTGATTTCAAAGCCAAGGGAGTCAGTGCTTAAAAATCTAACTATTTGTTTTAGTCTGTACCTACAGTGTAATGAAAGTCATACTGATTAACAGAAAGTAAAGGCAGAAAACTAAAATGAATCTAATATATACATTTTTTGGAAAGGGTCTTTATGTGTCAAAATCTTAACTCGAAAACAAAATTTCAAATATCAAACTTTGTATTTAAGTTCAGTATCTTCCGAGATGCAACACAAAGATTTTCAACAAATCTCCCTATCCCAGGGTACCCTTTGTAAAAAAAAAAAAAGTTGATATTTTGTATTATCTCAAAAATTCTCTCACAGTCTTGGTACCATATATTGATAACTGAGAAGGTGGCACTGCAGTTACATGTGCAACTCACATTTTGGAGATACCAGATTCAAACAACTGTTCGAAGGTTTTTTCTGTGATTTTCCTTGGTTGTTGGTTGGATAATTTGATCCGCAAATTTTCCCATCAGTTCTTTCTTCACTGCCTTATGAGTCATTGGGCTGATCTCTCACTGTGGATTTACTATAATCCAAAGTTTGCTTCCTCAAACAGGCTACTGACCCAGACATCGGCTTGTAATTCCTTAGAGGTGTAAGTCCTACCAAAAGAAGAGTAATTCATGAAGAGAAAGAATATTGGAGATATTTACATTATATAATATATTGATTAAATTAACTGTGTATCCTCTTCATTGGAAGAAATGTATAATTTTATGTGTAAATCATAAGAGATGATTTATTTATTACTACATAATATGTTTTCTTTAAAATGTACAATTTATTACAGATTTTTTTTTTTTTGCATCAGCCACTATTGGCTGATTATTGCTTTGAATTTTCAGAAAGTGGTCATTTTTAATACTGTCAGGTTGTTTCTCACAGAATCATGTCAAAGATAAGTTTCTATTCTCGCAATCTTCTACAAAATCTCCTTTTAAAAGTAGATCACTATGCAATGACTTTGATACTCTGTTCTCCTTACATGCTCACGAAGAGGAGGGAGGGAAAATTAACTTAATATCAATTTTACAGTTGTAAAAGTAGAAAATATTCGACAATTAAATGCAGTAATAAATAATTCTCAAATGCTTAATGCCACAAGAAAGTGGACAGAAATTGTGCATTTTAACAGGACCAGAATTTTATGTGTTTTAAATTTTTGTCAATATTTCATGGCTTACAAATTATGCAACATTCATTAAGATTAAGGAGTTTTTGGGACTTTCAGCTTATTCATATAAAATATGAGTTTTGCTTATAATGCAAATATCTTAAACATTCAGTAGCCTATTCATCATTTTTGGAAATGTCAAAAATAACAAAAAATGTTTTATGTGAAAGGTAGTTAGGACCATGAGAATTTTCTTGTAACTCTACATCACATCCGTGGAAGACACTGAACTTAAATATTGTGTTTGGCATATATTCAACATAACATTGAGTTATGCTGCACTTGCAGACATTTTTTCTAAAACAGCTTTTTACTTCACTTGAAAAGTTTTTGGAAAGAATATCTTTATTGATATAAATTGTTTGCTTTAACAAAATACAAGGGTCACCCCAAAAGTATAGAGAATAGATGCAATAAAATATTAAAAATTTAGATTTGATAATTACATCTTTTCAAAATATTCTCCATTGCATTCTATACACTATCTTAGCCAATCAAACCATTTTTCAAATGCTGAACATCATTCCTTGGAGAAAATGCAAATAAAATAGATGCAATAAAATATTAAAAATTTAGATCTGATAATTACATCTTTTCAAAATATTCTCCATTGCATTCTATACACTATCTTAGCCAATCAAACCATTTTTCAAATGCTGAACATCATTCCTTGGAGAAAATGCAAATACATTCTTCATAAGCAGCTATTGTTACTCAAATCATTGACCTCAATTTTTTTCTCTCATTTTGTAGAATAGAAAAAAGTTGCATGGATCCAGATCTGGACTGTAGGGAGAATGGAACAAACATCCAACTCCTGCAGAAATTGGGTTGCATCTTGTGAAGTGTGGACAGAGATGTTATCATGGTGCAAAAAAATTCCATACAGACCAGTTTTAGTACATATTTCTTAGTTTATTGAACACTTGTGGTTGACATTTTGTGGTGTACCATTTGTCTCAAGTGCAATTGTTACAAGCGGCAACTTGCTAAGAAGGAACAGGTCATCTTGTTGCCAATGCTTCTTGTTCAGTTCACTTTTGTTGGGGAATCTTCTCCTAGGAAGACCTAGACCAATGACTTGTTTAGTTTCTGGATCATATTGGTAAATCCAGCTTTTGTCTCCTGTTACGTGTTAATCATATTTTTGGATCTTCCTCCATTGAATTTTTAGTCATTTCCTGTCACCATTGTATATGTGCTTGTTTGTGCTCATTTGACAAGTGGTAAAGGAGCAACTGCAGAGCTTCTTGACATATATATATTTTTTTTTTTAGGATTGTTTTCACTTCTGCCAATCCAATATTTAGGGTTTCTTGAATCTGACCATATGTGCAACGTTGATCATCTTGGAACGTACACTCTGCTTTCATCACATTTTCATCCATTGTTGCTGAAGCTGGCCATCCTGCTTGGTCTTGAGTGAATCCCTCTTCTAAGTTCTGCATACCATTAATAACAGTGGATTGCAAAGGAAAAAGATCCCGAAATGCACGATGTAGTCTTAGAAGGCATTCTCTCCTTAAATCAACTTCAAAGTCAAAGAAAATCATAGCATTAAAATGCTCTCCGTTGAGATTCATCTTAGCATATGGCATAGTAACACCTGCTCTACATATACACACAATTTGATTCACTTTCTTACAGAACATCCAGACTTGCATGTGTTGCTATGTGATCTTCAATCAGAATAGAAAAAACTTTGGCTTACTGCAACTTGTTGTCCATTCTCAAAACTTTTAGAGTGACCCTCGTACATTAGAGCCCCAATAATTTAAACTAATTGGGGCTGAGGCTACCTCAAATTACAAAAAAACTTAAGATTATACAGAAATACCACCAAATCAATAGGTAAATCATGAATAAATCTTTAATGAGCACAATAATGCTTAAAAAATAAGTAAAAATACATACCTGTGTTATATGGTGGGCTCTCTGCAATGTAATATGTACCTTTTACAACAATGGTCAGTCTGTTACTGTGTAAAATGTGTACATATTTTTACTTAAGCGTATTTTAATGACCGCTGTACCAGTACAGTATATTTTCTGAAACAATGGTATGCACCATAAAATTGATTGACATGCAGTCCCAATTAGTAAGGATCCACAAAGAAAGCGCAAGCGCACTCCTCCAAACCTAATGGTACCTGTCAATCTCTAATAGAAATGCATTAGCACTCTGAGACCAAGCTTATTTCTGTACATTATGAACAAAAACCCAAAGTGGGACAGTTTTGCCTGTATTGTACATAGAAAATTGAAAGAAAGTTTAAAATATAATGCATTCAGAAGTATATAGAACGTACACATGGACAGCGTACAAAAACAAAATTAGACTACAGTTTTATGTAATATTTCAATTTTCTTAAGATCGGTTTGAAGTACACAGAACCTCACAGTACTGGTATGTATTATGGTTATACTTATGTTCCCTTCTTCAGGTATATCACTATAAGACAGTATATTTTGAAACAATATTGTTAACTGAGATAATTTGTGTTCTCCATATTTCAAAAATTAGTTGCATATACCATCATAGCTTATTTTGTAATCTTTTCAAAGTTTTTTAACTTCATTTTCATTTATTGTGACTTGTGTGTGATTAATTTATTTTATCCACTTCCACAACATTATTACTATAGAAATCGTGAAATATAAATCAAAATAATATTTTTTTCCTCCCCTTTCTTTCAATCTGTTATTTATTCTATTTCTAATTGTTTTGTATTTCCTTTCATTTTATGCAGTTTTACTGCTTTTACATTTTAAAAAAGTTTTTTTTTCCTCTTTCAAGAATCTTAGTAAAATCAAGTTCACAAATCTCATTTTAAAACCAAGAAGTTCTAAAATTATTTGTTTCCTTTATTGTTTTGTTTTTTTCCCTACTTTTGCACCTAAAGCTTTGCGAATTATAATTAAAGTGTTCTTTTTAGTATAGCATATTGATTTAATTTTTCAGTTAATCTCTCTTGACAAAGATGTTTTGTGGTTTATCATCCATTAGTTCTATTCATAGCTGTGCCAAAACCCAATTTATTGCTTGATGAATGGACTTATGAACCGGTTGGTAAGAACCCAGGATTGATTCCTACTGAAAGATATGTTCTGATGCAACATTTGCTACACTATGAAGTCAGTGTACGTTAGTGCAGAGGCACACATGGATTTATATTTCCTCGACATTTACAGTATAATCATATATCAGGTGCAGTCAAAGGATTCTTAAATGCATATGACTGGAAAGAGTACATAAGATTTTACAATAATTTGCTTCTTCAAATATCTCTCTTGAAGGTGATTAGTAGTAGGTGCTGCAAGAAATGTAACACTAATTAAAAGATGAAAAAAGAAAGAGAGTGCAAAAGAAATAGTATATACTGACAGAGAAGTTGATTGTTGTGCCAAGCCGGCAGGCTGTGGCAATAATTCCTCTAAAACATGTGGTAGTTGCAATGAGTTTATCAAGTCTCCTTGTTAAAGAAATTTTGATATGGTTAGCACTTGGTGTCCCTATCTGCAAAATACTCATAACTTATAAAAGAGAGGGGTTCTGCAATTACTACCACACCATCAAAACTTTGTGACTTCTTAGTTATGCAAAAATTTGAAAGTTAAATAGTTTTATGGGAAAAAATCTTATGTGTTCCATTCGCATAACTTTCTCTATATCTTTGTAACAAATTATTGTTAATAAGCTTATTATTCTATCAACTTCATGCCAATCGAGATAGGCTAAATTGACATTCAATATAAACATTAGCAGAAATGGCCTTATTACTTAGTATCTTATAAACAGAAGGAAAAATAAGGGAATACACTAGGCTAAACCAACAGTCAAATGTTTTAAAATGTGATTGCTCTGGGATTGAAATCTGTTTCTTTGCTTGGCGAAGAGTTGACAAGTTCCTGTATGAGAAAAGTTCAAGTATTTTAAAACAAACCAATAATAAAGAATATCTCGAAAATGGTCAACTCCTGTGAAAAAAGTATGATATAAATTGTGGTATATAAGAAGCTCTACATTTTTATGTTGTAAGTTTTAGTCTATCTCTCATGGTTTACTAGTTATGCAAAATTTAAAAAAAAAATCATCGAGAATGAAAAGGTCTGTAGAGGCTATTACTAGAAAATTTAAGATATGCATTTTATATGTCATGTAAAATATCTTAAATATAAGCGGTTTTAATCAAAACAGAGATTTTTGAAAAACTCAAAACTTTCTAAATTTTTTCCATGTAAAGGGTAGGTGGGGGTGGAGGGATTTTCTTGAAAATCTTCATGTCTCATCCCTGGGAGATACTGAACATAAATATCAAGTTTGGTATTTATTACTTTTCGTTTTTGAAGTATACTGCACACACACACATGGACCTTTTTCTAAAAATGATTTTTTTGGGTTCAGGGGTCCCAAAAGATGTATCTCCAGTGAAATCTCTCTGTTGAATTTTTGGGCGCAATACACTATGTACATAGTATGTGCGTCAAAAATTAAATTTCAGCATAAACTAAACTTTATAATTTTAAGCACCAATAACATTTCAGTTTAGGGGAACTTAAAACAAAATGTACAGTCAAAAAGAGTAGCTTGGGCTGAATTTTTTGATTTTGAAATTAGATGCATCTAAATTATAGTTCTTAATTATTAGAAACAAAAAATTCTGTGCCACATGTGGGATTTGAAGATGGCTCTCATGCTCCATGTGGTTGCTCTAACCATTGAGCTACTGTGACAAAATGCAGCATGACTTTCAATCCTCTAACTGATTTGTGTTTTTTACCCAGTCAACCAACTGGTATGTTGACTTAGTATTTGGATAATATTAATGTAGTTATTGCCAACTATCAGCCTATTAAATTATTGTATTGGTAATGTTTTTACTTTCTCTAGTTCCATATGTACAATGTACATAGTGGATAGAGAAGGAATTGTATTCCACCCAAAAATTCAATATCGAGATTTTAACGGAAATACATGTTTTAGGACCCCCTGAATAAAAAAAGAGCATTTTCCGAAAAATGTCAGTGTGTGTGGGTGTCTGTCTATTTGTGTGGCTGTGGACAGCATAGCTCAAAAACAAAAAGATGGTTAAATACCAAATTTGGTATTTAAGTTTGATATTTTCCAAGATTAAATATTTTTAATTTTTCTCTTATCACTGGCTGTACTGGTGAGAAGTCAAGTTTCCCTTGAAAATGCCCAATGAAGTTATTGGCAAAGTGTCAGATGAACTTTCATCTGTTGGACCATGGCATATAAGCCTGGAATTTATGTTTTATGGTATGAATGTCAACTACGAAAGCCTTAGTAATTTTCTCTTATTGTAAATAACAGCCAAATACCTCATCAAAAATTTAATTGGCCATTTCAATTATTATTTTATCATTCCTATTCATTGCCTAGGTCTTGACTCTATAGGATATAATGGGCACTGCAATAATTTTATAAAATTTAAATTGTATCACTTCATTTTATAGTGGCACATTAAGTATTGAAATGTGCGTGTATTTGTTTTAGATATCTTTCATATTCAAATGAAATGTCACATCCTATGTAGTTGAAATATTTCACTTGTTTTAGTGCTTCATTTTTAGAAGCATTTTTTATTAGATATTTACCAATAAGTACCAATATATATGTTTTAAAAAGTGTCAGCAACTTTGGGCAGCCCTAAGGTTGGTAGTTTTTCTCTTCACCCTCGAGTGATCAGACCAATTTTCATAACATCAGCGGTCGCACGGCAGCCTTTATCAATCGCTATCGTGTTCTTGAGATAAATGAAAAATATTGCTATAATCTGCTTAGTAATGATAAGTATACTGTTTTATATATATCTTTTTCTACATTTATTTCACTTTTGTTATTTAATATTTTTCTAAATAAATGGTTATAAATTAATGTAATAAATGCTTCCTGGTCCATAATTCACAATAAATACAAAATACATGCTAATCTTGTATGACAAGTAATCTGGTTTAGCACTCTATAGATATTTCACATACATATTACTCTTAATACTTGTCTATTATGTGGTTATCTTTTGTACATGATATTGTTATGTAAAATGGTTAATTTATCATATTCCTCCAACACATCAGTATTATATGTGTCGTACTTTTCACAGAGCATGGAAGAATATTTTTTACAAATAAATGTTTTACACTGACTACATCTAGTTATGGTAACAACATTCTTTTCTCTGCCACAGCTGAAACAGCGACTCTTCTTTTTGTTTGGAGGCTCTTTTGGTTCTTCAGATTCCTCCAATTTATAAGGAGCCAAAAATATTATGAGATCATTGGAAGCATCAGAATTTGGCATCTTGTAACGAAATGAGCTGACACATGTTGAGATAAATGTTAGAAATATCTTCCTTGGTCTTCTTAGGTTTTCTGCATTGGATTGAAACATTATTTGAGCATTGGTACCAGCAATATATAGTTAAGCAAACCATACAGCTATTGTTCATCTTCTCGTTACTCAAGTAGCAGAGTATTTGCTGCACATCTGGTCAACTGTGTCAACACCTCCCTTTGTCATGTAATAGTCGATGTATGGTTTGTTGGTTTCATACAACACTTTTTTTTGGGGGGGGGCACATATAATATGAGTTGTCTATTGCAATACCAGCTATCTCCCAAAACAATTGAAATCCACTTTTTGTGCTGAATGTCTTCTCTGTCCATATTTACACAAGATAGTAAACTCAAATGGAAGAAGAGGAAATAGTTGCTTTGTGCAAGATTGGGACTGTACAGAGGGTGGTCAAACAGTTCCCAAAGAAACTCTTGAACCTTCTCTTTGGTTTGGGCAGCGCTATGTGGACGTGCGTTGTCGTGCAGGAGGGTGATGCCAGATGACAGTTTCTGCGACTTTGATTTTGGATAGCACGTCTCAGTTTGATGAGTGTTGCACAGCGCATGTCAGCTGTAATGGTTCTTCCACGGTGTATGAAATCAGTCAACAGGATTCCGTTTTCGTCCCAAAACATGGTAGCCATCATTTTGAGATTCGTGTATGGCGATTGTGTACACTTTTTGGTTTGGGTGAAACCGGAATGGCACCACTGCATTGACTGTTGTTTTGATTCTGCATTGATGTACGCTGTCCACGTCTCGTTTCCAGTAACAACGTGGGAAAACAAACCCATCTCCATCTTGTATATAGCGCGCATTAAACTGTCGTGCACTATACATTCGTTGCTCTTTGTGTTGACCGGTGAGCAGTTTTGGCACCCACCTCGCACAAAGTTTCCGAGATCCAAGCTCTTCAGTGACAATCCTGTAAAGCGTGGTTCGAGCAACATTTGGGAATTCCATAGCCAGACCACTAATCGTCAAACGGCGATCACTTCGTCACCACATAACTCTGCAGCTGACGATAATTTTCCAATACAATCTAATCACACCGCGTACTTCACAACTGGCGGGAGCTATAATTGTCGCGATCATTTCAATCTACTCTCACCTACAAGCAAGCGCCTACTGAGGCACACCAACACTGCTGTATGTTCCCAGGAATTGGTAGACAGCGATGCAGGCGTGAAACGTCATTCAAGTCTATCATCTGTGACATATTGTTCACCGGACCTTAGTTTTGGAATACGCTTCGTAAATTTCTGCCAAGAAAGGATCAGCTTGTTTGTTGCACTTATTCAACTCCTGTCTTCAATGTGCGCACTTCCTAGCACAATGGAAAATTGCAACAGTTATTCCTAGCCAGAAACCCACAAAATCTCCACATTTTTCCTCTTCCTATCGTCCTCTTAGTCTTCTCTATACACTAGGAAAACTGTACGAGTAACTCATTCTGAAGCGACTATATCCACATCTGCATCCCCACATTTCACATCATCAGTTTGCATATACTATGTAGAAATCAACGGAATTTCAAGTTTGCTAGGGTCGCAGATTATATTCGGACAATAGCAAGGTGATGCTTATTTTCATGGACGTTTCCAGAGCTTTTGACTCAGTTTGGCATGAGGCCTTATTTATATGCTGCTTTAATGCAACATCCCTGGTGTACTTATTCATCTGCTCGCATCGTGTCTCTGATCCAGGAAATTTGCTGTCCGCATATTAGGTCGCTCTTCATCCCTCTGGGATATTCACCGGGGAGCCTGTTTTGGCGCTATTTCTTTATAACCTTCATACATCCGATATGCCCCTACATATTAAAATTCAGCTGGCGACTTATGCAGATGACAGCTTCATTCTCCATTCTCATTCTTCTGCTGTTCATTTGGATTGTGAATTACATGGCTACCTTAACCGTTTAAATAGTTTTCTGGAGGCCTGGAGAATCCGTGTAAACTCTGATAAATGTCACATTCTTCACTTCTTTCATGCACATCCAGTTAGATACACATTACATGGCCAAGTCCTTCCTGTTTCATACGGCACCAAATAATTGGGTGTTCATATTGATTCGACAAATTCAACATGTACTTAAGAAAACTCATCAGACTTTCGGAGCACTTAGTTTGCTGTTCCCTTCCGAACATCTCTCTCTGTGGATAAAACTTATACTCTATACTGCTGTGATTCTGCAACATCTATTATATGCTGCTTCTGCGTGGAGGAATATTTCTCATACAGGCTTAAATCGCTTGTAAGTAAACATATGTTTTTTCTTAGCCGGATGACATATGCATATCAACACGGCTACAATAACCATACCGTTCTGGTCATTACCGATATGAAACCCCTTCCTGCTATTCTTCATTAACTGTACGACCAATTGAGAAAAGGCTTAGCTCACACTGATGACAACACTCATCTTAATGTTCGAATCAGCGGCGACGGCATTGCTTTTAAACAACCCTAGACTTCCAATTTCAGTTTGCTTATTCAGTGATTCATCCGCAGCATTGCTCTCATGTTTTGTGTGGTGTTGTTCCATATAAAGGTTCGTAAGGGGCCTGGAAATGGATGGCTTTCATCCTGCTGTTTTTATGTCGTCGTCGTTAACAGAGTACCACCATCTGAGTGCTGGACGCTATTTAATTTCCTGACAGCTGTGTAAATGATACACAATCTTATGGAGTGAAACGGGAGAATTAAGAAATATGCAGTTGATCATTACGATAATTTTCTTAATGTCAGAAATAGCAGCGTGAACCTATAAAACAACACAGTTTGCAGATAATGCTCGGAAAATGAAACGTTAATACCACATGGAAGAGGCGCGAATTTCAAATGCGAGAAGAAATGCTGTCATACTTAGGCGAACCAATTGGATTCATATATCTCATAAACAGAAATCAAACTGTGGGAATCGGTTCCCTTACAGTTTTCACTGACTTCTAATGAATCAAATTCATTACATTATCATATTTCACTTAAATTAATGACTTGTACTTAGTAATGTTTATCTAAATTACAGATTTATATATTATTCTATAAATTTAAAATTATTATTCACTGTAGCTTAGGAAAAACAATGTTTCTATTTTAATTACTGTTGGCTAATGATGTTTGCCTTTTCTTAACTGCTTATAAAACAAAGGTGAAAAAATGCTTCAGGACAATAAACTCTAAATTTTTCAGGACTTACATGCCGCCTGGCTGATTTCTTTATTATTTTTTTGTTGTTGAAGTAAATATACATATAATACATATGGCTAATGTGAATTATTTCCATATAATCACACATATACATACAATACGTAACTTGACTGTGGAAAAATAGCTTATACTGGCAGCCTGTTCCCACTTCCGCCTGGGTAGTTGATGGTAGCGTGTCTGCCTCACATTCTACAGGTCGTGATTTCGAATCTCGCTTAGGGCGAGTAGCTTTAAGCCCGATATCATTTGAGCATCATATCACCAATTTCATTCATTGTCAATTTCATAAATGAACTATGTACTAGTATCCTCTGTAGGGAAAATGTGGCGTTCACGTTTGCACTATAGGAAGGAATAAGAAAATATAACTGTTTCGTTTTCTGAAATATCCTGAAAGCTTTCAGAATACTGAAATACAAAGTCAGTAATAAAATTAACGTAGCTCGCATGAAAAATGTTGATGCATGGTTGTAATAACTTTATGAAAAGACGTTTTAAAAATCGTTTACAGCTTCTATCATGCAGATCAAAAGATCCATTGCAAAATCAGCTATTGTGTGCACTATAATATAATTTTTTAGCGAAAATAAAATATAGGTTTTGAGGCACCATTTATTTCTCCTAACCACAGTTACCAGCTCCTATGTTATGATTTGTTTATTTACTTACTTTTGTTAGGAAGTCCTATAGTAAGCAAACCTCAAAGAAATAGAACACCCAATAAAACACTTGTGACATACACCTCCACAAAAACATGCAATGAAATTATAACCTGCAGGTTATTTAAGCATCTCCTGCTGTTTTGCATTTTTTTTTTCATATAATTTCAAGCGTCATGAAATGTGACGCCTAGGATTTCACAGTTTAGTGGAGATAAATAATAATGAATCCAAGTTTGTGGGTTATTTAAATTTAAACATAATATATGGTTTTAATATAAACTGTGTTCGCTGTCTCTGTTACAAAATAGATTTAGGTGGGCGTTTATCTTTTTGAAAGTGTTTTATAATAATGCAGCTATTTGTTCAGTGTGTTTACAAATAAACATTTTCAAAAGCAGTTATATAATTAGTAGTTTTATAATTAATTATATTTTTGCAATATTTTCCCCTTTTACCTGGAGCATGTGTTTGACATTCGCTGCATAACTTATTGACATTTGCTGCATACTGTATTACAAACTATTGTTAATTTATTTTTGCCTTGTTTATCTCGGCCACCTTGTATGGTAATTAAATTTTTGTTGGCATGCAGTCATTTATTACAAGATTACATACATTTACATTATTGATAACATTCTTTCATTAAATAATTTAAATCATATTATGAAATACTGCTTTCTGTTATTTCTTTCAGGGTAGCCTAAATGAATTTGGCAAAAATAATGTTTTTAAAAAGTTCAGTCTTTTGGCAGGGTCATAGCAATATTGCCTGTGTGCCAGAATTTCATCCTGCAGGGGTACCTTTATTGGGATACATTTATTAATATGAGGCTGTAGCTTTTAAACACACTTAAATACCATCAGTCTGGGCCAGTATTAATTTGGCTGCACTCACTTGGGACATCAGCTTATAAGTGAATTATAGGTGAATTATTAAGGTTCGTTACTTCATTTATTTTCTTAATTTCTTTTATCTTTTGGCAGAATAACATTAATTTAACAGGGAAACTTCTATTGTACATTGTTGGTGCAGAAATGTTAAAAGTATTTTTGAAATGTAGGCATATTGATTTTGGATTACTTAGTGCTAATGGTGGAGGAATAGGATGACAAAGGTCATACTTTTTACAAATAGCAATAAAGTGTTATTGTGCTGATTCGTTCTTCCTTTTGGATTTGAATTATATATATATATGTGTGTGTGTGTGTGTGTGTGTGTGTGTGTGTGTGTGTGTGTGTGTGTGTGTGTGTGACTTCCCAACGACAGCATCAAATTGAACAATTTTTTTTTTTTTTTTTGTTCGTTATTGTCACGACAAGGTTTGTGGAAATGAAAATGTTTATAAATAGTACGCGAAAGTATTTAAAATCTCAAAATATGAATATAAACCGTGCTAAGTGAACGCATTTCAGTTAATGGCCGTCAGATGGCTGTGGTACAAGTTGTTTGTTGGTCATGATACTGATATATATTTTCCTTCCCATTCAATGTTAAGGCAACGCACCAGTTTATCAAGACATTGACCCAACGCAGCAGTGAAATTCAAATATATTTTTATGTATCAACTGTCCTTTCTTAACTCCTATCATTTAAAATAAAGAAGCAAAGAAGTTTTTCTGACAGCGAACACCTAGAGTAAGTACTTATTTTTATCCAACGTTAAAGTAACGCAACAGTTTATCTAGATGAGATAATGCAGCAGTGAAATTCAAATATATTTTTATTTATTAACTATCCTTTCCTTACACCTATCGTTTAAAATAAAGAAGCTTTCCTAGCGAAGAATACCTAAAATATGTACTTATTACGTGCCACCATATGGCTGTAGTTCCTACTGCTCTATTTTTCGTCTTCAATGCTAAGGGAATGCATCCGGTTATGGAGGCAATGACGCAAGATAACTGTATAAATCAAATATCTTTCTTATGTATTAACCATCATTCCCTTGGTCACATCGTTTAAACAAAGAAATAAGTATATTTTTGTTATAATTCTTTAAAATGAACAAGTCGTAAACAATGCATATAACCATTAACCCTTCTTGGAATCTGAAAGTGGCGGAGAAATAACGTGATCCGTTTTAGGTTTAACTTCCTATTGCAGATGTTGGTTATTTGACGTTTTTTTTTTTGTAGGGTTTAACACCCGCTTTAACTACTTATGGCACCGCAGGCGGTATTTGGCGTTATGTGGTACATGAGCTAGCTAAAGAACATGAAGCTACCCGCGTCACCATCACAGTACAATTGCGGTGCTCTTAATATATTTGATCAAGTTATAATTTGGGTTAAATGGAGAAATTTAAAACACACAAAGCTATTATTAAATACAAGCTTATCAATTGCCCAAGCAGATCTACTTGCTCTTTAGTTATGTCATTGTTAGCCTTAGAAATGGCTGTTTTGACATAGAAGAAAATAAAGAAAGAGGTGGAAAACATCAGGAGTAAAGGAAAGAACGAGATTCGGAAGAAGCATGAATGTTAATCTGTGATTTCTTCCTTAATATAATTCATTACCTATCCACTACGGATGCGCTACCGTCACTTTTTTGTAGTGTTTAAAGACCTCTTTAACTACTTGTGGCACCACAGGCACGACTCTGATGATACATGAATGAAGATGGAATGATGATCGCAAGGTGGAATGCGATGGCGGGGGAAACCGGAGAACCCCGAGAAAACTCGACCCTGCGTCGACTTTTTCCACCACAAATCTCATATGTGGTCGCTTGGGATCGAATCCGAGCCGTCTAGGTGGGAGACGAGTAGTCTGACCACTCGGCCACGGCGCGGCTACACCTATTATTATTATTATGCCAACGAAATTTTGCTTGCCACGCTGTTAACTGCATGTCATCCTTTCCAAACTACCTTATGGGTGCTCTGACTTCGTCCGTTTCGCAATACCAACTATATATGCTACATTGCGCAGATCATTGCGCTTTTCAGATGCAAAGGCATTATTAGACCTTGTCAATGGGAAAATTCATGTTGACACTTCTACTGGCCTCATTTCGTTTCGATCAAATTTTTAAATAAATATCGAAAGTATTTCCAAATATTGGTGCAAATTACAAAAACTGTTCTTGGTTGAGCGAACGAGCCATTTCAGCAGCAACTTGTAGATGTAGATGATTTGAATGCAAAACATTCAGAGTTAAATTGATGGACAAATGCATTCATTTAAGTCGATCAATTCCATTACCAAACCAATTGAAGTTGTCAATTATCTAACTAAATTCATTGGATTTGCCAGGATTCCCGCCACACAATTTACAGCTCAAGGTTGACTCGGTGATAATTATACTACGCAATATCAATCAGCCGAAATTATGCAGCGGAACAAAACTCACTGTTAAAAAAATTATGACAATTTTGATTTAAGTTACTATAACACAGGAAAGTTCAAAGGCGAGGATATACTTATTCCAAGAATACCACTAATGTCAACCCACTTTCCTTTTGAATTTAAGCCGCCTTGCATTCGCAATGACAATAAATTCCAAGATCAATCGTTTGAAGTGTGTGTAATATACCTTGAATTGTGTTTTTCGCATGTTGTACGTTGCGAACTCGAGAGTGGGAAACTATCGACGCTATTTTTTGTTTCTCTCCGGAAGGAAAATTGTACATCACAAGGCATTACAATAAAGTGTTGTCAAATTATTTAATTGTAATCTTATTTCATTGCATGATCGTACAGTAAACGGAAGATTTTGTCCGAGTTTTTCTCTTTAGGTACACCACCCGTGCGAAGCCGGGGCGGGCAGCTAGTTGGAATATATTTGTTACTAAGCTTTCCAACAGGGCATGATTAGAAACATTTTTGTACTTCTATATGGTGCCAATTAAAACAAAGCAGTCTATCTTTCTTTAGTTCAGTAGTATTGTTTTGTTTTTATTGCAATACAAAATAGCAAATTGCTTTATCATACCATAGGCCGATAATAATCTGACTATCCTCCAGTTGATTAAAAAGGGTGAAACATGTATTACCGCACACTCCCAATACTCTGCCTCTCTTCATCTGATTGTTATAAAACATGTAAAGCTTATTTGAAAACCTTTATAATTTTTTGTATACAGCAGAAAAAAAGGCCAATTAAACATGGGTTTCTTCTTGCCAATCATTTTCTTTTAAGGAATTATCTGTTGAAATTCCTTCTAAGTCTCATTTCGCGTACTTATTTTTACCGTTTCAATTTTTCACACATTAGCTTTATATCAGCTATTGGTAATGTGCGGTAAACTATTCATTGGTGCGCGAAATGTGGTGCAACATCGATCGCAAGTCGATATAGAAGTCAGTTTTAGTTCCAAAAATTCCTGTTAAAAGGTTTGGAAAAAAACGCCCTTTGCGACACCTTACTCCCACTATTGAATTTTCATTACAGATTTTAATTCCCGATTAAGAATAACCCACATAAATTCTGCGGTCCCCAGAAAGTTACGATAGCGACCTCCACGTCCTCATCCATAGTTGTTCCTATCAATGCTGGACATATTTGTACAAAAATGGCAAGTTACTGGTTTATAGATAGGAGAAAGAATAGCACAAGACGCCCTATAACATTTCAACTTGTTTAACAGTTTATTGCCTAAGCCCTGCCGAATCCCTTAAAATTCTGCCTGGTCTTATCTGATAGCGAGTCATCTTGACATTTGTTGTCGAAAGAAAATTTACTTGTATGTGGGATATTGTACTCGCTAGAGGTCTTATTTATATTGAGGTAATTTTACTTTTAGATTTTCTTCCAAGGAGAACAAATTCCCACATGCAGATACATTTTCCTCTGGTAACAAATGACGCACGTTTTAGCCCGAGAACATGAGATCAACATTGATTTGTTAGGAGGGGTAAATGGCTCTGTGTACCGATGTTTGTGCAGTTGAGTTGTTGGAGTCAACATAATGGATAAAAGGATCATACTAACGCGGTAATTTTTCTAAATAAAGTAATAGAATCAGTAGCTGTTTATTTATTAACAAAATGGCGGGGGTTTTCGGTTCTCGTGAAAGGCGATTCACTATTGACGATGCGTTTGAAGAAGAAAATGATGAGGCAATTCGTGTGTATGGTTCCACGACAGAAAGGTCACCACTAAAACCTAAAAATAGGAATGTACTCTCCGAAGACAGTGTTATCGTCAGGATAGAGGATCCGAATAGAGCCTCCAGTACAGTGACAAGCACCGCCCCACGGTTTAAAGTTTCTGACGATGTAAGTCAAATTCCTCTATCTAGAGCATAAATACTTACAGCCAGCTTTTCAGTTTCCTTGTCAGAATAAACACTATAGAAATTGAAGTGCAAAGAACCTTAGAGCTTAAAGTATATAGTCACTCAAGAAGGTTTAAGAAAATGTGTTATAAGTATGTTTTTGTACCGGAGTAAAATCTCACGCTTAAAATATAACAATAATAAGGTAATTATAGAGAACTTGGGCCCCTCTAGAAATTAAACAAATTGTGGTTTGACTGTAAGTTTGGTTTATACTTGTTACGTTTTCACCAATTTTTTTCATCGGAAAAGCTCCGTAATTAAGTTAAACGCTAATTTATTATGTGCGCGTAGCGATCCTTTTTTGTGAATATTTATGAAGTATGCTGCCTAGAAGGAGTAGAATATAAATAAAGAAGTCTTGTAGTACTTTTGCAATGTAAATATGTAATAATACTACACACTGAAGTGCCTAAAACCTGAGTTTCATTGTCGGCGGCAGGCGAACAGTGTTGTGGAATGCAACACCGGGATATGTCGCTAGACGCTGTGCTGATGTATGACAAGTAAGTTTCATGCAGATACAGCTGTTCAGTGAATTTTATTATGCAGAACTTCGGCCACTCTAAAACCGAATGAAACTAAGTGCGATTGATTGACTTTGTATTTATGATGACAATTTCAAAGCCTGTAATTTCAAATTTAGCGCGAGGTTAGGTTCCAATCCGTTTAGGTTAGTGTGTGTATATAAATTTATGTTTCTAATTTTATATCGTGGTAGTACCCCATAACAATATTTCCAACAACTCCTAACAGCGCAATGGATACAACATTAGTTTATTAAACCATCTCCCCACCCATAATCTCTCTCTAACCATACCAGTCCCGTTAGAGTGCAAAACTGGCATAAGTCGCAGCGGAGAGAGTTAGCGGCCCAACTTCTAAATAATTACCAATAATAATATCACAGTTTAGATCTTTTTGTTTTCTTGAGAACCGCAGTGAAGAAAGTTCAAAGAATACATCATGCAGCAAATATACCATCCTAAGTATGCAGCTTAATAATTTATATATTTCTCGGCTCATCTTCTCAACATGTGATTGAAATTTGCTCTAAGTACAATATGAGTGTCATATTTATCAATGTTTAATTTTGTTGTAAATTAAAAAAGAAAAAAAAATTAGGAGGCATTAGTTATTGACTGAGTCCCATATACCCACACCCATATTTGCAAGAAAATGAAACGTTGATTACATAGCATGAAAGCTACAATATTGAGGATTAAATTGTCACTTTTCAATGTAATCCCTATCCTTTCCCATAGTTTTAGTGCACATTAAATCCTCTTAGCTTCAATAAAACATAATACAAATTTTGAGCACCAAAGAACTGTTTTCAAGTTTTTAACAAGGGCACGTATTCCTGTGTGATAAAACGCATAGTCTTACTTTCAAAACCATTGACAAACAGATTTTTTTCACCGTCTCTGCTTCTGGAAAGTGAATCCTGCAATGAGCTTCCTTTAGTGTTCCAACAGATGGAAGTCTGATGATTTTAGGGGAATGATGCAATGCTTTGCATCCAATTTTAGCAATCTCTTCAATGGTGTGATGACAGGTGTGTGTTTTATATTGTCATGCAAAAGGAGAACATCTGCTATCGTTTCTGTTGAGTGAATTCGATGAATATAAGCTTTCAGCTTTTTGAGAAGCTTTCAGCTTTGCATAGAATTTGTGCATTCCCATTCTAAAAAAATAAAAAATCACACCCTCTGCATCTCAAAATACGGTCGCTAGCAATTTCCCTGCCAATGACACAGTTTTGATTGTTTTCTTCCTTGGTGAGGTTGTGCAATACATTCTTTGATTGGGTAAAAAAAATGAACTCATGTTTCATATCCAGTCACGATTTTGTTCAGAAGCTCTTCCTCCAAATTGAAGCACTGCAAATGTTCCAAGGCTATATTGTTTTTCATGTCTCATTATTCTGCTCAGTTAACACTCAGGGTACCCACCATGAACACACTTTTGAGTACCCCAGTTCTTGAATAATCATCACTTCACTGATGTGTAGTACTTTACTGAGGGATGTAATGCAACACAATTCATCTGTTGTTATTTGGCTGTCAGTTTGAATGATCTCATCTACTCGCTATACTTTGCTTGGAGTCACTGCAGTCACGTGTCTGCTGCTCCGCTGTTCATCAGACAATGGTAGTGGCCCTTCAGCTTAATTACAGTGATGAACCCATCTTCTAATGGTGCTGACATCCACTGTTGCATCATCACATGAATGCAAATGGGCAAATGCACTTTCCACATTCAGGAATTCAATGACAGGTCACTGTCTAATATGAACATGATGTCAGCCAATTTGCAACAGGAAGTAGTGCTGCCACCAGTTGAAGTTGCTATTGCAGTGGAGTGAGAAGATGATTTGAGGAATTGCGTCAAATTCAAATTGTTCACATAAGTTACTTAGTTCAGGAGAAAAAAAAAATAGGCATTACAGATCTCGCACCAGTTCTTGACGAATGACATTTTTAAATGAGAGATTAGATGCGAGTCACTTACTCACCTTTACTGTATATTCTTGAAACATAATCATAAGGAAACAGAGCTATTTGTTATTGTAACATAAAATATTTGCTGACCTGTTTATCAAGGTTAGACTGGGTCATGTAATCTTTGCTAAAGGACATGCACATTTTTTTTAAATGATATGTAATTTTATGCTGGAGAACAGCAACAGCAGGTTTGTAATTATTTATTTATGCACTTATATTTAGTCATATTGAATTGCAGTGCAGCCAAATTCCTGTTTCTGCTTCACATAAAACCATGCAGCCAACAGACTTTTTTATCCTTAAATTACACTGACTAACCAACTTAGTGCACTATTTGTCCAAAGCCCTGAACACAGAGGGTTCAAAATTAGGCTGACTACCTATTATTCTAAACTTTAACTAATTTTAACTACTACATGACAACCTTCTCATGTAGTGGGTCAAATACGTTGCACAAGCTTTTGGAAAGGGTCTGCCGAAGGTATCTTCTCTTGCATAAGTCTGCTACAATGGTTACACATATTGTGCATGTTGGCTGCAATATGAGAAACTTTAGTGCTAGCCAGCATCTGTTGTTTCCATCTGCATGCACATCTGGACTTTGCTTGAATAATGTGAATGAAAGTATTCACACGTGCAGCAATAGATATCAACATGCAGTGCATTTTTTATTTTGATAATTATCTGTAGGTAAAGAAAGAAAACACAAAATAAAACACTAAGATGAGTGAAATATATACAATATGGTGCATCCTAGAGTTTTAATACATAATGGTAAATTGTATTTATGTATATATCTGTGTGTGTGTGTGTGTGTGTGTGTGTGTGTGTGTGTGTGTGTGTGTGTGTGTGTGTATGTGGTGTGTCGAGAGTGTTGTGCGTGTGTGTTGTGTGCGTGCATGTGTGTGCACATGGACGTGTGTGTGGATAGGTGTGTGTGGATGGGTGTGTGTTACATTATTTTAATTTATGGCCATTGTGTGGTCCAAAAAACATGCCATAACTGTGACATTTGGCAAGAAGGACAATAGGTTCCCTATCTCAAACTGTTTATACAAGACCCCTCCACAATCCTGCCAATTTATGCGGTTCAGTTTTGGGACACCCTTTATAAAAAAATTCCCAAACTAAAAGACAAAACTGTGTGATGACCTCTAAATATTGTTACAGCAATCTTTAAACTTAAAGATTTTGGTGGCATTATAGTCTATTTAGAGGAATCTGTTATAAAATTCTGTACCTTGTGGTTTTGGTTCATTTCTGCTTGCATCAGTAGGGGCAGATTTGTGCCTCCTGTTAATGCTGTTCAGAGGTTTATTGCAGAATAGGTAGAGAAAGTCATGTGAATATAACCATCAGAATTTTTTACAGGAGATATATTTACCTGTATACAAATTAGCCTCAGCAAATTATTCTGTATTTCAAAATTAATAAAGAGTTGTTTCTTTTGCATTTAAACTTCGCAACAACCTAAGAGTTGAATTACATATTATGAGGAGTTTTTTTTTATGGCAACACCATGGTTTGAATACTATTAAGCTTTAAATCTTCTTTGATTTCATCTGCAATTCCAACTTATGTTTTAATTCTCTGAAGGCTATTACATGGCTCAAATGCCTTGAATGCTTAGTAACCATAATGTTTGCCATTGGTTACTAGTCTTCTTTAAATGGTTTATGTCTATATGTTTGCAGAACAGCAAAACTAAAAAGCAAAAACTCTAATGAATACCATACTTGGTATTACATCCATTATCTTACAAAGGTATGATACAATTATTTTAAAGGTAATCCCCACCCCAAAACTGCCGGTCCCCATAGGCGCACTCGCCAAAGCGTGGGTTCGAGTCCTGCCTTGGGCATGGGTGTTATATGTTTGTGTATGTGTGTGTGTAAAAAGTAAAACAGAAATTCAGTAATCATACAGTAATCAAAGTAAACAAATTAGGTAAATAAAAAGTAGGGTATACAGCGCCGGAGTCCCGATCAGACTCCGGAATTAAAAAAAAAAACCAATAAAACTAATGTTTATTTGAAATTGTGTTGGTTATTTTATCAAAATAGTCCTCAATTTTGATTAGAATGAAATATGTTTTAAGAAATTCACATGATTAACAACATCTAAGTGTATCTTGAATTTTCTGGGAATAGTCGGATGTCCTCTTCATTCAGAATGAATTTTGTAAGACTGGTGGATCATAAGAGTCAGAAACTTGCCGCACAAAAATGCAGATCTCCCTATAATGTACAGTTTATTTCAATTTTTATGTAGTTTTCTTTGATTGATTTATTTATTTTTGCATCAATTATTTCCCTATATGTTGTTGGTTTAAATTTTAAAATATTTTTATGTTAAAGTAAGAACTGAAGCTTTCCTGGTGACGTGTTAATTCAAAATCTTCTCGGGCTTCTAGCCAGGTAAAAACTTGGCTTGACACCAACGTTTCGAAGAAGTGCATCTTCCTCGTCTTCAGGGTGAACTGATGGTTTGAGCTTGCGGAGACTGGTATTTATACGAGCTGGGACGAAGCTAACATCTGATTGGTTCGCATGATATTATGGCCTGGTATTTAAGATGACTGAGACATGGGCACATGGGGACTATCTTAGTGTAAGTGGCAAAGTGTTCGAACTACTGGGAAAGGAGAGTAAAAGAAGCTTTAGCCATCTCATCTGAAACAAATAATCTAAATCGCGATTCTGGCCTACAATTAAGTTCAGCATGGACACCAATGTTAAAGAGCCTTAATACCTAATCCTCTACTTGCAGTCTTCCAAGACTTATTTTCTAGCAGGTGCGTGCTCAAACACAAAACATTAGCCGAATAACTGCTATAAATAGTTTTCTACGAAGTCCGTGCCCATGTCTCAGTCATCTTAAATACCAGGCCATAATATCATGCGAACCAATCAGATGTTAGCTTCGTCCCAGCTCGTATAAATACCAGTCTCCGCAAGCTCAAACCATCAGTTCACCCTGAAGGCGAGGAAGATGCACTTCTTCGAAACGTTGGTGTCAAGCCAAGTTTTTACCTGGCTAGAAGCCCGAGAAGATTTTGAATTATTTTTATGTTTTACATACAGTCAGTAGGGGAAGTATTATATTCTATACAAAAATTTGATGTTAAGATTTCATCAGAAATCATATTTTGAGATCCCTGAATCCCCCAAAAAATTATGTGTATCACCTTGAACACACAACTCAAAAATGATATTACAGATAAGTACCCATTTTTAGTATTTAATTTTAGTATTTTTCAAAATTTGGGACAAATATTTAATAAGAAATTCCTCACCTCAAACTCCCCTTTTTAACAATGTTGATTTCTCAAAAATGGCCCCAAAAATGACTTTAATTAAAATCTAATATACCTAAAATATGAGAAATAAATTGCATATCTTGAATTTCCTTGAAATAGTCTGTTATGCCCTCATTATTCAGGAGGAATTTTACCTAATACATTAAAAATGGCGATCTCTAAAACACACAATTTATAATGATCAAAAGAATCAAAATACTGGAAGTGGTACACAGTGAAGCATAATTTCACATTGGATAAAATGAGTCGAATTTAAACTTGAATTGCTTCACTAAGTAATAAATTACCTGCCTATTACTTAGTGAAGCAATTCAAGTGTAAATTCGACTCATTTTATCCAGTACACAATTTATATCTAAGACATTTTTCTGGGAGATCAGCTGTAACTGAGATATTGTTTTTTATGTAACCATTAAAAATGGAGATCTCTAAAACTCACAATTTATATATGTATAATACATTTTTCTGGGGATCAGCTGTATTTGAGATATTCTTTGGTACTTGTTGAAATTGTCAAAGACTTCCTTCTGTTTACAACTGCTAAGTTGCTATTTGATTTTTACCTTTGGTAATGTATACACAGAGGAACTGCAAAGCCATCACACATTGAACTGCTTTTAAAGGATTTGGCCATTGCTAAAATGTTTCTCTTAGTCTTAGAATAAAATGTGTAATAAATCATTTCTGCATATGTTAATCTCAACTAATGTGACGTAGATAGAAGAATAAGGTTTCGTAAGAATTGTTTGTAGAAGAATGGGTAAAGAAGGTGAATGATAAATGTAATATATCAGATTCTTTTCATAAACTTCAGCTTTTACTGTTGATATAACCTTCAATGGCAAATAAAATTCATTCAGAACATGTGCACTTGTTATGCAATAACTGCTTAGTTGTAGTAATATGATTAGTTTCTATTTACAAATAATAGTGAAATGTAACATATGTTAATGGAATCATTAGCACATTTTAAAAGCATTAACATAAAAAAAAATAGAATCTGTTTTCTACTCATAGATTGATGTTTCTGTCAGGGACCAACAAGAACATTCTTTTGGCCATATATTTGGTGGCTGCTTAACTGAAGGTGTTATTTAGGGAGCATAGATGCAGCATTGCAACAATTTGAAGTATACATACCTGTATTTGAGAAAGGTTTGAGTTCATGGTAAAGTCTTGATGTTGGCAAGAGCAGTAAACTGAGATTTCACATAAGGGATGAGGTAGGTTGGTGATCAAACTTAAAACATAGAACTATTAAAGTGTGCAACACATGGTCAGCTGATAAGTTTATACAAAATTAATTTTCACAAATAATGTAACAGATAGAAAACAATTTGATGTGTTACATTCATGTTACTTTCTTTACCCTATTGTTTATTATTGCATATACAAACTAGTTTTACAAAAGTTCAGTTTTCAATTTAATCATTCTAATTAAACTTTACAGAAATAGCTCAATTACCCATTCATTACAAAAGGAATAGCAATAGTCAAATATTTAAGACTTCACGTTCCATACTGTTTTCATGCAACCATGAGAAACATTAATATGAAAGGGCTTTAAAATAATGACAAAGTATTAAAGACTTTAAACCAGTAATATTGGATATTTCAGCAATGAGTTTTTTTACAAAAAAATTAATTTGAATGAATTGTAAATTTTAAAGAGCTGTAGATTTTTTGTATAATACGTTTTTGTCTGATGTTTAATTTTTATCAATTGTACAAAATTGTGCAAAATTCCTTCCAAATGAAAAAGTCCTTTATAGGCTCTCCCCAGAAAATTCAAGATATACAGAGTGGTCACAGTATTTGGAAAAATGAATGTGAATGGTAAACTTTTTTAAAAATGTGTAATGGCCATAATTGAATAATTACGACAAACTGCTTAGTATTGCTCTCGTGCCATATCCCTTTTATAATAAATTACTGGTGGTTTCCTGACACAACTACCTTTCCCATTGGATAAAAGTACCTTGACACAACTACCTTGTCCATTCACATTATTTTCAGCCAGCAGGTGGAAAAGAAGGAGAAAGATAGGTTCCTGCTTCAAGTGGCACCCTTCCCCCTCCTACAAGCCGTAGCCAAAAAGAATATGAATGGACTGTATTCATAAATACACTCTGCAGAAGGAAAGTGCCTGGTATACAGCATGCTTTGTGTGCTTTCTTGCTTGGTTGCTGTCTCCTGTGTTTGGTCAAGGGATCAGTGTTCAAAACTTCCATTTTACCCCGCTGCTTCCTACCAATAGCAAACATGGGTCGCAAAGCAAAGGAAACCATTGTTGAGGTGCGTCAAATTATAATAACTTTGCTCACAGAAGGAAAAATTTATGTGTAGATAGGAATAGAAGTCATTTTTAGTATAGTTAACACGCTAAAAAAGCAGCAAATGCTTGTCAATTTACCCAGAACTGGAAGACCACCAAAACTGAATAGCAGATGCAGAAGAGCTGTGATTAATTTGATGAAATAAACTCAGAGAATTTGAGCACCTAAAATTGCAGTCCAGCTGAAGGAATTGATTGGTAAAGAAGTTTATCCATGTACAATCACCATCATGCTGAATAGTGCTGGTTACCATGTAAGGGTGCCATGAAACAAGCCATACATGAGTAAAGTAAATCAGAAAAAGAGAAAAGAATTTTCCAGAACTTATGTGTTGCAAAGTGCAGAATTCTGGAATGATATTCTAGGTCCAAGTATCAGTTTAATATTTACTGCAGTGATAGTAGAATCTTAGTCTGAAGGAAATCAAATACAGAACAAGATCTAAAGAATATGGTGGGTACAGTAAAACATGGGACAGGCAATGGTGTAGGGTGCAAACATCTGCAGGTGTAGAATATCTTGTTTTTATAGGCCATAACATTAATAAGTATGCTTATTTATGTATAATTAGAGAACATTTGAAAAATAATTCTCAGAAATTAGGATTGTAGGTAAACTTTTATTTCCAGCAAGATAAGATAATGGCCCCATACACACTGCAGAAGTAGTTTGATTATGTCTTCTGTATCATGTTCCATGTCTTCTAAACACCATTGCAATCTCCAGACCTGAATCTAATTGACAATTTTGGAATGGGCTAGAAGAAAAGTGAGAAACATGCTAAAAGTAAAACTCAACTGAAGAAAATACGCTTAGAGGAGTGGAATAACATTGCAACTGGTGACAACAAAGCAATGCCTTTTATTAGCTGTATTATAATCTGAATATTTGGTTCCAGGTCAAGTATAGTTTATCTAAGTGTTTCTTAGAATGAGTATTTGTTTGTTCTTCATGCAAGTATTTTTTAGAGTGACATACACTGCTTCAATTCGTAGCTCAACATGTTGTTCATGTTCATTGCAACCACATTCATAAATCGAAGAACTGCATCTGAATATTTATGTTTGCCTCTGAACTTATTATTAGTAATGAAAATATCTTTACATTGTTATTTTAGTGAAAATCATTGGAGCCATTTTTGAGAAAATTAGACATTTTGAAAAGTTCCATGCACAGAGTAGTTTGAAGTGGGTTGGAATTGATTGAAAATCTTTGTCTCATACCTTTGGAAGATGCCAAACTTAAATACCAAGTTTGGTTGTTATACAACATTTTGTTTTGAGTTATGCTGCTCTCTCTCTCTCTCTCTCTCTCTCTCTCTCTCTCTCTCTCTCTCTCTCTCAAGCACACACATCTTTTTGGGATCCTCAAAACATGTATTTTGAAATCCTTATATCAAATTATTGTGTGGAATAAATACTTCTACTTACTGTACGAGTAGAGAAAGTTTAAAAAACACAAAAACGAATGATTACTTTCCATTTCAGATAAGTATAAGTGTTGAGAAATTTAAAGCAATAACAGGAAAATCTTGGAAATGGTTAACTCCATAAATTTGATATAAACGTATGCTTTAACGAGACATACAGTTTTTTGTGTAGTTAGACCTACCATTTCTTACAGTTTACCAGCTACGCAAAAGTCATCCAGAATGAAGAAAACTATTCCATAAAATTCAAGATACACATTTTGTCATGTAAATATCATTAATATATGGCATTTTTATCAACATTGTTAGCCATTTTGAGAAAATTGAAAATAAGTTATAAAAATCTTTCATGTAAAGGGTAGTCAAACCAGTGCTTAACTTATGTTTCATTTTAGTGTTATATATTCACAGACACAGCCAGATCATTTTCTAAAATGCATGCTTTTTTGTATTCAGGGTTCCTCTGAACATTTATTTCTGGAGAAATCTTGGTATGGGACTTTTGGGTGGAATGCAGTACCTTCTGTACCTACTATGTACATTGTATATGAAGTAAATAGGTAATGACAGTGAATGATATACAGGGAATAAGTAAAAGCAGCTAAATAATATGCTGGACTTAAACCTCCATACCTTTCTGACATTTTTAAAATTTTAATTTTAGCTTCAAATGCAAATATCACTGTTATGAAATTGCTGTAGTTCTGCCTTTCACTTCTTGCATGCAGGTGTTCACAAAATAATATCAGCTTAAGAAGCTTCAGTGAACTTTCACAATGGCAGTTATTTGGAAGGTGCAACAAACAAATATTGACATAAGTACTATATCAGAGTAAATTGACTGAAAAGTGTGATTTTTATTATTAATTTGGTAAAGAGAGTACAGATTCTTGAACTTAATATTCTTACTATAAATTAATATGTAACAAAAGTTTAATGTAGAATGTAAATTGTTATTGTGAGTGATATTTTAGTTACATGCTCCATTGCAGAATACATGCTTAAATTACGAGGTACGTCCAGAAAGTAAGTTCTGTTTCAATTTATCTCCGCTGCAGCGCTGCGATCGCAGTTCCGCACATGCGCGGTAGACTCTCTGTATCAACGAGAAGAAACGTGCGCCATTTTGAGATCGCTGTCAACCACATACGCTTTGTTGTGCTTGTTTACAATGTCGGTGTTGATTGAAAATCCCGCCGCTTGGGAAATCAGATCTGTGATTCGTTTTCTGAATGCTAGGAAAGTGAAACCAATTGAAATGTATCGGCAAATTTGCGAAGTTTATGGACAACATGCGATGAGTGATTCAATGGTGAGAAGATGGGCCCGACAGTTCAATGAAGGACGTAGTGAAGTGCACGATGAAGAACGAAGTGGGCGACCATCTTTGGTTACAGAAGAACTGGTCCACGCGATTGATGACAAGATCCAGGAAAACCGCAAGTTTTCAATTAGTGCTCTCGCTATGGAATTTCCCCAAAACTCACGATCACTAATTCATGAAATTGTTACCGAAAAACTGAAATTTCGTAAACTTTGCTCACGTTGGGTACCAAAGATTCTTACTGAGCAACACAAAACAAAACTGTAGTGCACTTCAGTTTTTAACCCGTTATGATGAAGACGGCGAAGAATTTCTGACATAGATAGTCACAGGAGATGAGACTTGGGTTTCTTACGACACCCATGAAAGTAAGCGGCAATCAATGGAATGGAGGCACACTTCATCCCCAGGAAAGGTTAAGCCGAAACAAATCTTGACACCTCGAAAAATGATGTGCACGGTGCTCTGGGACTGGAAAGGCATCTTACTCATTGATTTCTTACCGCGTGGTCAAACAATCAAAGCAGATGTTTATTGCGAGACACTTAGGAAATTGCGCCGCGCAATACTGAATAAGCACCGAGGATTGCTGTCAAAAAGTGTTGTTTTTCTTCACGACCACACACTGCAAATGTGACGAAAAACCTCCTACAGGGATTTGGCTGGGACGTGTTTGACCATCCTCCGTACAGCCCTGACCTCGCTCCTAGCGACTTTCATCTGTTCTTACATCTCGAGTCTTTCCTTGGCGGTCAACACTTCAACAATGACGAAGAGCTGAAAGAAAATGTTTCCAACTTTTTGAAGACACAGGTGGCAAACTTCTATGAAGAAGGTATACAAAAACTTGTGTCACGCTATGACAAATGCCTGCAAAATTTCGGCAGTTATGTGGAAAAGTAGTTTAAGAGTTGTAGAATTTTGTGCAATAAATAATTATTCTGTATCTGTACAATTTAATTTTATTGCCAAACGGAATTTACTTTCTGGACGTACCTCGTATTTTCTATTGACACAACTCATGTTTTTGCACCCTGCAATTAAATGTAATATCTATGGTAGAGAAATATTTATAATATAAAATCTAATTTTGTTACTTTGCTACTACAGTTAACAGGATTAAGTTATATAAGCGTAATTGTACACCTCACCCCAAAACTTAGAAAAATAATTAAATCTGAGCGAAATGGTATATACCTCATCAAGGAATGTTATAGCAGGTAATTCACATTCACAGCATTTTGCAATTCATGTTTCTGTTATTACAAATATGTTATTTGTCTCAGACCACATCAAGAGACAGTGATTCACTGATTCAAGATGGAGGCTTCTACACTGGTATGTTTGATCCCAGTCAGTCATGTTGGAGTCATCCAAAAATTAGAGAAAATTGGAAAATGGTGCTTGCAGCTGTAATATTACTTATTGTTGGAATTGGTAAGAGCATAAAACTATGTGTTGGTTTATTTATATTCAATGAGTATAGAATTTAGATCTAGTGGGCGAATATTTCCAATTAGTAGAGTTTGATTTTTCATATGTTGCATTTGATTTAGAGGTTTTGTTAGAATTAGAATAAGAATATGGGCTTTATATTGTGACTACGTGACGAATGCACCAGCCTCTGCCTTGCTGGTCTAAAATTGCTGCATATATGAGCGGCTTGCTTTTCATCCTTTATAACTGATTGCTGTGGCTTCCTTTATGTAGTAGCAGGTGTTAGCGATCAGGTGCTGTATATGAAAGCCCAGCAAAGTCACACCTAGGTGCAATATACACATGCCAATAATGACTTCTACTTCTGCAAGTTTCTTGCCACATTTCAGCAGGTATGAACAGCAGGCAGCTTGCCCAGAAGTTCAGTTTTGACTGTGGGTTCTGAGCATGTGGTAAAGAGACAGCAAAGCAATTGAGCAAGTTTTGTAATGACAAGAGAAAAAAAACTCTTTTACAGAATTGCAATGAAGACTTGATTGGAATCAGTTTTGAGTAATAAAAAGAGTTCTTGCTACTCTGGTATCATGAAGTGGGATTTAATGTCAGAATGGAGATGATGAAAACTACTTGGCAGAAATCCAGAATGGAGAAAATGCAAACTGAAATGAAGACAAATGAAAACAGAAATGCAGGAACTGGAAACAAAAAATGAAATCTGTACTGGTGAAAATAGAAGAAATGAAATCTAAAACGAAGAAGATGGATACAAAAATGTGATCTAGAAAATGGACGAGAAAATTAAATTAAGAGTGAAGAAGATGGAGGAGAAAATGGAATCTACGATGGAGAACCTGAAGATGGAGATATCAAACAAAATTGACAAATAACTAGCCAGTGTGAAGAAGAAGAAGAAGAAGAAGAAGAAGAAGAACTTGGAAGGCCTGGGGGAAAAGTTGGAAGAGCTTGGTGGAACGTTGAAAGACCAGAACCAATGCCTCAATGCCCTGGAGGGAAGATTGAATGGCAGTGCCAAGAAACTGAACATCATAATGGAAAAAATGCTTGATGGAAAGTAAGGACTCCCAGAATGCAAAACATTTGCCATGTCAAGCCACCCAAGTAAAATAGAACATCAACCTACAAAGTCTTCCACCAACAGTTCGCTGTCGTAACTATGGGCAGCCTCCAAGGACAAGCAGCAAAACTACAAAACAGGAATCTGATGTGGATAGTGTCTGGTCCTGAGAACTGCTTCAGGAACCATCACTTGACTTCAGCCTACTGCAGTCAGCTTAAGTCAAGGCTGCAACAGCCAGGTGAGAGGATGTAAAAGTTTGCCCTTACAATTGAACAACTGGTGAATAAACTGGTGAACCTGCTGCCTTGTTACGTTCTCAAGGGTGCCCAGTTAAATAGGGATGCATAACACTGAGATACAAAAGGGGCTGATACTCAATGACTACAAGACAATCCTTGAGCCATTAATGGCAGCACTGAGGATGGAGGTGGCCAAAATAACAGCAGCACCCACCTTGAAAATTAGGGATATTCACTTCGAGAGACAGAGAGAATTACCCAGAAAAATAATGATCTTCAAGTGACAAGGTTTGGCAAGCCAGATCATCTGGTGAAGGACTGTCTACACCAAACCAATTAAGGACCAACATGGTAAAGGGCACATTTGGGCCATCTTCACCACCCCCTCAAGTGAAGGGGGGTCAGAAGAATGGAGAGGGCTGGATACAAGGGAAGCTGGGCTGGATATTAGCAGATGCAGGTGCAGCCTTGACTGAATTAGACCTGACAAACTAATGAAGGACTTGCTGACACAACTCCCAGGCAGCCCTACCAACTGGTTAATGGTGTTGGGTGACATCTTGGCTGTGGAAGGAGGCATGTGAGAGTTGACCTTTGGATAGAGCACTGTGATCCTGTGATTATTCGTCATGAGGGTGGCTGAGGATGTGATAGTGGGACTGGATGCCCTTCGGAGCCACGAGGTAACAGTTGGTGTTGGCAAGAGGGTCTTGTAACTCAGCCAGGATGAGGTGAAGCTTCAGTACTCCCATGAACATCTAGGGATTTGCAGGGTGATCCAAAGTGCAGTGTAGTTGTGCATACAAAAAGCGAGGTGGTGGTGAAGGCAGCCTGGAGGGCCAATGGTCAAGGAACCTTGTTAAGGCCTGGAAGACACCATTGAATGGATTATACATTTCCCAGGCATTGTTGCCTTCTCAGGAGGAAGTGTCCATGAGACTGCTTAATCCACTGGCACCAATCAGTACATCAAGGCTGAGACTGAGTTAGGGAAGTGTGAGCCAGCAGCATGTGTATTGGCTGTAACTGATCCAACCAGCCTTCACCATTGTAAGATCTGGAGCCCTGGCTGAAGGACTCGCTGAAGAGGGCAGCAGACCATCTGACCACTTCACAACTGGAGAGCATCCTGCCTCTATTGAGAGGATAACAGTCTGCCTTCAGCCAAGCGAATGACAATTACAGCTGCATTGATCAATTACTCCATCACATCGACATCAGGGATGCCGAACCTATGCTGCAACCACCAAATTGTGTTCCTCTGGCAAAACAGGTAGAGTTACAGGACAAGCTGGAAGGCATGAGATCTAGTGAAATCATTGAAAAGTCTCACAGCCCATGGTGTTCCTGTGTGGTCTCTAGGTGAAGAAGAAGAATGGTGAATTACGCTTGTTCGGACTGCAGTAAGATGAATGCCATCACCAGAAAGGACAGTTTCCTCTTGAGAAGAAAAACCACCTGTTGTAATAGAATATGAATGTGGTAGCCTCAAAGTTTATGTGTGGTGTGGTTTAACTTGAGATATAGTGATCTGACAGTTTTCTTTGCTGAAAGCACAGTAGCATGGACAACATACCTAGAACTGCTGGAGAACTATGCAGTCCCACAAATACCAGACAAGTTCTTCCAGCAAGATAGAGTCCCTCCACATTATGCCCATGAAGTTCCCATTGAAGACCTCCAAGGTCACCAGATGTAATCCCCTTAAATTTCTTTTTATGGGGGCATGTAAAAATCATTGTTTATCCAACTCCAGTACAGGACCTGGCCGACCTCCAAAGGCGGATAATAGATGATTTTGCTTCTGTCACACCAGTAATGTTACAGAACACCCGGAGGGAGATAGAGTATTGGCTTGATATACTTCGGTCCACTAAAGGCACAAATGTGGAGATTCATTGAAACTTGTTGAGTTTGTCTAAAATACAATATAATTCCAGCTATTCTATGTCCATTAGTTTAGGAGATATTAAAGTTTTTTTGTGGTAATGATTCAACAGGACAGAGTGTATTTAGGCATTTACATGCTTAATATTAGTAGTTTTCGTGTTGACAGTAGTGTTGAATATTCCTTTACTATGCATGTGTTAAATGATGTTTATATTTATGATCCCATATAGCTTTGTTCACATGCACAAACCAATTGTTTAATATGACCTAGAATTGCAAAATGGTAAATGTATGAAGAACAGTTCAACGTGGAGACAGCTGGAGTGGTGTATCACTTGTGGAGGCATCTGGTGCTGGAAGTTCATAGATTCAGCACCAAATGCCTCCACACGTGATACACTGCCACTTTCATCGTTGACGCCAACGAAGCAAGATTTAGTCTGAATGAAGGGTTGAAAATGGGAACAAGTGTTCATGAATCCAGTCCCAGTAAGTAATTACTAAGTGATGTTTGTGTTACAAAAACTAACTCAAATTTGTCTGTTTTTAATATTGGTAATTGTTACTTGCAACTATTAATGTTTTGTAACTGGATGGTTGTAAATGCTTTGTCACGTCTATATATTTGACCCATGAAGAGTTAAGCTTTATTTCCAAATAAGTTAATATAATAAGGTAACATTTTATTTTGTCTTGTTTGATATGATGCAAAGCAAAAATAGAAGTATTTGTATGTTTGTGATGTTCTAAACCATGTTTAGGCAACATTGAATTTATATGTGTGAAGTATCAGGATGGTGTTGATAGCTTTAATTGAATGAAGCCAGATTTGTAAAACAGGTAGTAAAAATGTTCTAACTTGTAGTTATGCCAAATTAAATTAACTGATATAGAAAAGTAATAAAGTTAGTATTCACCTTATTCTGTTCAGAGGTGTTTGTAAATTATAAAGAAGCTCGGAAAACATATTATATCTCAAAAGGATGTCCATTTTATGTTATCACCAGAAATAAAATCATAAGTTGATATTTCAAAACAGCAATTTGAAAGAACATTAAAACTGTTTCTGACCACCAAATGTTTATACAATTTAAATGAGTTATAAACTATGTTATGATTTGTAAATTATATTAGTATGTATAAAATGAGACTTTGTAAATACAGGGAGAGCCTATGAACTGTGAGCCGGCTGTGTGGTATTTTTCCTGTCTGCATCATCAGCACTTTTTGCCATCTGCTGCTATCAAACGCAACCATACAATATTATTAAAAATACTTTAAACTTACCAACTATATGGAAGGAGATGCTGAAACTGGCCACCATCATTGCCATACATGTTTGGCACCTCTTTAGCAAATTGTTCATCACTTGTAGTAGTTCACATTGAGAAATGGTGACAATTTTCTGGTTGATATTTTGTTTTAATTCTTCCAGGGAGTGTGGGTTTGTCTTGTACACATTTTGTTTTAATTCACCCCAGAGATAGAAATTGCCAGGGGATAGGTTGGGGGACCGAGGAGATCACACATCTTTACTAATAATTCTGTTCTCAAATACTCTTTCAAATTAAAGAAAAGAATTTAAGCAGTTTTTGTATCACAAAACAGCTCAATTTCAACTCATTGGCATCAATCACTTGTGGAGGCATCTGGTGCTGGATCTATGAATTTCCAAAGGTTGCCTTACCCCAGTAAATCAACATTCATAACCTGATTCTTTTTCTTCATGATGTAGATCTCTCAGACATCTAATTCTGTGTGTTGATAAGCTGGTTGTAACAGTTTTATATTCAGTGTAATTTCATCACCTGATTTCTAGAAGTGCTGGGCAATTGCTGAATTTTTCTATTTGTTTGTCTTTTAATTTTGCATATTTTCTTTCAACTTCTTTTTGTCCTTCCTAGTATACGAGATTAAAGTCTAAAAAAAAAAACCAAAACAAAACAAAAAATTTCAATTATTCTCACCAAAATATTGACCATATGAGCGTTGCGTAGTGTTGTTGAAAAAAGTCATAATCATGCTTCCTGTCTGTTAATTCTCTACCAATAAAGGAGACAAAATTCTATTAATGTTTGTACTGGTATCAGCTATTGAGTCTAAAAAATTGGCCCTATCACTTTCTCTGCTCCTGGCACACCATACATCTATAGAGGGGTGCTTCATGAAAAATATTAGGCTTGCCAGAGCTCCAATAATAATAATTTCGTGCATTCACACCCATGAAGGTGAAACCAAGCTTTGTCTGTGAAAAATATTAAATATGGGTCTTTTTCGCCTTGTATATACCATTGAGACCTCACTCAGAAAATGCGTGTCTATATCACATATGAAGAACATATGCCACAGTTATTTTATATGCTTTCAACTTCAGCAATTTAGTAGCTCTTTGCACAGTTATAAGAAATGCCTACCTGTTGTGAAAGATGATGGGGGTTCGGGGGGGGGGAGTGTTCAAACAATGACCAGTGTCATTTAATGTTTCTTCGGTAAGAACCTTGCGCTGTCATTTAGGTTTCTTAGCCTGAAATTCATTGTAAAGTCTATGGATTGTTGTATGGCCTGAAACGTTTACACCTGGAAATGTTCCTGCAAATCATACTTTCTCTTGATGAGTTGACTTGACTGAGATAACACATACAAATCTTAATAAATGAACACTGTGCAGTAGAAAACATATACTGAGCCATAAGTGACTAAGTGTGGACAAGTGACTAAGTACAGGACAAAATGATAAATAGTTCATACCATATGTACCATATTTGAACTAGACCATATCAATGTCAACTCAATACTACACTTCAAGAGCAGAGTGAAACTGCATCAGAAACATGACGTTGTTTACCACAGCAGTGCAGAATCACATGACCATATTTCAGTGGAAAAATGCTGTGCAGCCAGCATCTAGTTCATTAGCACTCACTGGTGTTAACATCTATTAATAGTAACTAATATTATGAAAATCTTCCCAGAAAGATCTGGGACGGCTCTGCTTTTCCATGGATAATAAAAGTTTGCTAATAACATTTTCTTTTTTCCAGGTCTCTTGGTAACTGGAGTTGTAGTAATATGCTTACCAATGCCTGGAATCCAGGCTTTTGTTTTCTTCATCGCAGGATTCATCTGCTTCATACCTGGGGCGTATCATGTTGTATATATCTATTGGGCTGTAAAGGGAAAACGGGGATATGATTTTTACCACCTCCCACTCTTCAACTAATCTTTTATGCTCACTTCTTGCATCAACACATTGAACACTATTTTACATCAAGAAACTGCTGGTTTGTTACACAAAAGTTCCATTGCAGTGCTTTGTGACAAAGAAATGAATGATCCTTTGGGCCGGCCTAATTATAAGTGCTGTGGGGGATGCAGCTTCTAGATATAAACTAGTGAATGAAACTTTTGTTCTTCTCAATATGTGCACAATAATTGTTGCTAAGTTTTTAATGATTGAGTGCACAATTAAGATACGTCCTTCTCGATTATAGACTGATATTGCTCTGTTGCTGATGGACTGGTCTCTGAAAGGGACTAAACATTGACTGATTTCTTTGATCTGCAGCCATTTATAAAATTATAGCTTTATTATGATTGAAGATGCCATGTTTGTATATAATGTAAATAGCAAGTTAATTGTGTATTTATTGAAATTTGTATACATTTCCTGTTAAAGATATACCATCATTTATGTGTATATGAGCTGTGAATACAGTTCCTTTACTATCGGGCCCAATATATAAAATGCTTTACAACACTGCTAAAGGAAACTGGTTTATTATTGCTATTGAATTCATTGATCTTAGCACCAGCAGGTGGAAATGTCATTTGACCTAAAAATTCCTTGGTTATGTATAAAAATAGCTCATTTTCTTTTCATTTTCAATTGGCTCTCTCCCAAAGATGTTCAGTGAGATCCATAATAGTGTACCACTTGTTCTTGCTAGCAACTCATGAAGCTGATAATGGTTAAGGCTGGTTCACAACAACCGAGAAGGTAACCAGAACAAAAGCGACAAGATTAAAATGCATGCATTTAAATGGAAGCGTTAGCAGTTGATAGGCCTCAGGAATGGGAAAGAAACTTGGCTAAGTTTTAAAAGTTTTAACTTTCTCGTTTTCAGGCACAGCACATTAGATCCATGTCGTGCATATTAGACTCTTTGCTGGAGAAATTATTCTAGATGGCTGTGACATAAAACAACCTCTCACTCTAGTCACAATTATTTTGAATTTTAACATTGACTAATCTGTATTATGTTAGCAGAATTGCTGGCAGGTGAAACAATATCATTGGTCAGTTTAAAAACAAATGAAAACCCAATGTGTAGGATCAACATACATTTCCAATCTCATTTCCTTTTTGTTACCCTTCTCGAGTTATTGTAATCCAGCTTTTAATCAACTTAATTTTATAGTACTAGCAACTGTTGTTATATTAGAATGAGTGATGTTTCAGCATTTTGACCTGCAGGTGTTATTTGTGCCAGTGACATTTTTTATATTAAGTTTTCATATTAAAGATGTAATTTGGAATTGCATCTGTAACCTTTGATGCAGAAAGCAAGCACTCAACCTTCTGTACCATCAAACCATATCATTATTCTAGAAACTATCATCATATTTATTGTGTATTTGTGATTATTTATAATGGAGCCTATTAAAATGCAGCTGAAGAAAGCCTCATTGATAAGTGTGACTATGTGCCCAGGTGCAGGTGCACCTCTACCTTACCCTCCTGAATTGTTGCAGGTGTACACAAAGAGTGTTATGTAACCAGCAGCTGGTCAGAGAGGTGAACACACATTTGGGCATGTAGTCACACTAATTCAGGGGGGGGGCCAAGGTGGAGATGCACCTGCATGTGCATTTGGACATGGAGTCATAGTATATGTTGGGATGAGATTTTAAGTATATGTTTTTGGATTTGGTTAGGGTATCCATGATGCAGTGGTAAAATATGTTATGCATATTTGGGACATCTTAGCAATGATTTCTTGATCGAATAGTATTTCTAGCTTGCAATTCTGCCATCCTGCATACATGGTGATGAGAGATCAACTCATTGCCCATAAATGGTACCATAGGATGAAAGCATGACTTTGTGAACTTGAAAATGGTGACATTTTGCACAAAAACCTTTTCCTAACAGGTACAGGGTTCTGTTACTGCAAATAAACACAACATACCAATGACTTTAGGTTCCCTTCCAAAGGAAGCCATACTAAGGATTTTTACATCTGAAAAGAATACATCACATCCACCAGATTGAACAACCATTGGTACTAGAGGATAGTATGGTAACTATATACCATTAGGTGACATCTGAGTATAATTTTACAATAATGGAAGTTATGATAGCTATGAAGGCATAAGACTAAGTTTTCAGGATATAGATTTGTAATTATCACTTCCCAGGAGAGGTGCTGTGTCAAATAATTGGAGTGGTTTTCTGATGTTTTAATGGACATAATATTATAGATATGGTGATTGTATTTATATTGTAAGTTAGATAACCCTCAAAGTTTCATTTGGCATTACGAAAAATATGCTGCTTCCTCCTATGGCCACTGGAGCACAATTGTGACTTATGCTTCCTCCTGCGAACATGAGCTTCATCAATTGTAAGATGGCAATGATGACAAACAGTGAAAAAGCATATGCTGTTCTTGAGTTTCATTCTAATAAAACTGTGACAACCATGAGAGGAAACTTTAGAACAAAGTTCTGGAAACATCCAGCCAGTATGAACTCCATTTGCCAATGGTATGTACACTTGATAACCGTGGAATGTCTGTTCAAGGGAAAAATCAACAACTCAACTGAATGTAGTTGAAATTGTTGAGTGTGTGCATAGACCACAAAGTCAACTTGTCGAGCGAGCAGAGAATTGAACATGCTGCATTCAACCATTTGAAAAGTGTTACAGGAAACATTGAAGGTGCACCCTTAAAGTTTGCAGCTGCCAGAAGGACAAAGCAAAACGCTTTGTAACTGTACCTCACATTGCAGCATGTTCATGACTCCCCTAAACTGAATGTTTTCTGTGTGGTATCACATTTTAAAATTTACAGTCCCTTCTTCTTCATTGAATTTCCATTACAGGGCACATCTAACTGGATATATTGGAGAATTGGCTCATACCACAGTTGGAGACTGATATTGTAAAGCCATGTGCCAACAGATGGTGCTCCACTTCATTATCACCTTGATGTTTGTGACTTCCTGAATACCAGATTTCAACCAATGGATGTCATACTGGAATGAGGATAATGCACTCATGTTATGGCCTCCATGCTCTCTTGACCTCACATCTTGCGACTTTTTCGTGTGGGGTTATGTGAAGGATGCAGTTTACACACCTCCTTATCAGCTAATCTATGAGAATAAAGAGTCTGCATCATCAATGTCTTTGGTGAAATTAACAGGGACATGTTATGGCGAGTGTGGGCCAAGCTTGACTATAGAATTGATGTTTGTAAAGTCACTCATGGAGCGCATATGGAGCACTTGTAAGCTCATAAAAAACTTTAACATGCTGTATCTGACTATACAGGTTTTGTAGCGATAAGTCAAATAATAGCGCTATAGCAATGATTTGAAATCACATTCCACCAGTGCTCCATCTTCATTCCATATATCATCAGTGTCATTGCCTGTGGTGCTATAGTAGTAAAAACGGGCATTAAACATTGTCCAAAATAAATGCTCCAATTATTTGTGCGTACCGTGTCTATTGCCATTGAGGCAGTACTAGACATAGAGTTAAATAACACTATTAACACAGATCTGGTTGGACAGGTAACATCCATTATAATATTTTTGTTAGCACCTGTGAACATACATATATGACCAATTACATCCAGTTTGTCAAAATTATTGGTCAGAAATTAACATGGAATTTCTGTTCAACAGAATTGCACTTGAGAAAACACTTCAGCTCCTAATAGGATGCTACATATGGCATAAAATACAACTATTCATGCCCTTCAACCTTATGTATAAATGGCAGACTTAATAACAAATAGCTTCGAGATCACTGATGTGACCACCAATGACAAACATATTCAAGGGCAGCACTGACAATTTTAGAATGCCATGTTTTTAAAAACAAATTAAATTTATTTAGACAACTAATTTTAATTGTTCTACAAATTGATTACAATGTGTTTAACTTGCTGTAATAGTTTCTTAATTATCACCATTTAAAGATTTTGTGTTGATCCAAAAGTGAATTTGACCAGCAATGATTTTTTAACAATTTTAAATCATCATTAAATCCTAAACAATGTGAAGATGAGCTTAGAAATGCATTGGGCAGAGAAGCCACATCAATGGTAACAAATTTTAAATGGTACAATTAAATCAAAAGAAGTCAGTTTTTTCTTAGTAATGAATTTTGTGAAGCATGCTTAAAAATTCCTGTTATAAAAATATTGCTGCTATTTGAGCAGTGCTTAAAGAAGATGAACAAACATTTTAGGAATTTATTTGGGCAACAATGGTCATTTGTATGAGTCAAATCCAAAACATTTTACATCAATAGTTAGACGTGAGAAAACTTTGCTATTGATAGATTCCACATAAAGTGACTCCTAATAAGAGCCAATAATGCATTGAATGATGCAAAAAAAATAAAAAAATAACAAGGTAGGTCTTCAAATTTGGTTTGGAATTTCATCACTGGTCATGAATCTTGGATTTATTGTTATTATACTGAAATGCAAAGTCAATGTGTCTTTCAAACAGAAACTAAGCATACAGAAGTGACAAATTCACTGTGCTGGTAAGAAAATGATTGCTAGTTTTCCTAAAATGAGCCTATTTATACTATAATATTAGAAGATAGACATCTGTAACTGCCAATTGTTACACAGACATCTGTTTACCAAACATTGTTTAAAGTTTGTGAAAAAATGTAACATGTAAAATCATTTTACATCATGACAATGCATTGTTGCATACAGCAACACTATCAGCTGAGTATCTGGATGCCCTAAAGGTCAGCACCATGGACCCTTCAACATAAAACCCTGATAGCTCCTTGTGAATTTTTTTTGTTTCCAATATAAAAGATAAAATCCATGGAATCTTTTTCTTCATTGGAACATAACTTGGTTTGTGAAGAGCCTCAGGAAGAATGCATTATTGCTTTAAGGACTGGTTTCATGAATCCAAACCCATACAATGTTAAAGGGGAATATTTTGAAAAACAATAAAATCACTTATATTTTTTAAAACTGATCTTTGTTTGATTTTTTAAACATATCAGTGTCGCCGTTTTACTTGCAGGTTTTGAACTTCAACCTCTATATATAGGATGTTAAAAGAATATCAAACCTTTTTTAGATATTGACAGTGCTCTGGCAAAAATGATGTGTCGCACAAATCATAAATTTTTCAAAAGGGAAAAACAATTTTGTGGGATTCATTTTATTAATAGAACACATAGTAATTGAACAATATGTTTGTTTCTTTTATCTAACATTTATTTTATTTATTGAATATCAATTATACAGTTAAAAATAATATTCCTAATTAATTAAATTTAATGAAGTTTTAATATAATGCCAATTACAAATTAAGGTAATGGTGCTCTGTCTAAAGATCACATACCTCAAAGAAAGTTTCTCAGGAGAGTTTCTGAGTGAATTTTATTGCATTGTTCTCTAGGTTTAATAGCTTTAAAGTGACAAAATATAATTCTGTATATACAGAAAACCCACACTCATAAACAGCTACAATCCAAAATTGCACACACATCAACTTGACATTTTTCACAGCCTGACACATAGATTAATAAACACACTACTGGAAAAAGGAGAATATGAACAAGAGTACCAACGTGAAAAGAAGGTTGCAACAGAAAATGGTTTTGAAACAGAATTAGTGGACCAACTAATATGAAAATATAAGAAAGAAAGGAAAAAAAGATTAAAGATATCACCACACTAAGCACAGCAGCTGTACATTCATGTTCCACCCACAGATGCACAACAAATTCAAAAAACTGTTCCAAGATCATAATATAGAGCTGGCACCTCAAAACAAATAATCATCAGGAACCTATTAAACTACCTGTTAAAAGACACCATACCAAACAAATCAAAATCTGGCATTTACCAAATAAACTGTGAAGATTGCCCAGAATTTATATTGTACAGACTAAGAGAAACCTTCAAACAAGATTGAAAGAACAGCTCAGAAACATGAAACTCAAGCAAACAGACTAATCAGCAGTATCACATCATTTCTGGACATCACAACACATGAAACTGAGCATCAAACTTAAACAAGAAAAACTATAACGGAACTAGCAATTTGGGAAAGGATACACATTAGGAAAAATGCACACATAGTTATGCATTTTGAAATACCACCGGTAGATCACAACTTAAGATTACCCCAAGGAAATAAGATGACAGCACAGATGAAATTTCAATAGGAAACTCCCCTTCTGAAGTCAGTCAAACACCCCTAAGAAAGTGAAACTATATTGTCCATATTTGAGTCAAATCAGTTACATAATAATTAAAAATTTCATTGTATAAATCACTTCATATTTATACTGTGCTGAAAGTTTATTTAGTTTGCATGAACCACATATATTTTTTTGTAATTGTTTAGATTAAAACACTTTAGTAAGGGTTTTTGTTTTTTCCCTTCTGCTCATACTGTAATGCAAAAGAGCTGGTGTAGGCTTTCCTTGTTTGACGATTGCCAACTTATCCTCCTACTTCAAATGTGATAATGGTTTGTCCCCTAATTGTTTAATTACTCATTTGTCCATTTTGAAGAATTAGCGCTGGTAACTGTCTTGGTACACTGTACATCATAAACTGAATACTAGTATATACTAACACTTATAACTGTTAAGGATATTAGTAATGTTTTAAAAATTTGCAAACATACATAGATGACATCTCCATAGTTCCAGAAAAACTCATAGACAATGCACTCAAACTCCTCAACATGCAAAACAAATCAATTCAGTTCACCATAGAAACTGATCGGGATGTTTGCCTACAATTTCTAGACATCAAAATAATCAGAGCAAGAAAGCAAAACCTAATATTTGGAATACACAGAAAGCTCACAAATACAGATAACTGCATAAAGTTGGAAAATTATGAATACCAACAGATACTCCAAATAGCTACCAACAACGGTTTCCACAAAAGTGCAATAAACAATAGTACTAAAATACAAAAAATTGAACTGCATAACACACACACAACCACCCTACAAAACTGTGACCAGCCCCAGTTCAGAAGATTCACCTATTATCCTTGGACACAACAAATTTCAGAAGATCTTCAAGAATTATAACATCACCTTTAGCACTACAACATTCAGAAATTGCTATGCAAAAAATTAAAGGATCCAGCAAACAAAGAGACCGGGAATTTACAAAATTAAATGTTCAGACTGTAATCTAGTATACATAAGAAGGAAAAAAAGAAGTCTGGAAACCAGATTGATTAAAAGGTCATGTGAGAAATTTATAATACTAAAAAATCAGCAGTTGTCCATCATAGCTTGTCATCAGAGCGTGAGATCACACCTAATATAAAACTGTTAAAACCAGCTTATAGACACATGTATTGGATGTCTGGGAGAAGATCTACATCATTTTAAAGAACCATACTATGAATTTTGAATTACCACCATACAGCAACCTATGGAATTTATAGATCCAACACCAGATGCCTCCAAAAGTAATGCACCTCCACCCTCATTGTTGATGCCAATGAAATGAGATTGTCAGAATTAGAGGTTGAAAATGGGGGAAAAAGTGCTCTTTAACTGGTCCCAGTAAGTAATTACCAAGTCAAATTCTTTCCAATTAACATTAACAATAGTCAATCTTACAATAACTACAAAAAAAAAAAAAACAAAAAAAAAACAACATTCTCTCAAACTTTTAACTCCATGTGCTATGCAGAATTCCAAACCAGGAATCAAGCCAGTCATGTTCATATAATAATATTTGGGGATGTTTGTGCGTGGCGACGTGGTTTGGTTTGCTGAAACCCTTGACCATAGCATGTCAAACAAGGAAAGCCTACACCAGCTGTTTTGCATTACAATATGAGCAGAAGGAAAAGACAAGAACCCTCACTAAAGTGTTAACGATGATTTTACCTAATTTGAATTTGCGCAGACATTCACATAGCGTGTAGGGGAGACGGGATAACGGAAATGTACGGTATGTGTGCGATGATAAATCAGAACGGCGGCGGGGCGGCAGTGTAGCTGTAACAACGACGATGGATCTGATCTTCTATTCAGACAGCATACCTATGGTACATTTTTACTTAATTTAAATTTGCGCAGAAATTTACATTGCAAGCGGGAGAACGGAAATGCACCAGTATTCTATTTTTGGTGGTGATGGCGGCAACTTGCTGTAATAACGATCATGGATACGATTTTCAATTAAGACAACATACTTAATATAAGATATCGTAGAACGTTTTACCTAATTCGAGGTTGCGCGTAAACTCATATTTTGGACGGGAGAAATGAAGAATGGAGTACGGAGATGCACGGAATGTGTGTGGTGGTACAACGTGAAGATGGTGGCGGTGTTGGCGGGAGCGTAGCTTTAATGACTATTATGGATGCAATTTTCTATTAAAACAACATACTTAGAATTCCTCTAATTTTATTTTACTCTCGAAGAGTAATCATTTTTCCAACGAGAATGATCATAGACCAGTTAACAGCTAATTTTTGTTGCGAAATGGAACGCACAAAATCTCCCTCAGGCTTTGCCACTGCCGCACCCACGAGGTTTGAAATATTTTTTCTCCGTGTAGTATTCGGAAAATATATATCGTGAATGCAAGAAGTTTCGAGCATTAATATTTTGGCCGGGAAAAAATATATCGTCTTGTATTCGGATAAATATGGTATGTAAACGTGGTCTCATAATTGTACTGGCAGAGTATACAATTCTAGAAGTTTACTAACAACTATGCAAATAATTGCCTGGCCATTTACAAAATATGGTGCTTTGATTTTAAATAGAATTAATTCTATGCTGAAACTGTTATTAGTATTACAGAGTTTTATTAGAGGTTTATGTGGATAATTTTTGGGGTTTTGTGTGTGTGTGTTTTAAAAATTTGGTAATTATTTACAAGTTGGGCCGCTAAGTAATGTTGTATCCATTGCGCTGTTAGGAGTTGTTGGAAATATCGATAATGAGGTACTACCACGACATAAAATTAGAAACAAATTTATATACACACACTAACCTAAACGGATTGGAACCTAACCTTGCGCTAAATTTGAAATTACAGGCTTTGAAATTGTCATCATAAATACAAAGTCAATCAATCGCACTTAGTTTCATTAGATTTTAGAGTGGCCGAAGTTCTACATAATAAAATTTACTGAACAGCTGTATCTGCGTGAAACATACTTGTCATACATCAGCACAGCGTCTAGCGACATATGCCGGTGTTGCATTCCACAACTCTGTTCGCCTGCCGCCAGGTTTTAGGCACTTTAGTGTGTAGTATTATTATATATTTACATTGCAAAAGTACTACAAGACTTCTTTATTTATATTCTACTCCTTCTAGGCAGCATACTTCATAAATATTCACAAAAAAGGATCGCTACGCGCACGTAATAAATTAGCGTATAACTTAGTTACGGAACTTTTCCGATAAAAAAATTGGTGAAAACGTAACAAGTATAAACCAAACTTTAAAAAAACAACCACAATTTGTTTAATCTCTAGACGGGCCCAAGTTCTCAATAATTACCAAAAATTTTATTGTAACTAGTTAGTTGTTTCTATTTTATGATCGATAACACAATTACACAGTTTTTAATCTCCCATAATAATTATTAGCTTTTATTTTACTGTTACAATGACAAACTGAAATTAAGAGCACTGTTTTGCATTTTACCAGTAAGTGTTAATAAGAAAGAGTAGGTGATCTTCGATAAATAATTCAGGAACTATTTAATAACTTACATTTATTTTTATTAGGTTTGTTGGCTAGTCTTTACCTATGTACTTTATTCGGTACAATTATCCTTTTCATCACTCTTTAAGTAGAACAGCTGATACTGTATCACTATAAGATTTTGATTTATATTTGCAATTGTATCTGGATAGAACTGCTTCACACAGCTGTGTGTCTTTGTTCCCATATTTTCCGAATTAAATACTCATGCATGAAACTGGATATGGTGGGATACCAAGTTAATGTACTCCACAAAATAACAGGTTACAACTTTGTTGATGACTTACTAACAATCCTCAATAAAATGCATTTCTCGTTACTTGAAATAAGTCCTTTTGAAGATAAGGAAATTTACAGAAATGAGCAAAAAATGAAAATACCTCAAATTTGCCATGCCTGTAGAAGGTCCCCCCCCTCTGCCAAAAAAAAAAAAAGGGTAAACCGCTCATCAAACACGGATATGCCTACAATGGAACTTGTGGAATATTAAATAGCTATTAAAATTAAATATACCTAAATAAAAAATAAGTACTCATAGACTTAGTATGATATGACTGGTGCCTACCAGGTCTGACTCTTAGCAGGTATTAGGTTGAATGACCTAACTCTGCAGTAGCCTAGCTCACCCACTGATGAATGGTTACAGCATTTGCATTCCATTCTAATATTATTTGGCACTGTGGCAAACATTGTTAGTGGAAATAGCATTACATAAAGAAAAGTAGTCTTTAGATTGTGTTTTCTACGTGTAGCTATGGAAGTGGTAATGGAGTTTTATTTATGGTCGCTCTTTAATTGCTGTGGTTTTCAGCATCCAATTCTATACTGGGCATGAAAGACAGCTTAAATTTGCTCAGAGGCTTCTTTTAGCTGGCTTGAGGTTCTTTTATGTGCTATAAATCTATGTCATGGGACCAACACTACTTCCCTTCTGAGGGGAGCCATTCTAAGGATTTTTACACCCAAAAAATGCATCGTCCTCTGCCGGGCTTGAACCTGCATGAAATTAGCATGATGGTAGCCATCACATCACAGAGGCGACTACGTGTAGCTATGGTGCACACTATACAGATAGGTACAGTGAATTTATTGCATGTTACAAGGTTTAAAAACTGAATAAGTCCTTGTTGGAAAAAAGAAAGCCAAAAGTTCTAACCATGGAAGAATTAAATTAGAGGCTGTGATGGAAGGAAGTCCAAGAAAGCCATTATCTTGCATTGTATACCTCTTATTTTTTATTAATTGATTGGCCTGCTTGCTCTCCAGATTTAAATCTGTGACTATATTCTTTAGAGAATACTTAAAGATAAAGTTTATGCAACAAATCCCCATTAGAAGGCATAATTCACCATGTACTATCCTGTGTGTTTGCTGCAGAAATTTCCTATCATTGAATTACGTGTCAAACTTACATAGAGTAATTGATGTTACATAGAGTAACATCATTTTTAATACTTTCACAATAAAAGGTAAGTAATACATGTTCATATTATACATTCATATTATTTTTTATTGTTAGCATATTAAGGGCAGAAATGGTGCACCTGTGTGCCACTACTGTATAAACAGATTCACACATGAGCAGTGGTGAATAGCAACAGGTTGCCATTTGTCTAACCAGCTGAAGAAAAATCTGATAGTTGAAAGTCACTTAACATGGATGTTAGTACTTTCCATGCTCTCCAATGGAGTTTTTTATCAAACGAGACAGTCATCAGAAACAATTACATCCAGACACCCTTATTAAATCTGGAAATAAAAATAAAGATCTGATAAGCATTAAATGAAACTGTTAACTGACATGCAAAGTCTGCAAACTAAGTTAAAAGGGAGAAAGCTTTATACATTTTTTTTTTTTTTTTTTAATGATTTATTGATCGATCAGCGCATGTGCGCTCTACAAATCATTGATTTTAGACATTATTTACATGCATGATACTGAATAACATTGAAATGAGGTAAGCCCCATTGGGCCCCTCATAAGTAGGTACATTTTTTTGTTTTTATTTTACAGAAAGTCTTGCTGTGAGAGCTGGTCCAGTGGTAGGCGACTCTTGATGTGAGTTGGATAGCTAGATTTTCTGCCAAGAGAATAGTGAATGGCTCCTGAGAGGTCTTTTAGCTTGCTGTAAAACTGTTCGGCTTGTGAAGAAATTTACTGTTGAATGATGCTGATTCCAGTTTCTCTATGTAGTTGACTATTTCTGACAAACCATGGTGCATTCGTTGAGATTCGCAGTATAATGCATTTCTTTGACAACCATTGAAACAGAGTTGCTCTAATTCCTAACTCTAATTTCTTATTGCCTAAAATAAAAATATTGCCCAAAAACTGTCAAAGACAAGTCTCATTTCAAATGCCTAGAAGTTACAAAATTCCTACAAATTTGGAGAGTTGTAATTCAGACAGAGCTCAATACTTAAAGCTGTGCAGAAAGTGGTATAAAGCTGCTACCTCCAGAAAAATTAATAACTTTGGGCATATACTTTATAGTAGGTATAAATGAATAACATCTAATACATTTTACTGTACATGGAATGTTTGCAGATAATCAATTTGAGATAAAAAATCTAGGGTTCAGGGCCATATTACGGTTTGTAGCACATTTACAAGAAAAAGAGTTTGTGATAGCTGTGTAAGGTGCTGTTAAATTAAGATTATTATGGAAACCCTCCCCCAACCATGAAACATTTTTCTGGGTACAGGTGTGCTATGGTCTATGAAGACCATTGAGTTATGGCTTAAAACTTTTACAGAATTTGCACTTCACTGATAACACTTCAGCTGTAAGGTATGGTAAGAAGTGGAGGACTGGAGTGTGTGTTTTTAGCACAATGGATTTGAACTTAACCAGAAAGGGATAGGCGAATAGATATTTAGTTTTGTGTTTGAATCCTAATGGATGTGTTATCTTATTCTTTTCTTTCTTTATCAGCATATAATGAATGTAAGTTGTTTAGATTTACAGGAGGCATTTATGTTTTCTGTATGTAATTTAAAATTCTTTTAGTTGCCTTTTATGCATATCATAATGTTAACTGAACTATACAACTCTACACAGATGACTTGAGAAAAATGTAAATTTATAAGTACCTATTTAAAAGTAAGAGTGAATTATTGTAAAAATGAGTTGTCTCCAAATCAAGAGTCTCTGGGATGAGGTTTTTGGCGAAAATGACATTTTCCATTTTCTAACTATATAAGCAATATAAATAATCTCTGGACACCTGTGAACCATGAACATCTTTCACGCAGTGCTATTTTTTAAAAGTCCAGTAGCTCTTTTAAATCATCTATGTTTGTTTGTTTTAACACTACCATTCCTTTGTGTATACAATTTTTTCTCAGTTTTATATTTGTGCGCATGAAATTTATTCCTCGCATTCAGTTTTCTCTGAATTGTATGCAAATTTCCATATGTAATCTCAAGTATACCATTTAAAGATTTAAATATGCATTTTATTATTCCTTTATTTATTGGCTCAAAACTAATTAATTTATACAAAATACAAGGAACATTTTTAATATCAATGACTCCAGAAAAACAAAGAAGTATTACTCTATAATTAAAAACATCAACTTAAATCAAATCTTTATATGTATTTTTACTGAACTAAAGTAACAGAAAATTTCAGCATCATACTTCTCAGGTAAAATATGAATGCACAAGACAATTTTAGAAAAAGTACACTTTTTTTTTTTTTTTTTTTTGCTAGTTAAAATTTTGATTATTTTATCTGGGAAACTACTGAGCTAAAAATGTCAGCTTTTGCACAATCATTTTTATACATTTGAATTATATGAGCCAATTTTAATGTGAGATCCCATTCGTCTGTTATGCACCTGTCACTTCATGTGATGTAGAATGAAGTTTCTGTAGTTAAGTGAAAATAAGAGATATTTTGCATTTGATACATTGCAGATGCATCTTGTAATTCACTGCAATGACATGCAAAGTATAATGTATTTTTTTAGAAGTATTTGGATTAATAATTTATGAATATATATAACTCCATGGCACAACAGCTCACAAGAAACCTTGGCCTACCGCCCGGCTGCTGCATCCCCCAACTCGGTCCATGACAGACATCATAGATGGGGTGTAGTATTGGAGGGTGAAACGTGGTCAGTGCCTCGAATCCCTCCCAGCCGGTTAATGCTGTCCTCATGAGTTGGAGTCGCTACTTCTCCATCAAGTAGCTCCTCAATGGCCCCCCAGGGACCTCATGAGGCTGAGTGCACCCCAGTCCAGGTCTCCCAGCGGGGGAAAAATCCCCACACCAGTACTGGGAATCGAACCCAGCTCTCCCGCTTGGCAAGCAGCTGCGCTAATATATAATACATTTTTTAAATATTTATGTATATGGTGGGATGAATTTGCGAAGAAATCAATTTTGTAAAATGTATATTGTTTGTACATTTTTACTCAGACATGGAAAATGGGTATTTTGAGAATGTTAATTAAATGAAATTATTTGTTTGTTAACAATGCTGTTAATTGCCAGGATCATATCAGCACTGCCAGTGTGCTGAAATTTCAACCTGCAGGAATTCTTTAACATGCCAGTAAATATGCTGACTTGGAGCTGTCACTTTTAAGCACACTTAAAAACCATTGGCCTGGGCGAGGTTTGAATCAACGATTGGGATCAAAAGGCCAATGCTTAAACAACTGAGCCACATAGACTGACTTCAGAATGTTAAAATGAATACAATCATGAAAAACTGTATTAGATATGAACTGGAAAATGTGAATGTTTAATTTATACCCTGATGTGACTGGATGTTTAGAATTTGTGGCAAGGGCTACCTGCATACATTATCTACCAATCCACAGTGGTTCACTTGCTCTTAATTTCATGTGTCTCATAACCCAATACTGAGGTTCGGTCATCACAAACAACTGTATGATTTTTTTATGGGATGCTTTGATTTCTTTGTTTGTTTGTGAACAAATTCATTCTATGTATATAATTCTTATCTACAATCCATAAAACAATGATTTATGATTTAAAATACCCTGAACATATCCAACATAAAGGTTTTTTGATAAAAATTTTTACAAGTGGTGAGATACTATATTAAAAAATGATAATTAAGTTTTTCACTTTAAGCTCTTATTGCACTTCAAAACACAAACTAATATACATTAACAAATAAAAGTTATACATCCCAAAACACTATTTATAAATATCCAGATGTCTTTCAAAGACACTATATAGCATGTTCTTATAAGTAAGCAGTATGATATCTACAATAACCATAACAGTATTTAAATCATGATAATAATGAAAGGTATTACATAAATGCATATGTGTAACTAATGAGCTGGAAGTTGACTGAATACTTCCTATGATATTAAAAGAATTAGCACTTTCTGTGTCTGTTGGAATTTCATTAATATCAAAATGAGTATCTCCAGTGAGTCTTATTGTTGGACTTAAATACTAGGCTACTAAAGGTAACTTTTATTTAACACTCTGTTGCCTTCTTTGATGCCAGTTGAAGACAGAAAAACATTTTTGTGAAACAGTGTAGAAAATGTTTAATAGTTGAAATGCTACTAATATAACTGCAGGTTTACTTTTCTAAATCAAATGGTTGCATCGAAACTTCTCTTTTGTACTCCAATACACTTGATTACAAATATTCCATACTCGTATATTTGCAGAATAATAGCTCATACAATTTTGAAGTTATGACAAATTCTATACAGCAATGCATAAAAAATGTTCCATGCGCTAGTTATATTATCAAGTTGTGTACCAAAAGCATCAATCTATTGGTTTGCATGTTCTGTCTATTAGTAGTCCATCAATGTATTACTTTTAAATAGTGGATTCCTCTCCAGCATCTCTTTGTATTTTGTCAGATTTTTTTATGTTTTCTGAGGATATAGAAAAACCAGGATTTATTGTTGCAGTTTCTCTGCGTTGCAAGTTGAGGTAGTCTCTCAGGGACATGGATATGGACCTATTTTGTGCGTCACTTACACTAGGTTCAGAGTTCTGAATTTCACTTGTTTTGCCTAGTTGAGGCCTGTTTCTCCAAAGAAGGTCGTTTAATCGTCGGGGCCCAGCTTTGCCCTTCTCGGATTCTTCATTGTGAAAAAGGTTGTCATCTTTGGTTAAATCGCTAATACGGGGAGTGTTCGCGAATCGGGTTTTAGAAAATTTCCGTGAGCTGCTTTCCTTGGGAGAATTTTGAGTCCTAATCAGGCTACTTAACCTTGGAATACTTCTACGATGTTTACCTTGCGTGTAGGATCTTCGAGGAACACGCTGTTCTTGAGTAGGGTTTTGACTGCCGAACAAGTCACTTATGCGTGGAAGGCTTCTACGAGGCTTATGTAGTTTTGAGGTTTTACGGGAAACCTTTGCATTAGTGTCATCTTCCTGAAGGACTTGCCCTTTAAAGAGATTGATTATTCCAGGAAGACTTCCGCGATGTTTTTGTTGTTTGGATTTCCAGGAAAGAATATGCGGATCGTCATCGTCGTATTCGGAAATATCTTGACTAGTGAATAAATCATTTATACCTGGAAGACTTCCACGACGTCTTTGCTCTTTGGTAGCTTTCTGAGAAACTTTGCGGGTATTGTTGTTCTCTTCTTGAGAAAGACTAAGGCTCCTAAAGAGGTCGCTTACTCTTGGCCCAAAGGCATCACTGAATCGTTGACCAAGCTTCTCAAATTGTCTTGAAGACTTCCGTGAATCTTTCCGAGAGGTTACATCACAATCCTGATCCTCTTCGGGACGTACTGGAAGTTCGTCGAGTGTAAAGAAGCCATCCATTTCATCCTTATTTTCAATCGAACTGATCTCTTCGGGAGTACCCTTGCTGCTCTTCATGCGGGCCTGGACCTCATCCATAAAGGTGACGCGCTCCTCAGATCTTGAAAATGGGGCTCCACTGTTTACAATAGAACTTTTGGCTGGGGTAATAGGCGTGTTGCTCTCTTCAGTTACAGGAGAAACCTTCCGCAACTTTGTAGCGAGAATGGAGTGCCTTGGGACACCTAGTGATGGTCGAGGAGGTTCGCCGTTGCTGAAGGATACAATACTAAGGCGAGCCGTTGTTGAGGGTGGATCATCATTGCATGCAGGATAGGAGAGCACGGAGAGTCGAGGTTTATCATCATATACAAGACTAGTGGCTGTGCTGCGATGCTCACTATACTGCCAGGTGGGACGAGGCCCGGGGACATAGTCTCGTCCAAAACATTGGAACAGCCTCACCATTAAATGCTGCCAGGTCCTTATCAGTTGCACCTGCACCTAGAAAAAGGTACACATGCTTGTAAGTCTGACTGTTCATGCGTGTGTTAAAAAAATCTGATAGGTTCCCTTCTTGTTACGTTCTCTGTCTGTTCTGTAATAAACCATTCTTACCAAAGCATATTCTTCTAACGACTACTGCTAATCGAGATAAATATTAAATCAAGATAATTAAGTTACTTTAGCAGAAATGGTCGTATCACATAGTTCTTTATAAGTACCAGGGAAATGAATTACACTAGGCTAAAGCGACAGTAAAATCTTTTTGGGTTCTTTTTGCATGATCAGGAGAAAAACAAAAGAAAAAGGAATGGCTGTTTGAGAAAAGTTGAAGTATTTTAAAATTAAAGCCAATAACAAGGATTGTGCCGGAACGGTTAACTCCTTAATAGGTATATAAGTTATGTGTTTTAACGAGATCTACATTTTTGGGTGGTGAAAGTTTTAAGTCCTTTACACTGATAAGTCATGTCAGACTATGAATGAAATGGGTGAAGGGATGTCCAAATGAGCCCGGGTTCCATGCAGATTAAAGTTTCTCGAGTTCGTCTTGTCAATATAAGGGAAACTACTTGTCTATCTTTTACGGTTTATCTTTGCAAAAGTAATCCAGAATGAAGAGGTCTTCAAAGACTATTCCCAGAAAATGTAATATATACGTTTTATTTATTTATTTATTTTTTACATATGGCATTTTAATAAAAATTGTTAAAGCCATTTTTTAAAAAATAAAAATGTTATAATTTTTTTCCATGTAAAGGGTAGTTTGGAGCGGGGGGGGGGGGGTCTTGAAAAGCTTCGTGCCACATACTTGGAAGATATAAACTTTCACACACGTACACACACATATTCGGAGTCTAGGATAGATGTTGGAGATCCCTTGCAATTTAGTCTGCTGCTATTGTTTCCGTACAGATTAACAAACTAAAATAATTTAGTAAGTATGTAAGTGCCCTTGGTAACGTTTTGCGAGCTATTGAATGGAATATTGTCCTTGTCCCGTATTAACTTGTCGCAAATGACATGCCATGATAGGTAAACAGGGAAAAGAACTTGCCTTGTCTAGTATATCTCCGGGGGTGGTTTAATTCCGGAGAGTGCCACTATAACGTCATAGAAGCTGGTTGTTAAAATGGCATCTCTTCTAAAAGGAAGCGCACCTACTTTTTATTTCTTCGAAATACCAAGACAATAAAATATCTTTCATGTAATTGGCGCCAAACGCATCTCAAGCATTTAAGATGTTAAGAGCTAAAACAAGTTTCTTAATGGTACTCGTTGGACCATTACAAACTTACGAATTATATGTTCTAGACTACGGTGATTTGTTTCTTGCCCAGCTGCCTTAAGCCGAAGCCTAATCGGTCAATTCGCATTTCAACCTGTTCTAAGCTTTTTGGACTCTCTAAATAATTGTAAATTAGTGACATGAGAAATTATTGTTAATAACTTGAAAAACATTAAAGAACGAAATTGAGACTGTAGTATGCTTTTCTAGTCCCTACATGTTTTTAAAAAAACATGTTCCTATCTTGTGTTCTAGCGCGCCATCAAAACGTGTACTTAATAATAAGATAAATGTTAGGATTTAGATAATTTGTCATCGTAAATAAACTTGCTAATTTTCGGTTCTTAACCATAGTTATCTCCCATTTAAAACGGAACTGTATGTAGTGAATTCGATTTACTTATTTGATTCCGTAAATTTTTGATAAACTTCAAACATTATTCATTACTTCAAATATTCCAAATTGCAGCAATTTTGTGAACCACCAAACTTCAGAGTAACTAGCCGCTCCTCCTATATATCAAACTAATAAGTAATACTTACCTCACGGTTTAGGTAGCAGTATAGCAAAGCAACAATAGCTCCTTGTAGCCCATCCATTGTGTAAAATATGTAATAATAGAGCTGCTCATAATTGCAATTCCTAGTTTTAGGGCGATAGCTTGTCAGGAGAAACTGAACCCCGAACAGAGGTATTAGAAAGATGGTGGCCCTTGTCATACGCCTGTAAAAGATATTGAATCAAAGTTACACTGCAGGCTTTACAATGAAATTTAATGTAAGCAAACTAAAAATTCCTTAGGTGCAAATAGAATCACGACAGAAGTTTTATATTAGCCTCTGATTTTCTCAGTTTTTGTATTACGGTAGTAAAATTGAAGTGTAACACAGCACCTATGTTCCAGTGTGATTGAAGCAGAAATAATCTTAACTTGGGAATAAGCATGCCTGAATTCGAAAGCTCATTTGTACTTTTTAAGTTATTTTCTTTTGAAAATAATTTTCACATAGAAACCAGAAATACATTTCATTATTCAGTCAGCCAAATGATAAGAGTGGAATCTCACCTGATGTGCATAGATTTGTTGGTGTTCACCTTTCGCATTTTTGTGAGTAGCACCCTTACAATATCCAACATTAGAATGGCATTTACCTGCAAGAAAAACAATACATCCAATTATATCACTGTAGATATTTTAGTGGTACTAAAGGATCAGAATTATGCACTATATTAAAGAGTTCCGACTAATAATTTTTTTTTTTTTTCAAAGGCTGATACCCCAGTGTACCTTATGATGATACTAGTTAAAGGAAAAAGAAGGCGATTCTCTGTCAAGAGCGGAATCTTGCAATTCTTTTCGTAATTAATATATGAGCTATTTTATTTGGCACAACCTTCTAGGATTACGCAGGGAGGAAAGTTTTTGTTCAGTTTTACTTCCGACATCCGTCACAACTGCTGTGAAGAGAACGTACCCCTTGGAATATTTGGCATAATACGTACAAGTCTTTCTACATCAGCTTCCCTACTGAATTTTCCTCATGTAGACCGTTGTAGTACCTCGCTAATTCGAAACACGGCTATTGTTGGTAGGCTTAAAGCTGTACGCAGTTTAGCAGAGATTCCCTGAAATGTTGGCATAAAACGGATCCATTTCTTGATTCCTTGCCACCTTCTGCCACTATATATCTAATAGCCGACCCAAGCGCCTAACAGCAATGTTCTCTGGAACATACAGAGTGTTCCAGAATTCGACCACACAAATTGGGGGCACTGGAGAGGCGTATAAAGTAATTGTTTGACATAGGGAATGAGTTTTCTAAATTCTTTGCTACAGCATAAAATATATTGAGGGTTAGGACGTCACTGATCAAACCTCAATGAACACCCGGAATACGGAGAATACAGACATAGTGGCATTACTTAACGCTATGGTTGAAGATTCAAGCCTTCGTGTGTACTTTAGTTTTATGTTGTCTCCTTCATTATATAATGAAACGTGAATATTTTGCTGTTACTCAATGTGGTTTATTCGTACCAACAAATACAAATAATGCAGTGTACGATTAGTATCTAGCCGCATCGCAGAACGTTCCAGTAACTATTACATTAAACACCTGAAGGTAATTATTTCCCCGTAACCCTTGAAGGAATTTATAACATGCAGTACATCACACATTAACGTTTATGTACTAACACACTGCAATTGTGACTTTTGCAGTGATACACAAAGTAGTTAAACAGACCCTTAATCGCTCGGGTTGATACTCTTGGTACGTTTCGCATGCGCAATGGTACCTCATGACACCAAAGGGCACATGAGCTCAGAAGTTCGTAGCTTAGATTATCTTAGGATATCAGTCCGTATGGTATCCATTTTGCACCTCGTTTAAACAATTTATTTTCTTACTCATAATGTGTATACACATGAACACATTGTTTAGCAACTCATAGTTCTCACAGTAGTCACGTGTAGCTATTAGACAAGATTTTCAGCAGCGCAAACGCGTAGGAGCGCAATGGCTAAAGTTATTAAAACGATACACTAACAAGACAAAACTAAAGTAGGTACTGCTGTTCGAATCATAGCAATATCATTTAGCTTTTTATGCCACCGCTAAAATCATAGACCAGTTTCTACGTTTCAAAGCACACATTTTTTTTGGTAGTGTTTAACACCCGCTTTAACTACTTATGGCACCGCAGGCGGTGACACTGATGATACTTGAATGATAATGGAGCACCGGTGGAATGAGATGGCAGGGGAAACCGGAGAAAACCCGCCCCAGCGCCGCTTTGTCCACCACAAATCTCACATGCGGTCGCTTGTGATCGAACCTCGGCCGTCTAGGTGAGAGGCAAGTGTACTCGGCCACGGCAGGGCCTTTCAAAGCACACATATAAATGCTTTCAAGAAATCTAATTGTTTTATTACATTAATCTATGCAAATTTATTGACAATTACTGCATTTAATATTGAAAACTACGTAGATTGCATTCACAGTCTTTTAGAAGTAATATGTACTGGAGAGTTTACGACCTACTTCAAAAATATAAACCAAACGCATTAGTGCTTAGTTTACATTTTAGGTTTATGTGATTTGTCCTTCCTATGAGGTATAATTTTCTCCAAAACACGAGGGCCTTCAAACCAAACCGCTCATTCAACCCAATTGTGCACCTCTTTGAGAAAAATTGGAAAATTAATAAATAAAAAACGAAACCTTCAGAGAGCGGTGTGAACTTAGAATCGTGCATTCTTTGGCAGCGCTGTACCGACTCGCCCGCCAGTATGTACTATTGGAGAGCTGTAGATAACTACATAGAGTATGAACTGAAATCAACCAAATGGTTATCAGTAGCGTGCATACCGTAAAAGAACAGGCAGTTTTGCCAAAATTAGAAGTCTTTTATAGACGCAGATATCAGCGATACCACAAAATAGTAAAAAGGTATTTTAATTGAGAAACAAAATTCAGCATCAACTTTAATGGAATCCTTTTTGTAATAATTTTAGCCCTAATGTATGACCTAAGATATTGCAGGATACCTGTTGGCCATTTTGGGCAAATGAGTTATTTCATTTAGCAAGAGATAATGTTGCTTCACTTTGAGTAAACGATATGGGTGACAAGATGTCATAAATGATGACACAGTTGTGACCCCATAATCACATCGCTGGCATTTACATAGTTTAACTATAAAGACCCCAATAAGTAGGTCACGGTGTCCTTATACTTCTGAACTATGATACAGCACGATGCACTCTTTCTTATCGATGCTGAATAAAGGATTAAGTTATATTTCAAAGTGTTTAACTTATAGAAGGTCAGAATATATCAGGCAGTTCTGTGGAAGTAGGGCAACCCATTGGGTTCTTCCCATAGCTCCTTAACCATGAACTCTCATTAATTCCTATGGGTGTTAGTAAAGTACCGTGTCTCCTTGCATCCTTGGTGTACTTATTCAGAGCTCCCCCATCTCTCCCCGGACGCACCTCCTTAACTACTCTATATATGAGATCTCCATATTTCCCTCTTTGCATGCGCGAGATAGCTCTAGCCTGATTCTACTACCCCCTAACGATGCGTAGTTGCAGGACAGCTTCTACCCTCCATTGGATACGTTACACTTTGTTTAAAATTTGGTTGTCAGTATAAAGGCCAATCCAATATTATATTGCATTTTCAATTCGTTTTTCATAATTGTTCTCTACCAGGTTGTCTTCGCATTAAACATTTTAGAGAAAAGAACTTACACACATAGCAATTATGCGTGGTCCATCAAAAATCCAAGGAAATTCTCCATGGGCGACAGCCCAACAGGTCTCGTTGTCATATACTGCTCTGACAGCAGTCCACACTATCACTGGAACAACAGCCCAACCTGTAACGTCACCAGAAGCAGGGACATTAATGCATTTTATTAAACGTAAACATTTCCGACTATGTCCTGCATGTTAACTCACTTCTTCAAATACCTGGAAAACAAGTCTAAATTTTAGTTTTATTTAAAACTACAAAATCATATTTGTAGAACATTTGCGTCAGTAAGATCTTCTATCAAGTTTGTGATATAGCAATACTCAAAATCGAAACAAAAGGCTAATATTGTCATACCCGTTTTTGCAAACTGTTTCCAGTTCTGGCATTAGGTGGGAAGAAGCGAGGTGCCAGAATATGAGCACTAGTCACTAGGAGGATCTGAAACCAAAAGCAGCTAGTTGTCAGAGCTTTTGAAATTGTTAAACATTTCTAGAAAACCCACAATAAGGACGTTGGTGTTTGGACAGAGGACGTCAGCCAGTAGTCCACATTGCTACAATGACCAGAAAAAAAATATGTTTCGAACTGGCGATTTTTATTCGAACTCTACACAATTTCGTGGAACATAAACAAACTGCTACAGGTTAGTATAACGGATAAAGGTCGATATTTACCGAAGTGGTTACAATAAATTTGCTTCTTATTTAACTTATATGAAGTAAAGATATTTATATATCTTCGTTATTAGTTAACCAGACTAAAGGACAAAATTCACCGGACTTACCACAGTAATAATTTATCTTATTATTATGTGCATCCCAAATTGGTGCGCAAAGTCGTCCAATAACGATCCCCTGTTGTTTGTTTGCCTTTCAGGGTTCTTAACGAATAATTCTACATATCATCTTTCCTGCTTAGTGGTACAAAGCATTTCATTGCTGCTCACTGCGCACTGTTCCTTGATAATATGTAATGTACTAGTTCGCAAAAGCTGTATTCCAAAACTTGATGTTCTGAGGCAATGGTCTACTGTCACCATAATTATATTACTTTTTCTACACATACTGTGTAAATAATGAATAGAGAAGGTACCTAATTTATTCCACCCAAAAATTAGATACCGAGATTTCGCCAGAAACACGTGTTTTGAGACCTCCTAAATAAAAGAAAAAGCATTTAAAAATGTCAGTGTGCCTGTCTGTCTGCCTGCGTGTGTGCGTGTGTGTGTGTGTGTGTGTGTGTGTGTGTGTGTGTGTCTGTCTATGGACAGTATAACTCAAAAAAGTAAAGTCCGTAAATAACAAACCTGGTATTTAAATTTAGTATCTCCCAAGGATTCGAAATGAAGATGTTCAAGAAAATTCCCCCACCCCAACTGTCTTTACATGGAAAAATTGTCGAAAATTGTCATTTTCTTAAAAATGGCTCCAACGAATATGATTAAAATATTGTATATTAAAGATATTTATATGACAAATACAATGTATATCTTGAATTTTCTGGAAATAACTTCTGAAACCTCTTTATTCTGGATAAGAGATAGCCAACAAAATACATAAAAATTAGATTTCGTTAAATTAAAATATATGACATTAATTATGTCATATACGTGTTTTTTTTTTTTTTTTTTTTTTTTTTTAAGAGCTGATCGTTTTTGAGATATTCCTTGTTATTGGTCTCAGATTTAAAATACTTATACTTTTTAACAATAGTTTGTAACACAGAGATTTTTTATAGTGTTTACGGCTGCTTTTACTACAAATGATATATGGAATGAAGATGGAGCACCGGTGGAATGCGAATGGCTGAGAAAACCGGAGAACACGGAGAAAACCTACCCCGCGCCGCTTTGTCCACCACAAATTCCACATGCGGTCGCTTGGGATCGAACCCGTGCCTCCCTAGTGAGAGGCGAGTGGGCTAACCACCCGGCCACGGTGCGGCCTGTAACAGAGATGTAGAGAAAGTCATAAGTGAATGTTAAATGAAGCTTACTTTATGATTTTTTAACGTAATGCAATTTGATAGTGCAAAGAAGGATAGACTAACAAACTGGTTTCTATAAACTTGCTTCAAGCGGGTTCTTGCATGGCAATAAATTATATCCTCTATAAGACAGCGTCCACATATGAAAAAGTTGTACAGTTTTCAATCTACTTCTGCCTATGCCTGATTGCTTAGTCAGTATGCACGTTATTCATTATGGCGTGAGAAAACGCAGCATTTTATCTTATCGAATTTTTCCCTTTCGCACTACATAGTGCGGTCGGAACCTACCAGTTGCTATGATATCCCCATAGGACTTGAAAGGTTACTAAATTATTATAGTAAACGAGGTTTCTCATCCACACCTACACTGGAATGTCGAATAAAACAATGCTTGCTTTGAAGATACATTAGATGTTAGTAAAGTCCTAACACTCCTATTAAATTTTGATCCTAAAATAATATTCGGTAACATACATTGTGAAAACTCTTTGTAGCGACAATAATTTCTTTCTTAATACCTATGAAAATATTAGAATACAAAGCTTTTAAACAATTTTCCACAAGTATGCAAGTTTAACCCTATATTGTTCACTAAATATTGTTCCTGCTTTCCACAATGTTGTACTTTTCCCGACATTTTTATATTTTTTGATACCGTCATAGGTTTTAGCTTTGGTATACAGGTTTCGATATTTTATAAGTTTTTAATTCATACACGTTTTCGACCAGTTTAAAAGAATATGTTAGCGGTGATGGTGAGCAAAGGGGTAACCTTCTATGCAAACATGCAATGATAAAAAAGAAGTTTAGAATGATATGTATGCTTTATTAAGAGCATGTAATTTGAATGATTGTGAGCACAATGTGCCACCCGTCCCTGGAGGCTTGCTATCAGATGAGCGGCTAATTTGCTGACCATTGGTTGAGGGTAGCGACGGCGGCGAACTGTCGGCGGTAGACTTCGAAGTTGGGCGCCCCGTACTAAAGTGCCGATCCCCATGGCCGCGCTCGCTAAAGGGCCTCGCTTTGGTGCTTCGTGGCTCAGGGGATCTTGGGTTCAAGTCCCGCCATGCGCATGGGTATTTATATGGTTGTAAAAAGTCCGCAGAAATCCCGACCAGACTAAGGATCCGCTTAAAAAAGAAAAAAAAAAAAAAAAAGTGGTTTGACGCGCGCGGATGTTATGTCGCGTCCGGGCGTCTCGACTTTCAAATGTTTCAATCGTCCATCGAGCATCTTCTCCATCGTGGTGTTTGGTTCCTTGGCATTGCTTTTGACTTTTCCCTCCAAGGTAATGCTATTTTAATGCTATTTTAAGTTAAATTGCAGCTGCCATGATGTAGGTATTGTTGGTGTAAGTTTCATTGTTCTATATCAAATAGTTTTGGAATTAAAATTATTTATCATGTTTCTTTTTTTTTTTTTTTTATGGAAAGAATTGAATAGTAAGAAAAAATCAGACTTTTTGCAGTTTAAAATTAAAATAGAGGCTCAAATTTGGTATGCTAGCTTTTCTATGCCTATGCAATAAAATTTGCGTTTTCCCCCAAAATATTAACATATATATTTCTAATAATTATAAAGAAAAAATAAACTTGTATGTATGAGTGCAATCAAAAAGCCAATGCAAGTTTTCTTTAACTAGTTATATTCTACAGGTCCTGAAAATTTCTGCTTTACATGAATACTTACTGCAAAAAGTTTACTCCAAAGTACAAACAAATATTATATGGAGAAAAAGCTATTTAAAGTTTTGGAACACAGTTATTAGAAATATTCCTCTTCACTCGCCTATTGGAATTCTCCTGCAGCATATAACATTCTCTCTCCTTTCATCCTCAAATGATCTTTGGTGATAGTGGTCACTTGTTTCATTTCTCCTTTTAATTTCTATATATAAGTTCGAGCACTCTGCTTGACATGACATTCATCTCTACATTTGCATAATTTGGTGGCAAGGGGAGACGTTTCTGACTACTTTGCCAGTTCTTCAAATGCTGTCATTGGTTTACAGAGATATAGCTTCTTCTACAGCCATTTCAATCTTTTTGGCTGAAACAAAGACCTCCTTGGTACAAGTATTCCCAATAACACTATGCAGATTTGCATTTGCATTTTGAGTCTGCTTGTCACAGGCTTGGCACCTCACTACACTTCAGAGCAACATATTCTTCTTTATCCTCACCACACAATACTCTTGAAAACAAAATCTTCAAAACATTACTGTTAACAAGAAGATAATTTGGTTCTGCAAGTTCATTTGTACACGGGAGAGCACATGTAACATTTTCAGTTGTAGAGTTATTAGCAAAACATACTTCATTTCTATCTGCAGTAGATTCTCCATCTTCTTTCAGCTAAAAGTATAGCTTTATTTTTCTTTGTTATCTTTCCACTCTATACTTTTCCTATTATATTTGCTAAAAAGACACAAGCTGATATTACAAATCAACTACACACACGGATGCTTTAGCTGTTTTGCCAACAATATAATTCATTTGTTATATTTTTGATTTTGGTCAACAGATAAAAGCACTTGTGCAATAAAATCAGCCAACATCTGTATTTTAAAGGCAAATGTCCCATTAAAATCTAAAAACCACAAGTAAACCGATCTTATCTACAAACTGAAATTTGTCAGATTTGTCACCCCCCCTTTTCATTAAAAGCATCTACGCATTTGAAATACACACATTTTCCAAGGAGATTTGAACATAATATTTAATGCCCATTTTTTGTACACGTTGGACACAATATTCCTACAAAAACTATTTTCTGAAAATATCACACTTTTGGCCATTCTGGTACAAGAGTGTCCCGTTAAGGAGTTGGTCGTATTCTTTCTTCGTTCAACCAAGTTCTTTCACTTTTTCCCCAAGGTCTTCCTCGTCCTTCTTCGCGCTGGCCAGTTATTCGTCGTTATGGTATAAAGTTTTGTTTTCATCGTAGATATTCATTTCCGTCTGCATCTTCTCAATTTCTCCATGCCGGATTGCATTTTTCCATCCATCTTCCTTATTCCGGATTCCATCTTCTGCTCCATCATCTTCTCCAGTCCGATTTTTAATTTCTCTTCCATTTTCTTCATGCTGGGTTCAATTCCGGATTCCATATTTTTTATTTCACAATCTACTCTATTTCGACATAAATATTCCACTCCTGACACCAGTGTAACTAATGTCTTTATTGACTCAACAATGGGTTACAAATAAAGTATTAAATACTGCTGCAAATAATGCACTCAATGTTTCGACGCGTAGAGAGTTGAGGCTGTATGCCGTCCTAGGCCACTGCGCGCTAACAGTCCAGTCACTCACGACTCAATATAATTTACAACACACACTGGTTTGCAATTCTTCCTCCTTTTATAGCTAGAAACTTTCTGGAAGCTTGTTGAAGCGGAAGGTTCTGGAAGAATCGAGACGTCAGTGTTACCATTGCGAGCCGTACTTCCGGTATTGTTACGCATTTCAAAGTTACCAACTGCGATGACTCACATACCAAGGCAGACGTGAGAACTGCTGCAGAAGACGGCATTGTCACAATATCTTGAATTTTTTGGGAGTATCCTCTGAAAACCTCTTCAATGTGGGTGTTTTTTGTATATCTGGTAAGCCGTAAGAGATAGACAGAAACTTATTACACAAAGAATATACAACTCGTTAAAAAGTACAACCCATGTGATACATTCTTGGTAAAGTAAATCATTTCCGAGACTATTTCTTGTTATTGGTTTATATTTTAAACTGCCTACTTAAACTTTTCTGAAGAGGGAAGTCATTTTCGTTATACATCTATTTTGTTTTACTCCTAGCTACACAAAGAGAACCGAATTTCAATTGCTTCACATAGCGATAGCTTTTAAAATATTTTACTATTGCGTTAACCTAGTGTATTCCCTTATTTCCCTTCTACTTACAAGAAAACAAATAATAAGGCAATGTCTGCTAACGATAAAATGATGTGGATAAAAAAAAAACTGATGTGCTCTATTCACATGACTTTCTATACGTATCTGCAATAAATTATTGTTAAAAAGCTTATTCTTCTATTTATTTAATTCTAATCGAGAAAAATTTGGCAGAAAGGTCTTATTACCTGCTTCTTTGTAAGTAGAAGAGAAATATGGGAGTATCATAAGCTAAATCTACAGTCAAATCTTTTAAAAGCTGGTTGCTATGTGATTGAAGTATCTTTGTTTGTATCGACAGGAGTTGACAAATTCCCATATGAGAAAAGTATAACTATTTTAAAGCTGAAACTAATAACAAGGAATATCTCAACAACGGTCAAATGCACGAAAAAGTGTTTATAACATAAATTGTGTGTTTTTACGAGCTCTACATTTTTTGTGTGGTAAGATTTTATCTATCTCTTACGGTTTATCAGTTATGCAAAACTCCGCAAAATTCATCCAGAATAAACATGTCTTCAGAGACTATTTAGAGAAAATTGAAGATATACATTTTATTTATTACATAAATACCTTAAATATAAAAACTTTTAATCAAAGTCGTTACAGCCATTTTGGAGAAAATAAAAATGTTCGAATTTTTTTCATGTAAAAGGTAGTTAGGAGTGGGGGAATTTTCTTGAAAATGTTAGTGTCTTGTCCTTGGAAGATACCAAACTTAAATACCAAGTTTGGTGTTTAACGGACTTTTGTTTTTTGAGCTATGCTACCCCCCTCTCCACACACACACACACACACACACACACACACGGACATATTTCTAAAGACGCTTTTTTTGTATTCAGGGGGTCTCAAAACATATATTATCGGTGAAATCTCTGTATCGAATTTTTGGATGAAATACAATACCTTCTCTATACACTATGTACATAGTACGTGTAGAGAAAGTAATTATCTTTTGTAAGGATAGTTTGTTTGCAGAACAGGCAGAGAAAGTTATGTGAATTGAACACGTAAGATTTTTCTCATACAAGTGTTGTTTTTTCCACAAAGGGCAGAGGAAGACTTAAGAACTGTGGCCGGAGGCCTATTTTTGCCATAAGGGATGAGATGAAAGATCCGAAGATTTATTGTACACATTGTTGGGTATTGCGGATCCCCCCCTCACAGAGCTCCTCCTGACGAACAGGTGTGAATTGCCCTGATTCCGTACCAGAGGAGGAAACAATTACATAGCGCATATCCACCACGAACCTCACACCACCAAACTATCCAGTCAAGTCCCATACTCCCGAAGGTAATATAAAATAAATGAAATGATGGAATATGGGATCGAAAAACTTTGTGGTATTGATAAAACCTCCTAGAGTTCACCTGATAACAAGGGAAAACAACGAAAAATACCCAAATCAGAGTAGGCGGTTGACGTGGATCGAACCCGTGATCTCCCAAATGCGGACAGAAGATAAAACCGCCAGAGCCATCCCGCTCGCTCAAATGCTCGTTAGATTTCTGTTTAAATAATTGGATGTGTCACACTCACATCATTTCCTCTTCCTATTTTGCAATAAGATATTGTTAAAAAAACATATTTTTTCCATCTATGTCATGCAGATCTCATTAAAAGACACACATTAAAGGCATATACACTTTTTTTTTTTTTTTTTTTTTTTTAGAGTTAACCGTTTCCGAGTTATTCCTTATTATTGGTTTTATTTTAAACTACTTAAACGTTTTTCATGAGGATTAGTTAATTCTGAGTGCTTCTGATAAGATCGTACCTGCGGTGATGATGTAATACAACCGCATGACAGGCTCTCCACGAAAAGCTGCAGCGATGATGCGGTGCAGGAATACTCCCTCCAAGAGCATGCAGGAGTAGACAGCACTACCACAGAGCCGATCAAGAAATGAAAGGGCTCTGCACCATACCGGATTCTGCAGCATCACATTGCCATCCTGCAGGAAAATTACAACATTGCATTTGTGCAACATATTTATGTATTGATTAGGATTCATATTTTATCCCCTATATCCTTTTATGTCAGGCGTCACCAACTAGATTTTGTGCTAGAGCAAGTGGACTTGCTCCGAGCATTGCAGTGAGTAAACACGGTGCATCGGTTAGAGACGCTTCTTACAGCAGTGGGTGGTTCTCTTTCTTCTTGCACAATGTGTCGTGTGTCAGTTTAAAATGTCGGAAACAGAAAGCAGGCCAAACTGCGCACATTTATGCGTGCCGGTAGGGTCTTTCTTATTTATAGAACGTGGCGGAGTGATAGGTTGTTTAATTTGTGGCAAAGCTCTGCATTCACCCATACAATCCAATTGACAGCGTCATTGCGCAACCCATGCAAGTGAGTATGAAGCTACCAAGATCGTGGGTTCAAACCCGGCGGAGGACGATGGCTTTTTTCGGGTGTAAAAATCCTTAGCATGGCTTCCTTCGGAAGGGAAGTTGGTCCCGTGTCGTAGATTTACGGCACGTGAAAGAACCTCAAGCCTGATAGAGAGGCTTCTGAGCAAAATTAAGCGGTCTTTCACGCCCAATATAGAATGAGACGCTGAAAACCATAGCAGTTAAAGAGCGTCCATAAATAACACGCCATTTCCATTTCCATTTACCAAGGGGAAGAACAATAATTGGATTAGATAAAAATTAATTGCCATATTCACTCCTATAAACGTGAAAGTTTTTCATTACAAATGATCATATTGTTATCGTTACATTAGGATTACAACGGTATTGATCAAACCTATAAAATATACTAAGGTTAAGACATTATAATAGATCAATCATTCTACCAACCATGAATCTACAAGAGGTATAAAAACCTATGAACGGTGGTTTACTATTTCAAACAAAATGCGTATACCGCCTCTACACTGAAGGCTATCTAAAGAAGATTATACATTCATTCGTTTCGTAATCGGCTTATCCTCCTGTATTCGTCGGACTGACACTCCCCCCCCCCCCTAGGACTTTCAAGCCAATACCTAGGGGTGTCAGAAGCCTGCCGGGAAACCAACGGCACGAAACCACAGAACCCGCCCAGACATAGTTTCGTTCACCACAAATCCCACATGGGATCGCGCTTGGGATCGAACCCGGACCGCCTAAATCGGAGGCGAGCGGTCTAACCACGGCGCCACCTTACATTCATTCGATGGATCTATTTATTTGTGATGTTAAATAATCGTTAATATTAAAATTAATATTCCTGCAAATATAAATTTTTCATTGAGTTCTGTTGTGATTAGGAAGAATTATATTTAAGCATAGATTAGATTATTATTTTAATTTATTTAAATATTATGGAATAGGCGCAGTGGAAGGTCACGAGTGAACAGTAGGTGATTCGGCAGGAGCAAGGAGCAAAATTGGTCTCTCTGCTTTACTCGAAGAGCAACAGTTGGTGACACCTGCTCTATGCGAAATATTATGGTGTTTGCACCCGAAGAAGATATCATTTGCTGAACACGAATCAGCTGAGCATTATCCCCGTTCCGGAAACTCAAAACGCAACGTTTATGTTGGTTAAAATGTGAAAACCAACAGAACCATGCTGTAATCAAACGCATCGTCAAGGTTAACCAAAGAAGCAAGTTTCGAAATGCGACAATTTAACCCCACTTCCAGATTTGCCTGCAATATGATGTAAGTAACTTTTTTCGAGCCTCTATTCAGGTTTCATATTTAGTTCACACTTCTGAACACATTTTTTAATCCGGAATAGTGTTCCAGAATATGTATACTGTGATCAGGAGCTGCATGTGAAGTCAAACGTTGTCGAAAATCGAGTCAGTTTTAAAGCATTGTACTTTTGAAGTAAATTCATGGGCATTCTCAAAAGAATTATGAAAAGAATGGAAAGTGTGATATTATTTTACATGTAGACTTCCAGCGAACTATTAAATTTATTTGAAATTAAGAAATACATTTAGAAACAAAACAAATATTATGTCAATAGTGCCATAATTGGAAAAGTTGTTTGAAAAAAATATTTGACAGCAAATCAAAATAAAATATAAAAAGCTGTCATAATATAGTGCAAATAAACACAAAGCAGTGCATTCTCCATTGTTTGCTACTAAAGGGTTATGATTGTAATTGATTTTACTCCAATTTATGTTTTTGTACCGCTCATTAAGTACTTTGTGGTTTAAAGCGTAGGGAGGATAAGCAAATTTGTTCTTAGAGCAGACGAGAAACAATTCTTCTGCATTCTCTGTAGAACTTGTATGATTGTTCCATTAAAACATTCTAAATAAAACTAGCGTCAACAAAAGGCGGAACCATTTTTGCACCCCTACGATGAGCGTTACGGTTAGGAATCAATTGAAGCGTTCAGAGTGGTCATATAATTCGGTGAATTCCCTTCCCTTTGTATACAGCAAATGCGGTTCATATTTCGGAGAGAATTACAGGAACCTCCTGCAACTTTTTTGTTCATCTAACAAATTATTGCAGATGTTCACTAGTATAACACATCGAGAGCAGGGGGGATATTAAAAATGTTTATCCTTCAATATCTTCTAAGTAATAAAAGCTTCCTTAATGCCAGAAGAAATAAAACAGGACTGCCTCCGTGGTCGAGTGGTCAGCGAGCTGACTTCTCACTCGGTGGTCCCGGGTTCGATTCCCGGCTGAATTATTCCCTATCCCCCACAGAGTCGGGAAGTTTGTATGTGAGTGTGAACGTGTTTGAGTAAAAAAAAAATGGTCTAAACCAACGTAAAAAAGTACCTACAGACAACGAGTTGTTTCATGTGGAAAGCCCCCGATATGACCTTAGATGTTAAAGGTGACTACCTATATAAATGAAACAATAAAAATAAATAAATAAAACAGGTATACTTACCTCACTGCTGACGCCAAGGCTACTGAGTATAACGGCCTTCTTCACGGCTAATGAAAATATATTTTTCACTATAATGGCCAACACCAGGTTCCTATGTAAGGTCACTCGTGTAACTTGCAGTTTTCTGTGAAATGCAACCATTGTGAATATCTAAGCTATTGCAATAACATTCGAGTTTAGTAAACAAATAATGTTATATACACAGGTGTTTGAAAACGACACCAAACAAAGATATTGATGTTATTGTTCAGATCCTATGTGATATGAAAATACAGTTTTAAACGCAAAGCGCCTCATGATCAGCGTGGATCAGGCAATTACCCAGGAACAAAGCCACATCCCTGGCCCACATATCGAAGGTAACGCAGATAAGTTGGGAAGCACCGAATCGAGGCTTTAGCAGTGTTGTAAACTCGCCGAAAATAAGCTGGGATACATACACTCCTAATACTATATTTTAGATGCAATTTAACTCTGCTGATTGTGAGGATGGAAGTAAGGAACTGATAAAGGCAACAGAGGCAAGAATACTATCAGAATACTACCAAATCATTGCAGATAAAGTTGTACAAAAATAAATCCCTTTTGAAGTGAGACAAGAAGCTTATTTTACTGTCTTTTTCTCGATACACTAAACGTAACATTTCAACAAATTCTTATTGATATTCGCAGTATGCTGTTGAGAGTTTAAATTATTAGTAAAATAAGTACAACATAATCCTAGTTAGGAAAAAATACGTATATTTCGCATTCAAGACAACCTCAAAAATGTCCGAGACCTAAGTAGTCCTTTGAGTGGTAACTGTCTTTTGCCTCTTTACCTGAAGGCTATGACAGGTTTGCTGATTATGAACAAGCAGAAACTCGTTTGTTTCATGACACATGTTTGCCAAGAACACCCTCTGAGATGTGAGTATGTGAGCATCACACACTAGTGCTTGTGCACTGCCTAATCTCAAAATGTGTAATTTTCAATTTTACATAAAAATATACATAAAAGAATTTCAAAGCTGTGGCATTAAACTTCGGACTAGTTTATAAATTATCTATAAAACTATATAGTTCGGTGTCGTTTGGAAACATTCTATGTGTATGTAAAAGTAAGAGTATTAAATAAATGAACTAAGGTTGAAAATACCAAACAATAACAAAAATTTGTAGAAGTAAAGTTGTAATAAATGGTGAATTTGTAAAGCACTTTCTAATATTTAGTGACTTGGAGGACTGATATGTTGGAATGATGAAACATAAATAATAAACTCTTTGAATGTAACGTTATGTTCTGCCTTATTATGTAACACAATAATGAAGGTCTAAGACAGGCAAAGAGGGAGATACATAAAGATAATTCCGGTGCTCTTATACATGAAGAGAAGCAAAACGTAGGCCCTAAACCAAAATCAAAATGAAGAATTAAATTGGTAGAAATTAAAAATTAGAATTCAAGATATGTTCTGCTCAATATAAACGGAATCACAAAATAATGGACGGTTCGACCATATTGTGACGAAGCTACGTGCCCAGCTATGAAAGGGCTTTAATCGGTCCGGTAAGAGATAGGGAGAGATGACTCGCTCTCGCCCAGCAGCGGCATTGGGTTACTACTAGAATCTTCTGGAGGTTTCCCTTTCCTCCCATTTCTCGAAAGTTCTGGAACTCTGTGGGAAAGCCCAACGGCTGTATAAGCCCAGCGTTCTCGCGAGTGTATAAGGAAATTAGTGAGTGCATTTCTGGTGCGTCAAAAATGCTAATCTCCGAGCGAATTCGGGAGTGTTGCAATGTACAATAATCATTCTACTAAGAGAGATTAGTGAAGTTTTGTGTTCGACTCCTCAGTGATGAACCGTCCGAAAGAAGAAACTGCATCGTTCATATGTCATTACATTACAAAGAAAGTGAAGTAACAGTGAATACTACTTCGCATTCCTGAAGAAACAGCGCGAACTAAATGAAGGCACAGTAAAAGTTTGAAGTGAATCAAAACAGTGAATTGAGAGACGGTGAAAATTTGACAATGTCACGGTATATTTAAAACGAATAGCAATTATAGCAAATCGAATACATTAAAGAAGATAAGGTTAGCTGGAATCACTATCTTCAAAGAATGAATATGGGAAGATTACCAAAATTATTAACAATAGAATTCATCAGAGATAAATGTAGGAAGACCAAGGTGAAGATGGAAAAAAGAGTTTGATGAACAGGGATGGAATGCATCTTGAAAATACTACAAAACTAGAAATGGCGCTGTAGGAGTACAGCTCTTGCTTCTTATGTAGTGACTGGCAGCCATGATCACACGAATGCACCCTTTTACCTGTAAGTGCAGAAGATGATCAAAGCTGGTATGCATATCGTTATGGAGACAGAGAGCATGGCCACGTGGTAGTTGAGTCGGCCCCTCATCATGCTAATTGGATTGCTGGAACATCCACCGTAGTTAGTCGTCTCATTCCATCGTCCATTCTTCGTGCAATGTCTCACGCTATGTTCTGCAACAGTCAAGTTGTTTGCCTTCAATTATATATTGAAAATGTAACATACCTTGTATTACAATTCTACCCGTATTGTTAAGAAACAATGAAAACGGCTGGAGATATGATCCAAAGAACGAATTCACTCCGCAGAAAGCGTAGTCGTGTAGTTGATACTCTTGAGGATTCTATTCTAGAAAAAGTTTGTAAGCATTTTCCTGAAAAGAAAATATAGTTTCTTATATGTGTATGTCGATCTGGGTAGCTCAGTTGATTAGGTGCTGACCTTTTGACCAAAGTTACGATTTCAAACCCGGCCCAGATTGCAAGCTTAAAAGCGACAGCCCCATGTCAGTAGATTTACGGCACGTTAAAGAACTCCTGCGGGAGTCTGTAGAGTTACGCCACAACAGCCGGGCTGATATGATCCTGGAAATTGACAACGTTGTTAACAAATGAACATTTTTATATGAGTACCTACTATTTATGTAAGCAATAAATTCTTCTACAAATTTAGCCATAGTGAGGAGCTGTTAATGCATGCAATATAATGCAGCTTTAGTATTTAGATAGGTAGAGTCAGACTGAAAAATGCAATACCTTAGCCGGGATTTGAACCATAGTTTCTAGCACTGAGCTACCATAGCAATATGCCGGCATAGCGTTGAATCTCTCAACTGACTCGCATGTTTCCCGGTAAACCACAAGGTGATCTCAAATTATTTTGAGATGACAACCCCTATGACGACTTAACATTGTTAACATTACCACAATTGTCCATAACTATACTACGAGTCCTGGGACTTACAGTACTTACAACATTGTAAGTCGCCATTGGGGTTGTCATCTCAAAATAATTTGAAATCAGCTTGTGGTTTACCATGGTAGTTTAGTGGTAGAGCAACCGGCTAGACACCGGGAAATCCGTGATTCAAATCCCGGCTATAGCATTGCATTTTTCGGTCTGACTCTGACTATGCAACCTCTGTCCTACACACGGTTACTGTGAGAAAACCATTAAAATTAATACAGTTTTAGTATATTGAAAATTATTAACTTTTATACAGTAAATGATACCTGCTAGTAGTGGTAGAGAAAATAACAATCTGATGTGTTACATTCACATGACATTGTACTACAACAAAGAAATTCCATTCTACGATTTCACTTGAAACACATGTTTTGAAATCCCTTGAATAAAAGCGAATCTTTAGAAAAAAAATCGTGTGTTTATCCATTTGACACCTAACTCAAAAAGACGGTATAAATCCAAAATTGGAGCTTAAGTTCAGCATCATCCAAGGATGCGACAGGAACGTAATTAAGAAAATACCCCAACACAAACTATTCTTCACATGGAACAATTTTCAATAAGTTAATTTTCTCAAAAATAGCTCCAACATCTTGATTAAAGTATCATATGTTAAATTCATTTTCATGCCAAGTAAAATGTACAGATTGAATTTCCTACGAAGAGCCTCTGAAGTCCTCTTCAATCTTCACGACTTTTGCATAATTGAGAAACTGTAAGAGATACACTGTAGAGCTGTAGAGCTCACACATTTTATACCATTTTGGTTTTGTTTGTAGTTAACAATTTCTAAGGTGTTCCTTGTTATTGGTTTAATTTTTAAAATGTTATACTGTTGTTATTCGTTTTATTTCTTCTGTTCAAGTAAAGAAGCTTTCAAAGTTTCAGTTTACATCTTACAAAATGAATGTTTTCATTCTAGGGCTAATGCTTATTTACATGAATGTGTCGTGAAGGTACTTACGGTCACAAGTGGGAGGGGCATCAACATACACATACTCTGGACAACCTCCCTTTTGGAATGTATTCTCAGGTGCTTTACCCCAACAATACCAGCCGTCCCAGGTCGCTGGACAATAACCATCACCTGCAATAGTTATGGCTTCTATTGAGATGTATAGTTAGCTAGTGGTAGCACTTATGCTATTTGTATTTAGTTGTATTATATTTGGTTCCTTACATCATTTCCGTGACATGTCTCATTTTGTCTCTATGTATGGGGATTAATATGGCAATTCGCCAACTGCTGACTATGGAAATAAGTATATGCGTAAGCTTTCACGGCCGGTGTCCATAGTTTTAAAATGTAAAAATTTCGGGCTGTTTTGCAGGGGTCTGTAGGTTAAAATATGTTTAGTTAAAATATTTCTACCTAACGTTTCGTCCCTGTCTGTGAGGGACATCTTCAGAGGCAATGTGCTCACATCGCTAACTCGGAAAAAATTACAACAGTACGGGTTATAGCCAGTATATATACTCGGACACTGGTGGGCGGGGTCAAGCGGACGGGTTCTAGTTTTGTTTATTTGGCCTGGAGGTTACGGAGTTGGGAAAGTATAGGGAACCAGGTGGAGTTTAATTAAAGTCCTTCGTCTTTGTTGAAGTTGTTGGTGTTCTTATAAATCCCAATGGCCTCTCTGTATAAACGGGGAAAATAATTTTTAGTCGTAGCTATAACCTCTATTTTATCATATTGCATGTCTACTTTAAAACTATAGAAATAAGTGTCGTTCTAATTAATTTTATCGTTACAAAACTGTTACTGTATTGTGCGTCAGTCAGCATGCAATGGAGAAATTATAGGGGGAATGGACAAATATTATTTAAAATAAGCATCTTAAAGGTAAATATTAATAATTATTGTAATGAAAAAAATATTTTGCAAAGGTTAGTATTCAAAAGAATTCTTTACTCAACACACCCCTCACAAACCGATCCAATACACACAGATATAATTTTGGAACTGTTTATTTAAGAAATTTAAATATATTGGTGTATTAGGAGTTGAAGTCAGAACTCCAAACAAACTGCTAATGTTCAAGCTTCGTTAGTCATTAAAATAATAAACAAACAAACAAAAAATTGAAAATTCACATTTGAATAATAAAGATTATTATTAATTGTATGGATGTATTCTGCTCCAAATACAATAGTACACATTACAAAAAAGTAACTTCTTTACTCTGCACAATAACATTAACATTAATTGTACTTACGTTACATTTAAATTTATTTGCAAATAATATCTTGTTACTTAAACTAATTTACTTATCCTAATGTAAATAGGTTTCAATACCGTTTAGGTACTACATCCACATTGCTCCCCTGGCTATTAGCGAGTGTAGCTATTTGGTTGTGCTACCTATACTATCCCAATCTCTGTGTTCTCTCTCTTTTTCTCTCCTCACTCTTTCTTATCCACTCTTCTTTTACTTTTCCCAAATAGTGCCCTATTTCTTTAATTCTTCTCCTCCCGTTGACATTCACATTTTTACTGCTACCATCTCTACTGGCATATAATCTCCTTTGTGTTCCCAAATTTCTTCTTCTCCAATTTCTTACCTCTTTATATTCTGCTAAACAGTAAACAACACTATATGCTCGTAGGCTTTCACGGCTGTGTTATTATTGGTAAAAGATACTGTTTTTCTCCCCGCATAGAATACAACGTTTTAATTCATTGCCTCTTATCCCTTTCAAAAGCATTACTCCTGTTCTCATCCTAATCCTCCCCTCTCTTATTTAATATATGTATCTCCATAGGCTTATCGTGACTATCTTTTTTTATTTTTATTACCGAGCTAGGTGGCGCCGCGGTAACGTGTGTGACTCGCATTCGTAAGGTCGTCGGTTCCATTCCAGTGGCCGGTCATCCTGACCCTTGGTGCTTTTCGGGGTTTCCAGGCGAACACCAGAAGTTTGTTTCATCCCCCGAATTACCTGTTCATCATTTCCTTGTCATTTATATCAGGGTTGAAGAACCAAATGATGTCAACGGTTTGCGGCTGGGCGGTGACTTACGTACTGTTGACATTGTTGAGGAACTACTCTATCGGAATCCGTCTTTGGGTGCTGTCGGACTAGGGCCCTTTCGAGGGATCTGGAGGCTCAGGGCTTGTGTCAGGGGCGTTCAATCTGGAACCGTTTGGTATCCCGTCTATGCTTGCGCCCTACGTCATTAGTTCTGGTCGCCCTTCGGGTCTTTCCCTTCATCCCTCACTCCCTAGTTGCAAGGCCTCCAAGAGCCTACCAATGGTGCTCTGTCCATTTGACTGAGAACCCCGCCTTTGAGTTATTCCTAATCCTACCCTCCACAATGAATTCTTGTAATAAAATTGCTCAAGTTTATGGGAAAAGAAGAAGTCAATATACTAAGGAAGCTTTACAAAACGAACTCAATCTAGTAGGCGTTTTGAACGTATTAAGCATTACCTGTGGTTATTTTGTACCAATTTGACTCATTTATGAACCTGCTTCTATTTTCCCTAATAATTAAAACATGTGATAAAATTTAGATATGCTGTCTAAAAGAAGAAGCATGTTTTTCAGATATCCACATAGTGTGCTGCAAATTAAAACTACCCAGATGGTTTATCCTATGAAAACTAAGATGAAACCGCCTTAATTATTACCACCACCACCACCAACACCACTGCTGCTGCTACTACTACTTGCTCCTGATGCTACTGCTACTACTACTACTGCTACGGCCTCTACTGCTAATAATAATAATAATAATAATAATAATAATAATAATAATAATAATAATAATAATAATAATCTTCTTTGAGGTTTGTAGAAAACTTTATTTATCAAAAAGAATAAACTTTTCGGCTTACAAGTAGGTAACTAAATGAGTTAATCTTGGAATTTATCATCGAAAATTCTAGGCAAGGATATAACTGTTTGTATCATACTCGTACTATCTAGTAGAGGTTTCTGTTTGGGTGAGAGGTATCATTAATCCTCTCTTTCTCTGAGGTATTTACAAACTGCCAAAGGTTACCCTGACTGTCCCACTTCGTAATTTGAAGGACGGCGTACTTATTTTACTTCTGGTATATGAAGCATACTCTGGTTATGAGACTGAAGCACCAATTTGCTTAATGATTCATTGGACTCCAATGTGATTTCAGAACAATAGATGTTGGTGCGCCTGTAGGAACGATTAGCAAAATGTTTGCTCATGTAATAAACTTACCAGTAAAGATATATCTTTATAAACTTGTCAGTTTTTCAATTCTTTTAAAGTCAAAATTTTATTTTTATATTATTTTGATAGTGTTAAACGTCCCCTTTACTACTTGTGGCACCGCAGGCGATGACACTGGTGATGCATGGAATGAAGATGGAGCACCGGTAGAATGTGATGGCGGGTGAAATTGGAGGTTCCGGTGAAAACCCGCACCTGCGCCGCTTTTTCCACCACAAATCCATGTGATCTCTTAGGATCGAATAGGTGATCTAGGTGAGAGGCGAGTAGTCTAACCTCTCGGCCACGGCGCGGCCATTTTTATATTTCCCTGTAGTATGTATATGGAAGCAGCATTGCAATGCTGAAACCCTTCATGCTTCTACTGTATTCAATTGGATACCAGGACTGTTCCTGTCATGCCATCTGTGGGAAGAATAATTTTAGTGAAGATTCTTTAATTAATTGTGTCTGGTACCTGCTGTCTTCCATCCGAGCCCGCAGTGGGAGTGATTAGTGCAGCTAGAATGCTCTATTATGGTAGAGTAGAACGTGTTGGACTGACAAACTTCGCTTTTTCTTTGGTAGGTTTAACGCTGGTGCTTACTACATATGATGTCACAATGATGATATGTTCATGACATGAAATGGTAATTGGAAAGCAAATTTTGGTAAGAAAACGTGTCAGCCTAACTTTAGGGTACATCCCTGGCATTCATCAGACTGAGGAAAGATGAAGAAAAAGAAAGAAAAAAAAAACTCAGTATGGGAGGACCAACCGATGGGTTTCAAACGGCGGGCCTCTTGTTCACGAGTCCAAGTCTTAATGACCTCGGCTAGTCGTGTCAGTTTCTCAGGGTATGAAATTACTTTACGAACGATTAGGAAACTTGCAGGTCTACTGACTTTACTTCCCTTCTAAAGAAAGTCCAAACTAAGACTTTTGCGCGCTACCTTCGTGTAAAACACGCGGCATGTTCGGCTCATGTTTTTCAAGTGTGACCAATACCGAAGTTTGCTTCTCAGAGTTGAGGCAGGCTACTTCATTCGAACTTACTTCCTGTATATAGGACTGTTTCTAGTTCCTGTAGACGATACCTCAGTCACAGGCAGAAGTTTTGCACGGCTGTTGGGAAAATGGCTAATAAACCTCACGGACTACCATGTGTAGTTTTGGTGCCTAGCTTACATTATTGTTTTTTAAGTAAAATAAATCCACATTGATTATGAGATTATCCTTAAAAGGTATGATATATATTCCACTACCAGCCATTCCAAACATATATTCTATACAAACCAATGCATAAATAAAGTAGCGTTATTAAAATATGTTGCTATAACCAACATGCCATGTCATGTCAGTTGGAGAATTTAATGCTGTGCTGGCATATTGCCAAGGTAGCCCAGTGTTTAGAGCAACCGGCTAGTCACCGGGAGATCCGTGGTTCAAAACCCGGCTATGGCACTGAATTTTTCAGTCTGACTCAACTTATCCAACTATACTGCACACGGCTTTTGTGGAAAACATTTAATTTTACTAAAGTTTCTTTCACTGGCTTGCAGTGGTTGATGGAATGTACAGCTTTCGCCTGGCGTTGCTGACAGAATAGGTAGACTGATTTCAGGCTACTTCCAACAGCGTCCAACAGCGTAGTAAATCATTTTCAATGACGTTTGCTATTTTTAAACAAGGCTTTACTCAGCTCTGAATGAACTGCACTGCTTGTAACGTCAGTAAAAATAAGACCAGTCAACCCAGCCAGCAAATATCGCTTCGAACTGACCCATCAAAATAATTTGAGCTTACTCGGGCATTTTAAATTGCACGCTCTATTTATGGTTGCACATGGGAAATGCTCACGTTGCTCCGTCTTGTTTCCCGTCTAAGTTCGGACATTGCACGCCATAGTAAATATCAGTAACCGTTGCACCAAGAGAGATAACAGAGACCGATGGGGAAATTTAAAAAAAGTGAATAATTGGTGATTCACACTATCATTCACTACCAATCTCATGTCTGAGATCGCAGTCCTGAAGCTTGATTTCAAACTAAAAGCATTTGTGCTACGAATGCATACTTTCTTTAGAAAAAAACACTGCTTTTCATCAATATACTCTCTTTGCCTCTTAATATAGTTTCTACTTACCAGGGTTTATTCCACCACTATCCATAGCGTCGCAACAGCTGAGAGCTGCCTCTGAACATCTCAACCATTTCTTCAGGCCAATGTCATCCGCAAAGGCGTCGGTCATAGCTCGCAATGTGGCAGGATTCTTGTAGTCATAAAGCACTATGCTGGAGTTATCTTTAAACTGATACACAATAAAATTCGGTTAGTATAAAAACCACATTATTTTTGGCATATACTAATTTTGCCGTTGCTTACAGCATTTAGTTTTATTTTGATAGTGCTTTAGAATCGCACTAGAAGGACGGTTTAACTTTTTATTTTTAGCTTAACGTCCTTTAACCTGGTTGGTTATATCGGACGATGAATAAAATTGGTGAAATGATGCTCAAATGATCTCGGGGTCCATGGAGCTGAAAGTTACTGGCCAGGATAAGGGAAAACACCGAAAAAAGCCTTATCCGGGTAACTCACCCTAAGCGAGATTCGAACTCACGACCTGTTAAATATGAGGCAGACACGCCCCACTACATTACCCAGGCGGGCTGGTTTAACCTTTGATTTTCTTTTTCTTGTAGCTTAACGTCCTTTAACCTGGTTGGTCATATCGGACGATGAATGAAATTGGTGAAATAATGCTCAAATGATTTCGGGGTCCATGGAGCTCAAAGTTATTTGACAAATGTCTTCTCAGGATAAGGGAAAACCCCGAAAAAAGCCTTATCCGGGTAACTGACCCTAAGCGAGATTCAAACTCACGAGCTGTTGAATATGAGGCAGACACGCTACCACCACATACCCAGGCGGGCTGATTTAACCTTTGATTATTGTGTGAGCTTCACTCCTATTAAATGAAGATCTAGGATGTAATTCCATTAGGAACTATGAAGCTTCTAGCTTCGGATCATGAGGCACGTACGATTACCACTATACCACGCTGACGGTTATCCATCTCAGAGACAGGAGTTTATTTAGCTTATGCGATTTCTTCTGAAAAGGGACCAATGAGATGAAAGAAAAGTTTAAACAAAACGATATCGCAGTGAAATTACCGAATTGTTTAAAACACATTTGTCTTTTAGTTCAGTCTCAAATTAATCAGCATTCGTCTGTTGCAAGGTGGCATTAAAAGGTTAAATAGGTATTCATTATACAATTACGTTAGTTTCTATTATTATACATATAATATTTTTATTAGTTTTGTTATTTTTTGTACGCCTAGATTAAGGGATTTATATATCAATTCTTAGATTCTTATTTTATTCGGTAAATAGTTCTATTACACTCGAAGGTGTTGAACTTTACAGATAAATTCACTCTAGTAAATTTATCGGTAATCTAGGGGACAGCAAACTTCTCATCCCCAATATACCTCACAGAATGTCTTTATCTCTTTCATCTAATCATATAACTATCCAATTCCTTACAAATTATGGCCGCTTTCAATATTACCTCTGCAAAATGAAAATAAGAGCCTCACCATTCTGCAGCTGCCCTGAAAAACTTCCACAGACGGCTCTACACTTGATGACTGAATGTAGCAGCTATTCAAGAGATCGACCAACCATTTCAAGCTCACTTCCATTGTCTATGACTCCGCATACAGCTGCAGTCGTAGAATTCCTCAAGAACATCTTCCGCACAGTTGTATAAAAATATGTAAATATGTAGTGTTCAAAATATGTAAATATCCCGTGATATACCTCTAGGCAAAACACGGGTTATAAATACTTTGTTTAGATTTCTGCTCCCACTTGGTGGAATCCAATTGAGCAGAATTTCCATTTACAATGGTTTTAAATGGAAACAAATAAAAGGAGCCGGTTGCTCTAACCACTGAGCTACCATCGCAACATGCCGACACGGCAACCGGCTAGAGACCAGGAGATCAATGGTTCAAATCCCGGTTATGGCATTGAATTTTTCAGTCTGACTCTACCTATCCAACTCCTGTACTACTCACAGCTTGTGTGGAAAAACAATTAATTAACTCTAATTGATCTAATATAGTTGGTTAACTTTGCAGCTCGGAACTTAAAGTACTTAGACATTGTAAGTCGCTACTGGGGCATGTCATCTCAAAATAATTTGAGATTAACTTGTGGTCTATCAGGAAACATGTGAGTCAATTGATGAATTTAATGCCAAGTCGGTATGTTGCCATGGTAGCTCAGTGGTTAGAACACCGGCTTAAGACTGGAAAATACGTGGTTCAAATCCTGGCTATGTCATTGAATTTTTCAGTATGATTCTGCTTATCCAACTCCTGAACTGCACACGGTTTGTATGGAAAAAGCAATTAATTAACAAAAAGTATAATGCTTGTGTATAAATTACTTAATAATGAATTACTGAATAACTTCTCCAATGCTAAGGCTATACATCATCTCCAATACCAATTTGGAACTTGTGTGGAGGCATCCAGGAAATTCACTTGCTGATAATATGAGGTAGATATTACGAAATTAGGAGTTAAACTTAATAATTTTAGAATACATTGAAACTAAATGAAACTACTGAACTTTTCATTCGAGATTTTAAAGGTAGTAATCCCTGAAGCTTAGAGGATTCGAATTATTCCCTTTTAAAATACAGCTCTGAAGCAGTGTTTGTTTATTCGCGATGTTCTGTCGTGTTTTTAAATTGTTTGCAGTTGACGTTTAAATCAGCTGCTACATTTATGACGAAATGAATGATGCAATTGTCGCACACATACACGAACGCGCCAAAAATAATCTGTTTGACGTCATTAGATAAAGGGCGTTATTAAGAATGACATTTATGGCTGATCTGTTTGTGAGATGGTTTTGCTTTGTTTCATTTTTGAAATATTATTTAAGAGTAAGTATTTTAAATTCCCTGTCTGATTTAGTGTCGAGCGTGTGGTGTTAATGTTTGCTGAGATTATATTACATATTTTAAGGGAGTTTATCCGACCTTTAATTACTATTTTCAGTAGAAAAATGTTTAAAAATGTCTGATTAGAAGATTTTTTTTTTGGTTTCAAAAATATCTTTTTTAATACACTTAAAAAAAAAAGATATAAACTTTTACTCCAATCTGTGCGTGGAATAAACTACTGACAAAAGAAAAATTCCTATCCTCCAGCCGGGAATCGAACTCTCTTCCCTTTTGTATATGGCAAAAGGATTGTATGTTTACTGAATGTTTTCTTAATTAAATCAAGAAGTGTTCAACACCAGTTAAAGATTTATTTGGGAAGTGTTTACAAAAAAACTTAATATCAGAACATGACTTTGTTTTGTTGCATAATTATATCTTTCCGATCAGGTATTCCAAGTTTTCTTAATTATTTATGTCACGTGCTCAAGTCCAACATTTTATGCACTGCATCTATGAAAAATCAATTGCAGTTATCAGTTAATTTAAAATGTTGCATATCTCAAAATGATTATATATATATATATATATATACATATACATATATATTAATATATCATTTTGGGGTTGAAATAACATATAAAGAAAATTAACATGATATAGCAAATGTTTTTATTTTAATAGCTGCTGACAACTATTGTTATTGCTTCTTGCTTCAACGTTAGTTCACAGTTGTCGACTGCTTCGGCTCTCTCTAATCCAACTGCACACTTCGTGCACGGAAATGTGCCGATACCTTTTTTTTTGGTAGTATTTAACGCCCGCTTTAACTACTAATGGCACCGCAGGCGGTGACACTGATGATACATGAATGATGATGGAGCACCGGTGGAATGCGATGGCGGGGGAAACCGGAGAAAACCCGCCCCAGCGCCGTTTTGTCCACACAAATCTCACATGCGGTCGCTTGGGATCGAACCCCGACCGTCTAAGTGAGAGTCGAGTGGTCTGTGCCGATACTGTTAGTGTCTTTTGGTGTGTTTCCTTGTTTAATGAGGGAGGATTTTTTTCACCATTTGTGTTCCACTACAGTTCTGGTTTGCCAATACCCTTATTCGTTTGTATTCAAATCCGACACACAGGCAATGACCGATGAAATAACGTGACCATGGTGAGTGGTGTAATGGGAGGAGTAAGGAACCAATTTAACCAGAGAAGCACGATTGTCAACACCACTTCCTGGCAGAATGGATGCTATTATAAGGAACGGGAGCTCGTTATATTACCTTACTTTGTTGCATAATCATTTTTGTGCTTCTCCCCTTATTTTATCTACTTAACGAAAAAATGCTTTAGGATTTTGTTTAATAGTGTTTAACGCCAGCTTTTACCATTGCACCGCAGGCGATGATACTTGTTATACATGGAAAGAAGATGGAGCACCGGTGGAATGAGATGGCGGGTGAAACCGGAGAACCCGGAGAAAACCCGCCCCTGCGCTGCTTTGTCCACCACAAATCTCACATGTGGTCCCTTGGGATCGAACCCGGGTCGTCTAGGTGAGAGGGGAATGGTCTAACCACTCGGCCACGGCGCATCCTGCTTTAGGAATGCTTTTGTATGTTCGGCGTATTCTGCCTCTGTTGAAATTTAATTTACAAGTTATTTTGTTTTGAAATGTAATCATTTTAAATAAAGATGTATAATGTGAAGTTTAAATTAATACACGTATAATAAAACAAATAAATTTGCTTAATCCCTCATCTCCACCCACCGAAAAATACGCAACATTTTTGAAAAGGATTGGCAATCTAGTATTTGCTACTTTCCTCAACATCCGCTGATAATATAATCAAGTAAAGATAAGATGTATTCTGAATAATATGTTTCAATGCATCTAAAACTGTCTGGGCCTCTGGTTCACCTCCGCCATCGCGAAACAAAGGGCAAGCGTATGTTACCAATCACGCCTTGCTATTTCTGACGGGTTTGAACTGGGAGCGTGGCAGAGGAGTGGTACCATTCATCTACCAAATTAAACAGCTGTCCCTCACATCAGCATGTTTCCGTGCATCGGACTGCACTCTCCGATGTCGAAACTGACTCCCTCCGCAATAAGCAATCATGAACAGGTCTTCCAGGTTCACCTGGGTGGGATGTAAAATCGCCATATCACCTAAGCGTTTAGAGCCGTTTTACCTGTGCGATTTAAGAGATTAAATAGAGCATTCGCAAGCTTTTGTGTTTTGTCCTCGGACAGTATTTCGTTTCTTGCGCTGCCTAAGGCTTGGGCTCCGTGGGTCATTTGATGGTCACGTTTTCAATACTACTTAACTTGCCCGGTCGCTTGCGTGAATGTCAAGTTAAGCAGACCGCTGGATAGGAATGCACGGTAAAGGTGACTGGTTGCCTAGTAGTTACACAAGCGGGCGGGCACTGAGTCCAGCCTCTCTTCCAGCAGTGACCAAGTCCAATGCTACTTGACTTGGGGTGCAGAATGGGTTGGAGTGGCAGCCTTTCAAGCGGGTGGCCCAAAAACGTCCTTAGGAAGACGGAAGCTTTTCTTCTTCCTCTGCCCATGTGTACACCAGTTGGTTAGGATGGTAGGTTAATTTCCAATTCTTTTCCACACCATGTCGTATGTATGGGAGACCGGATTGATTATGTAGGCATGTTTAATGGAAGGCTACGCTCGGTTTCATTAATCGACTCCCTCCGGCCTACTATTTCTCCTTATACAAAGTTATTCTAAATGCTTGTCGGGGTTTGTTGACATTTTTTTTTTAGAAAACGTGGAAAACATTCAATTTTTATTGTTGCAGTAACGGTTGGACAAACTAAAAGTTTTGTTCTGCATAACTGAGTGACATCAGTTAGCACCAGATGGTAGTAACAACAGTGTTTAATAAAATGGTGGATAGCGGTAAGGAAAAAGTATTTGTAATCTTGAATGTCAACAACACGATCTGTTACAATAGTCCAGCGCCATTTTCTTTCAAAATACAGGAAGGAGCCTTCCTCCGACAACTCTATTCACAGATGGTACGACAATTTGTGGACACAGGTTGTTTGTGCAAATGGAAAAACAGGGGGCGTCCCGTTGTGTCAGAAATGGATGTGAATCGGATTAGGGACGTAGTCCTAAGAAATCAACTACGAGATGTAGCAGGGAGCTGCAAGTTCATCAAACCACAGTATGGCGGTGTTACGAAGGCGCGGCGCCTAAAGGTAAAGCCATATCGCCTACAGTTGTGTCAAGCTCTAAACTAAGACAAAGTCCTACGTTTCAACTTTTGCATGGCACTGCAGGAAGATGATTTCTTGACAGTATGCTCTGCGATTGCGCAGTAGAATTTTTCAAGATCGCATGTGGACTTTATGGTGGACAAAGCGGCGCAGGAGTGAGTTTTCTCGGGTTCTACGGTTTCCCCCGCCATCGCATTCCACCGGTGCTCCATAATCCCTCCATATATCATCAATTTCATCGCCTACGGTACCATATGTGGTGAAATTGGGCGTTAAACACAATACAAACTACACACACACACACACACACACACACACACACACACACACACACACACACCCTGGCTTGTACTTCTTCCTCCTTTTAGAGCTAAAAATAACATCGTAGAATTTCTGAAAGCTTGTGGAAACCTAAAAATCTTGAAGAATCTAGAGTCGCGTTCCCGAAGCTTCTGGTTGCACTTCTTACGTTGTTACGCATCCCAAGATGTCCAACTGCGATGACCCACATTCTAAGGTGAACGTGAAAACCACTGAAGAAGTGCCTGTCACAACAATTATTCGACATTATAGATTTCTACATAGGGCATTGAAAGCATAATAAGAGAGGTTTTTGAGAGTTGCCTGTAATTTTCACTGGGTCCTATAGTATAATGTACAAAGTTTACACCCATTCAGGGTAGGAGTTTTGATTTGAATGTTAAGCTACATGTTAACCTTCATAACCTAGGTTGTAGATTTGGAATGTTTTATACTGTACAAAACCAGTATTTAAAAAGTTATGCACGCTTATGGTTTTTCATACACAATAAACAAAAAAACACAGCCTGGACCGTATTTGAACCGAGGACTTGAGTCAGGAAGTTAGCGCTTAACCGTCACCAAAAGTATTTTGAAACTAAGCTCATGGGCATAGATCCGTAAACATTCTGTTGCAGTATGCTCTCAGCTTCAAGCAAATATTGGTAATAAATGCCGTTAGAGTGCAGCAAGGGCGAATGGCAGCTCAAACTACCGAGAAATAACGTCATCTCGAGTAGCTCGAGCTGAGCTTAAAGCACAGCTCTAAATGTGGAGCAGCACGGCCAAATGGAAGAGCATGTGTACAGTAGGCTGTGTAAAATCTCGCATTGCGATTGTCTGCTGTTGGTCAGCAGGCATTCACAAAGTAAAGAATGCAGAATTGTTCATGTATGTACGCGACGCAAGCACAAAGTATGGACCAATACCATTCATACTATTATAGGAAATTCTGCCGATTTAACATGAAAAAGACTGCCGATATGCGACACTGTTACCATCTAGCGTTGCGGTCTGGACTACACAGCTCTTCTGATTTAACTAAATGGAAATGAATTTGTGATGCATGCCGTGATTACTTTTAAAATGGTAATAGATACGCCAATTTATGAATTTTTATTTTAATGCAGGTCATAAACAACGATGCAAGTTTTTATTTTTAAAATGCAAATTGAGTTAAATCTCACACAACACACAAAATAATTGTTTATATTAACCTTGATTTAGGCGTATATTGAAGCAAGAGTATCAACTCAATACTAAGTACATGATCATTCATATATTTTATGGTAACATTTTACATGACCGAAATTGTTTTGCACCGAAAATACAAATATCAAATACTACCAATGGGTATTTCGATGAAAAGCAGATTTTGTCCCAGATAATCGGCCAGAATCTGAAATCGAACATGTGTAACGTTCAAATCATTCTTAAAAGACGAAGCAAAGTGTTACTTTACTCTGCTCCTCAGCAGTCTGCATACTTTCTGAATGAAATGCTGCAATTCTTTCTTTTCATGCTCATTTCTGAATGTAGCATTGCACAGAAAAAAGGCATATGTAGCATACATTTTGAAATTAGATTTGAATTACCTAAGACTAATATTGCAAGCAAATACATAATTTGACAATGGTATACAAATATTTATTTGAACAAATAGCTGCAATTTTCCATTTTATACTTCATTGGAGTATTGCAGAGTATTGCAGATTACCTTAAAGATGTAATTGAATTTGTATACATCAATCGTTACAGTTTTGGGACTGTCGGCAACTACTTCGGAGAGTAATTTATTTTTATTGCTCAGAAATTGTTTTGAGATATACATAGCTTTAGATCCAACAACCATCCAAATAAGTATCTGAATACATAAAATAAACGATCCGGTGCCTTTACATCCTATAAAATAGAATAAAGATAATTCTGTGTCAGGAAAGTAAAGCATAAACATTTGAATACACACATAAATAATATACATAACCCATTCATTATGGTTAATACAAAGTTTCACTTGATATCATTGTATATATGATGAGAATTAAGTAATAATATTTTGTGAGTATAATTATTTTTACCGCTTTCCAAAGAAGTGGACTTCTGGATTAATGAAGATGTGTGTCATCGTTTTAAATTTCACAGGTGATTTCAAAACACACATTTATATATGTTACCATGATGAAACGTAACCTCTTGGAAGACCATTGGTCATATAGTTTCAAGCAGTGCTTAACCACTCTTATCTTGAGGAAATCAAAATGTACAGTGGACATTACTTTGCAAAATATAGTTCTGGTAACAAAACGGTACACATTGTATTTCCCCCTCCTTTAAGGTAGTCATTGTCTAAAAGTAGAAAAAGCAAACCTAAACACCTATTTATATATTCTCTACACGGTTGATACAAACACTCCAGGCCGCTACGCTAGGAGTGCCACTGTTTCGGCGTTTTCAGCCGATTTCCTGTGTTGATGGAATTTGCTTTGTAGTTTGCAAACTTGCTTTTCGCAGAGCTGAATGTGAATGCTTCCATTTAATAACATGAGGGCAAAGTGTTGCGCTTACGCTGCATCTGCGTTTACATCTCATTCTGAATGGGGCTTTAGAGTTTAAACTAGGGATTAAAATATGAGTAGCGGAAACTTGTAGAAGTTGTAGCGCACTTATTTCTTTCGTATTCTAATATCAAAGTATACAACGTTTAGTCAAAGTGATGCCAGACAATTTTCTTAATAATGACGTTCAACGAAATCAGTGGATTTTATAATATGAATACAAATTGCAGTAGTTATGGTAATAGTTATTCTGTCTTGTAGGAATATACAAGCATTTGACATTTATAAAAAAATAGTGTGAGAGTTCAGTTTTAAACTAAACCTTATATGTTAATTTTTGCAACAGATACACAAGATTTTAAATTTATTTTAACAAAATACTGTAATTATGTGCATCACTTCTTAGTTTTAGAATAATCGTGCAGGGACTAAAATATCCAACATGTTAAAATTATAATTAGTTAAGATATTTAAGTTAAAAAGAGAACTCTGCAAGGAGTTGAAAACATATCTTTTTACTTTCTATAGCCCACTTGTACAATATACATAGTGGATAGAGAAGATATTGTATTCCACCTAGAAATTCAATACAGAGATTTCACAGGAAATGTATATTTTGAGGTCCCATGAGCCAAAAAAAACCATTTCTTCAAAAAGATCCGTTTGTGTTTCCATCCATCCATCCATCCAGCCACCCACCCACCCACCCACCCACCTACCCACCTACCTACCTACCTACCTACCTACCTACCCACCTACCCACCCACCCACCTACCTACCCACCTACCCACCTACCCACCTACCCACCTACCCACCCACCCACCTACCCACCTACCCACCTACCCACCTACCCACCTACCCACCTACCCACCTACCCACCTACCCACCTACCCACCTACCCACCTACCTACCTACCTACCTACCTACCTACCTACCTACCTACCTACCTACCTACCTACCTACCTATCTGTGTGTGTGTGTCTGTGGACAGCATGGTTCAAAAACGAAAAGTCGGTGAAACACTAATTTTGGTATTTAAGTTGAGTATCTTCCAAAGATGCGACACGATGTGATTAGGCGCCGGGCTTAAAATTTCTACGCAAGATTGTCACATCATGACAACGCACTTGTCAGATCTCTGGAGGATTACTTACCTACAGAACGCCGCTGCAGGAAGTACCGGGTTCTCCGTATGGCTTGTGGACACCCCCGGTAACAAAAGCATTAAACCAGTCAGCAACTAAAATCTGAACCAAGTACTCACCCTACCTATGGTCATCAAAAGTCACACCAACTTCTTTTGAAAACAAGGCACCAGCGGAGTTCTGAAAACGCAACTACTGAAGAGCCTACACAGTAGCGCTGCCTCCTTGATACACTCAACTTTAAATCCACAACACCAAACGTACAACCACTCAAAAAAATTCTGTTGTTAAGCCATAATAAGGGCAGGTGCACAACAACAACACTTGGACTCGTAGCGAGCCTACCTGGTGATGACGGTCGGACGGAACCACTACACCACTGAGGGCGACAAACATTAGTATGCGTAGGTATAAATAGTATTAGATACGAGTATATCATTTACCGTATTAAAAATCTGCTATATTTGCAAAAAGTTCCAATGTATAGGAAACCCCTCCGAATTGAAACAAATCACCACATGTTACTTCAAGAATATATAATTTATTTGCTTAAGGTCAAGTTTATTAGTAAGTCAAGTCCCTTGTGTACTAAACGCTTTTGTTATTACCAGATAGCAAGGATAACTATTTCTTTGGATGATAAAGTGGAGTTTCACATGCTTCATGTGTTACAGTGCTACAAAATAATTACGTTGAGGTTTCTTCCGAAAATTGACAGTGATTAAATACGCACCTATTAAAACGGATAAAGCTATCCTAAATTAAAATTGTAATTGTTCTATTCACATGATTTTCCCTATCTATTCCACAAACAAACTGTTCTTACAAAAAGCTAATTCTTGTATCCACTTCATACTATTCCAGACAAATATTAGCAGAAATGATCGTATTACTTAATTCCTTGTAAGCGTAAGGGAAATAAGGGATCACACTAGAGTAAAGCGATAGTCAAATCTTTTAAAAGCCGTCGCTGTGCGATGATATTGAAATTGTATGTCTAGGGGTAAACCAAGAAAAACGAAGGACGGTTTCCCATTTGAGAAGGGTATAAGTATTTTAAAATTGAAACAAGGAACGTCTTGAAAATGGTTAACTCAAAAACTGGCATTGCCTCACATTCTAATACAACATTGCGGAAAGAACATTGAAGAATAAAGATAAGGCCAAGTCTAAAATTTACGGGGGGAATGTGCAGAAGTTAATGGAATTAACCGTTAGTTAACAGTGTAACTAAATATTCATTCTTAAAACACATCTGTTTTAATTTTTACCATCCATGGTTAAATATATTATTAGAAATTTGTACCTTATTTTAATTTATAATTAATGTTGGCATCTTGATAAAATGATACACCTTCAAAATAAGGAAATTAGTTTTGATACTGTATGTGAACATCTTTTTACTTTCTCTATAAACATTATGTACATAGTATAAAGAGAAGGTATTGTATTGCACCTAAAATTTGATACCGAGATTTCACCAGAAATACAGGTTTTGAGACCCCCTGAATAAAAAAAATTAGAAACATGTCATGTGCGTGTCTGCGAACAGCATAGCTTAAAAATACCAAACTAGGAAGTTTTGTATCCTCCAAGGATGCTACACGGAGATTTTCAAGAAAATCCCCCTGCCTCAACTACCCTTTACATGGAACATTTTTCGAAAGTTTTGATTTTCTCAAAAATAGCTCTAACGATTTTGATTAAAATATCTTATGTTGAATGTATTTCTATGACATATGAAATGTATATCTTGAATTTTCCCTTCTAGTTACAAGCAAGCAATTATAAGACTAATTCTGCTTATGTTTATCTTGATTAGTTGGATGTAGATTAAAGATTAAATCTTTTGAATAAATGTTTGCTTTGCTAAAGAAAGTCATGTGAATGAAACATATGAGATTTTTTCTTCAAACAGACTGTCGTTAGGTATTAAACATAGGAAGGGCATTTTCACTGAAGAGCCAATTTCCTTTACTGACCTGTCGAAAATCGAGGCAGCTCGATCGTCTTCTCGAAAATGTTTGGTGACCAACAGATTGACAGTCAACTCCAGTTCAGCAAATAACTAAATTTGTTTTAATAACTCAACATAAGCTAGAGAATTTATGTGAATAGAACACATGGGATTTTCGAATTCAGACTCTTCTTACACCTAAGTATTAGCAAGCTTTTAAACTTATTTAGTCATTTGTGTGGCCATGCATCGGCCAAATGTCGTCATGAAGATGGAGTTATTGGAGTTTATAAACGGACATGAACTTCCTCTTTTTCCTGGTTTAACGCGGTTCTTACTGCATACGGCGCCAAATGTGTAATGACATTGGTGATACATGAAATGATAACCTGGAGAAGGAAATATTCCAGCCTAAGGTTACCTATCCTCCAAGTATTGTTCATTTATGTGAACCTTTAAAAAAACCTGATGTGCTCCATTCCATTGACTTTCCCTACACCTTTTAAAAAACTTATTCCTCTATTTTCATGCTAATCGAGATAAACATTAATAGAAATGTTCTTACTACTTGCATATTTGAGAGTAGAAGGAAAATTGGGGAGCACACTAGGCTAAACCGATAGTCACATCTTTTAAAAGCTACTTCTTATTCAATGAAATTCGTTTCTTTGCATGGCTAGGAGTTGACAAATTTCCATATGAGAAAAGTAAGTATTTTAAAATTGAAACCAATAACAAGGAACATCTCTGAAATGGCCAACTCCAAGGAAGAAATTTATGTGACATAAATTGTGTGTTTTAACGAAATCTACATTCTTGTGTAGTAAGTTCTTGTCTTTCCCTTATGGTGTACCAGTTATGCAAAATTTAGCAAAATTCATCCAACATAGAGAGGCCTTCAGGGGCTATTTCCAAAGAATTTAAGACATACATTTTATTTGCCATGTAAATATCTTTAAATTACTGCATTAATCAAAATAGTTAGAGCCATTTTTGAGAAAATCAAAATGTTTGAATTTTTTTTTCCATATAAAGGTAGCTTAGTTTGGAAAATGTTCCTGGCACATAATTGGAAGATGCTAAGTTTAATATTCTACTGACTTTTCGTTTTTGAGTTATGGTGTTCCCAAACACATGGAGGCACACACCTACCGTTTTCAAAAACATGCTCTTTTTAATACAGGGGACCCTAAAATATATATTTTCATATCTCGGTATCGAATTTTTGGGTGTGGTGCAATGCCTTCTCTACGTATGTACCATGTACTACCTATAAAAGGTAAAATGAAATATCAGTAAAGAAGAATGGGCCTAACTGTATTTTAACAGTTAATAGTTCATGTCTTAAGGGTCTCGACCACTGAGACGTGACATACTTTTGCCGGTAAGAGTAAAGTAAGACTCAACTGTCTTGGCATTAGTTTTCTTCAAACTTTAAATCAATCAACCATTTGTTTAATTTTCAGCTAATTGAAAGCAATTATATTATACTTATGTGATTCCTAGGTCTCGAAGTTGATGACCTAAAAGTTACTAAAAGTGACCTATATAAAGATCTTAAATGTATGAAAATATGACATAGAATTATTGAAATATTACTTATAAAACGGCATTAAATTTATGAAGCTATGTCAAAAACGTGAAAAAATGACAATACAAACTGTAGATATACTTTAATCACCGTCGCAGTAAATAGAGGACATTCGTAGTGAAGGATTGCCGATTATCCTGAAGGGCATTTCTGCACATTGAAAAACAACCTTCCACTGAAACTAATGTCTTGGGTGCATAGTTGGCAATGTCTCCTAGCAGAAGACTTCCACAACCAATAAAAGTAAACATTTTACCCAGCAAAACTTTTTCGATCTTACGCCTTTTTAGGTAGCCAATTATTCCTGCACAATACAAACGCTCTTCGACCCTTACTATATTTTCGAGAACTGAACGCTTCTCTCATCTTTTTACTTTCTCTATATGCACTATGTATATAGTGTATAGAGAAGGTATTGGACTCCACGCAAAATTCCGATACCGAGATTTCACCGGAAATATATGTTTTAGGGTCCCCAATATCCAAAAAAAGCATTTTCACAAAAAGGTCCGTGTGTATGTGTGTCCGTGTGTCAGTGTGTCCGTGTGTCTGTGAACACGATAGCTCAAAAATGAAAAGTCGGTAAAATACCAAACCTGGTATTTAAGTTTAGTATCTTCCAGGGATGCGACACGAAGATTTTGAGAAAAATCCCCCCACCCCCAACCACCCTTTACATGGAACTTTTTTCGAAAATTTTGATTTTCTCAAAAATGGCTCTAACGATTTTGATTAAAATTTCATATATTAAACATGTTTACCTGATAAATGAAATATTTATCTTGAATTTTCTGGGAATAGCCTCTGAAGAGTAGTTTATTCTGGATAAATTTTACTAAATTTTGAATGACTGCTAAACCGTAAGAGATGGACAAAAACTTACTACACAAAAAATGTAGAGCACTTTAAAACACACAATTTATGTTATATACATTTTTTTCGTGGAGTTCGTCGTTTTTGTGACATTCCTTATTTTTGGTTTCTGATATGAAAAACGTATACTTTTCTCATACAGGAGCTTGTCAACTCCGATCCATATAAACAAAGGAACTTCATTGACATAGCAACCAGCTTTTGACTATCACTTTAACCTATGGTAGTCCCTTATTTCGCTTCTACTTACAAGGAAGCAAGTAATAAGACTATTTCTGCTAATTTTTTGTGATTAGCATAAAGTAAATAGAAGTATAAGCTTTTTAAGAATAATTTGTTGCAGGGGTATAGAGAAAGTCATGTGAATGGTACACATCAGATTTTTTTTCTATCCAAGTTATCGGTGTTGCCAAAATAGAAAAGATACAACTAATGCATGCCACATTTTTCGGGTCATAATCAACCAGTAAGTCGGCAATTTGCTGTTGCTACAGTACTTTCCATATCAAAACTTTATCGCCTATTTTTCTGCATCAAAATTGTTAGAATGATGTAATGGACCTTGGTCAGAATGATGTAGTCAGAGGTAACAAAACATGAGCTAAATGACATCACCTTATTTAGTTAAGGAATTGCGAGATTGCTTTGTGTGCAATGTAGAAATAGGCTATTCGCGGCGAAAGATGAAAAAATGCAACAAATGTAATGAACATTTCCTAAATGATGAACTAGTAGATAATAAAATGCCGAAAAATGCAAAAAATGAAGTAATTTTCGTTCTTTTTGAGGTGAAACGAATTTATATACTCTCCAGCGTGCTTTTTGTAATGTTTTAGAAAGTATCTGATGCATTTTTCTATCTATTCTGTAACAAAATATATAGAAGAATAAGCTTTTGCCAGAATAGTTTATGCTAATCGAGATAAACATTAGCAGAAATTGTCTTATTACTTATAAGTAGAAGGGAAATAAGGAAATACACTGGGCTAAAGTGAAAGACAAATCTTTAAAAGCTGAATAAAATTCGGTTCTCTTTGCATGGCAATAAAATAAATGGCGATTTCCTGTTTGAGAAAAATATAAGTATTTTAAAGCTTATGCAAAAACCAAGGAATATCTCAAAGCTAAAACTCCACAAAAATTGCTTATGACATAAATTGTGCGTTTTAACAAGATCTTCTGTGTTTGTGTATCTCTTACGATTTACTAGTTATGCAAAATTCATCCAGAATGCATCAGAGGCTTCCAAGAAAATCCACGATATGCGTTTTATCTGTCACGTAAATATTTTATTATACAATATTTTAATCATAATTCTTTGAGCCATTTTTGCGATAAAGGGAGTTTAAGTTGGAGGAATTTCCTGAAAAATCTTCGTTTCGTATTCTTAAAAGTTACTAAACTTAAATACCAAGTTTGGTAGTTAACATACTTTTCGTTTTTTTTAATTATGCTATCCATGCGTGCGCACACACACACACACACACACGCTCCCATACCGATATACACACGCACCTTTTTCTAAAAAATGCTTTTTTGGATTCAGGAGTGCCCAAAACATGTATTTCCGGTGAAATATCGGTATTGAATTTTTGAGTGGAATGTAACACCTATTCTACCTACAATATACCTACTTGGCAGAGAAAGTAAAAGGATGACTATTTATCAGCTTTCGAGCCCTAATGATTACTTTTAATTGTACTAAATCTTTTATTAATACCCGAATTAATTGCACAATCCTATCCCCGAAGTGTAGAATAAGTCCGCACCTATGATCAAAATCATTGCTGAAAAGAAGAAGTGGAGATGAAATACCTATTTGATTATTTAAATTCTAGTTGCTAGGCATTTTGCTCAAGGACTGGTGCTGCGCAGTCAGTGAAGGGTGTCTGTTGCTATGGTGACATCACAGTGATGAAATAAGGCGGGGCATTTCGACATGATGTTATCACCACTACTTGCCAATATATTCTGCTAAACCAAAGCCTCTGGGTTCAAGTTCATACTGTTTTGTTCATCGAGACTTATGCAATTCCTTTTTTATAAGGGCAAGGTTATCGCTAGGTGAAAGGTGACACGAGGACTAGCAACACTTTCTTCATGTGAGAAATGAAAATGCCCACCCCACTGTCTATATTCAACATCTAAAAGCCTGCCTTCCTTGGTTAATTTATTCTATCGAAGTGAAACTGAATATAAGGCAAGCTTTTTGGCATTTTATCTAGACGGTGATGACTAGAGCTCGGTTTTGGTTTTCGAAGCGCACACAGAGTAGTCAGTGGTATAAAGAGAGAGGGGAGAGTTTTGTAGCGTAAACATGCTCACGTAGAGGTATAACCTGTTCCAAAACTAACGCATTACATTTATTGATATTATACGCATCGTTATAATTCATAAAGCAACACAATAAAACAATTATTTCATAATATGATAGTAAATAAAAAGGCCTTGTACTTTTACAAATAAAAGTAAATCGCATGATACAATAAATCACCAAAATAATGTGCTGAGATTTGAAAAGAACATGAACATAAATCAACCAAACTTACGCAGAATTCATTGCAGTGAATTAACATCATTACTGTATCGAAAGATAAGGCCCTCCTCCTGTCACGTATAATATGTTGTAATCAGCTATTTTTTTAAGTTACTCGACATTTGTCTTCTCAGGATAAGGGAAACCCCCGAAAAAACATTATCCGAGTAACTCACCTTAAGCGAGATTCGAACTCACGACCTTTTAAATGTGAGGCACGCTACCACCACACTACCCAGGCGGGATTACCACAAGTTTGTTCAGTGTCGAACGTCTACCCCTTTGTTTTTTCGACATTTTTGAATCTGGACTCTCTTTCAGTGTTCACCGGTTTATCTACTAGCAGGAGCTGAACGAGAGCAAGCAGTGAGCAATCTAGTTAGTGCAACACATTTCGAAACGGGCTATAGAGACCACGCCTACTCCATCACGTCATAGTTATTACTCAGGCGAAGACCTGGCCTAAGAGACCTTCCTTTTACCCCTCTCATCGTCACCGCTGATAAGCAAGAGGGGTAAACCGAAGGTCGCCGGTTCCCCTCTGTGAGTTTTAACTTGAAATAGCCCCGTACATGTAATCACATAAAGGAATACCTGAACACGTCAAATAGGGGAGTTTCAAAAATCGACTGCTTTTCGACATATTTCCGACCCTAGCCTCTCGCACTCTTCCATAAACGGAAGTTAAACCGACCGTGTGAACATGAAATACACAGTAATCTAGAGTCAAATATCGACCAGAATACTGTCGATCTGGGGTGGAATAGTTTGTTAGACGCTGGCCTCCTGGTCCGCGGGTTCAAACCCGACCCAGACCGATGGTTTTTAAGTGTGCTTAAAACCGACAGCCTTATGCCAGATTCACTAGTATGTAAAATACTCCTGCAGCGCTGATATGATCCTGTAATTTACGTCTTTACAAACAAAATATTTATTTATTTTATTTAACCAGAATACTGAACCCTGGAAAACGTTTCATTGACTAATCAGATTATCTGATGACTGTCCAACTTCCAGGAAAAATCCGCGTAAACAGTCAGTCAGGCAGCCATACTCCAACTGAATTTATTTTCCCCTCTCCTCTCCCTCATTTTTGGCTCATCTATAGAGATGAGGTACTTATAAAACAGTGAGTCTTTGAGAAAACTCATGACTCCTTCCGATTTTACTACTTCAGAGGAACTCATAACAATGGAATTACTATGGCATATATATTGCTTTAATATTCGTCTTTATATTTTTACTTTCTCTGCCACGTATACTATGGCTAATAGGTACAGAAGATATTGCATTCCATTCGAAAATTCTATAACTAGATTTTATCGGAAATACAGATTTTGAAAACCCCATATTACAAAAAACTGTTTTAGAAAAAGATACGTATATATGTATGTCTGTGTGTGTTTGTTTCTGTGAACAGCATAACTCAAAAACGAAAAACCGATTAAGTATCAAACGATTTCTATAAAATTCCCCACCCAAATTACCGTATACATAGACATTTCTTGGAATGTTCAATATTCTCAAAAATGCCTCTAAGGATTTGATTAAAATATCACTTATTAAAGATATTTACCAGACAAATAAAATGTATATCTTGAATTTTCTGGAAATAGTCCCTAAAGTCCTTTTCCTTTTAGACGATTTTTGTAAAACAGGCTGAGACAATGTACATAGTAGATAAGAAGGTATTGTATTCCACCCAAAAATTCATACTGAGATTTCAGCGGAAATACATGTTTTGACACTCCCTGAATAAAAAAAAAAGAATTTTTAGAACCAAGTACGGGTGTGTCAGTATGTGTGCGTATATATTTGGGCAGCATAGTTCAAAAACGAAAAGTCGGATAAATACCAAACTTCGTATTTAAGTTCAGTATCTTCTAAGGATGCGACACGAAGATTTTCAAGATAATACCTTCACCCTCAAATACTCTTTACATGGAACATTTTTTAAATTTTTTTTTTTCAGAAATGGCTCTAACAATTTTTACTTTCTCCATGTACATAGTGTATAGAGAAAGTATTGCACTCCACCAAAAATTCGATACCGAGATTTCACCGGAAATATATGTTTTAGGGTCCCCAATATCCAAAAAAAGCATTTCACAAAAAGGTCCGTGTGTGTGTGTGTGTGTGTGTGTGTGTGTGTGTCCGTGTGTCCGTGTGTCTGTGAACACGATAACTCAAAAACGAAAAGTCGGTAAAATACCAAACTTGGTATTTAAGTTTAGTATCTTCCAGAGATGCGACACGAAGATTTTGAGAAAAATCCCCTACCTCTAACTACCCTTTACATGGAACTTTTTTCAAAAATTTTGATTTTCTCAAAAATGGCTCTAGCAATTTTGATTAAACTTTCGTATATTAAACATGTTTACCTGACAAATGAAATGTGTATCTTGAATTTTCTGGGAATAGCCTCTGAAGAGTAGTTTATTCTGGATAAATTTTACTAAATTTTGAATGACTGCTAAACCGTAAGAGATGGACAAAAACTTACTCCACAAAAAATGTAGAGCACTTTAAAACACACAATTTATGTTATATACATTTTTTTCGTGGAGTTCGTCGTTTTTGTGACATTCCTTATTTTTGGTTTCTGCTATGAAAAACGTATACTTTTCTCATACAGGAACTTGTCAACTCCTATCCATATAAACAAAGTAACTTCATTGACACAGCAACCAGCTTTTGACTATCACTTTAACCTACGGTTGTCCCTTATTTCGCTTCTACTTACAAGGAAGCGAGTAATAAGACTATTTCTGCTATTTTTTTCTGATTAGCATAAAGTAAATGGAAGTATAAGCTTTTTAAGAATTATTTGTTGCAGGGATATGGAGAAAGTCATGTGAATGGTACACATCAGATTTTTATTAAAATAGTACGTTTAAGATATTTTCATGACATACGAAATGTACATCTTGAATTTTCTGGGAATAGCCTCTGAAGACCTCTTCATTCTGGAAGACTTTGGTGTCACTTTTGTATAACTGATAAACCATAAGAAATAGACAAAAACGCACTACACAAAAATGTATACACTTTTTGAGAGATATTCCGGGGATATTGGTTTCATTTTAAAGCATTTAAACTTTTCTTAAACGGGAGACATCTTTCTTTTCGTCTCAGGTTTATTTACGCTTAGCAAGCAAAGAGAACCGAATTTCAATTGTTTCTCTCAGCAACCGTCTTTTAAAATATCGTACTATCGATTTAACATAGTGTATTTTCCTTCTATTTACGAAAAAGCCAGTAATAAGGCTAGTTTTGGCCTTGATTAACATGACGTATATAAAAATAATCTTTCTTAAGGAAGTATTTTTTATGGAGCACCTATAGAAAGTCATGTGAGTGGAATATATCAGATTTTTTCTTTGTTTTGTTTTGTAGTTAAACATTTCTGAGATTTTCCTTTGTGTTGTTTACATTTTCCAATAGTAATACTTTTCTTATAATTTTTACGAATTTTGTGCAAAGAAAATCGAAATTCAGAGATATCGCATAGTGACCACAATTGAGATAGGCATTACAAATAAATATTACATGTATTACAACGTACCAGCCAGCTTACTTCTAAAGTCATTCAGCATTTATAATAATATTATGATACATTCGAGTAAAATAAAGTCCGTATTATTGAAGAATGTTGCAGCTTTACGTGCTCTCATTAGCATCTTGAAGTTTTGCATGCCCAGCGTCAAAATCATCCAGTTATTTTAGAACGTATACTTTTCTTTCCTGCGAATTATTCCCCAGCAGAAAACATAATTTCTTACCAAATACTTGAAATTAAATGCTTAACAAAACCCCGAGAATAATGTCCATATTAAAAGAGAAATAAAAGAAATCAAGAGAAGTGAAGATATCTTATATGCTGCGTTCACATGACTTTCTCCACTCGCTCTTCTACAAACTACTCTTTGCGCAAGTTTATTCTTCCATCTACTTATTAATGAGTTAAACAGCCATTACTCCTTTTTCTCATTTCGTTGTCAATATGAGAAGAATGTACTAGGCTAAAGCAATAAGCAGATTTTTTTAAAGCCAGCTACCTGAGTGGAGAGGGGATTCTGATGGGTGACGTAAGGAAGAGCTATATCGGCAAGTTTTCTGGAAACTTTATTTTTTCTGCGGAAGTGTCACTAAATGCTACATCAGCGGAAATGTCACTCAATTGATTTGCCATTAACTGGTGTAAGTTTATCTTAAATATGCGTTAATTAAAGATAAAGGCGAAGCGAAACTTTTATCAAAGACGTAAGGGTAGTATGTATCACGGTCTTTCTGTGCTGTTCAATATCTGACAGAGAATATTTTAAATATACACCAAGATAAACATTGGAAAACTAACCGGTAAACATGGAATTGAATAATTGTTGAGATTTATCACTGAATATAGTTCTCTCCAAAACATGTTGGTGTTCAAATGGGACCGCTCCCGCTGCCACCATTAGCAAACAAAAGACGAGCCTGTACTAGAGGTGAGATGCAAAACAGTAAAATCTGTTTCCTGGAGACTTGAAGACTCTACTTGCAAGAGATTAGCGCCTCAGTTAAGGGACTAGTAAGTGGAAGACTTGTCAACTGCAAGGGTCGGTTTCCAACCGCAAATTACCTAGATCCAAACTTTATATCACTCGCCCTTGGCAGAAGTTATCATGTTCGAAAAAATACTGTATACATTAGTAGAAAGTATTTTTGAAAGCTGAGGTTTCATTAAAGCACAAACTATTAGGAGCTTTTTATATTGTAGTACTTAAGCTAAACACTGTACTTTCATTTGTTTATTTATTTGTTTATTTTTCTCTACAGGGCTCAGAACAGACTTAAGAAATAGTGTGCCAAATAAATTATCCACGACGCAGATCATCTTCGTCCATTCATGACCCTTCTCATTAAGAGATTCTTATTGCAATCTTACTACCTCTTGGGTGTACGCTTTCAGAATAATGAAAAAGCTGCGCAGAGCGTTATGGGCGCAACTATTGCCGATTACGCCATGCTTCCTTCTCCCGCATGTCCATGTCACAACAGATACGCATGCGCATCACGAGGTGTTTTGTCAGCGGTGTAAGAGAGGGCATTGCAAGCGCAGCTAGTGATCACAAAAATCATAGTGTACTGTTTATTGTAAGAATATAAACTGTTAACTATTAGCAGTAATGTTGGGACTTTTAACACCTAAGTTCTCCTCTGGTTAGGTCCTCAGAAGACAAGCTAGGGAGATTATAATTACAATGTTGCAATTTGCTTGCGAAAACAAGTACTTCTCATTTACATACATTCAGCCATGAACGCGCGTATTGTAATAATGATACTGCGGTGGTGGCAAACTCTCCCTCCATCCCCACGTTTCCTACCATCTCCGAACTTCGGCCGGCTAAAGAGGAAAGAGGGGGTAGCAGTTGAAAACGTGAATTGCGCGGATCGAAACACGGTATTATTTTTAATTACCTTGACAAACTACATATAATACTCTCATTATTCGTTAATTTTCTTTATTTCCAACATCCTCTTCAGTAGCGGCCGCTATATTTGATCACAAGAGCACGTGAATAATGTAACTGTGGACACTTTGTGGATTTATTGTATGCTTTTCTTCGAATACCATTAAACGTAGCGTATATGCGGTACTTTAATATATACGGCGTTTAAATCTATCACGCTCTATACTCGATGAAATGTGGCATCCTTCTCGGTAACGTACCTGAGTCCGTTTAACTAGCATTGGCGCATGCTTGAATGGCATGACCTATTTGCCATATGGGTCAAATATACACACGGCGTGCACACTTCATAGTTTGCTCAAAGATGAACTTTTTCTGCGCTCTATCAGCACAATTATAATTAATGACACCGGATAGTAGTTCGCTGCAGTAAAGGGGAAGTTCACTAGAGAGCAGCAATGTTTATGCCTCTTAGCACTTAATACGTGACTAATAATGCGTTAATCCTGCCATCTTGCGACTTTGGCCGAAGAAAGTAAAGTACATGTGCACGGAATCGCATATTTCAGACTAGTCATATTCTCAATTGCAATTTAATGTATATATTACTTCGTTCTTGTCTTAGGTACGTTGTACTTAATGATGTGTATATACAAATAGGGAAGGGTGTTCCTCACTGCAGCCGTTGTCTTATTGTACGTCAGACCCCTGGAGGAAGGATAAGATGAGTATAATTTCAAAGGGCGGCCGACATCCGGAGGAGTAGAGCCATCATAGAGGATTCAAGTAATTTGTCTCGACGCGGGGAGCGTCAGGAGCCCGCCAATCCGTCCCGGATAGACCACCTAAGTCCGCAGATAACCACTAACGCATTTTGCCGCCGAGAGCTGTATTTCCAGAACGCAGTCAGCTCCTCGAAATGGCGTCTCTGCTACAGTCCTCGTTGACACTTACAACCCTGAAAGAGACCGATTTGGGATGAAATGAAGGGACAGGAAATCCGGGGGATGAAGAATCCTCCCTCGCATTCGACTAATGATCCGGGAAATTCCCGAATAATCCATGGGCCAGAGTGGTCACTCGCGGGGAACCGATCCCACAACCTCCCGAATGCCAATCCCAGAGCTGGCTCGGTTGCTTAATAATGTATGCAAAAAATACCCACAAAGCTGCCCGTTTTTATAATGTTTAACGCCCACTTTAACTACTTGTGACACCACAGGCGATGACACTGATGATGCCTACATGAATGAAGATGGAGCCCCGGTGGAATGCGATGGTGGGGGAACCCGGAGAAAACCCGCCCCAGCGCCGCTTTGTCCACCATAAAACTCACATACGGTCGCTTGGTATAAGACTGTCTGTTCTTTCAAAAAAGAACTTATATATCAGTATCATAATTGCTGTCGTTGTTGTTGTTTTAGGATCGACTGCAGTTGTACCAACTTGTTCATAATCATGATATTATGGAGCAGTGCTATTTAACATTTCCAGGGCTAACCGACTCTCAAATTCTTGTGTACACCCACAATGTACACTCAAAAATCGCCACTGATCCTCTTCATGTGAGCTAAATCCATTACGCATATAATTTATCAATCAGGTTAGGGCATTTTTGTTGTAGATATATGTTTGCCTAATTACTTACCCTGATGCAGGGAAACGTATTGTTGTTACTGATATTTCTGCATGTGTCAGGTATGATTGTGAGCTGTTCTCTGGAGCGCAGGAGCACTGGGTTCATATACTTGTAGCAATAGCAGGTGGCCAGCTGTTGAAAGACATCCTCGGAATAGGCATCACCTCGTGCAATGCACACTTTACCACTGTAGTTCTTTCCAACAGGAGTTGCAGTACATGGAATCTTAACCTTGGTACTGCATTCCACCGCCATCTGTTGATTAAACAGAATGCCTTCATACAGTACTCATGTTATGCACTATTAAAACGTGTTGATGACCTAAAAATATTCCCACTACCAGACTTCTCTTTTGAGGATCTTAATTCTACGCAAACCTGCGTGATTATCCTTACAAGAAAAAACCTTTTGTGTTCACATAACTTTCTTTGCCTATTCTACAACAAACTATTCCTGTAAGAGCCTGTTCTTCCTCCACTTGATGCTATTCCAGATAAACGTTAACGAAACTTCCGGTATTGGCCGCGTTGTGTTGTAGCTCATGTGGCCATAACCGGAAGCAGCCACCAATATATTAGACAACGGCCGTGGAAGCCTTATATTAACAGTAACTATTGTATAACTTATTTCCTTATAGGTACAAGAGGAATAAGGGATGCACTAGACGAAAGCGATAATCAAAACTTCAAAAAGCTGGTTGACATTTGATGACTTTGAAATTCATTCTCTTTGCATGGCCAAGGAAAAAAACAAAAACAAAAAAAACAAAACACTGAGGACTTCCCATTTGAGAAAAGCATAAATATTTAAAGATTTAAACCAATAACAAGGAATATCTCGGAAATGGTTAACTCAAAACAAATCCTGGAAAGATAGAGTCAAACTGAAAAAAACCAATGCCATAGCCAGGATTTGGAACCGCGGATCTCCTGGTCTCAGTCCAGTTGCTCTAACCGCTAAGCTTCCATGACAACATGCCGATAGAACAATAAATTCCCCAACTGACTCACGTTTTTCTCGGTAAACCCGAAGAGATTTCAAATTATCTTAAGATGACATACCCCAATGAGAGGTAAACAGACACCATGGCGGAGGATAACCTGGATTCTATGGAAGAAGAAGCAATTAAAAGGAAAGAATGGCTAAAGGCATTAAAACGGAAACATGAAGAAGGAGAAAAACAAACAAATAAGTCAAATGATAGTGCTAAAGTTCCTAACGGCGTGCTTCCAAAACCGAAATTTCGTAGCTATAGACCTCAAGATGAGTCTTTGAAAGAACATGTTGTACCAGACGCTAAACGTGGTGATGTGCAAAGTGAAGTGAAAGAAAGTTAGCTTCAGCAGCTAATAAAGTTGTTATTGAAGAGTTGGGTACACTGCTTCCTCAACTGGAAGATGAGCATTGGCTTAATGATTTTGCATTTCTACAGATGTATCAGAACATTTAAATAAGTTAAACTTGCATTTACAGGGATGCAATATAAATATTGTGCAGATGTATGATAAGAACAAAGCAATCATACTATCAATAGACATATGTATATCAGAGAGGCAGTGTCATAATTTAGTATGTCTATCATGTTAGAGTTTCTGGCTAACAACTAAATATATATATGTTAGTATGTTAGAAAGTCTGAAAAACAAATCAAGGAAAAAGATTCACTGATTGTAAAGCAAAAAAAAAAAAAAAAAAAAAAAAATGAGACTTACAAGTTGTAAGTCCTGGACTTTTCAACCAACTACTAGCCAGCTGACTTGCTCAGTGATTAGAGCAACTGAACACAGGAGATCCGTGGTTCCAATCCCGGCTATTGCATTGCATTTTTTTAGTCTGACTCTACCTTTCCAACTCTTATCCTACACATAGGCCAGTATGGAAAAACAACTATTTCTCAAAACAAATCCGAAGTGTTCCAGACACATGACTTGACCACCTGTTCTGAAAGTAACTATTCTTAAAACATATTATTCTTCTATCTACTTCATCCTAATTGCAATAAATATTAATAGAAATACTCCTATTACTTAATTCCTTTAAGTAGTAGGGAAATAATAGAATACACTAGGCTAAAGCGATAATCAAATCCTTTAAAAACTGTCGCTATGCAATTGACTTTGAAATCCGCTCACTTTTAATGACCAGAAGTAGAACAAAAGCAAAACGGACGACGACTTCCTATTTGAAAAAAAGTATAAATAACCAATAACAAGTAAATCTCGGAAATCGTTAAATCTACAAAAATAGCATATATTTTAAATTGTATATTTTAACCACATCTACGTTTTTTTGCGTAGTTATGCAATTCAGAATGAATAGCACTTCAGAGATTATTCCAGAAATGTCAAGATATGCATTTTATTTATCATGATAATGTCTTAAACATATATTTTAATCAAAATCGTTTAGTCATTTTTAAGAAAAATCAACATTTTTTAAATTGTTATCCAAGTAAAGGGTAGTGTGGGTGGGGGATTTTCTTGAACATTTTCGTGCGCATCCTTGGAAGAAACTGAACTTAAATATCATGTTAGCTATTTAACCACTTTTGGTTTTTGAGTCATGCTGTTTATAGACACAGACACACGCACACATTTTTATAAACATGTTTTTTTTTATTCAGGAGACCACAAAAGTGTATATGCAGTGAAATCTCAGTATGGAATTTTTGGGTGGAATGCAATATCTATCTTCCCTATCTGCCTACTATATATATGGTTGAGAAAGTAAAATGACCACCTTAAGTGATGTTCTACCGAGCAAATCAATCATGATTAAAAATCATTATTTCTACCAATATAGCTAAGTATATTCGTATCACAACCTGGTGAATATTTTATGGGTGCAAATGATTCCATTACGTGGCAATTTAGCGTGACAAATGACGCACAAAGGATTATTTCCATTTTGGTGTTACAGATTGACCTCGTCTTTCTCTTTCATAGGCCCAAAATTTACACGAAAAATAAATTAGACTGGCTTACTAATAATATCTAATTTCTTGTATCTTGCATATATCGCCAATTAAACAGCACTAAAAGAGAGAACTTCAAAAGTCTGATTCTTTTCTCTCTTCGTTTTTACTCTTGGAGGTATCCATCACTGGGGGAAAATGTAACGTAGTTGCAGCAGATTTTGGCTTTGCGACACAAAGGCGTATTAGCAAGTTATCTTTAATGCGTTCTTACGCGCAGATACTTGTGGTCTCCGTTAGTGATGGACACTATCGAATGAAAACTATAGAATTATTCGGTGGACACCTATCGGTTATTCGATTGTTACCCAAGTCATTCGGTTTTAAAATGTAATTGCCCGCCTCTGTAGTATGGGGGTAGCACGTCTGCTACATTCAAAGGTCGCGAGTTCAAATCTCGCTTAGGGTGAGTTGCCCGGCTAAGGTCTCCTTTGGGGTTTTCCCTTATCCTGAGAAAACGAATAACTTTAAGCTCCATGGACCCCGAAATCATGTGAAACTGCTCTTCGGAAACCTGTGTGTAGCACTGACATTCCAGTGCACCATTCAAGACTTCTCCATTTACATCCGTATTAAAATCAACAATGCCTGTAAAACTCAATGGTCTCAACATCAAGGAACTAAACTACACTCAGTTAGAGGATCCTCCACTGCTGTTTGCTGTTCTAAAAACCTAAATATGAAACATCAAACCATTATCACTTGTCTGAGAATTGGCCACACAACAATGACTCATGCCTACTTGATCACCAGAGATGCCCAACCTCAGTGTACAACTTGCAATACACCACTGACAGTGTCTCACATACGTTTAGAATGCCGTCGTTATGATCCCCAGAGAAAAAAGTACAAAATCACTGGGGATATAAAAGTACTGCATAATGAAACCATGTATAAAAATGTTGTTATGTTTCTAAAAGCTATCAATATCTACAGTTTAATCTAAAATTGTAATATACATTAACACACCTTTTATTTGCTTTCGTTCACAAAAATGTAAGAAATATATTATAGATCATTAAAATGAAATATATCTGTACACATTAATATTACTCTATATTAACTTCATAAGATGTAATTTTGTATTCATTGTTACCTGTTTGCCAACATGATGTTAATTAGCACAATTTGTAGTAACAATTATTGTTATCACAATGTATCAGTGTTTCAAGGCGATAAGACACGAGTCAAAGCGACTAAAAATAAATATTAATAAAAAAAAAGTAAAACGGACACTTCCTGTCTGAGAAAAATATTTAAGTACTTCACAATTGGAACCAATAACAAGGAATATCTCAGAAACAGTTAACTCCACAACAAAAACGTAAAGGCCATAAATCGTGTGTTTTAGGGAGATATGCATTTTTGTGCGGTAAGTTTTTCCCTATCTCTTACGCTTTAGAGTTAAGCAAATTTCTGTAAAATTCATCCAGAGGCTATTCCTAGAAAAATCAAGATAAAGATACAAATTTTAAGAAGATAAAAATTGTCGAAAGGTAGTTTGTGGTGGGAGATTTTCTTGACACAGACAGACAGACACGCAGACACACACACAGATAGGCACACACGTGGACCTTTTTCTAAAATGTTTTTCCGACTCAGGGGACCCAAAATCATATATTTCCGGTGAAATCTCGACATCGAATTTTTGGGTGGAATACAATACCTTCTCTATCCCTATGTACATACAGGGCTAGAGAAAGTAAAAAGGAAGGCAGGGAGAAAATCCGAATGGAGAATCGTTGTAAACCAATAAAAGGATTGCTGATTAAACAAGAATATTTCTGAAATAGAGCTTGTTGGTTTAACAATGGATTATTGAAAAATGTATTTCAAATGTTCGAATCTGTTTAAACAACAAAAGTACGACCAAATTTCGCATAAGTGTTTTCATAAGGTATAGCATAATCATTCGACATAATGATTATGTTAATAAAGTATTACTCTGGCACACTCTTAGAGGTATAGAGAATGTAATGAGCAGGATATCTCACACACTGGAAGATGAACTTCAGCTACCGCTCCCAGGAAAGTACTATGCGCGCACCTTTTCCTTGGCACTAGTTTTACGGGAAGCGAAGAGAAGTCCTCGCCTGTCTCTCTACAGTATTTTCAACCAAAAATGTCTTTCTTTGAGGCCCTCAGCAATCAAGGCGAATAGGTTATCTAATTTATCGCGAATTAGATGAATTGTTAAACGAAACACAGCGCACGCGCATGCGCATAAACTCTGAGAAAAAACCTTAGCATTGAAGCCACTAAATATCAGGGATATGGCGTTCTTCATATCTCAGTTTTGCCGTTCAGCTCTGCTTCCGAAAATGCGGGAAACCTACCGATTGAAGACCAAGGAGCCGAGCTCTCAAGAAAAGGTGTATGTATAATATAAGGATCACAGGAGCCTATAGGCAGACAAGACAGAAATCCCTATATTTTTCAGGTTCGAAGCTCCGCCCCACTATTGGAGCTCCCCAGAAAGGGCAGTGAACATCCTGACAAGCAAGCAGCCCTCTAATGTTCGCGGGAAATACCCACTATAATGGATAGAAACATCCACGTCATCTGTCCGGCACCACCATAATGACGGGAAATGGTAAATGTAATCGTGGTAAATTAGAAAACACCTCAGCCTACCGTACAGAGAAAATTACAAAAAAAAAAAAAAAAAAAAAAGTGCAGCAGTTTTACACATTTAAAAAACAAGTGCAGCATGATTATTTATTTACTATCAAGTTAAATGTATAGCTTATTCAATTATTTTTATTGCACATGTACAAATATAGTCAATATTCTGCCAGTAAAAATAAGTATACTGTTTTTAAAACCATTAGTAGACAACCTTCTTAAGCGAAAATCTCTTAAATAATTCGTTTGTTGTATTCGTGCTGATGTGGTGTAATTATTTGCTATAAAAATTGTGCAATCTGAGATAAGATGATAAAGATACAAATATATCATTCATCTCTCCACAGCATTTACATATATCTAGGACATTGCCATAGCACCATTAAGCAATTCTGTTTGTTTCAAAACAAACAAAAAATAGCGATACTGACAAATATTTATACGCTTTTTTCACTGTCAGCACATCTGTATACTGTATCTATTTTCTGCATCGCAAATCTCTTGTTTTCCTAGCATTTTCTTGAACAATTTTAACTTCTACGTCCCTAAACCAATCCTTTGACGTTACCGACTGATCAAATTTATTCCGGAATTTACTGCGACAAAATTGGAAATAATGAAGTTAAGTGCCAGTCAGCGGCCTCGATCTATAGGAAATTAACATTAACGGGGCAATTTTTTGGATTGATAAGATAATAAAACAGTTTGTTCAGGAAAGACCTTCGGCCAAGACAAAACTAATACCTACCAGTGCACTACCTAGCGGACGTTAAAAAAAGTAATATGCTACGTTTAGCAGATTTGAAGTACGAAGGGACCATGTGCACGCAGACTGTCAATGTCATTGCAGTGGAATGAAATGCACTACCGAGCATCGTGTTTTCATGATTAAAAGCAATTTTCGATCATTACATTACATTGCAATCTGTGGATCCTGTTTTGAAGTTACACACAAAGTCCAGTTCTGGGATGTAGATCAAGTCAGAAATTACATTTATTGATTACTGTTAATAATTATTAATGCATTTATATACAAAGATTACCTTTGATATTGAATTTTTCGGAGGCGTCCATTTTGCATAATTTACAGTTATATGTCTGTTTCCAGAAACCAATTCTTACACTAAGCATTTGTCATTAAACTGGACAACAGCTATTACACGCACATATAAACTCAGGCGTTTCGTCTGAAAGTGGCATTTGGGAGGTCGTGGGATCGATTTCCGCGGCGGAACTTTCTGACCCTTGGGTTTTTTCGGGGTTTGCTGGGTTACTAGGCAAATGCTGGGAAGGTTTCTTCATTCCCCCAAACTTCCTGTCCTTTCATTTCATCTCCATCATCCGGTCTCTTTCAGGGTTGAAAGTGTTGGTGATGGCACTCTTCCTTGGTGCTGACAGCTTTAGAAATACAGCTCTCGGCGGCGGGATAGCGTTGGAAGTCGCCTGTAGACTCAGGGAGTTCGGTCAGATCTAGGGCATGGGCTCCTCGCGTCGGGATGAAGAATTGCTTGGACTATGTTAGAGACCCTCTATAGTGGCTGCTTCCCCGCTGTTCAGGTTTCTAACGTACAATAAACCAATGGCTTTAGTGTAAAATCCTCTCCGGCAACAGATATACACACACACGCGCGCGCGCGCGCGGAAATAATCAAACTCAAATCGTAGTGTAGCATGAGGTTTAAGTTGTAATGTTTCCTTTCGGCATTTCGCTATATGTTAGGGTAGACAAAGTATCCCTCCAATCCGGTAGCTAGAATTATGCTCGGGAAAAACAGGTGGTCTCGTTGGTAAAGAGTGGAGTAGATTTTATCAATTCCAACATAAATAGCTCCGTTACATTCTGACTCAAATTTTATGCACGTATCTATTCCGAAAAGTAAAGAAAGGTATTAAACTCAAAGCCTAAACATCGAAAATTCACGAAAGTAAATGTGTTGATAGTCCTGAATAAAAATTTGAAAATCTGATGTGTTCCATTCACATGACATATCTACCTACTCTGGAAACAAACTATTCGTGCAAATGATTATTCTGTTATCTACATCTTACTAATCGAGTATTGGTAGTATTACTTGCTTCCTTGTAAGGCGTATTGATTTTCTAAAAAATGGCTCTAACGATTTTGATTAGATATCTTTCAGATATTTTCATGACAAACGAAATGTATATCTTGAGTTTTCTGGGAATAGTATTTGAAGAACTCTTCATTTCGTTTAACTTGTAAACCGAAAGAGACAGACAAAAACTTACTAATAAAAAATTTAGATTTTGTTAAAACACACAGTTTACATCACGTGCAATTGTTATAATATTCCTTGTTCTTGGTTTGAATTAAAAACTAATTATAAATAAGTACGAATCTAGCGGGAAGTCAACTTGTTTCATCTCTTTTGTTTTACTCCCGGGGATGCAAAATAGAAACTAGTTTCAATTGTTTCACATAGCGATAGTTTTTAAAAGACAACCTAGTGTAGTCTTATTTCCCTTCTACTCACAGGAAACAGATAATAAGACTATTTCTGCTAATGTTTATCTCGATTAGCATGACGTACATAAAAGGATAATCATTTGTAAGGAAACTGTTGGGGAACAGCTAGAGAAAATCATGTGAATGGAACACATCAGATTTTTGAGTCATACTGTTCACACACATACAACTATTTTTACTTTCTCCATACGCACTATGTACATAGTGTATAGAGAAAGCATTGCACTCCACCAAAAATTCGATACCAATATCCAAAAAAATCTTATGTGTACCATTCACATGACTTTCTCCATATCCCTGCAACAAATAATTCTTAAAAAGCTTATACTTCTATTTACTTTATGCTAATCAGAAAAAAATAGCAGAAATAGTCTAATTACTCGCTTCCTTGTAAGTAGAAGCGAAATAAGGGACAACTGTAGATTAAAGTGATGGTCAAAAGCTGGTTGATATGTCAATGAAGTTCCTTTGTCTATATGGATAGGAGTTGACAAGTTCCTGTATGAGAAAAGTATACGTTTTTCATAGCAGAAAGCAAAAATAAGGAATGTCACAAAAATGACGAACTCCACGAAAAAAATGTAAATAACATAAATTGTGTGTTTTAATGTGCTCTACATTTTTTGTGTAGTAAGTTTTTGTCCATCTCTTACAGTTTAGCAGTTATTCAAAATTTAGTAAAATTCATCCAGAATAAATTACTCTTCAGAGGCTATTCCCAGAAAATTCAAGATATACATTTCATTTGTCAGGTAAATATGTTTAATATCCGAAACTTTAATCAAAATCGCTAGAGCCATTTTTGAGAAAATAAAAATTTTCGAAAAAAGTTCCATGTAAAGGGTAGTTGGGGGTGGGGGGATTTTTCTCAAAATCTTCGTGTCGCATCCCTGAAAGATACTAAACTTAAATACCAAGTTTGGTATTTTACCGACTTTTCGTTTTTGAGTTATCGTGTTCACAGACACACGGACACACGGACACACATACACACACGGACCTTTTTTTTGAAAATGCTTTTTTTGGATATTGGGGACCCTAAAACATATATTTCCGGTGAAATCTCGGTATCGAATTTTTGGGTGGAGTGCAATACTTTCTCTGTACACTACGTACATAGTGCGTATGGAGAAAGTAATAAGGATTTTCTCAAAAATGTCCGTATTTTACAACCAAATGCTTTGCCAATTTTTTTTTTTTTTTTTTTTTTTTTGAGGAGTAAACCATTTCCAAGATATTCCTTCTTATTGATTTACATTTTACGATATTTTGGTGAGGTAGATTCAGATTGAAAAAAAACACTGGCATAACCGGGATTTGAACGACGATCTTCTGTTTTCCATCCAACTACTCTGACCAGTGTGCTACCATAGCAAAATGCCGGCTTGGACCTAAATTTACATACTAACTTGCGTTTTTCCCGGTTTACCACAATGATACGCAGAGAAAGTCACGTGAATGTAACACATCAGAGTAAACCTTAAAACGCGCATCTTCTGTGAAATCTCGGCGTGGCATTTAATGGTGAAATATAATACTTCCCTGTTTATTATAGTTAAGTAGCAGAAAAGATAGAAATTGTTAGAGAGATTTTGAGAAAAATAAAAGAAGAAGAAAACGTTACCATTTAGAGAGTAGTATGATGTGGGCAGATTTTCTGTATCTTTGGAAGTTGCTGAACTTAAATACGAAACCAGATATTTAAGTGAGCTTTTGTTTGTGTGTGGCCACATAACTTAAAAACTAAAAGTCCGTTAAACACCTAACTTCGTAATTAAGTTAAGTAACTCCCGAAGATTTTGAAGAAAATCCCCCAAACAAGACTACTCTTTACATAGAATTTTTTTTCGAAAATGTTGCTTTTCTTCAAAATAGCTCTAACAGTTTTTTTTTTAAAAACCGTATATTAAAGATACTTACATGATAAATAAATTGTATGCCCTGATTTTACTGGGAATAGCTTATGAAGTCCTCTTCAATCTGAATGAATTTTGTATAAGTGGTTATCCATAAGAGGTAGACAAAAACTTAGTGTACAGAACTGTAGATCTTGTTAAAACACAAACCTTATGTCTTATACATTTTTGTTACGGAGCTAACAATTTCCGAGATATTTATTGCTATTGATTTAAATTTTTATATATATATATATATATATATATATATATATATATATATATATATATACTTTTCTCAGACAGGAAACCGTCTGTGTTTATTTTGTTTTACTGCTGGCCATGCAAAGAGGCGAATTTCAATGACAATCACATAGCGACAGCTTTTAAAATATTTGACTTTCGCTTTAGTCTAGTGCATTCTCTTACTTCTCTTCTACTTATAAGGAACTAATAACTCTGCAAACTTTGTCTCAATTAGCATGAAGTAGAGTATATTTCTTTTGCAAGAAGTGTGTTTAATGGGGAAGGTAGAGAAAACCATGTGAATGTCAGATCAATAGGAGTTTTAGAAAAATGTTTATGTGCATATGTAGATAGCATACCTCAAAAACGAAAATTCCTTAAATACCAAACTTGGTGTAAAAGTTTTGTATCTTCTATGGCTGCGACACGAAGACTTTCAAGAAAATCCCCCCATCTAAACTACCCTTTATATGGAAAAATGTTTGAAAATTTAGATTTTATTAAAAATCGTTGTAGCAATTGTAATTAAGGAATTGTGTATTAAAGCTGTAGATAACAAATATGTATATTTATATCTTGAATTTTCAGGAAATAGTCTGAAGTCCTCCTTATTCTGGATGACTTTCGCGTAACTGTTAAACCATAAGAGATAGACAAAAACATTCCACACAATAAATATAGGTCTCTTCAAAACACACAATTTATGTCCTATACATGCTTTTTGTAGAGCTAACCATTTCCGAGATATTCAATATTATTGGCTTCAATTTTAAAATACTTAGTACTTTTCTCAAACAGGAAGTTATCCAGGTTTCTTTTGATCCTGGCCATGCAAAGAGAATGGAATTTCAATGAGAAGCGCATAGCGATTAGCCTAGTGCATTCCCTTATTTCTCTGATACGACCAAATACGACTAGTTTTAATTCTATTCCTGAAGAATCCTTTGTAAGAACTTTGTTTGCAGAACACGTAAAGATAGTCATGTGAATGGAATACATTGATTACGATAGAGAAAGATAGGTGGCAGAGAAAGTAAAAAGGGAGATATTAGCGGAAACTGTAAATAACAATTATTTCGTATTTGTTTTGAAATTTATTGCACGGCACTTAACAAAGTCTGGCTTGTATTAACAGCTCGCCTTAAAAGTTAATTAGTGATGCGCAGAAAAACTTTATGTGAGTGTTGTAAAGTGATTTCTAATAAATTATGTTTTATGTTCTATTATAAGCGCCTATCTCTAACAATGCCTATTTTATACAGACAATGAGAAATCACAGTAATAAGTAAGAGTTTTCTTTGGCATTTTGAATTGTTAATACATGTAAGAGGGTTAGCATCATTAGCCTGTATTCAAAAACAAAATGTTGTTTGTGATCATAAATGAATTATACCTAATATCACATCACCAAAATGTGTTTAAGTGGCTGTGTTAGAACACCTCCTAGATAGACTTGCCAGATTTTTAAAATAGGAATATTGGGCATTCGCCTCTGCTGCTTTTGAAGGCCAGAGGTGGTTTGTAAATATTACTTTGCAAAAGCATACGTATATTTACATATATTAAACGTGTTTCTGTACTCTGAGTGGTTTTGTCCTGAAATATATTAAAATGTTAACTTTAACCTGGTAGGGTATATGAGCCCGGAGTTCATAGAGCTTAAATTTACCGGACATCGTGTTCTCAGGATAAGGGAAAACCCCGAAAACACGTTAACTCACGCTAACCAAGATTCCATCTTAGGACCTTTGAATATGAGGCAAACATGCTACTAGGGTGGGCTACGCAAAGTTTATTAATTATATATATATAAGAAAATGGACCATGTAAGCTTCTATAGATAGAACCAAACACGTGCTAATTGAATTGTACATTACAATTGAAATTATTATATAAACCGAGGATTGGGTTTTATATTATGGTAACGCTGAGATTTCACTTACAGAACTATGTATTCATTGCTAATCTTCCGTGCAATGTAAGCTGTTAGTTTCTGCTTAGAAGAAGACTCCTCTGCAGTTTTATGATGCAATGTCTCAAAGTGGAAAAACTGCAATGTACATTAGAAAGCTCACAACTACAAATGTTGCGCCGTGCTCTGAAGCTGTCATTTTTCAAGAGCTATAACCCACAAATACTTTTTATTTTCCCATTTTGTTAAATAAACATGTAGTCGCCTTTTCTGAAGGGAGAAATCGTTCATACTGTTTTAATAAGTAGCAAATAACAAAAACTACAACTAAAACAAACCCCATAAACGTCTCTCCTCTTTGGGGTAGTCCGGCTACACGGCTATACCTAGTGATTCTGTGACGTAGTCATGCACACAAACAACTACTATGCATAACAGGGTTCTCTAAACGTGTTTTACAGCAGTACATGGCCATGCGATCACGTGGTTACCAATATCGGTGTACCGAATGAACATGCACTCATTTCAAATTACAAACAGAACGGAATTTTTTACTTCCCGTATGACGGTAATACAGGACACAATTTTTCCTCCTCGAATACGGGGACGTCTGGCAAGTCAACTCCTAGGTGAGACTATCACATGTCTGGGCGCAAATATTTAGGATTTGTTTCTCCTCTCAGCCTGCTAGACAGCTGAGTTGTTGGAGTTTTCTAATTTCTGTTCGCTGTTGATAATTCTAAAAAACTGCTGAAAAAATTGCACTGATACTTTTGAACACCATGAGAGGTTTTGGAAGCAACACTTACGGAAACAATCACGGTGTAGAGCGCAACAATAATCACTGCAGAATCCATCGAAAATGTTGAGGTTTATCATAGTTTCTGTTTCAAACACGAAAGTTTCAAACACAGGAAATCAGCTGAACTCGTCATCTTCTTGTTCGCTTTACAATTAGTGTTGACGTGTTTTGAGAGATAGGTGTTACATCTTATCTGTCAATTCCTTTATCATATGGGTGGGATCTCATTTTGATAGACAGGCGCTTGAGATATTCATTCTTTCCTGACGGGCTACTAAGCCTTGGCTCAGCTTCATACCTCTCTCAAGGTAAACTTAAACAGCTGAGTACCAGCGTCGGATGCGACATCTTGGTAGTGATATCAACACTACACTATTGTATACTGATATGCTTTGTGTTAAAACCAAATAAGAATGTTTGGAAAGTATCTGTTTTATTTGAATGCAGGTATTTAATAAAAAGCCTTTAGACCCTATATATCTGCGAATGATAGCACGAAGTCTGTTTAATTTTGGAAAGTTCAATTACATAGCCGCGGTTTAAACCACGGAAGAGTCTACATCCAGTTGCTCTTACCAACTGAACTACCATGGCAACATATGCACATGGCATTACACTCCCCAACTAACTCGCATTTTAGCATGTTGCCTTGGTAGCTCAATTGATAAGAGCATCCAGCGGAGCCCGGGAGATCCGTTGTTGAAATCCCAGCTATGGCATTGCATTTTTCAATCTGGCTCTACGTTTCCAACCTTTGTCCTACACACGGCTTATGTAAAAAGCAGTTATAACTAACTTACCTAATAGTTGGTCAAACTATGAAGCCACTTAAAGTACTTATGACATTGTAAGTCGCCATTGGGATATGTCATCTCAAAATAATTAGGGATCTCCTTGTGTGGTTTACCGGATAATACGAGTCAGTTAGGGAATTTAATGCCATGGCATGTTGGTAAGAGCAACCAGACGGAGACCGGAGATCCGTGGATCGAACCCCGGCTATGGCATTGCATACTTGAGTCTGACTCCACGTTTCCAGCTCTTGTCCAACACACGGCTTGTGAGAAAAATAAAGTAATAGCATACGTTCAATTTTATCTTTTTTTTTACTTTCTTTAGCGCATATTTCAATGTACATGGTACATGTATTCTACGTGACCGCGCCGTGGCCGAATGGTTAGATCATTCGCCTCTCACCTAGACGGCCCGGGTTCGAACCCAAATGACCGCATGTGAGATTTGTAGTGGGTAAAACGGCGCAGGGGCGGGTTTTATCCGGGTTATCCGGTTTCCCCCGCCATCGCATTCCATGTATCACCAGTGTCCACTCGCCTCTCACCTAGACGGTTCCGGGTTCGATCCTAAGCTACCGCATGTAAGGTTTGTGGTGGACAAAACGGCGCAGGGGCAGGTTTTCTCTGGGTTCTCCGGTTTCCCACGCCATCACATTCCACCCGGGCTCCATCTTCTGCGGTGCCAGAGCAGTAAAAGCGGGCAAACACCACCAAAAAAAAAATCAAACATTCGATAGGGAGATTTCACCAGAAATACATAATTTAGGGTCCTCTGAATAAAAATACCTTTAGAAAAAGGCCCGTGTGTGTCTGTGAACAGCATAGCTCGGTTAAATACTAAGTGTAGTGTTTAAGTTCAGTATCTTGCAGAAGATTTTCAGGAAAATCCCTCCCCCCCACCACAATTTCTCTTTACAGCGAATATTTTTCGAAAATGTTTATTTCCTTAAAATTGTTTCTAACATTTTGATTAAATACCATATGTTTAAGACATAGGGCGGCGCCGTGGCAGAGTGGTTAGACCACTCACTTCCCGCCTAGGCGGCCTGGATTTGTTCCTAAGCGACCGCATGTGGGATTTATCGTGGAAGAAACGTCTGGGCAGGTTTTTTCCAGGTCTTCCGGCTTCCCTGTCACTCATTCCACCAATTGCTCTATCATCACCTTTCCTATTCATTCATTTCGCTTTCACTTTATACCATCCACTTCCTCAAGTTCATGCCTAGCTACGGGCCTACCACTCGTTTCGAGTTCTTCATTCTATGGTTACGTGACTTTGGCTCCCCGACAGGCTTTTGACCCCTAGACACCTGTTTGTAAATACTAAGAGGTATCAGTTCTACATAAGGGTAGGGTAAACCCATTAGTTTATGTTATGTTTAAAACATTTTTATGTGAAACAAAATGTATATCGTGAATATTCTGGGAATCGCCTCTAAATACCTCTTCATTCCGGATGACCTTTGTATAAATGGTTAACCGTAAGAGATAGACAAAAACTACTCAAAAAGTCTGATGTGTTCCATTCACATGACTTTCTCTACATCTCTAACGATTTTGATTAAAATATCGTAAATTAAATATATTTACCTGACAAATAAAATGTATATCTTGAATCTTCTGGGAATAGCCTCTGAAGACTACTTTATTATTGGGGAATTTTGCAAAACTGCTAAACCGTAAGAGATGGACAAAAACTTACCACACAAAATGTAAAGCACATTAAAACACACAATTTATGTTATACACATTTTTTTCGTGCAGTTGATCGTTTTTGAGATATTCCTTGTTTTTGGTTTCAGCCTTGAAAAACTTATATTTTTCTCATACGGGAATTTGTTAACTCCTGACCATACAAACAAAGGAACTTCAGGCACATAGCAACCAGCTTCTGACTGTCACTTTAACCTATGGTACTCCCTTATTTCGCTTCTACTTACAAGGAAGCAAGAAATGAGACTATTTCTTCTAATTTTTTCTCGATTGGATGAAGTAAATATTAGCATAAGCTTTTAAACAATAATTTGTTGCAGAGATGTAGAGAAAGTCATGTGAATGGAATACACCAGATTTTTTTATTAGGCGTGGAAACCCTTTATTATATAATTGATAACACTAAAATAACAAACTAATTTGATCTAGCAAAACATTTGAATTGACAACGTGATTTTCTAACTTGAAATGAGGTCAATGGGAAAGGAAGATCAGTAAAAAACTTTTTGAATGCTGCACTATTATAAAAGAATGACGTGTTCCATTCACATGACTTTCTCTACATCTCTGTAAAAATTATTGTTAAAAAGCTTATACTTCTCTCTACTTCATGCTAATCGAGATAAACATTAGCAGAAATTGGCCATATTACTTGATCCCTTGTAAGTAGAAGGGAAAACATCTAATGTGTTCCGTTTACATGATGTCGTCTAGCCGTTCGGCAAACAAACTTTTTATTCAAAGGATTAACCTGTTATCTACATATGCTAATCAAGATAAACATAAACAGAATTAGACGTAGTACTAGCTCCGTGTAAGTAGAAGTGAAATAAGAAAATGCACAAGCTAAAGCGATAGCCTCGTCTTTTAAAAGCCGGTCGCTTTGTGAAACAATTGAAATTCCAATCTCTTTGCTTGCCAGGAATAAACAAACGAGAAACGAGAAGAGAGATGTCTTCGCGTTTGAGAAAAAAATTAATTGGGTAAATTGTAACCAATAATCCAGAATATTTTGAAAACGGTTAACTCTACAAAAAATGTATATAACATAAATTGTGTGTTTTAATGAGATCTACATTTTTGTGTAGTAAGTTTTTGTATATATCTCTCTTATGGTTTGTCAGTTATACATAAGTCTTCAGAGGCTATTCCCAGAAAATTGAAGATATACATTTCGTTTGTTATAAAAATATCTTACACGCAAGGTATTGTAATAAAAATCGTTAGAGCCATTTATGAGAAAATCAAAATTTTCGAAAAATGTTCCATGTAAAGGGTAGTTGGAGATGGGGGAGCTTCTTGAAAATCTTCGTGTCGTATCCTTGTAAGATACTCAACTTAAGTACTAAGTTTGGTATTTAAACGACTTTTCGTTATGAGCAATGCTTCCCGCAGACACAAACACACAAACAGGACCTTTTTCTGGTATAATCTCGGAATCCAAATTTTTGGTGCAATACTATACCTTCTCTATGCATGATATTAGAATTTATTACGTGTAGAGAAAGTAAAAAGGGGAATAGGAAAGCATTACTTCCATTGAGACTGTTGGTAAGGTAAGCATAGCATCATATGCATTGTGAGGGACGTGCCCATTTATATGCGAGTTATGTGGTTCCCATGCATCATTATTTCATTGGAAGAATATGGTGCAATAATAGAAACTAATTTAAAGTGGCTTTCCATTAACGGTGTTTTAAAAACGTAAAACTGACTAAATTAATTTTGTAGACAAAAAATTGAAATTGTTTACGTGTTTACTGTAGTATTTTTTATTAAAGTTTGCAAAAATCGCTATATTTTCGTTGTTTTTTTTTTTTTTGTTTTTTTTCAGAACAATGACTCCCAAAGCTTTGAAATTTCGCTATGCGTAGCGGAATTCCGTATGTTGCCAACATTGCCCTCGTTTCACTGTAAAACTGTTCAAAGGCTCCCTTTAAGTGGAACGGGGGTAAATTCGACCCAGCAAGTAGGATCAAAGGGCTCTATATCTGATAGTGCCGAGAAGAATTTTCAGTGCAAACCTCTGCATCATCTGTCTATACCGACTGTCATTCAGTCTCGAAGCCAATCTGAAAAAATAAAGAACGAGATGAAATGAAAGGAAATGGTGGGGGAGAGTGAAATACACCTGGCAGAATACACCTCCCAGTATTCGCATTGCTAGCCAGGGAAACCCCCCCCCCCAAAAAAAAAAACCAGGGCCATTGGAGCGACCACTGGTAATGACATTTTAGTTTAACTCAGGATCTCTCAATTGCGAGCTTCTCACGCTACCCCGGAATATCTTGCTCGATAACTTGTGATTCCTTCTTTTGAACTTGGATTCTTCACAAAAGAACTATCTCATTCATGTGGAATGCAAGTTTATTGGATTTCCTTAAGCTTATAGTGAACTCGGTTACATTATAAGGTATGTATATACACTTGTTACGAGATGCTACTGTGCTAATTATTCCTATGCTACTGGTAAAACTCCCATTTCTGCTCCTCTGGCTGAGTCTTTTAGCTTCATATTTTATCACTAACTCTCCATCTATAAAAGATTGGATATTAAGAAACAAAGAAAATATCGGTTTTTTACCATTCACTGACCTTCTCTACCTATTCTGTAACAAATTATTCCTAAAAAGCTTATTCTTCTATCTACGGCATGCTAATAGATATAAACATTGGTAGAAATTGTCTCATTATTTAATTCCTCATAACTGGAAGGAAAATAAGGGAATACGCTAGGCTAATGCCAGTTCTCTTTGCAAGATTTGACTCTGGCCTTCGATGTGTGCGGACGTGTCTACCGACCGCTCCGTGCTACCGTTTGTGACTCTACTGTTTACTTGTCAAGTCTCTTTCCTTCTAATGGGGGAAGGTAAAGTGGATGATATTAAGACTTGTAAGCGGTGTTCTAAGATAGTGCAGAGTGATTTGAAATGCATAAACTGTGGAACAATTTCCCCTTAGCAGTTGTGTTGCTTTGTTAAAATATATATAAATTATAAATGAAAACGAGAGACTTATAAATTGCTGTGATAACACAGGACAGTTGGATCTCTGTGCAATTGACGACCCATCTGTGGATAATAAGGATTATAAAACAGAAATGGTTTATTTAAAGTACATTATTAAACAAAAAGACTTGATAATAAATCAACAGAAGGATTACATTGACACCCTAAGCTTCAAATTCGGCTATTATATACTTTTGATTGCGATACTCAGCATAAGGAACTTCATACGGAGACGTCAACAAAACAGAAAGACTCAATCTCTTCACAGGTAAACATGGAACATTTAACGGCTCAACTAGAAGAACCTCGGGATGTGATTGTGCAGGAAGATGTGTGTGGTGCAGCTCATAGTGGTGTTGTTGACGTCGGTTTATTCCGACCACATAAGGACAGCTTAGAAGACAACATGGACGACAGTTTTCAGCTTAAGACGAATTTTAAACCTGCAGTACAATATGACTCTACAGAATTTAGTGATAGTGTTAAAGAAGGTAATCAAGCTGAAGAAGACTGGAAGCAAGTATCGTATAAAAGTAAATTGAAATCCAAAACTCAATTTAAAGCCAATACGTTCTCTAACAAGCCTATACAAAAGAAAGAATTTCTCACAAATAATACTGCCAAGGGCAAACTTGCCGTAGCTGATAAGCTGCATTTCCTGTTTGTTTCGCGACTCGACCCAGAGATTGATGCTCTCAGGTCCTTGGATACCTTAATGAACGTAAACCGGGCAACTATGTTACAGAAAAATTGAAAACTAAGTATTCAAGTTATAGTTCTTTTAAAATTGGTGTGCCTTCAGTATTATTTGAGGTAGTCTATACGCCGGAATTCTGGCCTAGTGGTTCTTTTATTAGTAACTTTTACTTTCCAAAGGATTCTTTAGACTACAGAGCTGTCAAAGAAAAAGCGACAACATAAATATTGGTGATATAAAATGTAATAACTCGAAGAATAAAATAAATGAAATTTTAAAGTATTGTATTGGAATGTACAGAGCATGTTGAATAAAATTGACAGTTTAATTGGCATTGTTAATGCTTACGATTCCGATATCATTTGTATTGCTGAACATTGGCTTTGTGGCAAAGAATTATTTTGTTAAACATTTCTGGATTTTACATGGCAAGCTATTTCTGTAGACCAAGTGGTAAACATGGCGGCTCTGCAATATTTATAAAAAAATGTGCATGAATCCAGCCAATTAATTGATATAAGTAACCTTGTTGTTCAAGACAATTTTAAAGCATGTTGTGTTTATATCAAAAGTGTTAATCTTTTATGTGTTACCTTTTATAGACCACCTAGTGTGTTAAGAACCTCTTTTAATGATTTTTATCTCGTTTTTATGATTTATTGCAGTTAATATTTAGCCGCAAAATGGGTATCAATATTGTTATTAGTGATGATTTAACATCAATTTTAATACCAAAAGTAATAATCTAACTGATTTGATAAATGTGTTTGAACGTTTTGGGTTACGTTACTTGATTTCAAAAACTACACGACCTGCGTCGGGTACTTGTTTGGACAATGTCTTTACTACCATACACCATGACAAGCGTTCTGCGGAAGTTATTACTTGTATATTTTCTGGCCATGATCCAATATTATTCTCAGCTAATATTGATAACGATGGCAATAATTTACCAAGGAAATTAATAACGGTAAGGGACACCAATATCGTAACGTAACATATTTTGTGTATTTACTCATGAATACTGACTGGATCTATTTGTACAGTATAGTTAATTATTTTAATATTTTTACATATTTTTAAACAGTTTTTATGAGGCTGTTAATGTGTCCTTTCCCTTTATAGCTTTTAGACCCAAACTGTATAACAAACTTGATAATAAAAAGTGGTACAATGATGAACTTCGAATTTTAAAAGACAAATGTATGATATTTTATGATCATTATGTTTATTTTGGTATGCATGAATATAAAAGTAGATATTTTGAGTTGAAAAAAAAGTACCAACTTACCTTAAAGTTGACTAAAATGAACTTCTATTCTACTTTCATTAAAAACTCTAATAATATATCAAAATCCTCCAGGTTAGTGATATCAGAACACTTAAATTCTAATTCTAAGTCTGATATTTGCCACACTAATGCTTTGTGAAGCATTTAATTCCTTTTAATTGATAAGGTCAATGATATTGTGAATAGTATACCTATTACTAATGAATCAATGTCATTTTTAAACAAGTTGCCCAAAACTAAGGGTAATTTTAATTTTTTAGAACTTAGTGTTGAAGATGTTTACTCTGGTATTATGAATCTTGAATAAGAGTACATGCATGGATGTATATGGAATTAATTAAACAATTCTTAAATCAGCTGCTCCATATGTATATATATGATCCATTAACTTATGTTTTAATAGTTGTCTTAAAGCTGGCTATTTTCCGGAAGCTTTTAAATTTTCCAAAGTAATACCAGTATTTAAGAAAGGGGATAAAACTTGTTATGATAACTATAGGCCAATCAGTATAATTCAAATAATAGGTAAGGTATTTGAAGCACTATTATGTAGACAAATCGTTACTTATTTTGAAACCAACTTGTGGTTTAATAAAAACCAATTTGGTTTTAAAAAAGGCATGAGCCGTTAAAAGGCCGTTACAAACTTTCTGAAACAATGCTATGAAAATATTAACAATGGTAATATTGTATCAAGGGCCTTTGACACTGCTTCACCTAATATTCTCTTAGATAAATTTAAATTTTATGGTTTTCAGAATAGTAGCATTCAATTTGTAAGGTCTTATTTTAGCAATAGGAATCAGGCAACTTACTTTAATCTGAGTTTAAATCTGTAAATTATGGAGTTTCTCAAGGGTCAATATTAGGACCTGGATTTTTTATAATTTATGTTAACGATCTTCCTGCCTCAATCTGTGATGAAAAGTTTACTCCTTATATCTATGCAGATGATTTAGCAATTACTTTCTCTGATAAAGATGAACACATATTAAGACCTAAAGTACACACAGTAACATGTTATTAATTGATGTAATGCCAATAATTTGAGCATAAGCACTGCAAAAATTACTGATATTCAATATAAATTTAACACTGGTTATTTTGGAAGCTCATTAAAATTTTAGGTATTCATATTGATTCCGGCTTGGGATGGTCAACGCACATTAATCATATTTTTAAAAAGTCACAACAGAAATTGTTATGTTGAGAATCTTGAGCTATAGTGTCACTAGGGATGTGCTGATGAAGGTGTATTATGCTCATATTTATTCGCGTGCTAATTATGGTTTGCTTCTTTGGGGGAATCACTCCTTGGCAACAAAAATATTTTTATTACAAAAAAAAAGGGATATTAGATTAATTTGTGGAGTTCATCCAAAAGAACACTGTAAACCACTTTTTATAAATGTAAATATCTTAACTTTGCCATCAATGTATGTGCTGAACTGTCTTTTATATGTTAAGGAACATTTTAGCAGTTTTACAGTTTGCTCGAATATTCATAATTATACAATACGAAATTGTCAGAACTTATGTATAAGCACATTTAAACATACGAAAATTCAAAACAGCTTTATAGTTGTCTCTATTAAACTTTATAATATTTTATCCCAAAGATTAAGAGAGCTCCCTATTTCAACTTTTAAAATGACCATACACCATACATTGGTGGCTAATCCATTGTATTCTGTGAATGATTTTTATAATTTAGCTTGGTAACTTTTAATTTATGACGTTGCTATACTGTAATAGTTGTTGGCAATAAACACCATCCATCCATCCCAGCCAGCCAGCCAGCTATCCATCCATCCATCCATCCATCCATCCATCCATCCATCCATCCATCCATCCATCCATCCATCCATCCATCCATCCATCCATCCATCCATCCATCCATCCATCCATCCATCCATCCATCCATCCATCCATCCATCCATCCATCCATCCATCCATCCATCCATCCATCCATCCATCCATCCATCCATCCATCCATCCATCCATCCATCCATCCATCCATCCATCCATCCATCCATCCATCCATCCATCCATCCATCCATCCATCCATCCATCCATCCATCCATCCATCCATCCATCCATCCATCCATCCATCCATCCATCCATCCATCCATCCATCCATCCATCCATCCATCCATCCATCCATCCATCCATCCATCCATCCATCCATCCATCCATCCATCCATCCATCCATCCATCCATCCATCCATCCATCCCATCCCATCCCATCCCATCCCATCCCATCCCATCCCATCCCATCCCATCCCACCCACCCACCCATCCCATCCCATCCCATCCCACCCACCCATCCACCCATCCATCCATCGCCAAGAATAAAAAAAACAGGAATGAGGAATTCTCGTTTGAAAATAGTTTAAGTATTTTATAACTGAAACCAATAACAAGGAATATGCATGAAATGGTTAATTCTACAAAAAATGTATATTACATGAATTGTGTGTTTAAACGATGTTACATTTTTTGTCTATGTCTTACAATTTACCAGTTATGTCTACATTTTTTATGCAATTTACATCCAGAATGAAGGAGTCTTCAGAGGCTATTTCAGAAAGCTCAAGATATACCTTTTATTTGTCATGTAAATATTTTAATATACGGTATTTTAATCAAATCGTTAAAATAATGTTTGAGAAAAGCAAAATGAAGAAAAACTACTCCACTTAAAGGGTAGTTTGGGGTTGGGAGTTTTCTTTAAAATCTTCGTGTCTTGATTGAACTTAATTATCAAGTTTGTTATTTAACTGACTTTTCGTCTTTGAATATGTTGTTAACGACAGACACACACACAACACACACGTAAACACCTACGAGGTCTTTTTTCTTAAAATCCTTTTTATAAAGGAGACCCTAAAACGTGTATTTCCAGTGAAATTCGGGTATGTAATTTTTTGGGTGTAGCACAATACCTTCTCTACCTATACACTATGCACTTGTAATGCGTAGAGAAAATAACAGGACTGGAATCATCTCAAATGAGAGTTTTTAGATTTTTACTGGGTATAAGCTGTAAAGATACATTCGAGACTGTAAACATGATGAAAAAAGTAAAAGAAAATAATAACACAGAGATGGAGGTACTCGTGTATATTATTGTTTTATTGGTATAGAAACCTATAACAAATATGGTCATTATATTTATGAACCAACTCGTTTACTGTAAGTTCACACAGCATTGTGCTTTTAATCATTTCTTATTTCAAACACACTTTCACTCTCACAATCCAGACTATGTGGGGGAGGAAGTGATTATGATTGAAGAAAAATCCCCTACCATGTCGGAAATTGAATCCGGTACCTCCGGGTGGCAGATATATCAAAACAAGTGGAAGGAACATTTTCAAAGCTTTCGAGATTCCCGAGGCTCGCAGTATTTTAAACCTTAGAGGCGGAGAGATATTGGAATAGCGTAGGAAGTAAGACAGCAATTTGAAGATTAACCTCGGAAAAGATCCATTAAGTCTTATCCTTGTGAAGGAAGAAACACAGAACAACATTCCCAGACTTCTTTATTTCAGGCTGGTTAGCTACTGACTCTGGTTGAGCCTTCAATCCTACTGCTAGACTTATCAAGGTGGTTAACTAGTGGATAGAACAAACTGAAGTGTTCCATTCACATGACTTTCTCTGTATCTCTGTAACAGGTTATTCTTAAAAAGAATGAGTATTCTATTTAGTACATGTTAATCGAGATAAACATTAGCAAAAATGGTCTTATTAAATAAAGGAATACACTAGGCTAAAAGAAAGTCATATCTTTTAAAAGCTGTCGCTATACGACTGAAATTCATTTTCATTGCTGGCCAGGAGATGATAATAGGAAAACTAAGTATTTTAAAATTGAAACCAATAACAAGGAATATCTCGGAAATGGGTGACTCCACAAAAAATTGTTTATGACATAAATTGTGTGTTTTAACGCGTTCTACATTTTTATGGTAACTTAACGGTTTACCAGTTATGCAAAAGTCATTCAAAATGAGACTTAGAGGCATTCTCATAAAATTTGAGATATGCATTTTATTTGTCATGTAAGTGTCTTTAATATATGGCATATTAATCAAAATCGTTAGAGCTGTATTTGAGACAGTCAGGTTCTTCGATTTTTTTTTTTTTTTCAATTTAAAGGGGAGTTTGGCGAGGAGGAAATTTCTTGAAAATCTTCGTATCGCATCCTTGGAAGATGCTACATTTATTTAACCGACTTTTCGTTATTTAATCCACTTTTGAATTATCTTTCTTACAGACACACAACCATATGTATCTTTTTCTAAAAATCTGATGAGCTCCATTCACATGACTTGCTCTACATTTTTTGTAACAAAGTATTGTTAAAAAGCCTTTTCTTCTATCTGCTTCATGCTAACCGAAATTAATATTAACAGAAATTGCCTTATTATTTGCTTCCTTGACAGTAGAAATGAAGTAAGGGAGTACACTAGACTAAATCGATAGTCAAATGTTTTAAAATTAAAATTGACTAGTCATTGAAATTAGCTTATTTGTATGGCCAGGAGTTGACAAATTCCGGCATGAGAAAACTTAAAGTATTTTAAATCTGAAACCAATAACAAGGGATATCTTGTAAATGGTAAACTCCACGGAAAAAATGTATATGACAAAAATCGTGTGCTTTAAGTAGATCCACTTTTTTGTGTAGTCATTTTTTGTTTATCTCTTATGCTTTACCAGTTATGCTAAAGTCATCCAGAATGAAGAGGCTATTCCCAGAAAATGAATATGTTCATTTTATTTGCTATGTAAATATCTTTAACTTACGGTATTTTAATTAAAATCGTTAGACCCATTTTTGAGTAAACATAATTTTCGATTTTTTTTTGCATATAAAAGATAATTTGGGGTGGGGTTTTTTTTCTCAAAATTCTTGTATCCTTGGAATATACTAATATACTATACTTGAAATAGACTATACCGACTTTTAATTTTTGAGTTATCGTGTTCACTGGCACACATACACACACCCACACACAGGACCTTTATCTAATTTACTTTTGATACAGCGAACCTTAAAATGACATTTCCAGTGAAACCTCGGTATATGATTTTTGGTGTAGTGCAATATCTTCTCTACCTATATACTATGTACAAAGAAGAGAAAGTAAAAAAAAAATCTGATGTGTACCATTCACATGACTTTCTCCATATCCCTGCAACAAATAATTCTTAAAAAGCTTATACTTCTATTTACTTCATGCTAATCAGAAAAAAATAGCAGAAATAGTCTAATTACTCGCTTCCTTGTCAGTAGGAGCGAAATAAGGGACAACTGTAGGTTAAACTGATAGTCAAAGGCTGGTTGATATGTCAATGAAGTTCCTTTCTCTATATGGATAGGAGTTGACAAGTTCCTGTATGAGAAAAGTATACGTTTTTCATAGCAGAAACCAAAAATAAGGAATGTCACAAAAACGACGAACTCCACGAACAAATGTACATAACATAAATTGTGTGTTTTAATGTGCTCTACATTTCTTGTGTAGTAAGTTTTTGTCCATCTCTTACGGTTTAGCAGTTATTCAACATTTAGTAAAATTCATTCAAAATAAACTACTCTTCAGAGGTTATTCCCAGAAAATTCAAAATATACATTTTATTTGTCAGGTAAATATGTTTAATATACGAAATTTTAATCAAAATCGTTAGAGCCATTTTTGAGAAAATCAAAATTTTCGAAAAAAGTTCCATGTAAAGGGTAGTTGGGGGTGGGGGTATTTTTCTCAAAATCTTCGTGTCGCATCCCTGGAAGATACTAAACTTAAATACCAAGTTTGGTATTTTACCGACTTTTCGTTTTTGAGTTATCGTGTTCACAGACACACGGACACACGGACACACACTCACACACAGACACACACACGCGCGCGCGCGCGCACACACACACACGGACCTTTTTGTGAAAATGCTTTTTTTTGGATATTGGGGACCCTAAAACATATATTTCCGGTGAAATCTCGGTATCGAATTTTTTGGTGGAGTGCAATACTTTCTCTATACACTATGTACATAGTGCGTATGGAGAAAGTAATAAAGTTTTGAAATAATTATTTATTGCAGGCAGAATAGGTGGTGAAAGTCATGTGAATGTAAAACTTCAGACTCTTTTTTTATAATTTTAGAAAGCCAATCAAATTAATAATTAAAATACTCATAAGCATTCACATTTCAGAAAAATCAGTACCAAAATGTTTTCATGTGCACATTTATATTTTACCTTTTTTTAATAGTAACACATTTTGAATCGTTTGGAACATTTTGATTTAAAAAATTAGAATACTGAAATTGATAAAAAATCGGTTTTGAAATTATATAAGGGCTATTTGTCTGCGTGTACTTTTAAAAACGTCAAACGGTGCCACTTCGACGCAACATTGAGCGATAGATTATGAAACTAGAGGATTATAAGCACCTAAAATAAAAAAAAATCTCTCTTCAATAAAATTTGATTAATTTTCAGCAATTAAAGGTTCATCTTCCTCTTAAATATTGGCATCTTTCTTCTAACCGAAATTGTTTTTATTATTCTCAGAAAATAAAATGAATTTAATATGTGTCGGTTTTTTATGCTTTCTGGACCAAGTATGTACAATGTACGCAGTATAGGTAGATAGACTACGTATTGTATTTCACTCAAAAACTATATACAGAGATTTCAGCGAAAATAAATATTTTGAGATCCTTTAAAATCGAAAATGGTATTTTTTACAAAGCAATGCGTGTGTATGTGTGTGTGTGTGTGTGTGTGTGTCTGTCTGTCTGTCTCTCTGTGGATCTGTCTCTGTGTGTCTGTGTGTATGTATTTGTCTGTGCGAAGCATAACTCAAAAACGAAAAGTTAGTTAACTACCAATTTCGGTACTTAAGTATTTTCCAAAAATGCGACAAAAAGACTTTCAGGAAAATCCCTTACCCCTCTCACTACCCTTTACATGGAATATTTTTCAAACATTTTGCTCATCTCAAAAATGGCTCCAACGACTTTTATTAAATTAACGTGCATGTTTAAGACATTTTTATGACAAATGAAAGCTATATCTATAATTTTCTGGGAATAGCCTCAGATGACCTGTTCATTCTGGATAACATTTTTATAAATGGTAAACCGTAACAGATAGATAAAGACTTGCTACACAAAAATGTAGATCTCATTAAAACACACAATTTATGTTATATGCAATTTTTTCCTAGAGAAAACCATTTCCGAGATATTCATTGTTATTGGTTTTAATTTTAAAACTTTTCTCACACGACAAGACGACATTCGTTTCATATTCCATTGCCAATCATAGTGACAGCTTTTAAAAGTTCTGACTATCGCTTTAGCCTAGTGCATTTCCTTGTTTCCCTTCTGCTTACAAGGAAGGAAATAAGACCATCTCCCAATATTTATCTCGATTAATATGATGTAGACAAAAGAATAATCAATGCAAGAAAATAGTTTATTTGCAGAATATGTAAGGAAAGTCAAGTGAATGGAACACATCAGGTTTTTATTTTCTCTATCAATTGTTGATCATATACATTGTAGATGGAGAATTTATCGTATTCCACCTAAAAATTCGACCCTTGATTTCACCGAAATGTTTTGTGGAACCCTCTTTTTAGGAAAAGGTGCGTGTGTGTGTGTGTGTGTGTGTGTGTGTGTGTGTGTGTGTGTGTGTGTGTGTGTGTGGATTGCATAACTGAAAAATGTAGAATCCATTAAACACCATTAATATCTTCTAAGGGTACAAAAATAAGTTTTTCAGAAAAATACTCCATCCCAGACTATCCTTAAATGGATGATTTATCAAAATTTACGATTTTTTCCAAAATGGCTCAAACAATTATGATTAAAGATACCGTATTTTAAAGATATTTTTTTTTATAAATACATGCTTAATTTGTCTTTAAACAGCTGTGAAGTCCTCTCATTCCAAATAACTATAGCTGACGAACAGAAAGAGATACACAAAATTTACTGGAAAAAAAAAATCACACATAATATTTCTCAAACACGTTTGTTTGTTTTTTGTTGTTTTTATGTTTTTTACAGCTAACCATTTCCTTGTTATTGGTTGCGTTTTTAAAATTAGTTTCTATACCGGGAAGTCATCATTCGTTTTATCTCTTTTGGTTTACTCCTAGCCATCCAAAGTGAACTGAATTTCAACATCATTGCATAGCAACAGCTTTCAAAAGATTTGATTCTCACTTTAGCTTAATAATAACTATAACTCCATGGCACGACAGCTCACAAGGAACCTTGGACTACCGCCCAGCCGCTGCGTCCCCCATTTCGGTCCATTACACTCGTCATGGGATGGGGTGCAGAATTGGAGGGTGAGACGTGGTCAGCACCTCGAGCCCCCCGGCCGGTTAAGGCGGTTCTCATGACCTGGAGCCGCTACTTTTCCATCAAGTAGCTCCTCAATTGGCCCCCCAGGGACCTTACGAGGCTGAGTGCACCCCGGGACAGGTCTCCCAGCGGGGGAAAAATCCCCACGCCGGTACTGGGGATCCAACCCAGGCCTCCCGCTTGGTAAGCAGCTGCGCTATCACCGAGAAGACGACCACTTTAGCTTAATGCATTTACTTATTTCCCTTCTACTCATAAGGAACTAAGTAAAAAGAATATTTCTGATAATGTTTATCTAAATTAGCATAAAATATATTGAAATATAATGTTTTGTAAAAATAATTTGTTTGCAGAGCAGGTAGAGAAGGTCATGTGAATGGGGCACATCAGACTTTTGTTTACTCTCTCTACCACGTACAATATAAGTACATAGTTGGTACAGTGTGTATTATATTCCATCCAATAGAAATTCCCCGTAAATACAGTTTTGAGAACTTCGAAATCAAAAAAAGAATTGTAACTAAGAAAGAATTAATAAAGGGCCCTGAGTGGGGATGGGGTGGGAGAGGGTTAAATACTACACTTGTTATTTACGTTTTGTGTCTTTCAAGGATGCAATAAGAATATTTTTAGGTAAGTGCTGCCACCCTGGACTACTTTTACATGAAAGATTTTTCTAAATTTTCGATTTTGTCAAAATGGCGTTAACGATTTTGATTAAAATACCTTATACTAAAGTCAATTAAAAGAAAAATAAAATATAATATTGACTTTTCTGAAAATAGCGTCTGAAACTCTCTTCATTATGAATGGCGTTTGCATAACTAGCAAATCATAAGAGATTGACGAACACTTAATACACAAAAAATGTAGATCTCGTCAAAACACTGTGTCAAATACATTTTGTGTCCAGCTAAGCACTTTCGAAGTATTCATTTTTATTGATTCCAAATTTAAAATATCCATACTTTTCTCAAATGGGACGTCGTTATTCGAGTTTCTTGATCCAGGTCATGCAAAGAGAAAAAAACACATCATATAGCGACCAGCTTTTAAAAAAATTGACTATCGCTTTTGTCTAGTGTATCCCCTTGTTCCTTTGTATATATAAGGACATATGTAATAAAATCATATAAGCAAACGTTTTTTAATTAATGTGAAGTAAGTAGAAGAATACGCTTTTTAAGAATATTTTGAATAATAGGTAAAAAAAAAAAAAAAAAGGTATGCGAGTTTAACACACCAGACTATTTTTGTGTAGTTTTGAGGACCAATTAAGGAATAAAATAGAATTACTGATATAGGAAATGGCACATACGCAGAATGCAAGCATATTTTAGGGTACCCGATGTTCATTTTCAATACATTAGATTTCATTTAGCAAAAGCTAAGATTAAGCAATCTCAGCAATCGATATCGATAAATGCTGACACAGTTGTGTCCTTATAAAGCAATGCTGGCATAAGGGTCTTAACTATAAAGCTCCGATAACTATCTCACAGGGAGTCCTTACATCAGAACTACTTATACTGTCGGACACCCTCCGATCGACGTTGACGAACGCGCAAAGTGTTCATTAACTGTGTTAACTTCAAGACCATTTAAATGTGCCAGGTGAGTTCCCTTAGTTTCCTGATTATGCGGTTTCAATAATTCCCCTAGATAATAGTATATCCACTGTGTATCCTCGCACCAAGTACTATTTATCGCTAAATGGTCATCCTCCTGCACCTTAAACCTTGAAGCCACCTGTTTACCTTTCGCATGGGCAAGTACTAACTCTACCCTAAGCCTATTAGCCCTAGCGATGCACAGTGGTAGGGGTAACTTTTACCTCACACTCGGATCCTACAATATAACGCCTTGCAATATAGGCGTGTCTACGCTGAATCAAGTAAGAACACTGGAATAAAAGAAGCCGTTAGCTATTAAACATTGCCTTATTTGTTCGAGTTTACCTATCAAACGATGCACCTGAGCAGGGTGGGAAAATAAACAAAACAAAAAAAAAAAAAACGAAGAAAACATTTAGACTTCAGCTGGCTTGCTCACTGTTATCACACATAAGAAAACCTTCATGCTCTTTGAGTAAAATAAGAAATTAACTGTTGACCTCACTAATATGTCTTTATTTGCTCGAGTGTATGTGAGTAAACGATGCAGTAGTGCAAGTTCGGCCTCCCTAAAAAGACATGAACTTGCTTTACGTCTAAACTTTTTTGAGCATCAATATTCCGCTTTAACACAAGTATAAAAGAGAAGTATTGTTGTAATTAAACATGTTTTACATTTTTACTTTCAGTATTACGTATAGTAAATAGAGAATTGTATTTAAAAAAATCCACACCGAGATTTCACTCGTAATATTTGTTTTGTGGACCCTTGAATAAAAAGCATTTTTAAAAAAACTTCCGTTTGTGTGTGTGTGTGTGTGTGTGTGTGTGTAAACAGCATAATTCCAAAACAAAAAGTCAGTAAATACTAGATTTAGTATCTACACTTTGGCTGAACATTTTTTAGAAACTTGATTTTCTTTTTTTATCGGTTTTGATTAAAATACCACATATTTAAGATTTTTCATGAGAAATGAAATGCGTGTCTTAACCTTTTTGGAAATAACCTCTGAAGTTCTCATCATTCTGGATGAATTTTACATAACTGATAAACCGTAAGAGTTAGATAAAGTTTTATTACACAAAAATGTAGATTTCGTTAAAATACACAATTATTTACATGGGATAAAGTTTTTTTGAGCTAACCGTTTTCGGGATATTATTCGTTTCAATTTTCGAATACTTATATTTTATTCAATTCAATTCTTATTCTTTTTTAATGCTGGTCAAAGAGGACCAAATTTCAAAACCATCACTATCGACCAACTCTTAGAAGATTTGACTTCGCTTCAGTCTAGTACATTCCGTTATTTCCCTTGTACATAAAAAGAAATATGTAATAAAAATATTTCTGCTAATGCTTATTTCGATTAGCTCAAAGTAGATAAGGGAATTAAGTTTTTGCAAGAATAGTTGTTACAGAATATATAAGGAAAGTCGTGTGAATGTAACGTTTTTAAGCTAATTTGGCATGCGCCTGTTGTGTAACGAAAATGCAATTTAATTTTCACGCAGGTGTTTTTAGCAAACAAAGCTTTATATTCGCTTTAGGAAAACTGTACTCTAGTTTATTTTACACAGTTATGCTTTCCTTGTATTAAAGATATTGTAGTGACCCCTGCAGTGTGGAGCCATCTGCTGCTGTGGTCAGAAACTGCGTAGGTATAGAGCAGGTACTGCCACTACACCGTTCGGAATGGTCTAGAACCCCGAAGTCTGCTCTCGATGGTTCATAATTTTTATGTGGTGAAGGTTTCTATGGTATAAATTTAGACGTGGACAATTACGTAAATCAATGCACAGTCTGCCCTAGTTACTCCGTTCACTTTTGTTTAGGCAATCAGGCGATAACTATCATACCTTGTGGAAATTCTTCACTGATTTGATGACCGAAGTTGTTTCACACTTGTACAATCGGACTCTAAAGTTGATATTTACTTTAGTTTGCTTCTCCAACTTCTTGATTTATTGTATGAGTGGGATTACGCGTGAAAATAATTTAATAGCAAATGTATTGAATGTTCCTTTATACAGAGCATCAATGTAAGAGGGACGGCCAATTAAAGAGCGAGTATGTAACTAATTAAAACCATTAATATGCCGAACCCCATGGCCGCGCTCGCCAAAGTGTCTCGCTTTGGTGTTTCGCAGCGCAGGGGATCGTGGGCATGGGTGTTATATGTTTGTGTGTGTGTAAAAAATAAAAAACAGAAATTCAGTAATCGTACAGTAATCAAAGTAAACACATTAGGTAAATAAAAAAAAGTAGGGTATACAGCGCCGGAGTCCCGATCAGACTCCGGAACTGTATTTTTATATAAAAAAAAAAAATTGTAATATTTAAGTCACAAAAAAAGGGGGGAAGCCGAACGTTACGATGGAAATTTGGAAATTACACACGCTTGGCCGAGTCTTCACCGGAATAGAGTGGAGGAAACAAAATGACTTAGTGGGCTGCGCTAACCAAAGCGATGCACATTTTTTTTTTCGAGTGGAGGAAAAATCTACCTTATAGACTACCCGGGCACGTCCGGGGTGTCGGGTTCTGCCACGTGGCCCTACCGACTAAAAAACCTCCACCGGTGCTGGAGTGGATAAGGAGAAGGATTTCTGCGGTACCGCTGTTGCACCCGCGTAGTACTGGTGGTAATAGATGGCCCGCTGTGCGGCCGTCAGAGGAGATATTGGATGCCGGCAGGCAGGCTCGGCCTAGGCCCAGCCTGCCCTCTGGCGAATTTTAGGAGATTATGAAGGAGAATGAGAATTTAGGAGTAGGTTAATTGGACGAGTGGGAGGGAAATCGTGCTACCTAGAGTCTGCTAGGTCTTTGTGGGTGCTGCTACGCTAGCGCTGCGTCTCTGAAACAAACTAACTTATTGTTAATTGTCTGTCCTAATACTACAATCGCTTATTTTTATGAGGTAATAGTTGAGGTCTGCCATAGGCTCCGTCTGTGAGTATACACTATGTATAGAGTTATATTAAGCTTAGCTTTTGTGTGAGTTCCGCCTATGTAGGCTTCGTCTTTGTGATATTTATCTAAGTGTTATTATCTATTTTACGAGTAATACTATTTCATATACTATTACATATATACATGAGTTATTATGTTCAACCTAAGACATCGTTAAAGTGTGTTAGATAAGTATATATGATATTATCCGTCTTAGGTGTACGTCATTTTAAAACCTCTAGGCATAGTCCATTTTCTGAGCGTTGTCGTATAGAGTGCGCACGTGGCTGGCTGCCTGCCTATCATATTGCAGGTGCGGACCCGTGCCACTCGCGGGGGGGGGGCCCTCTTCACCCGGAACCGCCTTGGCTGGGCAAGCTCAAGGGCTTAGAGGGCTGCTGAAAAAGAAAAGTAGTAATGTGTGTGCATGTGTGTGTCTTTGTTGTGAGTAAGAGGCAGGAACTGGAAGGATTGTCGCAGTCACTGCCCTACGCTGTACCAGATCTAGGTTTTATACCCTAATCAGGGTGTCCAGGTATTCTTGTATGTTGATTTCAGGCTCTCCTATTCCGATGGTTCTGTCAAAGAGTGCCAGTGGGCGGGGATGCTTACCGTGATCGGTGTCGTAATTTCCTAGATTTTGAATGAGCTCGTTGTAGTTATTGTTTTTGCGTTTATAAAGGTTGAATGCCAAGTGTTTTATGTAGGTCTCGATGGAGCAGATTTTGAGCTCCTCGTGCAGAGCCCACGTTGGTGCTACTGCTGGTAGTTTAGCTATAATGCGCAGTATACAGTTTTGCATTGTTTGTAGCCGTTTTATGTGTGTTTTGGCCGCATATCCCCATATGGGTGCGGCGTATGTTGATATTGGGCGAATCAATGTTTTATATAGCGTTAGTCCCATGCTAATTTTGAGGCTGCTATTTAAATTTATTATCGGATAAAGTTTGTTAAGTTGGCCGTTAACTTTAGCTCGTACCATGTTTATGTGTTGTTTCCACGTGAGGCATTCGTCCATCCTTACCCCTAAGTAAGTGACTGAGCTCCCCCACTCGATAGGCTCTTGCCTGTAGGTAAGCGGTGGGAGAGCATGCCTTCTTTGCCTATGCAAGTGGCGCTTCGTGAAAACTATTGCTTGGCATTTTCTGGCGTTAATTTTTACCCTCCATTTCGCAAGCCACGGCTCCAGTTCGTTTAGAGCATTCTGGAGTCTTAGGTGAATGATCCGTGGTTGGGTTGACTGTGTTACGAGTGCTGTATCATCGGCGTAGATGTATTTTTCTACCCGGATAAGTGGAGGGAGGTCGTTTATGTAGATGTTAAACAGCACAGGCCCTAGGATACTTCCTTGGGGTACGCCTGCTTGGATAGGACGGAGGGATGACTCCGCCTCCCCTACTGCTGTTTTGAAGGCCCTACCTTTCAGGTAATCTGCAATTAAGGTGATCATTGGGTCTTGCACTCCATACGTGCTTAGTTTTCGTATGAGGCCTGCGTGCCATACCTTGTCAAAGGCGCGTTTTATATCAAGTAGAACTGCTGCTGTTGAGCGGTTGGTGTTAAAACCCCTCGTAATATTTTCGGTTAGTCGCAATAGTTGGTGAGTGGTGGAGTGTTTGGATCTAAATCCAAACTGTTCTTTGGTCAATAGGTCATTCTTGATTACGAATGTGTTGTCATTTGTGTATAATTTTCTCCAAGAGTTTACTCATCGTGTTCAGAAGGCTGATAGGCCTATAGCTGGTTGGCTGAGAGAGATCTTTGTGTTGCTTAGGGAAAAGCAAAATTTTTGCTTCTTTCCACTGAAGGGGAAATCTTCCGTGTTCTAAGGTATAATTAAATATTTCCGCAAGCAATTTTATTGCCTTCATCGGCAAGTGTTTGAGCACAATGTTCGGGATTTTGTCCGGTCCCGGTGCTTTGCGGTTGGGAAGGTGCATAATTAGCCATTTAATTTCCTCGGCATTCGTTTTTCTAGTTTTGTTGTGCGTTTGTGCTGTTCGCAAGGAAAGGATCTTTAACTGTTTGCCTGACGTCTTGCGGAAATTGCACCCTGACATTCCTAGTACACCTTTTGATGGGGACGTGTTGCTCTATGGCGTGGTGTATCGCGTTTGTAATTTGTGTCACCGCTAGCTCCTGTGTCTCATGCGTCGTGACCGCTGCGGTGTTTATTTGCGCGTCAATGGCCTCTTCGAAGGTGGGCCAGTCTGCCAGTCTGTAATTTGGTCTAGTCTGTTCTGGCCGAAAGGATACTGGGGCAGCAACTTCCAGTATTACTGGCAGATGATCGGACGTGAGGTCATTTATAACTGTGTTCCGCGTATTGTGGGTTATACCTTTTAGTAACGCAATATCCAGAATATCTGGTGGATGATGTTGTATTCGCGGGATGTATGTGGGTTCTTCTGGTCCTGTTATTAGTGTATTGGAATTATTTATATATGCCAGAAAGTTGTTACCTGCCACATTGGCAGTCCTGCAGTTCCATAGGAAGTGCTTGGCGTTAAAGTCCCCTGCGGCTATGACTTTGGCGTCCATTCTCATAAGGACGTCTACGTCTTCCGTGTCTATGTCACCGGGCTGGTTATATGCCGCAATCATTGTGACAGTCGTGTTGTGCAATTACACATTGACCGCTGTCGCTTTTAGTCTGTTTAGTTGTGGGACTTGTTTTTGGTAGTGTGTTAGGGAGCTCTGTATTGCTATAGCCGTTCCCCCGCCTCTGCGATTTCTATCGTTACGGTAAATGTTGTATCCAGGGATTGTAAACCTATCACCTGTACCCAGATGGGTTTCATTGAGTAGAGCTACTTGGATTGAGTTCCTAGTAAGGAAATCTGCGAGTTCTTTGCGTTTTCTTTGGAGGTTATTGCAGTTCCAGTATAGAATGTTAACTGTTGTTGCGAGAGCCATTTCTAGGTGCTGGTTGTGAGTATGTGCAGATATCTGGCGACATAATTGAAAAGGTAAAGTGCGTCGAATTTGGGATCGGAGATTGATTGTAGGAGCCACTTAGTGTGTTCTTTAAAGGCTTCCCAGCCTACAGCAGGTGAGACTCCCATACTGTTCAGGAGTTCGCTCAGGGCCACGCCATTGTAGAATGCTTCCCGGACGGTGAGTGCCGTTACATTGAATGCGCTACATTCATGTAGGTGTGGAGGAGGTTCGTGTGTTTCTGTTTGTGTCTGAATTGGTGTGTCAGTGTGTGTGTGGTGTACCTTTTTCTACTGGGGTGCACTCTTGAATAGCTGGAAACAAGTCGGGCACTACCCGTCTTACTTCAGCTGTAGAAGGGCTCTGGTTGGGGTCTGGTCTGTTCCTTCCGCGGCGGTCCTGTACGTACCATTGCCCTTCTGTGTTGTTGGGAGCAGCAGCCTGATTCTGGCGATGTTCTCGGTGGGGTCGGGGGGCCCTATTTTGCTGCTCCCTCGGTCGTGGCCCATTCAGTGCGCCCTGGTAACTCGGGCAACCATGCACAAACTGATCTTAGAGTATCTTATATTTATTCATGTAAAGTCGTCCAGAATAAACACTATTCGCAGAAATCAACATATCCTTTTTATGATGAACATATCTTAAAACGTATGACTTTTAATCAAAATCATTAGAGACATACTTGAGAAAATAAAAATTAAAAAAAAAAAAGAAAGAAAAAAAGTCATGTAAAGGTTAGTTAGTTTGGGGTGGTGAAATTTTCCTGTAAATCTTCGTATCGCATTCTTGAAGGTGCTGAACTTAAATACCAATAATGGTTTTTAATGAATTTTTCGTTTTTGAGTTATGCTGTTCCCAGGTACACACACACACAAACACATAGACCTTTAAAAAAATGCTGGTTTTGGTTCAGGAAACCTCAAAAGTTATATTTATGTAGTATACATGTATTTGTGTGGTATACAATACTTTTTGTATCTACTAGGTACATATTACGTGGTAGATAGAGTAACAATTTGTACTTAAAATAGAATTTTACACGTGATACTGATGGAGGGTTACCCGCGCGAGGTAGATAGTGGCCGGCGCTCGCTGCCACGATTTTAAGTAATTAGTTACCGCACGAGGTGGCGCAGGTGGTAGCGCGTGTGATGCGAATTCGGGTGTCCATGGGTTTTAATCCTGTGACCGGCTTTCCTGACACATAGTTTTTTTTTTGGGGGGGGGGTAGTATCCGCGAGTTGCCGGGAGAATGCTGAGAAGGTTCATTGTATTCCCAGAATGTCCTGTCTGTTCATTTCACCTTACCTCTCATTTCATTTCATCCTTCATCAGATGGTCTGTTTCAGAGTTATAAGGGTCGCCGGGGATCGTGACGCTGCGTGGAAGAAGAAAAAAAAGATCCTCTCTGGCCAACAGTGTTTTATTATTAAACTATTAAAACATTTAATGTTAATATTTTATTTTAAAATTTTTGTGGTTTATGAGTGTTTTCTTCCAAACGTAAAGATTTATTAATAACTTTATTAAGATTAGAATTATTGTTTTGAATTTATTTATTATTTTATATTATTATACGGTTATAATGAATAGAGAATTGTATGTAATAGCTTTTTGTTTGTTTGCCTGCTTGTCCTTCGGTGGGGTGGTCACCGGTCTCCGAGCTACCCGCAGGCAAGAGGGTAGTTGGTTATACTATCCTCCGCTGGGGAGTTTCAGTCTGGAAATAGTAGGAGCCTTGCCCTCTATTTTGTTGTGAATCCTTGGGGTCGACCACCTTCTGCCTCCTCCTTCCTTCGGGGTTGTACCGCTAGGGGCAAAAGACCATAAGATCTTCTCGGTCGAGGTGTCGAATTCCCTCCGCGACTTATCCTAGGAACTGATTATTATTAGACTTGTAATCTAAAAGACTGAAAAATGCCGTATTTTCAGAATAACTACCCTCTTGACTAGAATGAGTGTCTGTAGTCCAATAAGCAGGGGTGAAGCAACTCTTTGGGCTGTCACATGATAAGCCAGCGATTTGTATGTCGCGGTGCTGTCAGCTTGCCTCATTGGTTCCCATTACGATAAATTAATAGTCCTATTTGTTATTAAAGATACAATTATATATCCAAAGTAATAAAAAGCATTGAATGTTTGTGGACATATTAAGTTGGTCTATCTTGTCTATCTTGAGTAGTTTGGTGGTAGCGTATCTGCTTCACATTAAACAGTCGCGAATTCGAATCTTACCTAGGGTGCCCGGATAGGGTTTTCCCTTATTCTGAGCAGGGAATGTCGAGTAACTTTAAGCTCCATTGGCTCCGAGGTCATTTGAGCAGCATTTCACCGATTTCATTCATCATTCAATATGACCAACCAGGTTAAAGAACGTTAAGCTAGGAAAAAAACTACTATCAATCACGTACTTTGTTATGACTTCTCATCTTAACAATGAAAGAGACGGATGTATGAATATTTAGAGTTACAAATCATTTTAACCTCGTGCAATAAAATCAATATTGATTAGAATATTAATGACACAAAAATAATATATTTTAAATAAAATGCTATCTACATGATAAAATGGAGCAAGATTATTTGCACCGTGCCAATTTACCTCTAGGATTATCTTGGGGCCATACAAATTCATTGATATATTTTTCTGAAGTTTTTGATATGGTTTAAACCTTGTCATGGAAATTTTGATCAAACCACTTGTGCTTTGCGAAACTTATTTGTAGTGCTAATCACAAAATCTTTATTTCTTTTTTTCTTTCTTTTGAGGGCTTCTCCATTTTTTAGCAGTTACCCTGTATTCCCAATTGACATTCTCCACGATCATCCTCCGCCGATCATTCATCAATCTATGTTTCTCCAAGTTGTTCTTGGTCTGCCCCGCTTCCTTCTATCGCCAGAAGAAAACGCTTTGGCCACTTATCCTCATCCATTCTGTTAAAACAACCGTATCTATGAAAAGCTCGCCTTTAGTTCATTTTCAACACTGCCTCCTTCATATCATCATCTGCCTCACCTCATCATTTCTCCTTCTTTCTAACCATTTCCTCTTATTCCATTCATTTCTGCAAAACGCATCCAGAATAAAGAGGTCTTCGGAGGCTATTTCCATAAAATTCAAAGTATACATTTTAATTGTTCTGTAAATTTATGTAATATACGGTATTTTAATCAAATATTTTAAAATCCTTTTTGAGAAAAAAAAATTCAAAAACTTGTCTATGTAAAGGGATTTTTTTTATTTTGGAAGGAAGGGCCTTTGTTTTATTTTACTTAATTCATCTCTCATCAACCAATCCAACTCATCCCTCAAGTGGCTAGGGGATATTCTTGAAAATCTTGGTGTCGCATCCTTGGAAGATACTAAACTTAAATACCAAGTTTGGTTTTAACGGACTTTTAGATTTTGGACTATGCTGTCCAGACACACACACACACATATACACACATACACACACAAGATCTTATATTTTTGACCCTGTAACAAAGTGCATTCCTCAGCTCCAAAATCCACTATGCCTTCCACAACAGATTTAAAAATCTTTTCCTTCGTAAGTTTGTCTTAGTTGTACTCCACAGCAGTCCAGTCAAGATTCGTACAGATTTGCGTGCTTGGATTAACCAGCTATCTACATCAGCTTTGCAGTTCCCTGATTTATAATGACTCCAAAATATTTAATTGTTTACAGTTTAATATTTCTCTGACACAGGGACATATCTCTTCCACTTCCTTGTTATTGTTGTTTTGTCATGTTTACGCCGTTCTGTTTCGAAAGCGTGCTCAGTTGTCTCATCATGTATTTCACATCCTTTGAGCTATCACCACTTGATAATCTGCGAATAGTAAGGAATATCCATAATAAATTCTCATTAAAGGAATAGATAACATTCGCATTACTTCATTCACTAAATTTGTTGTTTGGTAACAGTTAGGTAATTTTAACTCAGTATGATGTCGCACCACATCACATCACACTTTTTGCGTCTAATACTTTATATAATCAGCTATACACAGTGAAGTGCTCAGTGTTGTAATGAAACCTTGAGTGTTTCGACATTGTCGTCTAAGAATTCGCGCGTGGCAAACAGTTTAAGTAACGAGTAGAAGTCCGTTCTTGGCATTAATTTAAGGACATGTTTATTTTTGCTGCATTTTAGTACAGTATACTATAATTGTTTGTTTTTATTATTAGTAACACAATCTTTTAAATTAGTTAATATCGGATAGTGAATGAATGATATGGCTGAAACTATTTTCATGTTGCCCAAGTTGTTAGAGCTTAAAGTTACTCGATATTTTAGACCAGCAAAAATGTTTTGAGAATGCTCAAGTTCTGATTGCTCTGCCATCAAATGAAAAAGCTCTTTAGATATTTTATTTATTTAGTCCTGATATTTTGGTCGGAAACAGCACAACTACTGCCAAAACATGTTAAAATCATAGATTAGAAAAACAGCAACTTTGTTGGCAAACTTATCCTGAACAAAGACAGACTAGGAAACAGCAACACTACAGTATTTTTCAGAACATGATAAGCCTGCTCAACTCTTCTTCCAAAGTCGGAATTAGGGTGTGTGGGGTTGGAAACCAACCCTCGCTGTAACCAAGTCTTCCACTTACTGGTCCCTTAATTGAGGCGCGATTCTCGGCTTGCAAGCAGTGCCTACAGGAAATAGATTTTACTACGCTACCTCTCGCCCCTAGTATAGTGTCGTCTTTTGTTTAAAATGGTTATTGCTGAATGCTAGGGGGCAGCAGTTCCGTTTGAGGACCATCATGTTTTGGAGAAAACTATACTTCCTCATTCCTTCTGAGATTCGACAGAACAGGAATAAGGAAAATAGTTCCACTCGTTCTGAATAGACCACTTCAGGAAACGCATATATAAAATAGGGCTCTACAGGAGTGGGAAGAAGGTGTGCTTAGCATATCCTTTTTGACTGTCCGTTTCTAGCAAGAAAGAGACTTAATCTTATAAACAAGAGAAGCTCTCGGAAAGGAAGCTGACATTGCAGTAAAGATATTGCAACTTGTTCAAGGAAGATAGTGGGAAAGCAGGGTTGCATAATAAGCATTTTTTGCAGGAAGTCGACAAAACTCCGATAAGAAAAACTGTTATCTAATTTAATCCAATCTACTCGATATTATCTTATAAGGCTAAGAGAAAACTCCCCAAAAAGAACGCATTCAGATTAACTTCCCAGAGCCCAGGGTCGAAACCAGGGCTTTTTGAATGTGGTGCAAATACGCTAACTCAACATCTTGAAGTTGCCCACTTCTCTCCTTCATTCCCTCTCACACATCTCCATCTTTTTCTTTTCCCTGCCCTTCCTAACTCTTTCTATCGTTCCCACTTTCTCCATTTGTCTCTCACACACCTTTTCTCACTTTGCTGCTCCCTCTATGGGTGGCTCCTCTTATTTCCATCTCTATATTCAAGTTAAAGGAAATGTTAACAGTAATACAACTGCCGTTTCGGTATGTTATGTAAAGACATTAATACATCAGTAAAAGGTTCACAGAATTATATCAAAACGTTGTGGTAAGATTTATAATAATCATTTTCAATATTTTGAAAATAACAAAAAATGTTAGAAATATAAAACTGCTTTTGTTGTGTAATATTAAAAACTAAAGAAATTAATCATATGCTATTTCTATCTTTTGAACCATTCTTCTTTTTGGACTTCTTTGTTATTCTCAACAAATCATAAAGATATCGGAACATTAGATTTTATCTTTGGTGGATGAGCAGGAATATTAGGAACATCTTTAAGAATTTTAATTCAAACTTGCCTGTCTGCCTGATGTAAAACATATGATGTGCTACATTTACATAACTTTCTCTAGCTGTTCCGTATGCTAAAAATTATTATTTTATCTACATCATGCTAATCGAGATAAAAATTAATAGAATTCGTCTTATTACTTGTTATCGTAGAACCGATAGTCAAATCTTTTAAACGGTGGTGGCTATGTAAAACAATTGAGGTTCGGTTTGCTTTGCATGGTGCCATTTGAGAAAATTTAGGTAGCTACTTCAAAATTGAAACCAATAACAAAGTCAACTGTACAAGAAAAACGTATATGGCATAAATTATGTCTTTTAATGAGATCTACATTTGTTGTTCAGTCAGCTTGTCTAACTCATACAGTTTAACCGTTATACAAAAGTCTACAAAACGCATCCAGAATAAAGAGGTCTTCGGAGGATATTCCCAGAAAACTCAAAATATACATTTTAATTATTATGTAAATTTCTGCAATATACAGTCTTTTAATCAACATTTTTAGAGCCATGTTTGAGAAAAACACAATTTTCAAAAAAATTGTCTATGTAAAGAGTAGTTTGTGGCTAGGGGATATTCTTGAAAATCTTGGTGTCGCATGCTTGGAAGATACTAAACTTAAATACCAAGTTTGGTTTTTAACGGACTTTCAGATTTTGGGCTATGCTGACCAGACACACACACACACACACACACACACACACACACTGGACAAGGTAGAATACAATACCTTCTCTATCCATATGTACATTGTACATATGGGCTAGAGAAAATAAAAATTCGATTATAGTTTATTAAAATATACTCTCATTAATTATGTTCTTTACCACGTTCCTAATAGAGAAAAAATTGTATTCCATCCACAAATTCGATATGTGTACGTGAGATGTGTAAAACTCTAGTTAATTTCATTTTCAGATAAATATACCCTTTCAAAGATAAGACACAAAGATTTAAAAATAGTCTCCCCACCCCAAGTTACCCTTTAAATGGTAAACTTTTCTAAACTTTTTATTTGCTGAAAAATACTCTAATGGTTTTGGTTAAAGTACCACAAATGTAGGATGTACATTAAAAATAAAATCCTGTATATTTAATTTTAATTTTCTGGAAATAGCCTGTGAAGTCCTTTTCATTTTAAATGCCTTTCGTATTATGCCGTAAGATATAGAAAAATTTTACTATACGAAAAATGTAGATCTCATTAAAGCAGACAACTTATGCAAATTATTTTTTGTCATATACTTTCCAAGATTTTTTTATTATTGGTTTAAGTTTTCAAATATTTATGTTTTTTCTTAAAGTGGAAATCCTATTCATTTATTCTCGTGTTAATGCAAACAGCTTTGCCTTTCAAAGCCATCCTAGAGTGAACTATTGTTGTAGTCTTATTGTACCCTAAAATGCAAAATGAAAATGTAGCTCGATTAAAAAGAACAAAATAACAATTAAAAGGAATCATTTGTGAAAGGGCGAGAAGAAAAAAATCAAGTGATGCAACACATCTGATTTTTTTTTGGGAGGGGGGAGTTGCATTTGGGTTTTTTCTGACGAAACTAGTCAAACATTCCTGCTACATTCTTAATGTTTGTATATCCTAGCTTCCCCAGTAACCCTTGCGGATTCTCTTCAATCTACCTTCCACCAAAGTATTGATGTTCACGTTGTGTAGCTATTGATATACCTACGAACCTACCTCGTACGCAGTTCCTATTGGTCTTGTATCTGTAGTGCAATTTTACCACACAGTTATTTCTTTAGGCCAAGCAGCAAATATGCTGGATCTGCGATATGAATGCAGTCAATTTTTGCAATTTCTAATTTTATTGTACAGAATAATTTTGAAGCTTTGTATTCTAATTAAACTTTTTAATTTTGTCTGTGTTCTTTTTACTTTCTCTACATATACTATGTACATAGTGTATAAAGAAGGTATTGTAATACACCCACAAATTCGATACCGAAATTCCACCGGAAATACATGTTTTGGAACCCTCTGAATAAAAAAAAACATTTTTAGAAAAAGGTCCGCGTGTGAATCTGTCTTTCTGTCTGCCTGTGTCTATTTTTCGTGTCTATGGGCAGCATAGCTAAAAACGAAAAGTTCTTGGTATCTTTCAAGGATGTGATACGAAGATTTTCAAGAAAATCCTCCCATCCCAAATTACCCTTTACATGGAATATTTTTCGAAAATGTTGATTTTTCCAAAAATGGCTTTAACGATTTTGATTAAAATACTGTATGTTTAATATATTTTTATGACAAACGAAATGTATATCTTAAATTTTCTGGGAATAGCTTCTGAAGACCTCTTCATTCTGGATGACTTTTGTATAACTGGAAATTCGTAAGAGATATACAAAAGTTTACTACACAAAAAATGTAGATCTCATTAAAATACATAGTTTGTGTTATATAAATTTTTTGTAGAGTTAACCGTTTTCATATATTCCGGATTATAGGTTTCAATTTTAGCCATTTAAACTTTCTCAAGCGGGAAGACATCTTGCGGAGATTGGAATTTCAATTGTTTCACATAGCGGCCGACTTTTAAAAGCATATTTTCTTATTTCCCTTCTACTTACAAGGAGCTAGTAATAATACTAATTCTACTTATGTTGATTAGCCTGCTTTAGATAACAGATTAATGTTTTGAGTGAAAGGTTTGTTTGCGAACAACTAGAGGATATTATGTGAATGGAACACATTAGATTTTTCCTCCTACTTACAAGGAACAAAGTAATAAGAACAATTTCTGCTAATGCTTATCTCGATTATAATGAAGTACGAGTAGATAGAACGTAGAGAAAGCCATGTGAATGGAACATATCAGAATTTTACTTTCCCCTACACGTACCATGTATATAGTACACCCAAAAATTCAATACCGGGATTTCACTGGAGATCCCCTGATTCTGCCGTCCCCCAAAAAACATTTTTAGAAAGACGTTCATGTGTGTTTCTGTCATTGTGTGAGTGTCTGTGGGTAGCATACTAACAAAAAGTCCGTTAAACACCAAATTTGATATTTGAGTTCAGTATCTTCCAAGGAAGATTTTCAATAAAATTGCCCATCCCCAACTACCTTTTACATTGAAACATGTTCGAAAATGTTGATTTTATCAAAAATGGCTCTAACAATTTTGAATAAAACATCGTATATTAAAGATATTTACACGACAAATAAAATGTATATCTTGAATCTTCTGGGAATATCCTCTGAAAATCACTTTATTGCGGGTGAATTTTGCGGAATGTTGCATAACTCGTAAACCGTAAGAGCTAGACAAAACTTATTTAACTAAAATGTACCTAGAGCTCGTTAAAACACACACTTTGTAATGTATACATTTTTTCGTGGAGTTGACCGTTTTTGAGATATTCCTTGTTATTGGTTTCAGTTTTAAAATACGTATACTTTTCTAATACGGGAATTTGTCAACTCTTAGCCATAAAAACAATGTTTCTCAATTCGCATGAAGTAATTAGAAGAGTAAGCCTTTTTAATAATAAGTTATTGCAGAGCTGTAGAGAAAGTCATGTGAAGAGAACACATCAGGTTTTTTACAGGACACCCAATAATATATGAATATTTTTAATTTGCTACTATGAGCAATGGAGCTGGTTTGGATAAGCGAGCCATCTGTGTAAAATTGCAGATGCCTTCCTTGTTTACCTGCAGGATTATCTTTACATTTACTAAATTCTATAATAGTCTGTATAACTTACGGCCCAAGAGCCACCTGCGGCCCACAATGCTATTTATTTTGAACCCGCGACACTAGGCTTGAGTTTCTGTAAGTTCCTTATATAATGGAATATATATTAAATAAGTTTATTTTAAAATTCCATCAGAATAGCATTTCATAGTGCGTAAAAACAAGAGGCATATATCACTTCTAAACGAGAAATTTTAGACAAGAATGTCATTTAGTATTGAAGATCAAGTCCGCATTACATTGATTAATGATCCATTTTCTGTCAAAGCAGATCTATCTGTAGAACTTCAGAGGAAGTTATTGGTCTCCAGTGTTCTGAAAACTACCAGATGAAACATTGGGAGATTACTTTACAACAAGTTTTTTTTTTTTCTAGATCAGGATAATTTTAAAAGTTTGTTGGATGCATCTTACCAGGTATTTTGTATGTTTGGGAGCACACAGTGTTCATTAACTCACGTCAATTTATAGGCCGTATTAAGAACGGTCAGTTCAAATGTGATACCAAACTTTGATCAAGTAGTTAACACACATAAATGTACTGCGTCACATTGAACTGTTAAGAATAGATGTAATATTCTCAGTACAATTATATGTTTATGTTTAAATACTCTCAGCACATAATCACAAACATCGTTGAATATAATTTTAATTAAACGCACAAAAATATTAATATGAATATTAATTTGTATTTACTGTAAAGTATATAGTAGACCTACTAACAAAACTACTAAGTTATGTAGTAGACTGATGTGAAATTCGACGTCCGAAGTGATGTGGCCCTTGATCGGGTGGTAAAAGTTAAGTTTGGCCTTCAGAGATAATCAAGTTTTACAGTTCTACTCTATAATGACTCTAAAAGTCAATGGGGTTCTGTGGATATGTAGTCTGAGATAATAGTTAAATTCTGCATTCTAGTGACCATTCTTACGATTGTCTTTCCTCCACAAACTAGGCAGTTAATTCTGAATGCCGTGATTCTCGCCTCTGCTTGAATGCTAAGGTCGAGTGGAGGATTCCCAAAATAGAGTAAGTAGGTGTAGTTTTGTTACGTTGTAGATAGCAAAGAATCTCCTCATTCCTACCAGTCTGTTGTCCATGCAGACCAATCAGGAGATCAGTTTTTGATTCTTCATCAAATATAGGTATCAATTAACCGTTTTACTTGTCCGCAGTGCCTCAAGCTGGATGTTGTGTACGTTCTATATGGTGGTGGTGGTGGCTATGGTGAAGGTTATTTCATTCATTAGTAACTCATTTAATAAAGTCGTTGGCAGCAGTAGATTCAATTACGATAGGTATAAATCTGTGGTTGGTACTAAAGATTTCTGAACATAAAATACTGCAGGACGATTAAATCAAAAGGTTGCTTGATTTACTTTGTTTGAGAGCATCTTAGCTTGATGACTACATATTTAGTTGGTGGAAGGCAACATAAATTTATTTGAGTTTTCTAGTGGTACTCCTGTTGCTCCAACAATATGACTTTTGGGACTATGAATCACTGTCTAGAAGCTAATGTATACTACTTGAGGTTCTATATACTTGTTGGGCATCTTCAGAGAACTATATGGACTTTGCTGGCTTTCAGAGGCATCCGCAACCTCTGTATACCTGAGTTAGGGGGATAACACAAGGGAGAGGTTTAAAGCAAGGTTGTAAATTAAGAATATTCTTTAATCTATTTATTGGTGACATTTTATTGGGGATAAGCTAGAACAATAGTAGTGTGCCTGTAATTAATATAGCAACTCCTGGGCTACTGTTTGCTGATGCTATGGCAGTAGGATCAATCAGTTAATAAGCTGAACCAAGCACTTCAGAAAGTAAATACTGTAATGAATGGAAACTAACTGTGAAGGCATAGTACTATTTAAGAAGGGAGGACAACAGAGTAAGGAATATAAAGTAGTAAAAGAATGTATTTACTTAGGTGTTAAAATGGATGGGGAAGGGAAAAACAGAAACTAGCACTGACAAAAGGAAAAGGAATCATAACAGCAATTAGAACTGAACTGAGTTTTAGTTTTTAATGTGTAACAACCACATGCCTTTTCTTAAAACAACGTTTAGGGAACAGACAATATTTTCGATGCTTAGGTTTTAAGTTGCTTAATTTATATAGCCTCCTTTAACTTCTATGGTCATGTTGGGGAACTTTTGTTTTATAAGCACCTGCTAGTCTTTTTTTGCTGAAATTTAAAGTTTAGTAACGTTACTATTTTCAATATTACACTATTAACTCACACAGCCATACACATATCCACTCTCACAAGTATTATTACACATTCTATGGGGGACAAGGAATTGGTCTAGTTAAAGAAAACATTCCTCGCCTCAGCAGGGACCTCTGGGTGTGGACCTTAACGTTTACCACTCGACCGCAAAGGCAGTCATTTTTACTTTCTCTACACGTACTATGTACATAGTGTATAGAGAAGGTATTGGCCTCCACCAAAAAAAATCTATACCGAGATTTCACCTGAAATATATGTTTTAGGGACCTCTGTATCCAAAAAATGTATTTTCAGAAAAAGGTCCGTGTGTGTCCGTGTGTCTGTGAACACGATAACTCAAAAACGAAAAGTCGTAAAATACCAAACTTGGTATTTAAGTTTAGTATCTTCCAGGGATGCGACACGAAGATTTTGAGAAAAGTCCCCCCACCCCAACTACCCTTTACATGGAAAAAAATTCGAAAATTTTAATGTTCTCAAAAATGGCACTAACGATTTTGATTAAAAGTTCGTATTATTAAAGATATTTACCTGACAAATAAAATGTATATTTTGAATTTTCTGGGAATAGCCTCTGAAGACTACTTTATTCTAGATCAATTTTACGGAATTTTGCATAACTGCTAAACCGTAAGAGATAGACAAAAACTTACCCACAAAAATGTAGAGCACATTAAAACACACAATTTTTGTTATATACATTTTTTTCGTGGAATTTATCGTTTTTTTGAGATATTCCTTGTTTTTGGTTTCAGCTTAAAAAACATATTTTTCTCATACAGGAATTTGTCAACTCGTGTCCATCCAAACAAAGGAACTTCAATCACATAGCAACCAGCTTTTCTCTATCACTTTAACCTATGCTACTTCCTTACTTCGCTTCTACTTACAAGGAAGCTAGTAATAAGACGATTTCTTTTAATTTTGTCTCCATTAACATTAAGTAAATAGAAGCATAAGCGTTCTAACAATAATTTGTTGCAGAGAGGTAGAGAAAGTCATGTGAATGGAACACATCATATTTTTATATTCAGACTTGAGTTTTAGACTTTATCTATCTATCCGACATTAATTATACAGCTTATTATTTATATAAATGGTTATTCTTATTTCAACTTAATGCTAAAATCGACAAATCTTTGTCTAGCCAATTGTAATTCAAATAAACATAAATCTGCCAACAAAGCTTCTAATTCTTAAAACCTTTGGACCTTTTTTTTCTTAATTAATGTTTTTTACAGAATTAAACAAGAATATTATCACAAAATAGATGTCTCCGAAGTCAATGATTTATTTTATGCGGACCAATTAACTGATCACAGAACGTTCCAGAAGTCATTTTAATTTGAATACATGAGTAATTTCATGAAAAAGAAAATTACATGCCATTAAATATTTTAAAAACTACTGAAGATAAAACAACAACAGCAACATATACTCAATTCATCAAATAATAGCAAGAATTCAGAAAGACTGATAAGGAAATACGAATTTTGAAAATATCTTCCTTTCTATCTTCCTTCCTTCCCGATACACTATAAACATTAACTACTTCAGGAAAGTGAGCTAACTTTCCTAAAAAAGAAAGCTAGACCTCCCAGTTGAACAAAACATTACATAGGACAGTTCCAGTTCCTAATCTGTAGGGGCATCGACCGCAAATATAAATACGATAAGCATATTTTTAATTCTTTCTTTACCCTCCTGTTAACGTATTAGTTCACACTGGCGCTGTTGTTAACACAGTTTAAATTAAAATTAAATATTAATATTGATAATATCATCAGTTTCCTCAATAATATTACAGAATTTAAAAAAATGCATTTATTCTGTTCTTAAGTGCATGACTCTGTGATGGAGAAATCAGAAATTCACAATAAAAACGACAAAATAACTGGAAACACATTAATTCACCTACATATACTTATAAAATACATTCCTAATCTCGATATCGCTTTAAAGCCTTGAAAATATATGTAATTTAAAGGCGTTTCCTCCTTTCACTGGGATAGGCCCCATAATTCTATTCAAATTAGGCTTACAACACTGCCTTCTATTATCAGTGATTTAACTACGTCAAGTTAATGTGTTTCTTTGATGTTCTTTAAAGAAATCCCTAGTAAGTTTAAAAATGCACATTTGTACTTTCTCTACACGTAATATGTACATAGTGTCTAGAGAAGGTATTGCACTCCACCAAAAATTCGATGCCGAGATTTCACAGGAAATATATGTTTTTATGGTCCCCTGTATCCATAAAAAGCATTTTCAGAAAAAGGTCCATGTGTGTGTCCGTGTGTCTGTGAACACGATAACTCAAAAACAAAAGTCGGTAAAATTCCAAACTTGGTATTTTAGTTTAGTATCTTCCAGAGATGTGACACGAAGATTTTCAGAAAAATCCCCCCACTCCAAACTACCCTTCACATGAAACTTTTTTCGAAATTTTTGATTCTATCAAAAATGGCTCTAACGATTTTGATTAAAATATCGTATATTAAAGATATTTACTTGACAAATGAAACGTATATCTTGAATTTTCTGGGAATAGTCTCTGAAGACTACTTTATTCTAGTTGAATTTTACGGAATTTTGCATAACTGCTAAACTGCTAAGAGATGGACAAAAACTTACCATACAAAAAATATAGAGCATCTTAAAAACACAATCTATGTTATATGCATTTTTTTTTTGTGGAGTTGATCTTTTTTTAGATATTCCTTGTTTTTGGTTTCACCTTTAAAATCTTATACTTTTCTCATACATGAATTTTCAACTCCTGTGCATACAAACAAAGGAACTTCAGTCACATAGCAACCACTTTAGCCTATGGTATTCCCTTATTTCGCTTCTACTTACAAGGAAGCAAGTAATAAGACTTTTCTGCTAATTTTTTCTCGATTAGCAGGAAGTAAATAGAAACATAAGCTTTTTTACAATAATTTGTTGCAGAGATGTAGAGAAAGCCATGTGAATGGAACACATCAGATTTCTCAGATACGTTTACATGTGACATAATAGGCGTGTTCTCTTAAGCGGAAGAGATAAAAAGGAAACCCTGAAAATATTCAGTAACATTTGCTGAATCTAAAACGAGGTAAATCTTCTTTTATAACTGAATATATGTGGATTTATTCATGTAATGTTAAAATGAAAGGCAAATGAAAACAGCAGTTTAAAAACATATGCTCAGAATATCGTCCGTCTTATTTTACGATTTAAAGATGGAGCCTCATTTCCTGTAATTCTACTAGCTTCTAACCTCATTCCAAAAAACACGAGTTTATGTAAAATGAAAATAAACTGGTGATATATCAAAGTATAAATAAATGGTAAACATGAATGGGTAATAAAGTGACGTATTAAGAAAAAATCTGATGTGTTCCATTCACATGACTTTCTCTACATCTCTACATCTCTGTATTTACTTCATCTTATCGAGAAAAAATTAGCAGAAATAGTCTTATTACTTGCTTCCTTGTTAGTAGAAGCGAAATAAGGGAGTACCATAGGTTAAAGTGATAGTCAAAAGCTGGTTGCTATGTAAATGAAGTTCCTTTGTTTGTATGGACACCAGTTCACAAAGTCCTGTATGGAAAAGTATAAGTTTTTTATAGCTGACACCAAAAACAAGGAATATCTCAAAAACAATCAACCCCACGAAAAAAATTTATATAACATACATTGTGTGCTTTAAGGTGCTCTACATTTTTTGTGAAGTAAGTTTTTGACCATCTCTTACGGTTTAGCAGTTATGCAAGTTTCCGTAAAATTGACACAGAATAAAGTAGTCTTCAGAGGCTATTCCCAGAAAATTCAAAATATACATTTTATTTGTCAGGTAAATATCTTTAGTGTATGCTATTTTAATCAAAATCGTTAGAGCCATTTTTTCAAAAATCAAAATTCTCGAAAAAAGTTCCATGTAAAGGGCAGTTTGGTTGGGGGGATTTTTCTCAAAATCTTTGTGTCACATCCCTGGAAGATACTAAACCTAAAAACCAAGTTTGGTATTTTACCGACTTTTCGTTTTTGAGTTATCGTGTTCACAGACACACGGACACACTGACCACGGACAGACGGACACACACACACACACGGATCTTTTTCTGAAAATACTTTGTTTGAGTACAGGGGACCCTAAGACATATATTTCCGGTGTAATCTTGGTATCGAATTTTTGGGTGGAGTGCAATAACTTCTCTATACACTATGTACATAGTACGTGTAGAGAAAGTAAACATGTGAACAAGAGTAATTCCCGTATAAACCACAGACTTTGGGTTGATCCGGCAATTTTTCAATAATATGCAATTTACAGGAATAATGGTACATTTCTGTCTGTTTGATACGTTACAATCATAATTCAACAGGAACATTTTAATCTCCCACATATAAATACGATTTAAACGCTTCACTGAAAAGCAGATTTCTACGACAATAATAAAAACCACTAGTGCTATTGTTGCATTTTTTTCTGACACAGATATAAGATTTGATTAAAATTTAAGTTCATATCATTTAAAATGTTAGTAATAATGTTAAAAGTATCATAATACTCTGGCAATGCCCCTCAAAATAGAAATTTTGAAAAAAAAATTAAATGTAAGGACACATGTTTAACCCTCCCTTCTTCAAAACTGCGTAATATTATTATATACATTTCTTATACATTTTTATCAAAATGTTAGAAACTCTGATTCTATTTTTAAATAGTAAGTACAATAGTATTAAAAAGTAATTTGTGTTACATTCACATTACTTTCTCGAACAATTTTCAATAAATATTCTTAAAAATCGATTTTACTTTACTTATTTTATGACGTCAAGAGTAATATTTGCAGAAATGCTTTTATTACATATTTCCTCGAAGATACAATATGATTAGTGAAACACATTAGACAGGCGATAAACAAATATTTTAAGAGCTGATGGTTTTGAAAATATGTTCTCCTTGGTTGACCAGGAGAAAGAAAACGAACATCCACTTCCCATCTGAGAAAAGTAAAAGTATTGAAAAATTCAAACCAATAAGAATGAATGTCTTTCACTGTAAAGGGTAGTTTGGAGTGGTTAGATTTTCTTGAAAATATTCGTGTCGCATCCTTAGAAGAGGCTGAACCTAACTATCAGTTTGCTATTTAACCGATTTATTGTTTTATAGTTATGCTATTTACAGACACATATATACATGCACACATGGTTCTATTCTTAAAAATGATTTTTGTTTTATGTGTGTTTTGTTTTACTTTAAATGTGTGTTTCTGATAAAATCTCGGTATTGAATTTTAGGGTGAAATGCAGTACCTTTTGTGCAGGTGCTGGGAAATAATAACTCATCAATTACCGAATTATACTAAGTAAATAGATTTACTTGTTGAGTTTTCAGGAGTTTTTTCTAGACTTTCAAAGAATGGGTGAAAATGCCACCCTGCGCTATAGGATGCTGAAAAAAGTTTTGCAATAAATGGAGCGTCAATTACTAATTTTCTGGGTTCTAAGATTACACTCAGGGCATTTGAATGTGTAGTAAGTAAAATACAAATATCCTATGCAGCATGTATTGGGAGGAAAATGGTTTATATAACACACACTGTTAATTTAAAAAATATTCATAAATGGAGATTTTATGAATAGCAAAGCCTTGAGCAAGGTGTTATAAATAGATTTCTGCAGTACTTATTAAAAATCTGATGATATTCTATTCACATGACTTTCTTTATCTGTTCCGTAGACATATTTTTTTTTACAAAAATTATTCTTTTATCTCAACATGGTAATCGAGATAAAAATTAGCAGAATTTGTCTTATTCCTTGTAAGTAGAAGGGATACATGGGACTACACTAGACTAAAGTAATAGTCAAGTCTTATAAAGTCTTCGCCATGTAAAAGAGTTGAAATTTAGTTCTCTCTTGCCAGAAGAAAACAAAAGCGAGACAAAAGAAAGATGACTTCCCGTTTGAGAAAAGTTTAATTAGCTCAAAATTGAAACTAATAACACGGAATATCTCGGAAACGGTTAACTCTAACAAAAGTGTACATGACATAAATAATATTGTTTAACGAGATCTACATTTCTTGTGGAGTAAGTTTTTGTCTAATTCTTACGATTTAACGTTAAACAAAGGTTATACATAACTCATCCAGAATGAAGAGGGTACGTGCTGCATCTTTAAAAATATTCGCCTAAAATCCAGATTTAAGTAAATGAGTTTAAAGATACATATCATATTGATTTCCTTATGTTAATCGTAATTAGTGTAGAAAAATTATTACTTTTCCTACACTCCAAAACTTGATTTCTCAAAATGTAATAATTTATTTCTCAAAATTGGAGCATTATTTCGAAAAACTATTTGACAACTGTGTGCTTGTGAGATGCAGTAGAACATTTTATAAACAAATTAGTGAACATTTGGATCGTGTGAAACATTTTGAATATGGAAGTGTGAAGGAAAATATTCACGAAAAAATAAGGTTTAAATTTGGAATTGACAATTTCTGATATATTTCCTGTTGTTTATTTCAGATCTATAATACTGCATTTTCTCACACAGAAAGTGTAACCTCCTGACACTGCATAGAAACAGATTTCAATCATATGACAACCAGCTTTTAAAATATTTGTTTATCACTTTAGGCTAGCATATTCCGTTATTTCCATCTACTTACAATGAAACATCAATGAAGACAATTCCTGCCAATGTTTAACACACACACTCACACACAGACACACACACACGGAACTTTATCCAGAAATGCATTTTTTGGATTCAGGGGGGGGCCAAAACATGTATTTCCAGTGAAATCTCGGTATCGATTTTTTGGGTGCATTACAATCAATAGCTTCTCTATACTCTATGCACATTTTTGGTAAAAGGTCTGTGTGGATGCGCGCGCGCGCGTGTGTGTCTATGGACAGCATAGCTCAAAAACGAAAAGTCCGTTGAATACCAAACTTGGTATTTAAGTTCAGTATCTTCCAAGGATGCGTCAGGAAGATTTACAAGTAAATCCCTCTACCTCCAACTACCCTTTACATGGAAAAAATTTCGAAAATATTGATTTTCTCAAAAATGGTTCTAACGAATTTTATTAAAATATCGTATAATACAGACATTTACATGAGAAATAAAATATATATCTTGAATTTTCTGGAAATAACCTCTGAAGAACATTACTTAACACAAAATATAGAGCTCGTTAAAACAAACAATTTATATTACATTCGTTTTTTTCGTGGAGTGGATCATTATTGAAATATTCCTTGTTATTGGTTTCAGCTTTAAAAAACTTATACTTTTCTCATACATTAATTTTTCAGCTCCTGTTCATAGAAACAAAGGAACTTTAGTCACAAGGCAACCAGCTTTTGATTAATACTTTCGCCTATGGTACTCCCTTATGGAACACTATTTGTGCTAATGCTTTCTTGGCTAGCATGAAGTTAAAGGTAGCATAAGCCTTTTAATAATAATTTGTTTGAGAGATGTAGAGAAAGTCATGTGAATGGAAGACATCCGATTTTTTTCATAATAAAATGATATGAATTCTAATCGTTAAGAGAATGCATCGTTTTCCTCTCTTAGCGCACTTTATTAACTAAAGGTATAAATGGGTAGGCGCATGCTTATTAATAGATAATCCCAACTTTAAACCTTGTTTTCTTGCAAACATTTTCCCAACATTTTTTCATATCCAAAATGTTCCATATGATGCAATTTTTCACAAATTAGTTTTAAAAGTTTTATATTGGCTCCAAAGCACATTAAACAAAATAGTCATTTACTTTTCTGAAATAATGCTCCAATTTTAAGAAATAAATTACTAAATTTTGAAAAATCAAGAGTTTGGAAGAGTACCTTAAGTACTAATTTTTCTACACTAATTAGAGCTAATTTTAAAAAATGTAATATTACAGACCTACTTTAAAAGTAATTTTTTTTTGTTAAACTGGATATTTTATGTGAATAGTTTTAAAATGCATAAGTGTCTTATTTTTATTAGTACAATGAATTAAGACAGTAAAATATTATTATTATTTTATTATTATTATTATTATTATTATTATTATTATTATTATTATTATTATTATTATTATTACTATTTAAATAACCCGAAAGGTAGATTTTGATACAAGACAAAAATGTCACTATTATTGTGTTCAATAACTGATATAAATTTCAACAAGCTATCTTACATATTCTAGATCTTCCAAATTTCACAGATGCATCGCCTTAAATGAATAAGAACATTTCGTGGATGCTAATATAAGATCCGTTTGAAACAAATTGCCTATTGTTAAAGGCGAATAATTAAACTACTCCTGAATTTGAGTATGAGTAACTGTATTTGCTTGTATTATATCTCCTAACTTCTGTGTTTCAAGATCTTTGGGGTTTAGGCGTGATTTGTTTCCATATTAAAAAGTAACAAAAGTTGCTGCGACTACCTAAAATACTACACACGGTGAATTTCCGTGGCCGCGCCGTGCCAGTGGTTAGACACTCGACTCTTGCCCAAGTTAATTCGATCCCATGCGACCGCAAGTGGGATTTGTGGTGGATAAAGCGATGCAGGGGCCAGCGATGCTCCATCTTCTTTCCATGTTTCATAAGATTACAATACACGCTTTCTTATAAACCTAAGTCCCGACTACGCGGTGACTAGCCCACCCAAGTTTCTCTTTTCTACGTTGCCAAGCGTGCTTATTCATCTGTGAGACAAATTTTCACTCTTTGCCTTGTTAAATTCCAAATATTCTGTTTCCTTTCTAGTTTTCAGAAACTCTCTACATGGATTTTCAAGCATCCTTTCAATTTCTGAAAGTACTAAATTATCATGAGCTGAGCCTGGAATGTGTTACTTGTGGGATGAGTTTATCGAAACTTCTAATTACCTTCAGTATTCTTTCTTCAACCTATTTACTTTACTCCAATGTAACTTGCTTTGCTGTTCTTGCCTCATAACAGAATTGCAATCCGTGTTTTTTTATATTATATATGCATTTTAATATATTGAAATTATTTATCACGACTATTTCCCCCATCATTTCTCTATAAAAGAACAATTAATTTAATAAGACATTAATCCGATAACACGTTTTAAAGTTACGTTGTTCACAGACACTAAGACAAAACAGACCCAAACATATACGCACAAACTCAGACATTTTTAATAAGATTTTTGCTTTGAATTCAGGGTCCTCAAAACAATACCTCTGGTGAAATCTTGACGTCAAACAACAAGGAGATGTCCGTATTCAGCTCTTACGTATATTTTTATCGCCCCATTGTTATCAATAAAATGCTGATGAGTAAATGCGCTCGTCTCTTATCCAAGTATTCTAAAATGTTGCCATTTTGAACTGTCCAGTGCAACAGGGAATCAAATGATTACACCGATATCAGGGTTATGATCCCGTCTCCAAGAACTGGTTTAATCAGTTTTCAGAACAGCTGACCTCTAACCTTAAGCTTATTAATTTTCTTCTTTCTTTTTATATACTTATCCTAACAACTTATCTTGTTGTCTTGTTGAAGCAAGAAACAAAGCTTGCAAAACAAATGGCTGATTCCAAAACGTTTCCATTCATTAGAGCAGATATAGGGTGGATCAAGCAATGCTACACAGCTCGTAAGTCTGTACTTTCTAAAATAAAGTAGCAAAATTTATTTTAAATTAATATAACTTTGCAAATTTTGTACAGATATTTACTCATAAATTTTTCCATTAAATTATGGAAGAATATCTTCGCTTATTGTTACCATTAAATTGAGACAATCTGATCCGTGTACGAATTCCTGTTTATTTATAGTCCAGATCAAACCAATTATATACTATAAATACATGCCATCATTATGGCTACTTCATAAGTAAGGAATAATGCAGTTAAAACTAAAGTTTGCTAATTTTACTATCTCTTCTGAGTAGTAGAGAAGGTAATGTATTCCACCCAAAAATTTGATACCAAAATTTCACAGGAAATACATGTTTTGAAGATCACTGAATCAAAAAAAAAACATTTTTTTGAAAGAGGTAACATACGGAGTACCATGCGTCAAAGTGATAGTTAAAAGCTAGTTGCTATGTTACTGAAGTTCCTTTGTTTGTATGGACACGAGTTGACAAATTCCTGTATGAGAAAAGTATAAGTTTTTCAAGGCTGAAACCAAATACAAGGAATATCTAAAAAAAAAAAAATGATCAACTCCACGAAAAAAATGTGTATAATATAAATGGTGTATTTTAATGTGCTCTATATTTTTGTGTGGTAAGCTTTTGTCTATCTCTTACGGCTTAGCAGTTATACAAAATTCCGTAAAATTCATCCAGAATAAAGTAGCCTTCAGATACTATTCCCAGAAAATTTGTCAGGTAAATATCTTAAATATACGACATTTTAATCAAAATCGTTAGAGCATTTTTGAGAAAATCAAAATTTTCGAAAAAAAGTTCCATGAGAAAGTAAAAAGTAACGTTAATTATCGAACTTGGTATTTAAGTTTAGTATGCCAAGGATGCTATATGAAGATTTTCGGGAAAATACCACCCAGCCCCAAGCTACCCTTTACACGAATATATTTTCAAAAATGTAGTTGTTTCTTACTTTCTCTACACGTACTATATACATAGTGTATAGGGAAGGTATTGTAATGCACCCAAAAATTCGATACCGAGATTTCACCGGAAATACATGTTTTGGGTCCCCCTGAACCCCAAAAAAAAGGATTTTTAGAAAAATGACCGTGTGTCTGTCTGTCTGTCTGTCTGTCTGTGTATATGTGTGTGTGTGTGTGTCTTTGGGCAGCATAACTCAAAAACGAAAAGGGCGTTAAATACCAAACTTGGTATTTAAGTTTGGTATCTTCCAAGGATGGAACGCGAAGATTTTCAAGAAAATCCCCCACTCCCAACTACCCTTTATATGTAACATTTTTCGAAAATGTTTTCTCAAAAATAGCTCTAACGATTTTGATTAAAATACCGTATAATACCTGACAAATAAAATGTATATCTTGAATTTTATGGGAAGAGCCTCTGAAGACCTTTTCATTATGAATGACTTTTGTATAATTGGAAAACCGTAAGGGATATAGAAAAACTTACTACACACTGAATGTAGACTCATTAAAACACAAAACATATGTTATATACAGGTTTTGTAGAGTTAACCGTTTTCGAGATATTCCGGATTATTAGTTTCAATTTTAGCCACTTAAACTTGTCAAATGGGAAGACATCTTCCTTCTCGTTTGTTTACTCCTGGAAAGCAAAGAAATTGGAATTTAAATTATTTCACATAGCGACCGTTTTAAAGGACGATATATCGCTTTAGCCTGTGTTTTTTTCTTTTGTCCCTTCTACTCACAAGGAGCTAGTAATACGACTAATTCTCTTAAGTTTATCTTGATTAGCATGATGTAGATAACAGATTAATGTTAAAATAAGAACTGAAGCTTTCCTGGCGACGTGTTAATTCAAAATCTTCTCGGGCTTCTAGCCAGGTAAAATGTTTTCAATAAATGGTTTGTTTGCCGAACAGCTAGAGGACACCATGTAAATTGAACACTTTACAAGTGACCAAGTAATAAGGACAGTTTCTGTTAATGTTTGTCTCGATTAGCATGATATAGATACAAGAATAAGCTTTTTAACAATAATTTGTTACAGAGATGTAGAGAAAGTCATGTGAAAAGAACAATAAGATTTTTTTCATTATACATTACTTATATATATGTCATATACGACATTCTAATAACTTCTTCTCAGGTTCTTCTATCTAGATGTCTAGTAGGATACATACAATAAGTTGGATCCTCCAACTACATCCAGTCTAGTCTTTAATGCGTGGTGGCTTACTTGAGTAATAGAGTTAAGACATCCCAAGATTAACTCAATCCTCTGCAGGTAATATGTAGCAGTTAGGAGCACCTGACTACTTAAATATAATGATGAGGTTGTAGTTGAAAAGACTAAAGAAATGTGAATTGTTCTGTAGCAAGTTCAGAAATAAATAAATAGAATAAGAATACATAAATACTTACGACAAATTACTATAGGCATTTAAAATATTAAAGAAAATATATGCAAAGTAATATATATTTGAAAAAGCCTGGGGATATGTATTTGAAAAATTTAAAACAGGAATAAGTCTATTCTCATCAACGGTATTACAGAAAATGCGCAATAAAATAAAAACAAGTAAACATTGAAGAGAAATAGTTTTCCAGTAATAGTGATGAAATATTACACATTAATTAATGCTCCAGTTTTGCTGATAGATTATGTGTGGTTTAAAGCATTTGTTTTTGCACTTCTTTCAACATTGTTGTTTGCACATCGCTATTGGCTATATTTTCTTGCAGTATGACAGTGATTGTGGGAATGCCGGCAGATTTTTCGTGGTGTAAATTAACACTTCTATATAATTAGTAGTGGGAAAAGTTGTTCTTTTTGCGAAACAGTTTAATCTGCTTCTGTTGCAACCACGAAATTCCCTAAACTGTTGCAGACCTGTTGTCTACCACCAAATACTCTTGAGTTAAATACAGTCCATCGATAAAATCACAATGCGCCAAATGCAACCACTCACTGGGTGCACTGAAGAGGAAATTATCATTATACGGAAGTAAAGCATTGTTGCGCGTTAACGAGAGGGAATGAGTTTAATTAGTACATTGGAATTTCGCGGATTATATCAGTCCGCGCGCTACAAGGTACATAGGCGCACCTTGCGGTAAGCAATGACAGAATATTTACACTAGTGGAACTCAAAAACCGCACCCAGTAACTGTTGTAATAAGTGAAACAACTATTTAGGCGTTGCTGTTATTGTTACATGAATCTGTTGTGGGGAAACGATACATGAAAGAACAACACAATGCATGCAATTTCCAGAACTGTTTCATGAAACAGTTTCAAATAGTGGTGTTAGCGAAACTATTTCAAAATAGTTGTTGTGTTATTTTTGTCCCATCATAAGGGTATTCCTCAAAATCAATGTCGTATATGTGGCGGAAATGAAGATATGGAACATTTATTATTTAAATGTAAAGGGACTGAAGTTCGGAATATATATATATTCTATTTTATCTCTATTTACTGTCCATATCCATTTATTTCTCACTTTGTGTAAGAATTGACCAATCGTCCATTGCTTATTAATTAATATTAATTAATTATATATTAATAAAAAATTGTTTAAGATAGAAATGTAGCGGTAGTTGAAATGTTTCAAAAAGATAGTAAGAAGATTGGACAATTCTTACACAAAGTGAGAAATAAATGGATATGGACAGTAAATAGAGATAAAATGGTGTAATAAACTAGAATTAAGAAACTATTGTAAAATATGAGTATGACCGGTCATATTCACCTGTATACAGTTTAACATAAATGAATAAAATATAATGCATGCACATAAAAACCATGTAATATTTTACAGTCTGAAATAGCAGTTTAGGGGCATAGTGGCCGAGTGATTACACCGAGTGATTCCAGGAACCGAATGTGGGATTTGAGGTGGACAAAGCGGCGACCAAGCGGATTTTATGCGGGCTTCCCGCCATTCATTCTATCAGTTGATATTTCCTGTCATCCATTTCATATCATCCATCCACTTCCTCAGTTTCAAGGTGCTGGCTTATAAGTCCTACGGGGGAGTGGATGTAAGTCCTACATATGAAGAGAGAGTTTATTTTTTGAATTTCCAAATTATAATGATCTCTATTTTACAAACGTATGTTAAGACTATAGTTTAAATACAACATAAGCTGATAAATTAAAGAATAACATTAAAAGTAAGTGTAACTACTATTAACATAGAAATTAACTAAAAAAATTGGAAAACAAATTTAGTATATTAATATAGGTAGCTATTTAAACATATTTAAATAGTATATTGACAAAGGCCTGGAAATGTGAGTAATAACGCTGCTTACAAATAATTTGATTTAATGGTGATATAAACGGAGTTAGATATAAATATAGGGTTGAACAAATCTTAGTCGTCTTCTTTCATGCATTGGACATTCAAAGAGTTGATGGACGTGTTGTACTGGATGTGATCATCAACCGAAAGCATTGTTAGGACTTTTTAAATATACATAATGTGATTAATACTTTTTCTTTTTTAATGTGAGGAGGGTAAAAAACGAGAGAAGAAAAGAATAGCAGTCCACGCTTCATAGCTTTTTCTGCACACTCGTATTCCAATAATTACTTTCTCTACACGTACTATTGAACATAGTGTATAGAGAGGGTATTGTATTGCACCCAAAAATTCGATACCGAGATTTCACCAGAAATAAATGTTTTGGGTCCCCCTGAATCCAAAAAAAGCATTTTTGGGAAAAGGTCCATGTGTGTGCGTGTATGTGTTTGTGTCTGTGTGTCTGTGGACAGCATAGCTTAAAAACGAAAAGACCCTTAAATACCAAACTTGGTATTTAAGTTTGGTATCTTCCAAGGATGCGACAAGAAGATTTTCAAGAAAATCCCCCCAACCCCAACTACCCTTTACATGGAACTTTTTCAAACATTTTGATTTTCTAAGCAATTGATTAAAATATCGTATATTAAAGATATTTACCTGACAAATAATATGTATATCTTGAATTTTCTGCGAATAGCCTCTGAAGACTACTTTATTCTGGAGGAATTTTGCATAACTACTGAACTGTAAGAAATGGACAAAAACTTACCACACAAAAATGTGGATCACATTAAGACACACAATTTATGTTAATAAATTGTTCTCGATAAGTTGATCGTTTTTGAGATATTCCTTGTTTTTGGTTTCTGCTTTGAAAAACTTGTACTTTTCTCAAACAGGAATTTGTTAACTCGTGTCCATACAAACACCTAGTAATCAGCTTTTGACTTCACTTTAACCTATGGTACTCCCATATTTCGCTTCTACTTATAAGGAAGCAAGTAATAAGACTATTTCTGCTATTTTTTTCTCGATTAGCTTGAAGTAAATAGAAGAATAAGCTTATTAACAATAATTTGTTACACAGAAGTAGAGAAAGTCATGTGAATGGAACACATAAGATTTCTTCAACTTAGAAATTCTCCATTATAAGTGTAGCTGTTACTATTTCTTGTTAAGGGCAAGTAAAATGATTTTAGCATACATTTGTATGATTCAACAAATAAGTAATGTAAATGGAATTTACTTGGAGCTAGTGTTGAGCCTTGCATACACCAAACTGAAATGTATATGGGGTAAATAACTGCTTCATAATCGTTTGGCGGTTCTTTTTATTTGATTTCTACACCCTGTCTCGTTTGCTACAATAACGACGAATCCTACTAGTATATACTGAATACAGAAATACACATTTTTATAATGTTTTTGAGAGTAATTTACACATGTTTGCTGATTATAGACGCTTAATAAAAATTAAGCGGCGATAATGTTAATTTCCCACAAGCGAGCGAACAAGTAATGGTGGTGAAACTAAATTATAATATTTTCGACACCTAAAGTTATGTGTTAGCTTTCTCAGGCTAAGAGCTGTAGGAAGGAAGTGAATAATTTAAACCTTGCTCGTTAATTCCGTATCATGCAAATGAGATGATTCATCAGTCGGTTAGTGTGACGTATTGCAGCCGGTAACGCAACATATCGGAAGGAAAGGCAGCGAACCTCTTAGGTGCAAAATACTCGTATTTTTTTCCTTTTCCTTAAATCCTAGGCTGCCTTGCCTTACTTACTTCGACACAGACATAAACGCTGCACAAGACTACATCTTTTATATTACACGGGTAAATCCGCGAGTAAAGCGGATAGGTACCGTGGTGATTTGCCCCGCCCGAGTACACTCGGGCGACTAATTCCTGCTCCTGACTCCTGGCTCCTTTCCCTTTGGCTCACCTGACCAGCCTCACAGATGGGTTCCCTATGAATCAAAAAAAGCATTTTTAGAAAAATGTCCGTTTTGTGTCTGTCTGTCTGTGTGTGTGACTGTGGGCAGTAGCTCAAAAACGAAAATACCGTTAAATACCAAACTTGGTATTTAAGTTTGGTATCTTCCAAGGATGCGACATGAAAATTTTCAAGACCATCCCCTAACCCCAAACTACCCTTTACATGTAACTTTTTTGGAAATTTTGATTTTCTAAAAAATGGTTCTAACGATTTTCATTCAAATATCGTATATTAAAGATATTGACCTGACAAATAAAATGTATATCTTGAATTTTCTGGGAATAGCCTCTGAAGATTACTTTATACCGGATGAATTTTACGGAATTTTGCATAACTGCTAAACTATAAGAGATAGACAAAAACTTACCCCACACAAAGTGTAGAGCACATTAAAACACACAATTTATGTTAATTACATTTTTTTTTCGTGGAGTTGATCGTTTTTGAGATACTCTTTACTTTTCTCATACAGGAATTTGTCAACTCCTGTCCAGGCAAAAAAAGGAACTTAGGCACATAGCAATCATCTTTTGACTATCACTTTAGCTATGGTACTCCCTTATTTCGCTTCTACTTACATGGAAGCAAGTAATAAGACCATTTCTGCTAATTTTTTTCTGATTAGAATGAAGTAAATAGCAGTATAAGCTTTTTAAAAATAAATTGTCACAGAGATGTAGAGAAAGTCATGTGAATGGAACACATCCGAATTTTTTAAGCATACATTCGTTTTGCCATGTAAATTCTTTGGTTGCTACGTCGTATTTAACTGGAAGAAACAAGTAATCATTATTAACCATATATGTATGTCACAAGTTTTTGCTAAAACCGGTTATTTCGCAAAGATCCTAGGAAGATCTAAAAGCCGGCGTATATTGAAAACATGTGAAACTACGCTTACTATGTGAAATAGCCATGCAGTACAACTCTAACTTAAATTAAACAAAAAATCTGATGTGTTCCATTCACACGACTCTCTCTACATCGCTGTAACAAATTATTGTTTAAAAGCACATTCTTCTACCTACTTTATGATAATCGAGATAAATATTATCAGAAGTTGTCTTAATTACTTGCTTCCTTGTAAGAAGGAGGGAAATAAGGTAATATACTGGGCTAAAGTGATAGTCAAATCTTCTAAAAGCTGGTTGCCATGTGGTAAAAAATCCGTTTCTATACAGTACCAGAAGTTTACAGCTTTTCGTGTGAGAAAAGTTTAAAATATTTTAAATCTGAAACAAATAACAAGGAATATCTCAGAAATGGCATATTCCACGAAAAAAACGTATATGACATAAATTGTGTGTTTTAACGTGATCTACACTTTTTTGTAGTACGTTTTGGTCTATTTCTTATGATTTACCAGTTACGCAAAATTCAGCAAAATTCATTCAGAATAAAGAAGTCTTTAGAGGCTATTCCCAGAAAATTTAAGATATACATTTTGTTTGCCATATAAATATCTTTAATGCACGGTATCTTAATCAAAGTCGTTAGAGCTATTTTTGATAAAATCAACATTTTCGAAATGTTATCCATGTAAAGGGTAGTTTGTGGTCGCATCTCTGGAAGATACTTAACTTAAATACCAAGTTTGGTATTTTACCGAATTTTCGTTTTTGAGTTATCGTGTTCACAGCCACACGGACACACACGGTCCTTTTTCTAATAATGATATTTTGGATACAGGAGACCCTAAAACGTGTATTTCCGGTAAAATCTCGGTATAAAATTTTTGTATGGAATGCAATACCTTCTCTATTCACTATGTACCTAGTACATGCAGAGAAAGTAAACATATTTAGCCTAACCTAAACTAATTTAACGTCACCTAACTTTCATTATTGCCTGCTTTTCATGATGGGCCTAGGATCTTCACAAAATGATGTATATCATTAAAAGCCTATGAAGTGCACACACACATACTAACATACAATATTTTTCAGAACATGATAACCCTGACCCACTCCTCCTCCAAAGGGCGTAATTTTAAAGTTTGGGATTAGAAAATGTGCGACTGGAAACCAACCTTCGCTGTTGCCAAGTATTCCATTTACTGGTCTCTTAACTGAGGCGCGATTCTCGACTTGCAAGCAGAGTCTACAGAGTATCTAGGAAACATAGGTTTTTACTACGTGCCTCTCGCCCCTAGTACAGGGTCACCTTTTGTTTGCTACTGGGTCTCTCTCTCACACACACACTCACTCATACTCAACATCACCACATACAATGAGATCACAAATTAAGCGTACCTCCAACCCCTCTTTGTGTCGCGACTACTTACGCTGAAGTATTAGTAACTACGATAAACTCCTGCCGAAGTAAGAATCACACACAAGGAATGCTTTCCATTTTGGTTGTATCTGATTTGGATTTTATTCAGGATACTGATTTGATTGAAAAGGTTTTGAATTTGAAAATAAGGGACTGTTACTTTAGTTACCCGTTTATTTTCATTTCAGGCATGTAATTAAGTACTCATTAATTTTTCCAAAAAATTAGCACGAAATTAATGCAAATTTATACAGAATATTCAATACAAACACCACTAATTAAAGTTATTAATGCATTTTTTTAAAATAGCCATCATTAAATCATGTCTCTGGACATAGACAACGCTCCCTACACAAGACGTGTCCAACCCATGCCACTTGATCTCATCGCATGCAGCCCGCAGTGATATTTACTCCATCATATCGCATTCGGCCTGAAGTGATATTTGTAAGTTATATTATTTATGAAATAAGTAATTCTATTTGGAATAACATAAAATTGAAATAACAAGGGTTTTTCCATTTCTAACACATGTGTTTGCGAAAGTTTATCAGTCATCTTCTTACACAAAACATGGAGAAATCACATCCGCTGAAATACCCAGCCCAGATTTTTATTTATGTTCTTTCCTACCGCATATTGCTTTGAAGCCTCCGGGCATTGTTGACCACGCGGTAACATTACTACTCCCAAAGGCGAATGGTTCCTGACCGCAACACGCATTCTAAGACTAAAAAAATGCCCCTATCTTTTCCTTACGTTATTACGATTAAGATGCAATAATATCTACTTTTAATTATTGCATTGCAAAATGCTACTTTTTATTATTACTTGTAAATAGACATCAATCACTTCAATGATACTGAACATGTATTGCATATCAATTGCATATGCTGTGAACGTGCTGCGCGGAGGAATACAAAAATGTGTTTCTTAGAGCGGATCCATTGTACAGTAATCACAGTGGTAATTTTGAAAAGGTTTTTTAGCTATGCTAACTCTGCAGCAGCGGTTGGACTTCATAAAGGCTTATTGGCGACACCGTGGTAACAGTGAAGGTTAAATTTGGCGACCGCTTCGATGTGAAAGCGTCAAGGAAAGCAACAATGTTGAGAATTACAAGCATTCGCTCCTGGTGGAATGAAATATCTTTCCCTTTCGGGAAGCTAGGCCGTCAACAAAAAGAAAACGTAATACTCTGTCAATGAAGGCCATACAAAACGGGGTAGTGTCGGAAGCAATTATTAACAAGCTGAATTATATTGAGTCGTTAGTACTCATTGAGGTACAATTTGTCCAAGGGTACAGTACTTATCCCCTAAACCCCTTACCCCCTCCCCAAGTAAGCCTTTACAGCGCATTCATATTTCCGTTAGCGTACGACACAGCTCTTTTTGTCTTTATTCCTGATATTATGGTGTACAAGAAAGTGCCAACCTTAAGCAATAGCATTTATTATACATTTGCAAAAAGTTTGAGAAATCAATATACAGAGCCTCTCAAAAGTCACTCCAAACTTTTAACTGTTACAAATATGATAATATATGAGTTAGGGAAAAAAAAAATCTTACACTGGGCAAACAATGGGGTTTTATATAACATTGTGAAGATGTCCTCAATCCTCTTGTTCAACGTACACCATTCTGCTACTGCATGCACAGTATTTTGAGATGCTGTCTTAGAATATTAGCAATTTCTTGCGAGATAGCATCTTTCGGTTGCTGTCGGGTTATCAGATGTATAAGAAGAGTTCGTTCTTTAAGGTAACCCCACAACCAAAAGTCCGTCGCATTCAGATAAGGAGATCGTGGCGGCCACTTTGTTGAAAAATGTCTACTGATGACACGATCCCCAAAGACTTGGGTAATTAATTGTTTTGCAGGGCAGTAGATGTAAAGCACTTCAGCCACAATGAAATGTTCATTACCTTTAGCCTTCCAGATTCCTTCTTATGCGCAACAAAACCAGTTCTCTTAAGCTTCCTGATTAAATCTCCATAATTACGGACGGAATGTAAATGTAAATTTTCTCAGACCTTGGCAAAAACTCCTCTTGCTTTCATAAGAGCACTGAATCTGCTGTATCCTATCATTTAGTGATAGAGTCCTGATTTGTAACTTATCAATTCTTATAGGAGTATGAATAAAATTACTAATATGTACGAGGTCTCACGGAGTTGATCGATGAAACATTAAAAATCTTCCGGGTTGGAAGACCGTGGTCTAATTCGCGTCAAACCTCCTGCATATGACCTTCAGAGACTGCACGGCTATAGTGAATCACAGGCGTGCAATGTCACTAAGCCAGAACTAGCCCCGTTTCGCCTAGTAATTACTAGATTAACGCTCGGATACTATTAGTTTATTACAACCTTAAAACTTAAATCAGATATAAAGGGAATGATCGAGCAAGCATGTAAGTGTAATTTTAGCTTCAGCTTTTCGATATATACAGGATGTTAATGAACTATGAACTAAATATTTTCACAGAATATGTAGATTACTTAAATAAGTAATTTAAGATAGGAGGCTGAAGGCCTGTTTATTGAAATTTCGAAGGAACGGCTATAAGTTTCTAAGGTGTCAGTACGCCATGTATCGCGGCACTTCGTCTGGAATGAACAAAATCATAATAAAAAAAAAGCATCTACTCTATGACAGGAACCGAATTCATGACCTTTGGGATAGCAGCTTTCCGTGTTACGTATTAAGACAACCAAAGCAAGTGAAAAAACGCCTCCAAAGTAGGCTACATAACTCAAGAACGTAGTAAATGAATGCTCAGTGTCGCACTGTCAAGTAATTAGTTTGAGACTTTTACAAATTTTTGCGACATTAAATCTTGAGAACGCTAGTAACGAGCTGCTAAAAATCGATATTTCTATACTCGGGCAACAGTTTTAAAGACATTCTAAGCCATTTTTTCAACCTGCTTTGCTTTAACACCGACTTATCAGCACCTGATACCCACACGTTTAACGCTATGTAGTTGCGTTATGTTTATCCGGGGACCATGCATCGCCGATCTCTAATTACTTGTATCAGTCACGTGCACAATCTCGCAAATTATTTCGGTGCAATTCATTAACATCCTGTGTTTGTGTGTGTGTGTGTGTATATGTGTGTGTGTGTGTGTGTGTGTGTGTGTGTGTGTGTGTATTTTGTCAGAAATGAAACAGACCTTGAGCTGTTAAAAGAGATGTGATTAATCTTTGTGCTAATGTACCATTATGCTTCGCTTCTCTCTTAATAAACCCTTAAACAGGTAGTTAATGTGCAGTTCTATGAAATCGAAGCGTACATGTCGCTAAGTAAAGCAAGCAATTGTGTTAATGAAAGAAGAGAACCAAAATATAGTGTTTTACGTAGTGAAGCAGTGACGGTCCCTCTGGAACAAGCAGGTACATTTTTTTTTTGGTAGTGTTTAACGCCCGCTTTAACTACTAATGGCACCGCAGGCGGTAAGCAGGTACATTAAGTTACTGTTCTTAATATGATGATTCTATCCAAAGTAATTAAAACTGAGTTATTACCACACAATTAACTAAACATTATTAATTATATTAGAGACTTCCACAAACTTGCAATAGAATCAGAATTGTTTAGAAAGAGAGCTGGTCATCTTCATAGCAACAGATAGCTGTGACGTCAAACTAACAGAGTCCTTAGCATTTTCTTGATTTCCCATGAGGCTTCATTTTGAAGAGATGATTGGCACACCTACAAGAAAAATAAATTAAGATGTGATACTGGCATAGATAGCATCTCACATAGGTATATCGGCAACGAGAAAGCTGATGAAGCAGCTAAAAAAACAACAAATCATTCTCGTAACCTGGTCGACCTCAAGTTCCGCATCACGACTTCCAGAATCTTCTTAAGTGTGAAATATGTACACAATGGAAGTTATGATGGAGTTCCACATCCAATAGCAAACTAAACCTATAGCTTCCAACAATAATTTCCGTTACTCGATAAAACATCTAAACCGTTACCAGGTTCTGCACAGCAGACTACGCATTGGACATACTGCAATTACCCATATTCATAGCTCCTTGCCAAAGAATCTCAGCCTACATGCAAGCTCTGTCATTCCATTCTCGCAGTTCAGCATGTAGTTTCGGAGTGTCCTTCCCACGATGTGCAACGGCTTCAGTGTGGAGTTCCTGCTGATGTCTCAGCGGCCTTGAATGATCCAAATTCTGCCATAATATAGTAAAGTTTGTAAAAGAAATAAAATTGTATAATTATATATAATCAATTGTATAATATATGCTTGTAAATTGATATATTGTAATTTTATTTTTTTTTACTTTCTCTACACGTACCATGTACATAGTGTATAGAGAAGGTATTGTATTGCACTAAAAAATTCGATACCAAGTTTTCACAGGAAATGCATGTTTTGGGTCCCCCCTGAATTCAAAAAAAGCATTTTTGGAAAAAGTCCGTGTCTGTCACTCTCTCTCTCTCTCTCTCTCTCTCTCTCTCTCTCTCTGTGTGCCTTTGGACATAGGTCGTTAAATACCAAATTTGATATTTAAGTTGGTATCTTCCAAGAATGTGACACGAAGATTTTCAAGAAAATCCCCCACCCCAAACTATCCTTTACATGAAAAATTTTTCGAAAATTTATATTTAAGATATTTACATACAAAAAAAAATAAGTTGAATTTTCTGGGAATAGCCCGTAAAGATCTCTTTATTCTGGATGATTTTTATCGAACTTTGCATAGCTGGTAAACCGTAAGAGATAGACAAAAACTTACTACATAAAAAATATAGATCACAATAAAACACACAATTTGTGTCATATGCATTTTTTTTCGTGGAGTTATTCGATTTTAGATATTCCTTGTTATTGGTTACAGCTTTAAAAAACTTATATTCTTTTCATACAGGAATTTGTCAACTTCTCTCCATAGAAACAAAAACTTCAATCACATAGCAACCAACTTTTGACTATCACTTTAACCCATAGTACTCCCTCATTTCGCTTCTACTTACAAGGAGGCAAGTAATAGACTATTTCTGCTATTTTTTCTCGATTAGCATGAAGTACATAGAAGCACAAGCTTTTTAACAATAATTTGTTGCAGTGATGTAGAGAAAGTCATGTGAATGGAACACATGAGATTTTTTTTTTTTTTTTTTTTTTTTTTCTAATTCAACATTCATTAATCTGGTGTGTCACAACGGATGATGAATAGAATCGGTAAAATAATGCTCAGATGAACCTGGGATTCATGGAGCTTAAAGCTATCTGACTTTTGTCTTCTTAAGACAAGGGAAATCCCCGGAAAAGAAAAATAACCGAATAACTCACGCTAACGAAGATTCGAGGTGAGATCTCTTGAATGTGAGACAGACACCCTACCCTAACACTATAGAGGCCGGTGAAACGTTTTCTTGCAACTCTTGCAGTGCAACGGAAAGTTATTGCGTAGCCGTCCAATTTTATGTTAGTACCAGTGATTTGTATTATTGGTGTTTAAAAATGAAGATCTACGTATAAACTTTGAACGATGAACGAATGTATATGAATGTTTATAATCTTGTTTCCTTAAGGAAAGAACAAAAAAAAAAAAAATCTGGTGTGCTCCATTCACATGTCTTCCTCTACATCTGTCCTCTACATTGTCACAAAGCTTAGGCTTCTATTTACTTCATACTAATTGAGAAACCATTAGCAGAGATAGTCTTATTACTTCCTTCCTTGTAAGTAGAAGCGAAATAAGGGAGTATCATAGGTTAAAGTGACAGTCAAAAGCTGGTTGCTATGTGACTGAAGTTCCTTTGTTTGTATGGACAGGAGTTGACAAATTCCTGTATGAGAAAATTATAAGTTTTTCTTGTGTTATATGTATATAACACAAATTGTGTGTTTTAATGTGCTCTACATTTTCTGTGTGGTAAGGTTTTGTCCATCTCTTACGGTTTAGCAGTGATGCAAGATTCCGTAAAATTCACCCAGAATAAAGTAGTCTTCAGAGGCTATTCCCAGAAAATTCAAGATATACATTTTATTTGTCAAGTAAATATCTTTAATATACGATATTTTATTCAAAATCGTTAGAGCCATTTTTGATAAAATCAAAATTTTCGAACATGTTTCAATGTAAAAGGTAGTTGGGGATGGGGCAATTTTATTGAAAATCTTCCTTGGAAGATACTGATCATTTTAAGAAAATAAAAATTTTCGAATTTTTTTCCATGTAAAGGGTAGTTTGAGGTGGCGCATCCTTAGAAGATATCAAACTAAATACTAAATTTGGTTTTCAACGTCTTTTCATTCTTGAGCTATGTAGCCCACAGACACACATGGACATTTTTCTAAAAATACTTTTTTTTTGGATTCAGGAGACCTCAAAGCATATATTTTCGGTAAAATCTCGGTATCGAATTTTTGGGTGCAATACAATACCTTCTCTGTACACTATGTATGTACATGGTGCGTATAAAGAAAATAATAGGATTATATTGTCTACTGATTTTGTTTGAAAAAGTGTGCTTAGATACGGAGAAGAAATAAGAAGAAGAAATGTGCATAAGTGTAGTTTCGTTGAATATCATAATGGCATATCGCGTATATTTATAGAGTAACTAATCTCTTAAAGAAATACATCACTTAAGAAGATATGTGTTAAGTTAGTGGATATTATTGAAGCTGTAAATTGTGAAATATGAAAAGGATTTGTAAAGGAATTGAATTGAATAATTAGAAAATCCAGCGTGCAAATTAAACACGCTATTGAGAAAAATTCCAGCGACTTATAAGTTATATCGATAGAATATATTGTAATTTATTATGTTATCAATGTGTTAAATTAATTGAATGTTCGTTCCTCAAAGTTCCAGAGTGAAATAAAACCCTGTTATTGAATTCTAAAATTTACCTTGTTTATTCAGTAGCAAGCTACTCCTCGTATTAATCGCCTTAGAAAAGAGTCAATCCAAAATTAAATGATATCTTAAAAACAGCTAGTTGGCCACGCATATACGAAATATAAATTTATTAACTTGAAAAGGCATTATATATAAAGGGAATAGAACCAACCACGTAGTTAAAGAGCGTCCATAAATAACACACCATGCTTTTATTGGAGAAAACAGTTTTACCTTTTTTCAGGTAAACCAACATACCGATATTAAAAACCCTAAAAAGAAATAAGATGTGTTACATTTACATGGCTTTCTCTGCCTACTCTGTGATAAACTATTCTTCTATCCGCTTCATGCTAATCTAGATAAACATCAGCAGAAATAGTTTTAGTACATATTTCCTTATAGGTAGGTATAAGGGAAATAAGGGACTACTATAGGTTAAACCGATAACAATTTCTTTTAAGAATCAGTCGCAATGTTGTGCTTTTTAATTATTTTTATTTACATGAACAGAAGGGAAAATGTGAATAACGAACTTCCCAATTAAGAAAAGTATTATATATTGGGTAATTTAAATCAAAAAGAAAAATATGTCGAAAATGGTTAACCCAATAATAATGAATTAAATATAAACTGTATGTTTTAAATATATATATATATATATATATATTCTTTGTATAGTCAGATTTTGTGTATCTCTTAGGATATACCGCTATACAAAGTCACCCAGAATGAATAGCACTTCAGAAGTATATTCCCAGAAAATTCAAAATATAAATTTTATTTGTGATGTAAATTTTTAATATATGGTATTTTAATCGAGATCTTTGAAGCTATTTTTGAGAAAGCCAAAAATTCCGAAAATCTTTCATGTAAAAGATAGTTTGAGGGTAGGAATGGGAGGGTTTTCTTGAATATCTTCATGTTGCCACTTCTTACCCACTCATCGTCTTTAGTTACGCTATTTACAGACACACACACACACACGCCACACCACACCACACTTGCGCACACAGGGACCTTTTTCTAATTTTTAATTGATTTAGGGCTGCTCAGAACACATGTATTTTACTGGTTGAATCTCGGAATCGAATTATTTGGGAGGAGTGCAATACGAGATACCTTCTTAGATACCTTCTCTACCTACTATGTACATTTAGCGCAGAGAAAGTAAAAAAAAAAATCTAATGTGTTTCATTCACATGACTTTCTCTACATATCGATAACAAATAATTGTTAAAAAGCTTATTCTTCTCTCTACTTCATACTGATCGAGATAACCATTAACAGAAACGGTGTTGTTACTTAGTTCCATAGAAGGGAAATAAGGGAATACACTAGGCTAAACCAACAGTCAAATGTTTTAAAATGTGGCTGCTATAGGATTGAAATCCGTTTCTTTGCGTGGCCAGGAATTGACAAGTACCCGTATGAGAAAAGCTTTAAGTATTTTAAACTTGAAATTAATAACAAGGAATAACTCGAAAACGGTCAATTCCACGAAAAAAATGCATGTATCATAAATTGCGTGTTTTAATGAACTCAACATCTTTTGTGTATTAAGTTCCTACGTCTATCTCTTGCGGTTTACCAGTATGCAAAATTCAGAAAAATTCATACAGAATAAAGAGGTCTTCAGAGGCTATTCCCAAAATTCAAGATATACATTTTATTTGTCAAGTAAATATCTCAAATATAAGAGATTTAAATCAAAATCATTAGGTCCACTTTGATTAAAATGTCATATATTAAAGATATTTACATGCCAAATAAAATGTATATCTTGAATGTTTTAGGATAGCCTTTGAACACATCTTTATTCTGAATGGATTTTGCGGAATTTTGCATAACTGGTAAACCGTAAGAGATAGAAAAACTTACTACACAAAAAATGTAGAGCTCGTTAAAACGCACAATATATGTTATATGTATTTTTTCTTGGAGTTGGCTGTTTTAAAGATATTCCTTGTTATTGATTTCAGTTTTAAAATACCTTTTCCATACGGGAATTTGCCAACAGCTGGCCACGCAAAGAATCGGATTTCTATACCATAGCAACCACATTTTAAAATATTTGACTGTCGGTTTAACCTAATGTATCCCCTTATTTCCCTTCTACCTATAAGGAACTAAGAGACGATTTCTGCTACTATTCATCTTGAATAGCATGAAGTAGATAGAAGAATAAGCTGATTTATAATATTTGTTATACAGACGTAGAGAAAGTCATGTGAATGGAATACATAAGATTATTTTTTTTTAAATTCAGTGGCCCCATAGTACGTGCAGAGAAAGTAATAAGTTTTCATATAAACGATGTCTAAGAGTTACATACAAGATAGGAAATATATATTACTGTTACACAGCAAGAATTTTCTGATTAAAACGCCTCGCCATTTATAAAGACAAGGTACATTACATGTTGGATAAATGTATTCGTTTATAATAATATTCTGAAGCGTTAAACTGCCTGATATTCATCTTACAGAGTGAGCATGAATCCTGATAAAATCCTCTGCCAGTGAGCTTGAACAAATTTCAATTCGAACCCAGCCCCGAGGCTAGAAGCATTTGCCCTGCAACACTACAGGCTTTCATATTCTTTTGTTCCCGGGGCAAGTCCATACGTTTGAAACATGTGACTATCAGAAAATATGTAATTTCGTCACAACTTGTTTACGCCATACTATGCGAAAATAAACTACGAACAAAAGTGGTAAACAAGCTAGTGCAGTAAGCTCTACAGGATTGCACGATTATGGTTCGCAAGCCTTAGAAAGATGTGTTGAATGAGATATGTCGTCCTCTGTTTAACAAAATATGACAAATGACACAGAATACTTCAATAAAATAACAAAATGTTAGTGAAAATCCAGAAAAATATTAAGGGGGGAAACCTATGTTTAGGGATACATTTTTACATAATACGTGATACATAGATAGAGAACGTATTGCACCCCGCCCAGAAATTCGTTACCGAGATTTCGCCGGAAATACAAGTTTAGGGTCCCCTGTAGCAAAAAAAAAAAAAAAAAAAAAATAGATAAATAAATAAAAATAAAAAGCATTTTTAGAAAATAGTCCTGTGTTTGTGTCTGTCTGTCTGTCTGTCTGTCTGTGTGTGTGTCTATGAACCGATAACTCAAAAACGAAAAGTCGTTAAAATACTAAACTCAGTATTTAAATTTCAAAATTACCAATTACATGGGAAAAAATTAGAAAATTTCGATTTTTTCAAAAATGATTTTAAAGATTTTTATTAAAAAATACCGTATATTAAGGATATTTACAAGGCAAATAAAATGTAAATCTTGAATTTTCTGGGAATACCCTCTGAAGACCTCATTCTGAATGAATTTTGCATAACTGGTAAACCGTAAGGATTTACAAAAGTCCACTGCACAAAATGTGAAGATATCGTTAAACCACACAATTTATGTCATATATTCGTGGAGTTGACAATTTCCGAGAACCATGTTATTGGTTTCAGTTTTAAAATACTTTTCTCATACGGGAGTTTGTATGTTTTCCTGGCCAAACAAAAGCTTCAACCACATGGCAACCAGCTTTTAAAATATTTGACTATTGCTTTAGCCTACAGTTTCCCTTATTTTCCTCCTACTTACAAGAAACAAGGTGGTTCTAACCAGAAAACATTCCCTAGATACGCCTCAGCCAGGAGACCAAATTTCGAACGTCAGCTAGGATTAATTGGTCATGACATGCCTTTACGTTAGGTCATGCACCTCGTCCAAAATTTGAGTTAAATATAGGACATACTAACAATAAGCATACTTTCATAAAAAAATCTCTACTGCTCTGTAACACATTATTGTTCAAAAGCTTATGCTTCTATCTAGTTCGTGTTAATCGAGATAAACATTAGCAGAAATGCTTTCATGTAAGCAGAACGGAAATGAGGAAATACACTAGGCTAAAACGACAGTCTAATATTTTAAGAGCTGGTTGCCATGTAGATGAATTCCGTTTCTAGGCTTTGCCAGGAGTTGTCAAATTCCCTTATGTGAAAAGTGTTAATTATTTTAAAACTAAAACAAATAAACCAGGAATATATCAAAAGTGGTCATGCAAATGTTTTGTCAATTAACATAATCTAGATAGAAAATAGATCTTGTTAAAAACAGTTTTTTAAAATGAGAGAATAAAATCACATGGTTCTTTTATTGGATACTATACAACATGCAGAGCTGCTTTTATTAATTAATTGTTTTCTTCCGTATTTCAGTAGTAAGGAAGCATATACCATACATATATGTCTTGACTATAAAGCCACAGGGCATGCGTGATGCTAGCCACATCATCTCTGCGGTTCGCTCTGCCGTGCGTAAGTGAGCGTGAGGCCGGCACCCGGATTGGTAGCCCCAGGCGCGGAAGTGCTCTAGTGGCACATTATTATTATTATTAAACCAGGTTTATGCCCAGTGTTATAGGAACTACTAGAAATGAACATGTTAAAAGTGTGATTCAGTAGGTAGATGTTTAAAAGAAAAACGTGTAAACGCTCTTTCTTTAGCACATGGCCTAAGTGTAAAGAACAGGTTTATGTCCGGCAATAAAGACAGACTTTGAAGACATTTTTAAAAGTGTCATTTAGATAAAGGTAAGCGCTGTTTAGACATCCAGGCGTGCTGAATAAGGTTGCAATAGATGCAATGATTGTTCGGTAAACAATATTCTATATACGTTTTCGGCATTGTGTTTGTTGATAAATTGAGAAATTATGACCACTTTTGTATTTTGAGTAACCCTCGCAACTCGAATGAGCCAGTTTCTGCAACTAGGGCAGTGCGGTCTAAAACTTTAGTAATATTTCACCGCTCTTTTTCAGTTGGTTTTTGAAATTTATTTTACCCCAGACATAAGTGTTATGTAAGCTGTGTAGAGTAATGTTATCGCAAAGTGTCCTTGAAAATAATTGCACCTGAATGACACAACACGTGCATACCTACTGTTAGAACCAGATGGAACATGCATATATACCCATGGTAACGTAAGTATAGGAGCATTTCCAATACAATAATATACATACTTACTAATATGCATTACTTCTAAACTCTTCAAGAGGAATTCAGATTACAAATGCCTCTCATGTATTTCTGCTTTCTTCCAGCATAAACATCATGATACAGGCATTATACTCTTGATTCTAAATCTGTAATTAGATTAGTTTTCTTCACAGTTGTACTCCAAGAGGTAAAACCATTGTGGAAGTTTATGGCACAGCTTATATTGCACTCCAACAAAAATTCGACACCGAGATTTCACCGGAAATACATGTAAAACAATTAGAAAAATCTTATGTGTTCCATTCACATGACTTTCTCTACATCTCTGCAACAAATTCTTGTTAAAAAGCTTATACTTCTATTTACTTCATGCTAATGCAGAAAAAAATTAGCAGAAATAGTCTTATTACTTACTTTCTTGTAAGTAGAAGCGAAATAAGAGCATACCATAGGTTAAAATGAAAGTCAAAAGATGGTTGCTATGTGACTGAAGTTCCTGTGTTTGTATAGACAGTTGACAAATTCCTGTATGAGAAAAGTATGTTTTTCAAAGCTGAAACCAAAAACAAGGAATATCTTAAAAACGATCAATTCCAAGAAAAAATGTATATAACATAAATTGTGTATTTTAACGTGCTCTACATTTTTATGTGTTTTTAAATTTTCGTCCCTCTCTTACGGTTTAGCAGTTATACAAAAGTCCATAAAATTCATCTAGAATAAGGTAGTCTTCAGAGGCTATTCCCAGAAAATTCAAGATATACATTTTATACGTCAGGTAAATATCTTTAATATACCATGTTTCAATCAAAATCGTTAGAGCCAATTTTAAGATAATCAACATTTTTGGAAAAAGTTCCATGTAAAGGGCAGTTTGGGGTGAGGGGATTTTCTTGAAAATCTTCGTTTCGCATGCTTGGAAGATACCAAACCTAAACACCAAGTTTGGTTTTTAATGGTCATTTCGGGTTTGAGCTATGCTGCCCACAGACTCACACACGCACACACACACAGACATACACACAGACAGACAGACAGACAGACACACACACACACACACGGACATTTTTCTAAAAATGCTTCTTTGGATTCAGGGAGTCTCAAAATATATATTTCCGGTGAAATCTCCGTATCGAATTTTTGCCTTACAATACCTTCTCTATACACTATGTACATAGTACGTATAGAGAAAGTAAAAAGGTCCTGTGACTGTGAACACAATAACTCAAAAACGAAAAACCAGTAAAATACCGAATTTGGTATTTAAGTTTGGTGTCTTTCAAGGATGTGAAACGAAGGTTTTTAGGAAAACCACTCTATCCCAAACTACCCTTTATATGGAAAAAAAATTCGAATTCTTTAGTTCTCCAAATGGCTCTAACGCTTTTGATTAAATTACGTATATAACAGATATTAACATAAAAATAAAATTTATATCTTGAATTTCCTGGAAATAGCCTCTAAAATCTCTTTATTGTGGATGAATTTTAAATCACTGATAAATTGTAAGAGATAGACAAAACTTATTACACAAAAATGTAGATATCGTTAAAATCCACAATTTATGTTATATAATTACTTTCTCTACACGCACTATTTACATAATGTATAGAGAAGGTATAGTATTGCACCCAAAAGTTTGATACCGAGATTTCACCAGAAATATACGTTTTGGATCCCCCTGAATCCATAAAAAAAGCATTTTTACAAAAAGGTCCTTATGTGTGTGTGTGTCTGTGGACAGCATAGCTCAAAAACGAAAAGCCCTTTAAATACCAAACTTGGCATTTAAGTTTAGCATCTTCCAAGGATGCGACACGAAGATTTTCAAGAAAATCCCCTCACCATGAAACATGTTTTGAAAATTTTGATTTTCTTAAAAATGGCTATAATGATTTTGATTAAAATGTCAAATATTAAAGATATTTACCTGAAAATGAAATGTATATCTTGAATTTTCTGGGAATAGCCTATGAAGACTACTTTATTCTGGATAAATTTTACGGAATTTTGCATAACTGCTAAACCGTAAGTGATGGACAAAAACTTAGCACACAAAAAATGTAGAGCACATTAAAACGTACAATTTATGTCATATATATTTTTTCGTGGATTTTATCGTTGTTTAGATATTCCTTGTTTTTGGTTTCAGCTTTGAAAAACATACTTTTCTCATACAGGAATTTGTCAACTCCTGTCCATACAAACAAAGGAACTTCAGTCACATAGCAACCAGCTTTTGAACTATCACTTTAACCTATGGTACTCCCTTATTTGCCTTCTACTTGTAAGGAAGCAAGTAATAAGGCCATTTCTGCTAATTTTTCTAAATTAGCAAGAAGTAAATAGAAGAATAAGCTTTTTAACTATAATTTGTTGCAGAGATGTAGGGAAAGTTATGTGAATGGAACCAATCAGATTTTTTTTTCGTGAAATTGAGGAATCCTGAGATATTCGTTGTTGTTGGTCTCACATTGTTATTACATTTATACTTAAGAAGCATATTAATTATTCACTTTATCTTATTTTACTCATACGAATAATATACACAACAAACTCATGCGGGATTTTGTCAACTCCCGGCAATACAAAGAAACGAATTTCAACTACATGGCAACCAGCTTTTAAGATTTGACTATTACTTTAGCCTAGTATATTGCCTTATTTCCTTTCTACTTACAAGGAAGCAAGTAATAAGACCATTTCTACTCATGTTTATATTGATTAGTATGAAGTAGATAGAAGAATAAGCTTTTAATAATAATTTTCTACACAGATGTAGAGAAAGTAATTTGAATGGAACACATCAATTTTTTTTTTTAGCAATTCTTAAGTTGTAATTAATTTATATAGCTGTAAATATTAGGGAGAAGCCGCGCTGTGGCCGAGTGGTTAGACCTCTCGAGTTTCACCTGGGCGGCCTAGGTTCGATCTCAAGCGTCCGCACGTGGGATTTGTGGTGAACAAAGCGGCGCAGAGGCAGGTTTTCTACAGCCACCACATTCCACCGGTGCTCCATCCTCATTCCATGAATTATCAGTGTCATCGCATGCAGTACCATAGTGATAAAAACGGGGGTTAAACTCTATAAAACTATTAGGGGAAGAACGTATTTCACTCCAACCAAAAAACTCGTTATCGAGATTTCACTGCAAATACATGTTTTGAGGATTCCTAAATAAACAAAGTAATTGGTTAGAAAAAGAACCGTGAGTTTGTGTTTGTTTCCTTCTGGCTCTATGAATTTGTGTGTGAACAGCAAATTAAAAAAAAAAAAAAAAAAAAAAAGAAGAAAATTCCATTAAACATTAAATCTGTTATTTAAAACATCTTTGATGTTATCGGATTTTCAAGAAAATCCTCTCACCCCAAACACCTTATACTTGGAAAAAAATTCGAAAAGTTTGATTTTCTGAAAAATGGCACAAAATTGGTAATGCGAGGTCTTCAGAGGATATTCCCAGAAAATTCAAGATATACCTACCCTTTAAGTGTCGAAAAATGTCTTAAACATATTATGTTATGTTATGTCATGTTAAACATACTATGTTTGAAACATTTTATGACAATTAAAACGTAGGTATATCTTGAATTTTCTGGAAATAGCCTCTGAAGCCCTCGCATTCTGAATGCCTTTTGCATAACTCATAAACCGTAAGAGGTAGACAAAAACTTACTGCACAAAAAAAAAAAAAAGGTAGATATTAATAAAACACGCAGTTTAAGACAATTTTTTTGTGTGGAGTAATCCACTTTTGAGATATTCTTATTATTGGTTTCAACTTCAAAATACATATACTTTCTTCAAATGGGATGTGGTTATTCGTTTTTACTTTATCCATCAGGTACATGGTAGTAGAAAAGTTAAGGCATTCCACCCAAATATTCCAGATTTCACTGGAAATGCACGCTTTAGAGTCCATTGAATCCCCGAAGAAGTTGTTTAGAAAAAGCACCTGACGCGCGCGCGCGTATGAATCAGTTTGTGAACAACATAACTAAAAATCGAAAACTTAAAATATTTTTATTTAAGTTCATCATTTTGCAAAGATGCGATAGAATGTTTTCAAGAAACCCCCACCCTTAACTACTCTTTACCTGTAACAATTTTCGAAAGTTTTTATTTTTCAAAAATGACTCTGCCAATTTTATTGAAACACCATTTGTTTAAATAATTTTCACGAGAATTAAAATGTATACATTTCTAGGAATAGTCCCTGAAGTCCTATTCATTCTGGATGACATTTGCATAATTGGGAAATCTAAGAGATTGAAAAAACTTACAACCAAAATAGAGATTACGTTAAAACACATAATTTATGCTCAATACATATTTTTGTGCAGTTAACCATTTCCGAGAAATTCTTTTATTTATTTGCATTTGAAAAATCTATACTTTTCCCCAAATAGGATGTCGTTATTCTTTTATCTTATTCCAGATCAAGCATAGAGAACGGAAATTCAAAGCCCCCACATACGACCAGCTTTTAAGAGATTTGATTATCTGTTAATCTTAGTGTCTACGAGGAAAGTGTAATAAAAGTTTTAAGTACATTTTAATCTGGATTAACGTCAGGTAGTTAGAAGAATGCTTCCTTCAAAGAGCAATTTATTAAAATGGATAGAGAAAGCCAAGTGAATATAAAAGTTCTATTTTGTCTTGTTTCTGCTGAAGCAAAGTGAACGGAATTTGGAAACCATCTCCTGGGACCAGCTTTTTGTATTTTTGTTATTGGTTCTGGCTCTTTCTATTTTATAACATGATTAAAGCTGTTATTATCATAATGCCCTTCAAGCAGCCAGTTTTGCATATTTTCTTTGTAATAGTAATAATTTGTTTTCATTAGGAATTATCCATTTCAATGCTCTTCAACTTCCCCTTCTTATAATACTGTTCTATTATATTAATATTATATATATATATATATATTATATATAAGGTTTTAAAACATTAAAACCATTCAATGATATTCTTGTTGATATTCAATAAATGTGTAACGAGTTAGCAGAAGTTTAAATTATTCAGAAACTCCAATTATTGATACACATGGTGCAATAAGTAATGTGATCATCTAGCTGAGTGACGTCATAATATAGGTTTCTGAATTTTTAATGTTTTATCTTCCTTCCGATACAGCCAATCTTGTAGTTTAATGAGACAATTTCTTTTCCACATTTCAACATACCATCCTTATTATTGATTTTTTTTTTCAAAACTTGATCATATCTTCTTGTGTATTAGATTTGCATTAACATAATTCTGATCGCGAAATAACTAAATTTCAAACTTATATTATTCCAAATCACACCATTTCACCCTTCAGTAATACCAACATTCAAAACAGATAGACGATAATGCTCCTTATTTTATTGCAGTTAAACCTCCGATCTTTAGAATATCCCAAGCAAATATAACAGAGATAGAAGGAAATGTGAAAATAGATACAGGGTTAATAACCAGAAAGGAAATCATGAAACCAGTAAAAGAAACAAAACATGGTAAAGCACCAGGCTTTGGCAACGTTAATGCTGAAATGTTATAATCTCACCCAAACACAACAGCTGCTTTTATACTCTTTAGTTTGACACATATGGGGAATGAATAAAATAGTTAAATTACCCAACAAAGGGAATCTCTCAAAATTTTATAGCTATAGGGACATTACACTGTTGTCTACCCCAGTCAAATTTTACAAGAATTACATTGAATGCAATAAAATAAGCAATCGAAGAGATTCTGAGGAAGACGCAATTTGGTTTCAGAACTCAACAGTCCTGTAGAGATTTAATTAATACCATAAGAACAATATGGGACAGTCGCTGGAATGGAGCAGTCCACTGGAGCTTATCGATTTATTGAAGGCTTTTGACATGGTAAACAGAAGTGCCATTTAGAGGAGGTTGCGGAAGTTTAGTGGCACATTTAAAATTATTAATATAATAAAAACTATGTACAACAGCACTCGTCGTGTGCCGCATAATGACAAACTCCATCCAGAAAGAAGAGTCAAGCAAAGTTGTCTATTGCTATTTATTTTCGCTTTGAATGAATTTATGGGAATTAAATGAGAGATTATAAACAAGTGAGAGATTATAAAGTTTGGAATATGCTGATGATGCATGTCTGCTGGCCCATATTCAGATATAAATGTAAAATTACAGACATAAGTAAACATGCGATCTCAGCTGGTTTGGTAATAAAGAAAAAAAATCTGATATGTTCTATTCACATAACATTCTCTAGCTATTCCAAATACAAGCTATTCTTAAAAAGATTATTATTTTATCTACATTATGCTAATCGAGATAAAGCTTAGCATACAAGGCGCATTCAATAGAAAAATATAGAACAATAAATTGTTTTGGTAAACTTCTTTATTTTCTCTATACGTACTATGTACATAGTGTATAGAGAAGGTGTTATAATGCACCAAAAATTCGGTATCGATATTTCACCTGATGTACATGTTTTTAGACCCCCTAAATAAAAAAACCTTTTTAAAAAAAGGTCCGTGTGTGTCTGTTAGCATAGCTCAAAAACGAAAAGTCCGTTAAAAAACAAACTTGATATTTAAAGTTTGGTATCTTCCAAGGATGCGACACGAAGATTTTCAAGAACATCTTCCCACCCCAACTATCTTTTACATGGAATTTTTTTCGAAAATTTTGATTTTCTCAAAAATGGCTCTAACGATTTTGATTAAAATGTCGTATATTAAAGATATTTACCTGAAAATGAAATGTATATCTTGAATTTTCTGGGAATAGCCTCTGAAGAGTACTTTATTCTGGATGAATTTTACAGAATTTTGCATAATTGCTAAACCGTAAAGGATGGACAAAAACCTACCACACAAAAAATGTAGAGCACGTTAAAACACACAATTTATGTATATACATTTTTTTTCGTGGAGTTGATCGTTTTTGAGATATTCTATGTTATTGGTTTCAGCTTTGAAAAACTTATACTTTTCTCATACAGGAATTTGTCAACTCGTGTTCATACAAACCAAGGAACTTCAGTCACATAGCAACCAGCTTTTGACTATCACTTTAACCTATGGCACCCCCTTATTTCACTTCTACTTATAAGGAAGGAAGGAAGTAATAAGACTATTTCTACTAATTTGTTCTCGATTAGCATGAAGTAAATAGAAGCATAAGCTTTTTAATATTTTTTTTTGCAGAGATGTAGAGAAAGTCATGTGAATGAAACACATCAGATTTTTTATTTTTCAATTAATCTTCTTTTACCTCGATACACTTTTCCCAGCGTTTCTCCACTTGTTTTAAGTAGGATTTTGGAAGGTCTTCAAAATAGTTATATGTTTGGAGGATGACTCTTCGTTACACATTAATCGTTTTACGCCGAGCCACTTTTTCAAGCTTGGAAATTAAAAAAAGTCACTGGGGACTTATATGGTGAATAAGGTGGATGTTGCAGTAATTCGAACATTAATTCTACAAATTTCGCCATAAAAACTGCACAGGCGTGCACCCTTGCTTTGTCTTCATTGAAGAGAATAGTTTTCTTTGCCAGATAAGAGCGATTTTCTTCATTTCTCCATTCAACCGGTGCAATGATGATATATGTATAATACTCTAATTTATCGTTCTTCTTTTCCTTAAGTAATCAATGCAGATTATTCTGGGTGTATCCCAAAGCACAAAGCCATCACCTTGTCTGCAGATTTCACCTTTGCCTTCTTTGGAGACCGTTCGCCTTTTGAAAACCCACTGTTTCGAGTTAGTTTTGTCTCTGAAGTGTAGTAGAGTATCCATGTTTCATCCACAATTATGTATCGACGCAGAAACTCGTCATGGTTGTGATATGCCTGTGGTTTCTATTTTTTCGGAAACTTTGATTTGTCAATCACTCAAAACCATTACTGAATTATGTCAATCATTTCGGTCGTTCGGAACAATGTTCATCATTTGTGGATATACGGCCACGTTTAAATTCATTTATCCAATTGTAAGTAGTTACAAACGCAGGAGATGAGCCACGAACTTCATTCAACTCGGCTTTTATCTGTTTCAATGTTAAGCCTTTTAAATATAAGTGTAAAACACCGCACGAAATGGGTTTTTTATTTTATTTATTTATTTTTTGAAATCTTTCTAAAGAAGCACATGATTGTTAATTCAATCGACTATGGCAACGAAACCACATGATGGATATAGCTGACACTTTAACTGCCATCTAATAAGAGACGACAGTTACTAGATACAATTTTTTTTCGATGCTAGGAATGTAATTTCTTGGATTTTCTAAGGCCTTATTCACCGCCGCTGGTAATTGGTCTTATTACTTGCTCCTTTTAAGTAGAAAGGAAATAAGGGAAAACATTAGCCTTAAGCAATAGTCATACCTTTTAAAAACTTGTTGCTATGTAAAACAATTGAGGTTCGGTTCGTTTTGTATGATCCCGTTTGAGTAAAGTATAAGTATTTTAAACCTGAAACCACAAAAAGCAATATCTCAGAAATGGCCAATTCTACAAAAAAGAAAACAAAGAAACAAAAAACATATATATATATATATATATATATATATATACATACATAAATTATGTGTTTTAAAGATATCTATTTTTTGTATGGTAAGGGTTCGTCTATCTCTTGCGGTTTACCAGTTTTGCAAAATTCAGCAAAATTCGTCCAGAATAAAGAGGTATTCGAATGCTATTGCCATAAAATTCAAGATACACATATTATTTATTATGTAAATATCTTTAATATGCAATATTTTAATCAAAATCGTTTGAGACATCTGACAAAATCAAAATTTTCCAAACTTTTTTCTATCTAAAAGGTAGTTGAGAGTGGGGGGATTTTCTTTAAAGTCTTCATGTCGCATGCTTTGGAGATAATACACTTAAATACTAGTATGATATTTAACGGATTTTTCGTTTTTAAGCAATACTGTCCACAGATACACACGGATCTTTTTCTAAAAAATCCTTTTTTGGACTCAGGGCACCTCAAAACATACATTTACATGAAAAATCGACATCAAATTTTTTGATGAAATACAATAACTTCTCTATCCACTACGTGCATTGTGCATAAGGGCTGGAGAAAGTAATAAAACGAAAGAAATGAGAACCTACAATGATGTTAATTCTGGTCTTGTGCTTCGAAAGAAAATATAATTAAACAAGTATGATCTCAAAGCGAGAAGCCGTTGATGAACAAATTAAGAAGCCATGATGCGCCTTCATACAATTGAAATCCGTTTGGAAGTCTAAGTAAACTTCCTCAAAACCCAACTTGGTCCGCCTGGGTAGAGTGGTGGTAGCGTGTCTGCCTCGCATTTAACAGGTCGTGAGTTCGAATCTCGCTAAGGGTGAATTACTCGGAGTAGGTTTTTTCGGGGTTTTCCTTTATCCTGAGAAGACGAATGTCGAGTAACTTTAGGTTCCATGGACCCCGGTATCATTTGAGCATTATTTCACCAATTTCATTCATCGTCGGATATGACCAACCAGGTTAAAGGGCGTTATACTAAAAAAAAAACAAAAAAACCTCCGATTATTCAACATAAACAATACTGTTGTTTCTCACCTGGAGGTCCCGGGTTCAATTCCCGGCTGGGGCGGGGAATTTTTCTTTAACCGGAATTATTCCCTATCCCCCATAGAGTCTGGAAGTATGAATGTGAGAGTGAATGTGCGTGTGTTTAGTAATACAAAGTTTAACCTAAAGTTCTGAACCTACAGTTTCACAAGTGAAGGCCCCGATATGACCATTGATGTTAAAGGGGGCTATACAAATGAATCAATAAAAAAAAAAAAAAAAAAAAAATATTGTTGTTCGTGCGTGAAATATGAAAATCAACAAAAGAAGTCTAAAATAAATTGCAGGTTTTTATAAACATATGTCTAAGAAATATTATGGCATCGGAAGATATCAAATATATACAAGACTTTCATTTTAAAACTTCTGAGTCAAAACAGAAATGTATTTAAATGTAATTCAATTTAAACAAAAACAATCAACTTAGATTATATATTATTAAAACTGATTTTTTTATTAAAATACCGTATATTAAAGATATTTACATAATAAATTAAATATATATTCTGAATTTTGTCTAGATTAGCATGAAGTAGAGAGAAGAATAAGCTTTTTAACAATAATTTGTAACAGAGATGTAGAGAAAGTGATGTGAATAGAACACATCAGATCTTTTTGGAATAAATCAGTGTGTGTCTATGAGTGTGTTTGTGTGCCTATGTATGTGTTTGTGTGTGTGCGTGTGTGTGTGCAGCATAACTCAAAAACGGAAATTCCGTTAAATACCAAACGAAAATCTTACTTGCTTGTAAGTAGAAGGAAAATAAGGGAGTACCATAATCAAATATTTTAAGAGCTGGTTGCTGTGTGATTGAGATTACTTCGTTTGTATGGCTAGGAATTGACAAATTCCTGTATGAGAAAAATATTTTATATCTGAAACCAATAACAAGGAACGATCCCGCTGACACTGCCTCTAAGGAAGCTACAAAACATCCATGTGCTTTACCAGATCCCATGCTTCGTCATGAAGACTACTTAGCACATCTAAGACGCAGTATCCTACAGCGGTGGAAGATAACCTGGATCACAACATCCACCAGTAAACTACATGCCTGCCCAGTACTTAATCTAGCTCCGTCTATTACGACTCTTACCGACGAGACCAGATACTAGTAACTAGACCAACGGTTCCCAACTGGTGTGCCCCGGCACCCTAGGGTGCCGTGTGATTGGCTAAGGGGTGCCGCGAGATATTGAGATAAACAAAAAAAAATACCTTCTTCTGAAGCCTTAAGTCTTGTAAGGTCTTGAAATAAAATAAGTCAAATCAATTACTCTCATGCACGGCAGATGGTGATAGTGGTCGATTCATTTCAATAATTCAGTTATACTAGTATCCCACAGATGGCATTACAGCTATACCCTGCCGAACATTCCCGAGACTACTCGCTTCCTCACGAACATTCCCGAGACTTCGACATGAATACATAAAAGTGTACGCCGCTTGGCGCTTTCAGTTGTCTTCCTCGCGTTGATTCACAGTGTTTAGCTATGGATAAGTTCATTGTTAAACGTAAACGCCAGGACAGTGAAAGTGAACAGTCGGCTCCTACTGCTTGCTTTAAGAAGCCAAATCTTACAGTTTCTCCCGGACCGTCGAATTCACCACATAAAGAAGACAAACGAAAGAAAAGAACATACCAGGACAGTTACTTAGCGTATGGACTTAAGTGGAATAACAACGAGGAAAACCCTATCCCTGTGTGTTTAGTTTGTGGCGAAACACTTAGCAACGAGGCCATGGTACCTAGCAAACTGAAGCGGCATCTTGCAACAAAGCATCCTAGTGTGTCACAGATAGGTGTAATGAATTTTTCACATATATTAGAAGGGGAGAAGAAAACAGCTGTGCGAATGGTAAAGAGAATGACCATAGGTGATACTGCTCTTGAAGCCTCATTTAAAGTAGCAGAACTGATAGCTAAAAAAAAGAAACCTCATACTCTTGGAGAGGAAATCATTGGCCCTGCATGTCAAGTTATAGTTTCAACAATACTTGGCGAAGGAGCAGCTAATCAAATTTCGAAAGTTCCTCTGTTCAACAACACAATCAGCCGCAGGATATCTGAAATGTCATGCAATATCAACGAACAAGTCACGGAGAAAATAAAAACTTATAGAACATTTGCTTTGCAAGTAGATGAGAGTCTCGATATTGGTGACAAACCGCAACTCTTTGGTTTTATCAGATATATGGATGAAAAAGATATTAGTGAACAGTTTCTGTTCTGTAGACCGCTGGAGACTACAACCACAGGCCATGATATTTTCGTTTCTATTAATTCCTATCTCAATGACCATGATCTTTCATGGAAAGACTGTTGTGGTATATGTACAGATGGTGCACCATCTATGTCTGGGAAAATTAAAGGTTTTACTGCCAGAGCTCTCAATGAAAATCCATCCATTATTATAACTCACTGTTTTCTGCATAGAGAGGCATTAGTCGTGAAAGCGTGTAAGGAAGATTTTGCTGAAGTGTTTAACCAAGTTGTGAAAACGATGAACTTTATGAAGTCTCGACCTTTAAAGTTCAGAATTTTGAACAGTTATGTCGCGCAACGGATTGTTACTTCACACAGAAGTAAGGTAGTTGTCGCGGGGTCGTGTATTGAACCGGTTTCTCGAACTTAAAGAACAGCTAAAAACGTTTTTAAGGATGAAAATCAAGACACATTTCATGAGCTCTTACTAAGTGATTCTTGGTGTTTTGAATTGTCGTATCTGGCAGATATTTTTCATAAGCTGAATGAACTGAATGTTTCGATGCAGGGTCGACATGAAACAATAATCTCTTCAACCAATAAAATGAAAGGTTTTAAAAGAAAACTTAATTCTTGGAAGTCTGCAGTTCAAAAAGGAGATTTGTCGAACTTTCCATCTCTTCTTAATGTGGCAGGAGATAAAGATCTGGGTAAGCTGAAAGACCGCATTTGTGATCACTTATCAAGATTGCAAGATGCAATAGATGCGTACTTTCCAATTATTTCCACTACGAATCTCGACTGGGTTGTCTCACCATTTGATTTCGTAGATAGTGCAGAGGAAATAGATTTCACTGCTTGCGAACGAGATGAATTTATTGATCTTTGCGCTGATTCCACACTCAAAGGTAAGTTCACCAAGGGTGAGACGTCGGTGGCTAGTTTTTGGCTTCAACGGAGAGAGGAGTACCCTAACCTAACGAAGAAAGCAATTAACGCACTTTTGCCCTTTTCAACATCCTATCTATGCGAGCAAGCCTTCTCTGCTATGGTGACAATTAAATGCAAAGCAAGAAATAGACTGAATAACCTTGAGGATGATTTGCGTGTTTCACTGTCAACTGTAAGACCCGACATCTCATATCTGTGCTCTAAGCGTCAATCACAAGTTTCACATTAATCATTAATCGAACAAAATTTATTGATGTATTTTTACTCGGTGATTGTAGTAAAGTTTACTGTATTATGTTATGGTGTACGTTATTATTATTATTATTATTATATAATATTTCAATAAATTAACACATTAAGCTTAATTTTCTTTTAATTCAAGGAAGGGTGCCCCTAGTGTTTAATGTTATTCCCAAGGGTGCCGCGAACTTCAAAAGGTTGGGAAACACTGAACTAGACTGTGTATTGGTCACACTGCGCTAACCCATTCCTACCTCCTGTCTCATAAACCTGCTCCTACATGTACTCTATGTAACTCTGCTCTCACCGTTCATCATCTGATCACAGCTTGTCCGAGATATACTGCTGAGCGACTTAATTTGGAGTTCCTGGAAAACTACAGCTGGCCTTGGGTGGAAAGTCATCAACTTCATGAAAATGTGCAAAATTATTAATGATATTTAAATTGATGCCAAATTTGTTATTGTTAATTAACCACTGTAAGATTTAATGTAGCATTTTGTAATTCTACCTCAGTGTTCAGTCGCGACATGATGTCATTGTTGAATCGACTATAATAAATAAAAAAGTAATATTTCAAAAATGGCCAGCTCTAAAAATACAAAAAAGTAATAAAAAACATATATATTACATAAATTATGTACTTTGTGGTGTAAGTTTTTGTCTGTCTCTTACAATTTACCAGTTATGCAAAATTGAGCTAGAATGAAGAGGCCTTCAGGTGCTATTCAAGACATACATTTTATTTATCACATAAATATCTTCAATATACGATTTTAATCAAAATTCTTAGAGCCATTTTTGAGAAAACCAAAATTTTTGAAAATGATTCCTGTAAATGGTAATTTGGGGTGAAGGTATTTTCTTGAAAATCTTTGTGTCACATCCTTGGGAGATACTAAACATAAATATCAAGTTTGGTATTTAACAGACTTTTCGTTTTTGAGCTATACTGTCCATAGACACATACACTGACCTTTTTCTAATTGATGTCACATGCAGAATGTGGTACTACTGCGTTGGGATCCACATTCTAAGTGTGGCATGATTGACTAATTAATTTTATTGTTTTGGCTGTACTGTAGAAAAAAGGTTAGTTTAAAATAACGACGGGAGCGTGGCTTTTCGGCCTCTTTGCCAGCGGGACGACGTGGGGTGCGCATCGCACGTTTTTAGTGATCATGTAATTAATAATGGAGCTATAGTATTCACCCAGATTTTGGCTACGCATCATCCAGCGTCAACATAACAGGTAAAAGTTTAATATATCAATTAGCTGGAATTACTCTTGAATTAACATGTTTTAATTTAGTAGTTTGATTTTGTTCCCACATTTCCTTGTTTTACTCCTGAGTTTGCTAATTTCCCATAAGTTAGCATGGGGGATACGTCCCTCATGTCGTATCCAGTTAGAATAGTTTTGTATTTGCCTTTCGCAGCCACAGCGAGTTCCCCGCGTTATTAGTAGAAAAGGTGGTTGCGACAATATGTTTTTTATGGATTCAGGGGTTCTCAAAACATATATTTCCGGTGAAATCTCGGCATCGAATTTTGGATGCAATACAACACCTTCTCAATAAACTGTGTAAATAATACGTATAGAGAGAGTAAAAAAATGTTTTTGATTCGTGTATTTACGATAAAATCTCGGTATCTAATTTATGGCTGGAATATAATATATTGTGTACCTACTATATTCTACATACGTGGTTGAGAAAGTAAAAATCATCAACTTCCACCACGACTTTGTGGACCAAAGAGAGACACATAACAAAGTTCAAAAATGCTTTTTGGGGAGTTCATGGGGCCTCATAGCACGTTCCGATGAAATCTCGACACGAACATTTTTAATGGAAAGCAGTACTCCCCCCTGCTACTTATTACACATAGTATAGTTTTGTGGTGAAAAAGTGTGGCATATGAGTGATGCTAACTGGCAGTGACATGTGGGTTAGATCTTAGATCTCTTGTTGCACTCGCACGATAACTCTGTAGGGGAAAATATAGAACCCACGTTACTGGGCAACGATTTCGAAATAAGTTGACCCCTAACCTGAAGTTTGTCGCAATACTGAAAGCACTTTTGTGCGACAACACATTGTTTCCCCAACACCACATTAGCATGCCCTTCACTGATAGTATCAAGGTCCTGAACTCTATTCAGACCATTGAAAACGCACTATAGTGCTTTTCTTAAGCGAATGTCTTTCAGAGTACAATTTTTGAATTTTCGAGGAAGTAAGACAAAAGAAAAGAATGAAAGAAAATCGGTTGCTATCGGCTACTATGTATCCTAAAAGGGAATTTGAAAAAAAAAATATTAAACACTTATGCTTCTGTTTATTTCATGCTAATTGAGAAAGAAATTAGCAGAAATAGTGTTATTACTGGCTTCCTTGTAAGTAGAAGCGAAATAAGGGAGTACTATAGTTTAAAGTGATAAAGTGATAGTCAAAAGATGATTGCTATGTGACTGAAGTTCCTTTGTTTGTATGGACAGGAGTTGACAAATTTCCGTATGAGAAAAGTACAATCATTTAAAGCTGAAGCCAATAACAAGGAATATCTAAAAAACGATCCATTCCAAGACAAAAATGTATATAACATAAAGTGTGTGTTTAAAGAGCTCTATATTTTCCTGTTAAATAAGTTTTTGTCTATCTCTTACGGTTTGCCAGCTGTGCAAAATTCCGTAAAATTCATCCAGAATAAAGTAGTCTTCAGAGGCTATTCCCAGAAAATTCAAGATATACGTTTTATTTGTCAGATTAATATCTTTAATATACAATATTTTAATCAAAATCGTTAGAACCATTTTTGAGAAATCAAAATTTTCGAAAAAAATTTCCTTGTAAAGGGTAGTTGGAGGTGGGGGGATTTTCTTGAAAATCTTCGTGTCGCATCCTTGGAAAATACCAAACCTACATACCAACTTTGGTAATTAACGGACTTTTCGTTTTTGAGCGATGCTGTCCACTGACACACATAGACAGACAGACAGACCGACAGATACACACACTGACATTTTTCTAAAAAGGCTTTTTTGATATTCAGAGGTCTCAAAACATGTATTTCTGGTGAAATCTCAGTATCGAATTTTTGGGTGCATTACAATACCTTCTCTATACACTATGTACATAGTACGTGTAGAGAAAGTAAAAATATTTGTAGAGGTTATAAATCGATCTACTAATTGTAAAGACCTGCGCATTTCTCAGCAATGCGATGCTCCCTCCTTTGCTTCTTTAAGTAACATTTTTAATGAGAACAATTATGCCTCGAAAATTAGATTTAAAGCGTATGGCTTCATGGTGGTGATGGTATTTAATAAGAATTTCCATAACTCGGCTGTAAAATCATTAAGTTAGAAAATATGCCTTTCAGTGTTTTTCCTGAGTTTACCATATGATTAGCTGTAGAACTAAAAGTATCCGGTTGTATTTAATATCAAAATGCCATATTAACTTCAAGGGGGTTTTTACACTCTGGGTCACAATTACATTGCTAGTAGCTGGTAATGCACACACATTTAGAAGATAAGGTATGGTTTTCTCTTCTTGTGTAAAACACCAATAACGACGTTGCAATAAAACGGCTCCCAGTATCAATGCTTTCATCAGGTGAGCTGATCTGCTAGTTAGTTCTGTAAATATAAATGACTTTATAACATCTTTCTACATATTTCTTACGCAATATGCTTTCTTCAGGCACTTTGATGTATTTGGCAAGACAGGCTTTTAATTTGGGATTACTAATGTTCCACAATGCGATATTAACAGCTAAAATGTCTCGCATAACTCATAAGAAAACTGACCTTTCCTTCTATTTAAATATTCTAATTGCTTTAGAAAGGGGCTCTTTATTTGTGAGTTTTCTGGTTAAGTTCTCTTTATGCTTTGCTATGTTTATATGCTGAAGTACTTTAAATCTCCACATAATAGTGCCATATTATTTGTAGTTATTAAGTCACCTACAAATCTCTGTAAATTATTTAACCTAGCACTCGAAGCAGATTTGACTTTGGGCATTTTTCAGTAAGATTAATACATGCACTTATTGTGTGTATCTTAATTTGTCCACACCCAGTTGCAATCATCCAATTAACACTCACATTTTACACACACACACACACACACACACACACCGGTTCTCATCAGTCTTCACCGCTACAACAAGCTCACTGCATGCGATTTCCTGGCCTCGCATAAAGAAGCAAATATGCGGATTCACAGTAAGATATCATATCACGTGACACACAACTCACCCCTCTTACGTGAACTTAGGTAATCTTTTATAGCGTCTCATGATTCAGCCTGTGCAAAGTCACTCGTGGCTATATGATCCAGGTGGTGTAACAAATTAAAGAAGAAGTAAAAGTTTGAAAATACGTATACTCAAAATATGGTGTTTTACGATAATACTCACGAAAATATGCAATTATATGCACTATAAAAAGCATTCAAACGAATGGAAATTCCATAGTTGGTATACCCACAAGCATACATATATAAAACCTGCGAAAAAATACTTTTATATTTTCGAGCCCTATATATTACTGCATAAAAAGACACTCATAATTATCCTTTGTTCACTTGTAATACCTATTTATTGTTGGCTATTTTCAGAGGATCCACAAGTATAGTAATTAATTCTGTATATTTATAATGTTTGATCATTGCTAAATATGTTTTAAATGATCTCTCCGAGACACAGTTTAGTAAGCATTCGATTAGAAGAAGTAGCTCATATTTGCCGCCCAAAGGAAAGTTATACAATATGAAGAGAATTACTAGACTTATCTCAATGGTACCACTGATAATATGAGTATTTTATGTGTTCTCCAGTCTTTTTACGTCTTCTATCTCCAACGATAATAATAATAATAATTAATCATTCATATCGATATATTCAATGCGATTATCTTGTATCCTAATAGCTCTTCTTTAATGTCTGCCATCAGTGAACTGGACAATCTCTCTTTTTCTAAATGGTTTAAGTAGGATTTCCAATGAGAACAATTATGCCTAAAAATATTTTCATGCTGGCGATGGTATTTAATGAGAAATTCCGCATCTCTGCTGTAAAACCGATATTGAGTTCCACAATACATATAGTCAAAACAGTCAACAAGGTGCGCTGACCTCCTTAAAAAGCAACGTCAACATCCAAAGTAAGGATCGTTTGCGAAAGAAGACGAAACTTTTCCGGAGATTTTGTCACATATAGTTAATGTGAGTTTTTAATGAATGAAACATAAAAAAAAAAAAAAGATATAGCCGACAGCATGCATAATGGAATAGTCCACCGGAGGACTTTTAGGCGTCCTCTCTGTGTTTTTCTATAGTAACCCCTTCAGCAGAGGCACAAAATTATCGGGAAATACTGGAAACCAAACAAGCGCTGTTAGCTCTTCCTATCGGGTGTTGTAAACGAGATCCTTTTTGGACATTTAGCGCTCAAATCCACGGGAAGTGTTCTCTGGGATCTATGATAGATGTGTATTATATTTTAAGCGTCAGATCCAGTGGTCAATTCCAACATGTGTTACAGAGCAGGAAGCCCTGAATAATTGTTTTGAGCAGCTAGTCATGCAGTTCTATAATGGTAAAGCTGGACTCATAGGTTCAGGCGCCAACGCTGAAAAACTGCAGGAGAATCAGATTATACAGGTGGGTCTATAGGTAGTAGTAGCTCTGAGAAAGTGTTATCAGAGGCTATTGTATGGTTATTATTGGTAGTGAGGAAACTCTGGTCATACTATTGCAACAATAGCAAGCTCGGGCGCATAGATTCAAATTCAACGCTGAAGGGGGAGTTGGGATATCAAATGAAGCAGATTGATTTGACGGAGGTGACCGTTCGCACACTGTTGCATATGGATTTCCATCTTTGCAGAAATGTATTAATGGTATGAAACAAATTATTCATTAATAGCAAAGTACCATCTGTGGAACTCTAGCCATAAATTTCCAGCAAGGACAATGATCACTGAAATATATTGTTTTACCACGGATATTACAGTCTGCCCAGCATATGGATTCATGTCCACCAATCAGGAGATTTGAAGGAGTTTTTCTTCAGATAGATCTTGACAGACCGTACTCCATCACGTGCACGAAATTTATATCCCTGCGACTAATATCCATATTCAATTTTACTACATGTTTGACAAATATGTACGGTATTTTCATGAGCTAGTTCTCGAGGAAAATTTAAAAACCTCATATATGAATGAACTTCACAATAGCACGTTTTCTGTGTTGATCTTTGTGAGTTTGAAACAGTTGCTCAAAAATAACAATCTAAAAATGTCATAAAAATTAAGTTATATTTGCCCACAAGCAGTAGCGTATTCCTCAATGTGGAACATTTCGTCACACCACAAAAGTATATGAATTGATGTAGTTCATGCTTTCATTTTTTCAAATGCAGCTCTGAATGTTTGATCTGACATATGATCAGAAGAGTTCAGAAAATTCCACTAAGGTGAAGATAAATTCCCCAAAGCAATCACGCAAAGGAAAGAAAACAGAATAAAAACACGTTGGGAACACTAGCAACAGCACACACGAATAAAAAGCTAACACCTAAAGGGAAGGAAGAGCAGCATTCACATTGGCATAAGACTTGCTCATCTGGGTCCATATTCTCTCTATTAAACGCTTCATAGCAGTCGAGTTAGCTAATGAACAAAACGAAAGTCCACTGCGTTATTAGACGCGACTATATTTTCGTTGTACAATACAGGGTACCTATAAAGTAGGTATTCATTTTCATGTTGCTGATCTGCTACAACAAACTAAACGTTATATTTATATAGAAAGTAGCTAGGATTCGCTTAATGCCGTTCATAATGTCCACCTACATTGTAGTGAACTGTCCCTTTCGCCTTGTGGTTGCGCGGAACACGCGCTGTAACTTAGAGTGGTTACTAGCAAACATGCCCTCTTATCCGCTTTTTCAGCTCATCCAAATGTGGCACCCTGGTAGCATACACTCAACTCTTGATGAAACGCTAGAGAGAGTCGGGAGAGCAAGAATCCCATATGCGATCTGCAGCTCTTCCTATCCATTTTCAGGAAAGTCTGGTTCAGTAGACCTGCACAATGTATGTGTAGTGTGGTGGTGCCCTATCTTGTTGATAAATCACAGAATCAAAGATACCATCCTTGTGCAACAGTTGATACCATCATGTGGTTACCCCTACGGCGGTTGAGTATATTATCGGCTCCACAAACATGAAACGTTCCTGAACAGAGAATAATCCATCCGGTTCTCCTCATCTACAGCATATAACAGATAATGATATGGCTGTTCGTGCCGCATAGCCTTGATCCTCCAGCTTGTGAAGCACCTGGATATGTTTGACTTTTTTTTAAGGTGTTTTTTTTTTTTGGTAGTGTTTAACGCCCGCTTTAACTACTAATGGCACCGCAGGCGGTGACACTGATGATACATGAATGATGATGGAGCACCGGTGGAATGCGATGGCGGGGGAAACCGGAGTACCCGGAGAAAATCCGCCCCAGCGCCGTTTTGTCCACCACAAATCTCACATGCGGTCGCTTGGGATCGAACCCCGGCCGTCTAGGTGAGAGTCGAGTGGTCTAACCACTCGGCCACGGCGCGGCCCCCTTTTAAGGTGTATTGAAGTACTTTCCATATTGTGGAATTTTGAAAATTAGCTCACGATTTGGCCAATCTTTCGATAGCTTTCCTCAGACACTGCACAGATTGTAGACTGACGGTGGTTGTCCAATGCGCCTCTCAGCAGCTACAGAATCGGAATCTGTATTACCTGTCTGAAGAATGAATGCAGAGGCCACGAGTGAAAGCTTGCGTAAACACAAACAGATAAGCGGTATTAGATCATCACTTCCGGTGCATACCCTGTACATTACAACAATCCTGGAGTGCAGCAGTTAAGTCTCTTACAGTGGGCGGGATCGAATCAAGTCAAAATGCAAACAACCCGCGAGTAGTCATACGCTCACAGAGTAGAATAAATATGCATTACTGATAAAGAAAACAGCAAGTTTAATCTGCTGTGGATCGTTTAATTTATTCCTGTTTACGTGCCCTTGCTGATGTTTAGGCTATCAGACTGTACTGCACTATATTCCAGCGTTCTCTGAACGCTCTAAACCGTGCCATGCTACACCAGCAACCTCCCTTAACAACTACATCCTTTCGTCAGACAGGTAGTATACCTGATTTTGTTTGCAAGCTGTCGAATGGCACGGGAGTCCTTGTGATGCATCCTCTGAATTTTTGATAGTGTTTAACGCCCGTTTTACTACAAATGGCACCGCAGGCGAGCGTCCTCTGAAACAGCCTCGATTTTATCATAGGATTCGCCATATAAACGATATTTCACAATGACAATGTGAATGTATTTTCATTGCACCTGTTACGAAATAATCTACATATACGTTTTCTGTAAAATGGATACTAACTTTATGGAGACCTTGTATTCTTTCATATCAGAACATGTGATGGAGAAAGCAAAAAGAAATATAACTATTTCGAAAGTGTCATAATTATCGTTAAAAATAATACTTTAGTGTGGAAAATAACTCCGTATATCAGCAGCTTATCACCATGATAAACACCGCTAGTACATTTTGCTAAACCGAATATCCTTTCAAGCGTATTCTAAACACCAAAAGTTAAGCAAACATTAATGGGATACATTATTATTATATTATTATTAATATCATAATTTCATTGGTAGAGTTAATATTCGACGAGTTTCTCATCAGTTCCGCCACACAGAAATATGGTGATGGCATATGAGTAATAGTATTAATAATAATAATAATAATAATAATAATAATAATAATACATATATACATTGATGTTCGTGTATAAGTAAATTATTAACGATATAACGGAGGGAGATGGCTCAGGCTGTAACGTTCGTGGAAAATTCGGCAGGCCCCGGATTCAATTCCCGATGACTGCTCTCTCTAACCCATGTGTATTTCATAGTTTCTCCGGGTCGAGAGGCGAATCCTGGGGCGGTTCAACTTCCACAAAACTATGTCAATTGCATTATCATTTGTTTTAGGATTGACAGGCCAACGACGTGTTCAGCGGGTTGCGAATGTGCTCTGTAAGGATTCTTTAATGCAGGGCTTCCGGTGAGGATCTGTCTTCGGAATTCTTCGAATGGGGCGCTTCTTCGCAATGCCACAGAAGTTTTAGGGTTTGTGAGAGTGGTTCGGGTGACGTCGAACATACGTACTTGCGCCCGTCGTCATCCAGATCTAGTCACTCTTTGGGTCTCTCCTCTCATCCATCCCAAGAGTCAGGTAAATCGCAAAGCGGAGCTGTGCCCCAGAGACTAGGATCCCGATCCACGATAATCCTTATTAGAAGCGATATATCAACTTTAAATACTGATCTATATTCAAGTTATTAAGGAGAAAATTGTTGCAAGGTTGTATGTAAGTTAATGTCGAAAACAGTTCGTCTGTTTTTGACAGTTCCGTCGCCACTAAAAACCTCTCTTCTTTCCTAGAGACATTGGATATAATTCAGTTCAAGTCCATCACACCATGTCGGAGTATATGGCCATCTTTACAGTGGTGTCTTGATGAGGGAATTACTAGTTCGAGTTCACCACTATGTGTAAATGTAATGATGGATCAACTCATTGCCCATAGCACTATTGAACAAAATCGCAACTTGCATAGTGAATTTAGCCCATGGAAATTTCCGTTAGTAGTATGGGGTTCTTTTACGTGTAAATAAACATTACGCGGTACCAACGAAGAAAGCCATGCTAAGGATTTGTATGTATGAAACAGTCCATCCTCCTCCGCCGGCTTTGAGCCTGTAACCTTGGGTAGTAGAGGCTAATTTTATCTATATAATTAAAGGTCTAAAGCGATTGTGTAATATCTGGTTGCTAGAATGTTAACATTTTAAGTAACACAGGAAAATAAAGCTCAATCGAAAATGCTTATAAACATATGCACGCTGAAAACTTCTAATAACCTTTAGTAAGCAATTTTTATTTTCGCTATACGAACTATGTACATAGTGTATAGAGAAGGTAATTGCACTCCACCAAAAAATTCGATACCGAGATTTCACCGGAAATATATGTTTTAGGGTCCCCTTTATCTAAAAAAAGTATTTTCAGAAAAAGGTCCGTGTGTGTCCGTGTGCCAGTGTGTCCGTGTGTCAGTGTGTCCGTGTGTCCATGTGTCTGTGAACACGATAAAACAAAAACGAAAAGTCGGTAAAATACCAAACTTGGTATTTAAGTTTAGAATCTTTCAGGGATGCGACAAGAAGATTTTGAGAAAAATCCCTCCACCCCAAACTACCCTTTACATGGAACTTTTTTTCGAAAATTTTTATTTTCTAAAAAATGGCTCTAATGATTTTGATTAAAATGTCGTATATTAAAGATATTTACCCGACAAATAAAATGCATATTTTGAATTTTCTGGGAATAGCCTCTGAAGACTACTTTATTCTGAGTGAATTTTCCGGAATTTTGTATAACTGCTAAACCGTAAGAGATAGACAAAAACTTACCACACAAAAAATGTAGAGCACATAAAAAAACACAATTTATGCTGTATACATGTTTTTCTTGGAGTTGATCGTTTTTGAGATATTCCTTGCTTTTGTTTTCAGGGTCGAAAATCTTAACTTTTCTCATACAGGAATTTGTCAACTCATGTCCATACAAACAAAAGAACTTCAGTCACATAGTAACCAGCTTTTGACTATCGCTTTAACCTATGCTACTCTCCTATTTCCTTTCTACTTACAAGGAAGAAGGTAATAAGACTATCTCTACTAATTTTACTAGATTAGCATGAAGTAAATAGAAGCATAAGCTTTTTAAGAATAATTTGTTGCAGGGATATAGAGAAAGTCATGTGAATGATACACATCAGATTTTTTTTCATTTCCTCTAGATATTGTGATCAGTTAACTTTGCGATGTGCTTAATAGTTATACAAAGAGTACACTTGAGTACAACACAACATTAGAAATGCTAAATCGGTATTTTTAATTAGCAGCCGAGAAGATTCTTGTTCTCGGTGGTTAAGACTATGTTATTTTCATATGTTTAACTTGTATGCGAGTGTGTGCTTTCTTTCATATTCACCAGTTTCGCCCTATTTAGTTGAATTGATAACAGGTGCATCGGTATTGTATGAAAACCGTGAAGCCTTTGTGTCAGGGTCTCTCAGGGTGTATGAACCGATACATTGCATCGCACAGGTTGCAAAATATGACTTGACCAGGCTGACGACAGCGCAAACTCTCCTCGATTTATAGCAATAGCAGCGCTGTCTCTCTCTCTTCCCTTATGCTTGTCGCGCCAGCTCCACATATATCCCTCTCCTGCCTTCCCCTATTCATCTTCACTGCGGATCGTCCCGAGCCGAGCCGAGTCGAACCGATGCATGGTGCACAGAACCTCTACCTTAACTTTGCGTCCGTGCAATTTTACGCGCTCGAGATAATGTGCTTTAGATTTAAATATTACGGAATCATATAGGTATCAATATTTAAAATATCATCTCCTATGATTATCCAAAGCAGGAGGTCTTAATCGGATAAACTCGTTAACTGGGCGCAGATGTTCTGTGAACCTTACATCGGTCCTACTCGGATCGGTTGGGATATTTCTCGTTGAGGAGGTGAAGGTGCAGTGGAGAAAGTGAAGAAGGGGGAAATGTAGCAAACCGTCTTCATCTTGAGCCATGCACCCTGACAGGCAGTGTCCTAAGCTTTACACGCCATTCCGATTTTTTTTTTTATAGTGTTTAACGCCCGCTTTAACAACTTGTGGCACCGCAGGCAATGACACTGATGATACATGATAGAAGATGGAACACCGGTGGAATGCGATGGCGGGGGAAACCGGAGAACCCGGAAAAAACCTGCCCCTACGCTTACACATTTAGCCGACACTAATTTATCAATGTCAGCCTTAATGGTAGACACAGAGACACAGTATTAATAGAAGTTTATTCTCACCTAAGCTGAGGCGTTATCACTCCTAATATAACGCCTGATTAGCATGTGTAGAATTAAAATGTCCGATTTTGTAATTTTCAAGTAGCAAAATTCATTATAACACAATGATGATTCAGCATCTTACCATTACTTCAAGTATTAAAATTTAAATAACAAGGAATATCTCGGAAATGGTCAATTCCACGAAAAACAAAAAGTCTGACGTTTTCCATTCACATATCTTTCTCTACATCTCTGCAATAAATTATTCTTAAAATGCTTATTCTCCTATTTACTTAAAGCTAATTGAGAAAAAAAATAGCAGAAAGAGTCATATTACTTGCTTCCTTGTAAGGAGACAGGAAATAAGGAAGTACCATAGGCAAAAGCAATAGCAAAATTCTTAAAATCTGATTGCTATTTGATTGAAATTTCCCTATTTGTATGGACAGGAATGTTAAATTCCTGTATGAGAAAAGTATAAGTATTTTAAAGCTGAAACAAATAACAAGGAATATCTCAAAAACGGTCAACTCAACGAAAAAATTTACGTAACGTAAATTGTGTATTTTAACGAACTCTGTATTTTGTGAAATAAATTTCTGTCTATCTCTTACGGTTTACCAGCTACACAAGGCTCCGCAAAATTCATCCATAATAAACATGTCTTCAGAGGGTATTCCCTGAAAATTGAAGATATACATTTTATTTGTCATGTAAACATCTTTAATATACGATATTTTTATCAAAATCGTTAAGAGTCATTTTTGAGAAAATCAAAATTTTTGAAACTTTTTCCGTGTAAAGGGTAGCTGGGGTGGGGTGGGTTTACTTGAAAATCTTTGTGTCGCATCCTTGGAAGATACTGAACTTAAATACCCACACACACAAACACACACACACGGACCTTTTCTATTTCCGGTGAAATCTCGGTATCGAATTTTTGGGTGCATTACAATACCTTCTATATGCACTATATATATAATACGTGTAGAGAAAAAAAATTGTATGACATAAATTGTTTGTTTTAGCGAGATCTACATTTTTTGTGCAATAAGTGTTTGGTTTATCTCTTACGGTTTAGAAGTTACTCAAAAGTCACCCAGAATAAAGAGGTCTTCCGAGGCTATTTCCAGAAAAGTCAAGATATGCGTTTTATTTGTCATATAAATGTCTTTAACATTTTAATAAAAATCGTTAGAACCATTTTTGAGAAAATAAAAATTTTCGCAATATTTTCCAAGTAAGGGGTAGTTTGGGGTGGGTGCATTTTCCTCAAAATCTTCGTGGAAGATACCAAACTTGGTATTTAAGTTTAGTATTTTACCAGCTTTTCGTTTTTGAGTTATCGTATTCACAGACACACTCCATGTTAATCTGATAAACATTAGCAGAAATAGTATAATTCCTTGCTTCTTCGTAAGAGGAAGGAAAATAAGGAAGAACACTAGGCTAAAGTGGTAATCAAATCTTTTAGAAATTCGTTTCTTTGCATGGCAAGAAGCTGGAAATATCTCGGAAATGGCCAACTCCACAAGAAAAGGTATATGAAAAATTGTGTGTTTTAACGGATCTACACCTTTTGCGAAGTAAGTTTTTCTCTGTCTCTTTAGAGTTATCAGTAATGCAAAAGTAATCCTTTGAAATCCTTCAAAGGCTATTTCCAGAAGATTAAAGATATATCGTTATACGATATTTTAATTAAATTCTTAGGCCCATTTTTTGGGAATATCAATATATTCTTTCGTTTCCATTTAAAGGGTAATTTGGGGTGGGGAGATTATCCTCAAAATCTTTATGTCACATCTTTGGAAGATATTAAACTTAAATACCAGGTTTGTTATTTTACCGAATGTTTTATTATGACTTATCGTGTTCACAGATACACGGACACATACGGACATTTTCCTAAATTTGTTTGGATACGGGACCCTAAAACGTGTATTTCCGGTGAAAAGTAGGTATTGCATTTTGGGTGGCGTGCAATATGTACTGAACCTATGCACTATGTACTGAGTAAAGAAAGTAAAAATGTATTTGTTTCATCTTATGATAATCTGAAACAGCATACCAAATTTAGAAGAAAAAAAAATCCGATGTGCTCCATTCACATGACTTTCTCTACATCTCTGGAACAAATTATTGATAAAAAGCATATTCTTTTATTTCCTTCATGCTAATGAGAAAAAAATAGCAGAAATAGTCTATAACTTGCTTCCATGTAAGTAGAAGTGAAAAAGGGAGTACCATAGGTTAAAGTCATAGTCAAAAGCTGGTTGCTATGTGACTGAAGTTCCTTTGTTTGTGCTGTCAGGAGTTGACAAATTCCTGTATGAGAAAAGTAAGTTTTTTAAAGATGAAACCAAATACAAGGAATATCTAGAAAACGATCAACTCCACGAAAACAATGTATGGAACATAAATTGTGTGTTTCAACGTGCTTTACATTTTTGTGTGGTAAGTTTTTGTCCATCTCTTACGTTTTAGCAGCTATGCAAAATTCCGTAAAATTCATCCAGAATAAAGTAGTCTTCAAAGGCTATTCCCAGAAAATTCAAGATATAAATTTTATTTGTTAGGTAAATATCTTGAATGTACGATATTTTAATCAAAATCGTAAGAGCCATTTTTGAGAAAA